>OX424575.1:134193863-134815113 GCA_949152435.1 Gastracanthus pulcherrimus | reverse complement strand
GACCATGTTGGGAGAAACAAGCGGCTATCTGCTAATATATGCTTATACACAGCAGATAGCCGCTTGTTCCTCCCAACCGACGATATAACCATATATAGCCATATGTGACTATATATAACCATATATAGCCATTAATGACGATATCTAGATGCATACTAAATTGCAAATGAAATTCCATATATAACCAATAACCATACATGGCTAGATATGGCCATATATGCTCACATATGGTCTTATATAGCCATATATGCCCATATATGGCTTTATATGATCACATACGACCATACATGCCCATGTATGTTTTCTATATATGAAAGATTGTTTCCCAGGATATTACTGCCTACTAATGTAATATATTCTTAATTTTGACTCAAATTCAATTTCAAAAGTTTACTATCCTCTGGAATAATTATAAAAGCATTTTATAGAGAAAACGGAATATTCTTTAATGCGCGCCACGATTGTAAAGCTCCGTAAAGCATTAAATCCCCAAGTTAGACGCGATATTAACTGGTGAAGACTAGCTAAGCTAGATGTTATTAAAAGGTTTTACTTTAGGATTAAAACGTATTTCCTAAACTGGCTACGCGGCAAGCACGGAGAAATATGTCAGGAATCTTGAAAATTTGTTAATGTCTCTTGTTACTACTCTGTAACAAACAAAATCTGTGGTTTAATTGAAAATAATTTATTTTAATCAGGCTATCAACCTTACTACTGCATTGACATAATTTTACTAATGAACGTACTAATTTTGAAATATTATAGTTTTATTTTAGGTAAAAATTTGTTTTAAATATTTCAATTCGAATAATGCTTATTTAATAATACAGGCTGAGTGCTCTAAGTGATGAGGAAAAAAATAATTCCAAGATTAATGGCGAAATTGTAAATGAGAAGATCGAATTTTGAAAATGCATTAATGACATTACTTTATTCGATATACATTTATCCGACAGCTAAATTCATTCAAGTGGCAATTCGTTCACTCAAATTGCAATATCAAAATTAAAATTCAAAGCAGGGTAAACCTTCTCTAAAGAATTTAGCTTACTCACAGAAAAAGATTTGTAATTATAGCAAAAAGAACTGCTGCCAGTTCATTAGTACTTAGCTTCCTCAAAATTAATTATTTTATCTGATAAGAAGTTATTTGTTCTAATAAATTAATTTAAAATGCTTATCAACAACTTTTTCCAAAGATATCCACGATTAGTCTCCACGATATAACCTATTGAGCGTATCTAAAAATGTCAAGTACGCGTTATGTCAAGTATGCAGTAATCTAAATTTTTATCTCTTTTTTTTAATATTTGTATTTTTAACTAAATTACAATATTTTACATAACTTTTCTACTATTTTATTATTAAGCAGTGAGACATAACGTGCAATTCAATTATTTCATATATTGCTCTACTTTAAGATTCAATTTTTTTTTTATAAAAGTAAAAAAGTGTACTGCGATAAAATAATTTGTATTGTAGTAACATTAATTGTTTAATAGATTAAACAAATAAGATTAACAAATTAATTACATAATTAAACATATTTCTATTTAAGTTCATACGTATGATATCTCAGATTATTCCATATATGGAATGATTAATAATTTTCTCTCTATATGACAGCTAATACGGCAATATTTTTTTCTTTTTAATTTAACTTCAGATTCCTAATCTACGTCTTCGAAAACTTCTATCTCAAAAGTCTTTATTATTTTGCACTGAATTTATAAAAAATAATCTGTTGAAAGTATAATATCATAAAAATTGATCAATTTCTAAGATTTTCATAAATAATTCAAATTTAAAGGTTCTTTCGTTTATTAAAAGAAATAATTATGTTGTGCAATCTACCAACAAACTTCTACGAATATACTTTGTGCAATTTTTTGTGAGCAGATAAACGGCGGTAGTTATCAACTATAAACTATTTTAATTTCCTGCGGGTAGTGTTAAGAGTTGATTAAAGGTTGCGTAGACTCATGTATATTAATTATTATTTTTATGTTTCAAGTAAATGCATCACTGTATTAAAGTTCGTTTATTAATATGAGTTGCCTATCGTAAAGCACCGGCGCATCCTTACCACTATAAAGAGCTCTTAATTAAACGACGAGTATCTTTATGATGATTTAGTGCACTCTTTTTACTTACGGTGTTCCTGGTAATACGACTCAAGTAATTTTTCGTACCAATATTACTTTTTTCGAAACACCGAGCTCTATGTGATAGTAGTCATAAAAAAATTATAGACTTCATCCTACTAAAAGTTGTGCAGTTAATTATTACAGTTTATGATCTTGTATAAAATATATATTTTAAGATATTTTACGAGTAAAATAGGATATAAAGTGTGACTGAACATTTCTTAAATTTTAATTTTTGAACAATATTAAAATTAAAAGAATTAAAATAGTTAGAAATATGCAATACAGATTACTATTGAGCTCTATAAAATATAAGAATAATAAAGTGGTATCAAAGGTATACGAATGGGTCTATATAAACTGTAATTTATCGATTTTAGCGACGATACAAACTATGTATCTTTTATAAAAGTTAAAAATGCAGCTTCTGCTATATGTGATTTTGCAATGATTCTACCAAAATTTCGATACCTGTAAATAATCTTTACGACCCTCTTCATCTTCGCTTCAGGCCGATATTCCTTATAGAGGTAAAATAAAAGTTATGCTAAAATTAATATTATAAATCTACCTAAAAAATGTCCGTTTAACAGAAAATTTACTCAGACTATGTTTTATCTATTACTTTTTAGGCTGCTGCCATTGGGGTGAGAGTTTGTCACTATGTGTAGTGTAAGAGTGGACTAAAAGACATGTGTATGTTACAGAAACTATTTCCGGAATGAATCGGAAATATTTTTATTTTCAATTTTAAAAATTATAAAAATAAAATTGTGGACATTTTTTAACTGAAAATCGACTTTAATACTTTATTATCGTTTATTCTTGAGCGTATATCATTGGATGGGTGTTCGTGACCATGTCTGATGTAAATGTGGACCAATGTTTATGTGTGTATCACCGGAAGTGATTCGAAAGTGAACCGGAAGTCTTTTTTTAGACTGAAAAATGTAAATATGAAATTCTTGATGTTCGTTCTCTCAAGATCGACAGGAACCATTTTTTATCAATTATTTTTTTTGAATAGCAACGGGTGGGGATCAGTGACCTTGGTTTTTGAGAAAGCTGAACAAGATGCTCAGGTCAGATATTTTATATATATATTATATATCGCTGTTTTAGCGTATGTCGGGGTGATGCGTGGGTAGGGGCGCAAAATTTGAATATTGCAGGTTTTTGTTGAATTCTCATAAAATTATATTTCTGGGGGTTTTCGAGGATACCAAACAAGATGCTGAGGTCAGATATCGCTGTTTCAGCGTATGTGGATGTGATGTGTGGGTTGGAGTCGCAAAAATTGAGTATTGAAGGTTTTTGTTGAATTGTCATAAAATTATATTTCTGCAGGGGGGTTTCGAGGACGCTGAACAAGATGCTGAGGTCAAATATAGCAGTTTTCAGTGTATGTAAGGGTGATTCGTGGATGGAGGCACAAAAATTGAATATTGCATACGCTCCCCCACACACACGCACACAGCAACCCACCTACACACTTTCCAAACACACCAACCTACATATGCTGCCACACAGACGCTCCTCACACACACCTGCACATGCTGTCACACACACAAAACCAAGCATATCCTCCATTACTCACACCTCACGCATTCACTCCGAAACACACACACACACACACACACACATATTCAGACACTCCACGCTCACGTTCCCAATGACATATACCCACATACACACACCCGCACACACACACACACACACACACACACATCCGCATACATACGCCCCCAACGCACACGCTTAAACACATACACCCATACACACGCTGACACATACACACTCACACACAGGTACACTCACACCAGCCCAACACACTGCCTATACACACAAACCCCTTACATACACGCTCCTTGAATACACATACCTGCACATGCTCCTACACATACACACTCAAAACCATGCATACGCTCCCTTACATACACACGCACTTGCTCCCAAACACACACATTCACACCAATCCACACACACGTACACCATCCCATGTACACTTTATAACATATACCCACACCCACGCATACTCTCCCACACACGCAGATCAACCCACGCACGTTCTCCCACACACATACACCTGTCATGATCCTACATGCACACTCAAACACACACATACGCACAAGCTCTTACACACTCACACCCACGCACACGCTCTCATACTCCAATCTACAAACACGCCAACCAACACACACGCACACCAACTCATGTACACACTCTCCACACTCACCCACCTGCACATGATCCCACTTACACACATGCGTATATGCTCCCCCATACACACAAACATGCGCATATGCTTCCCATACACATACCCCCACACACACACTTACGCACAAGCTCCTGCGCATCAACCCACGCACACGCTCCCACACGCACACCCACGCACTTGTACACATTGAATCACTGTCTTGACAAACTATAAATATTAATTTTATAGTACGTTTTCAAGATATGTCTGGTGCGGCTGAACTAGTTTTAAATGAATAGTAAAACAAAATTGATTTTTTTTTTGTAGATTACTGTAGTAATGTACTCTATAAATACTTTAAGATCAAATTCAAAATCATCGGTCGGGCCTTTTCTGAGAAAAAAATGAATTTTTGTCTTAACCCATTAACGCCAAGACAGTTATGGATACTCGAATATTCACTCGAGTATTCTCCGCCCTAGGATGGTAACGTAACGCACTTTCCGCCTGCTTCATATATGCACGAAAAATCACCAACTCTGTGCAGATAGGGAAAACAATAGCGTGTGCATTATGGGTAGAAGCCGATTAACATGCTCCTGCTGATTGCAACCCTTGTCTCGGCACCCTTCGACATCCCTCGGCTCGCCTTCAGCTCCTCTCGGACTGCTCGGGTAGCCTCGACTCGGTCGGCAGTGCGCACTTGCGGTAATCGCCTACTTTCCGCCCTCGGTGCGTAACATACTATTTTCTAACAAGTATGATAACCACACATGTTTCGACGATTATTTCTTTATCACAACACCTTTGTAATTTAAGGGTTGAGGATGTATTTTATGGAACTTATGAAAATAACATACTTTCCATTTTTTATAGTTATCTCACTTTAACAACCCCTTCAAGGAGCTTGCGACGTAAAATAGACAGGGTGGTTTTTGAAAAAATGGAATTATCTAGAGTCATCAATTCATCAATTTTCTCCCGGATAATATAATCGTTGGAAGTCTTTGCCTTTAAGAAAACACGCAATTGTATCAGAAAAATGTTTTCCAATTTCACCTCATTTCCACCCTCTATACTCTATGTATTTAAGGTGTTAGATAGAAAATAATGTCAGAAATGGAGAAAACGCCCAATTTTAGTCGTAGAAAACATGTTTTCATCACAAAATCTCTTTTTTTGTGTCCACAATATTCGAGAATCCGTAGGTATCTCGCAGGTGCAAGTAGGTGGACATATTGGTGTTATTTGTGTCATTACCTATAATATATTAATTTGTATATTCCCATGCAAGAAGATTCTAATGGCCCAATATTGGCCGAGTACTTTATGTCAGATATTCAGTACTATCAAATATTACTGTTCTAATGCTGGGGCAATACTGAAATGATAACAATGGGCCGAGGTTAGCAAGCCAGTACTGGGGCAATGCAGGAATTACAAGAACTGCCAATATTCGCAATTTTAGTGCAAAATATAACAGAAAATATTTCATTTACGGCAGACTTTTACCGGTTCACTAAAATTACTATGCATAGATCTTAATTGCATGATTCCGCTAAACAGTAGCATTTGTTTTATATAATTGGCAAATATATTTTAAAATAACATTTTGCTAAAATTAGAAGTTAAAAAGTAGGTTATGACAAATCCGCGATACTTTTGTTTTTCAATCTGACGTGCTGAATTTTCAAGTCTGGCTGAGTATTGCCGTTACAGTAAAACCTGACATTTATAATAAAAGATTCATTACTGGCCCGTTATTATCATTCCAGTAAAAATAAAAGTGCCGGATCGATGCTGGCGTCGGATTAATTGTTTAGCAGTAAAGAGCCAGCAGTGGCCCGTATTGTCAGTAATGGCAATTCTTACATGGGTGATGCTTTTGTCTTGCAATAGCGGCAAACTGCACTGCGCCGGCAATGAAATTTTTTATTAAATAAATTGAACTCTGAGTACTGGCGATGCGTTGGACCATCAGTACTGATTCCCAGTAGTGGTCTGCTGTTATCAAATCAGTAATGGCATATAGCTGGGTCCACGTCTGGCAGACAATTAATTGTATACAAGTACAAAGCCAGCAATGGCCCGTATTATCAGCAATGACAAGTCATACATATAAATCCGGTAACATACACATTCCCGGTGCGGTTGAACTAGGTTTAAATGAAAAGTGAAAAAAAATGGATTTTTTTGGTAGACTATTGTCTCTGGTCTCTGGCACACCATAAACATTTTAAGATCAAAATAAAAATAATATGTTGGGCTTTTTTTGAAAAAAGTTGATTTTTGTATTTATCAGGTGTAAAAAATTAAAACATTATTAAAAGCCATGATTAAAGTTAATAAACGTTATTTCATTACCATGTTTATAACTTCTTACAGTTCTTTAACAATGTATAAACTTTTTTGATAATAATAACCCATGTAAGAATTGCCATTGCTGACAATACGGGCCACTGCTGGCTCTTTACTGCTAAACAATTAATCCGACGCCAGCGTCGATCCGGCACTTCTTTTTTACTGGAATAATAACAACGGGCCAGTAATGAAATTTTTATCACAAATGTCTTATTTTACTGTAATGCCAGTACTCAGCCAGACTTGAAAATTCAGCACGTCAGATTGAAAAACAAAAGTATCGCGGATTTTTCATAACCTACTTTTTAACTTCTAATTTTAGCAAAATGTTATTTTAAAATATATTTGCCAATTATATAAAACAAATGCTACTGTTTAGCGGAATCATGCAATTAAGATCTATGCATAGTAATTTTAGTGAACCGGTAAAAGTCTGCCGTAAATGAAATATTTTCTGTTATATTTTGCACTAAAATTGCGAATATTGGCAGTTCTTGTAATTCCTGCATTGCCCCAGTACTGGCTTGCTAACCTCGGCCCATTGTTATCATTTCAGTATTGCCCCAGCATTAGAACAGTAATATTTGATAGTACTGAATATCTGACATAAAGTACTCGGCCAATATTGGGCCATTAGAATCTTCTTGCATGGGAATATACAAATTAATATATTATAGGTAATGACACAAATAACACCAATATGTCCACCTACTTGCACCTGCGAGATACCTACGGATTCTCGAATATTGTGGACACAAAAAAAGAGATTTTGTGATGAAAACATGTTTTCTACGACTAAAATTGGGCGTTTTCTCCATTTCTGACATTATTTTCTATCTAACACCTTAAATACATAGAGTATAGAGGGTGGAAATGAGGTGAAATTGGAAAACATTTTTCTGATACAATTGCGTGTTTTCTTAAAGGCAAAGACTTCCAACGATTATATTATCCGGGAGAAAATTGATGAATTGATGACTCTAGATAATTCTATTTTTTCAAAAACAACCCTGTCTATTTTACGTCGCAAGCTCCTTGAAGGGGTTCTAAAAGTGAGATAACTATAAAAAATGGAAAGTATGTTATTTTCATAAGTTCCATAAAATACATCCTCAACCCTTAATAATTATTAATTAACAACAATAAAAATAGTATTCACATTACATAAAATTAAAAGAATTAATAAAACCGTTTTCTACACTTATAAATATGATTTACTTATTTATACCCAAAATAACGACATGAATAAACTTTTGTCATTTATTTTCAATTTTGATTAAATATGTTTCTGAAACATTGTTGTCCAAGACCGATTTCATCTCAAATCATGCAGGCCGACAGCATCTATCTCTCCGAATCAGCTCAAATTATAGTATATTATTCTTCTCGGAAAATAAGCGTATACGTATTTTATTATTTTTCGATAGCATAAAAATTGCATGTGTTATGCTTTTTTCAAAAATGACTCCTCAAATTTCGTTTCTCAAAAATCGATAATTTTTTTTTTTAATCGTTCTAATTCGTCTTTTTATGGATATTTGAAAATAATTCTGTACATATTCGATGCTGTTGGTGATACTCTTTCGATCTGCCAAGTTCAAAAAATTTTTTACAAAAAATCAAGGATGATATGGCATTTTTTATAAACAATGAAAAATGCTTTTTTCTCAAAAAAGCCATCTTTTTTTGACTCAATTTTTTTTATAGATAGCTAGTCTCAATACCTATATGGTCATATACATGACATTTGGAATATTTTTGTTTTTTAAGAGATATAAACGAAATAAGAAAAAAATTTGATGTACCCCTAAGTATAATGATTATACGTATATAGCAGAGCAAGAATCTGTGCATTAGGCGAATACGTGTACGATTATTTATATATGTGTGTGTGTACACCATAGAGGAGTATAACGCATGGTACTAGAATTCTCCGCAAGGTGGCTAAAACTCATCTTTTGCTATCACGTAGATAGTGTTAGGTATTTTAGCTTATTTAAGGAACCCGGTCTAGTTATCTTAATATACATAGTATTACTTATACATACTAAGATTTCTCTTGAATTATGGCTGAAATTTATTCAACAAAGAGGCGCAAGTGTCCAAACTTTTTTGGATCACACAAAAAAAACGTATATGATGCCACTGTAAATTTAGAAAATTGGAGAAGTTAGCAGAACTTCTTCGACAAAGTTTTCCTAACAAAGCAGTGCAGAGTTCGGATTATGTATGCTTCAATTGTTATGAACGCGTTAAAAATATTGAACCAAAGGAAATAATTGATGCGATTCATTCAGACAATTATACTGACTTGGACAGTGATACTGAAGACCATGATTTTCGAGCTAGCACCCCAGAGCGGATTGAGCATTTAAACGAAACCTTAATTTCAAGTTCTTTTGGTAATGTTTCGCCACTTAAAAGGAAGAGAGGTATTGATGATTCATCTGTACAAAGATACATTATTAGAAAAAAATCAGAACTAGTATCTTCATTCTCATCTGCAACTAGCTCAAAATTGTCAGAAGCATACAATGTTTGCATTGATGAATCACATGATGATTTGACTCAATGCTTCTGCAATGAACGGCTCAATAACTTGCGAGTAGCGCTTGAAAATTGTGACAGTATCAATGAGAAAATTAGAATTTTAACGTTGCTTCCTTCGTCATTAACATAATCTAGTATTTTATCAGCATTTCCCGAAGTAACTGTTTATATGATTGACAAAGCAAGAATGCTTGTAACAACTAAGGGAATATATTCTGAACCTGACTCGTATACTGGTCATCCATTGGACGAAAAGTCTACAAAAATTGCCATGGAATATTTTCTAAACGATGTCTTTAACTGTACACGTCAAAGCTCTAATAAATGTGATGTTGTGACTGTTCAACAAAATGGAAAAAAAGAAAAAAAAATAAAACGTTATTTGACACGCAATTTAAAAGAGGCGTATAAACTATTCAAACAAGAAAACTCAGACATAAAAATCGGTATAACAAAGTTTTATACATTAAAACCAAAGTTTGTTATGTTGAGCCCGTCGAAGAAAGTGTGTCTGTGCATTTTCTGTGCAAATTTTGATTTATACGTTAATAGTCTAAATAATTTCCTATGAGGCAAACATTCAGTTTTATCGGCAATTGTTTGCTCCAATTTGTCCGATAAGTGTCTTTTTCAAGAATGTACTTTATGCCCAGGTTCTGAAAACATCAACCTAAGTTTGTTTGGATTAGAGACAACTAATGAACATGAGGAGATTGTTTTTGCTATGTGGGAAAATGGCCATCTTGTGAAGAAAAGATTAACAATCTCCAATTTTTTTAGCGATCTTTCTTCTTAGACAGTCAAAACAAGCGTTCATTTAAATATTAAAAATATACAAAGAAAAGCTATAAAAGAAGATAAAGAAATAGCTGCAGCTAACTCAGGTCATCTAGTACTGCATGGTGATTTTGCTGAAAATTGGGCAGTGATTCACAGTAACCCTATTCAAGGTACTCACTGGGTTAATCAACAGGTCTCTATTTTCACAGCAGTATGTTATCAAGGAAAACTAACAAAAACTTTTGCTGTCATCAGTGATGATAGAAAACACGATTCTGCCCATGCCTTGTTAGCAATGGAAAAAATAATTGATTCGATGAAAAATGATTCAACCGATTTAATAGATCAAATATCGATTATAACAGATGGAGCAGCAAGCCACTTTAAAAATCAATTTCAATTGTATGAAATGAAAAATGCTTTCATCAATAAAAAATGGTTGTTTTCAGCTACAGGTCACGGGAAAGGTACATGTGATGGTGTTGGCGGACTAGTCAAACACTATGCAACTAGACATAATCTTCAGAACAGTCATATTGAATCAATACAAGATGCCAATGCTTTTGTAACAAAAGTTCAATCTTATACTAATAATATTAAACTAATCTTACTACCAAAAGAAGATATTGAAGTTTTTAGACAAAATAAAATAAAAGAGTGGCTTAAGGCTCCTAAATATAACGGCATTCAAAAAACCCATGTATGGAAAGTAAATGTAGGTAAAAAGAAAAAATCTTATACAGGTCGAACTGCTCTTCATTCTTTAACAAAATTGTTAAATAAAGAGAAACAGAAGAAGAAGAAAATCAACTGAAAGAATCGTGTTAACAGGAAAGTTAGAAAAAGCAATAAAATGTCTAAAAATCATAAAAAAAGGAAAAATACATAGGATTTTTTCTTACACGACAGTGCTATGGGGGAACATAATTTTTTTTTCTTATTTCGTTTATATCTCTTAAAAAACAAAAATATTTCAAATGTCATGTATATGACCATATAAGTATTGAGACTAGCTATCTATAAACAAAAATTGAGTAAAAAAAAAGATGGCTTTTTTGAGAAAAAAGCATTTTTCATTGTTTATACAAAATGCCATATCATCCTTGATTTTTTGTAAAAAAAAATTTGAACTTGGCAGATCGAAAGAGTATCACCAACAGCATCGAATATGTACAGAATTATTTTCAAATATCCATAAAAAGATGAATTAGAACGATTTAAAAAGAAAAAAGATTTCGATTTTTGAGAAACGAAATTTGAGTCAGTTTTGAAAAAAGCATAACACATGCAATTTGTATGCTATCGAAAAATAAAAAAATACGTATACGCTTATTTTCCGAGTAGAATAATATACTATAATTTGAGCTGATTCGGAGAGATAGGTGCTGTCGGCCCGCATGATTTGAGATGAAATCGGTCCCCTATCAAAAACAACACTGTTCAGATTTTTTTTTTTAATTGAAAATTAAATAAACAGTGATTATTCGGTTTAAATAGTAAGGTTACCTTAATTATAACCTTAATTAATTCATTAAAAAATATTTGTTATTTTAACATTTTTTTAATTATTTACATACAATATAATTACAAAAAAAATATTTTTTCAACGACATATTATGTTGCTTATGATATTTCGAAAGCTTACAGAGTTTTTTCTAAAAGTCGTAATACTTTTTTATAGAAATCTACGTTACCGGTTACTTTTATTTTAATATTAGCATTTAAATAAACTATTTTGAAAAAAGCTGTGTTAAATATTACAACTATCACGTACATTAAAGTTTATTTCTTACACGAAATATCGTATAGTACAATTTAGACCTTATATTTGTTTAATAAAAACTTATTTTTAATATAATGAAAGATTAACATAATTATATTTTAATTTAAACAATAAATAGCGTAAATTTAAAAAATGAAAATCAATCTTTCTGTTAATTGGGTTGTCTCGTTAAAATTTTAACTAATTCTATTAATATCTACCAGATATAAATACTTGTAAAATTTCTCAACAAACGCCGATAAAGCAGGTTTCTATCAATGGGTTTTACCTCTTCTCAAAATATTGTTACGAAAATTTTTACCTAAACGTAACTTTCGTAATTTTAATAATTTTTGTATTATTATTGTCTTTATTATTTTATTTTAATGAGAATACAAATTTTATATCCAATTAATTAAATGTCAGATTATAGAATATACGGGTTAGATTCACATATGATTTTTCTAACCTTTTCTGGCTTGTAAACGAGTTTAGCTATAACCTAAAAATAAAAGGCGCGGACCTTAGAATATCAGATAGGTTTCTGACTCGAATATCCTATGTTCAAAGATTCGTTTGGGTGACTAGATGTACGTAAGGAAATCCAGTCAGAATCGAGCCAGAGTTCCCCATGTACTGTAACCTAGAAATAAAAAAGCACAAACTTTAGATTATCAGACAGGATTCGGGTCAGAATCTAGCTTGTACTCCCGATGTATGGAAAACTTAAGTAAAACAGACCAGAATCCAGCTTAAACTCAGGACAACCTAAAGATATTTCAGCCTGGGTACGCTTGAAATGAGCAACTTTCCATTCGCTTCGGCTTTTATACTTTATGAAGTATAAATGATGCTTTTTACACTTTTGCAAAAGTATAAAACGCGCTAATTATACTTTAGAAAAGTATACAATTTTGTCTCCTCAATCGAAAAGTATAAATCACGCATTTTACACTTTATGAAAAGTATAAAACGCACAATTTATACTTTTGAAAAGTATAAAACGCACAATTCTTACTTTCGAAAAGTATAAAATTTTGTCTCATAAATAGAAAAGTACAAATCACGCGTTTTACACTTTATGAAAAGTATAAAACGCGCAAATTATACTTTAGAAAAGTATAAAAATTTTTCTTCTAAATCTAAAAGTATAAATCACGCGATTCATATTTTATGAAAAGTATAAAACGCACATTTCATACTTTAGAAAATTGTGCTATTCCAAAATGGCGCTTTGAACTTTATGAAGTGTAAAACGCGTGATTCATTATATTATATTTTTTGATTTTCGAAAATAAACTTTATACATTTATAAAGTATAATTTGCGCGTTTTATACTTTACCTAAAGTATAAATCACGTGATTTATACTTTTCGATTTACGAGAAAATTGTTTATACTTTTCTAAAGTATAATTGGCGCGCTTTATACTTTTCCTAAAGTGTAAAACGCGTGATTTATACTTTTCGATTTACTACAACTCATCATTTATACTTTATAAAGTATAAAAGAAGAACTGTATACTTTTCAAAAGTATAAATCGCACGATTTATACTTTATAAAGTCTATATCGCACGGATTAAACTTTACAACGTATAAAATCGTTACTTTATACTTTTATAAAAGTATAAATCGTACGTATGAATCGAATACAATTATGAACTCGATAGACGCGACGCAGCATGATTCAACGGGTGTATTAGGGATAATATGGAATAAATGACGTGATACTATTTCATTAAATTTAAACGTTTTTGATATGAATCTGCCTGAAACTATTACAAAAAGCAACATATTATCATTTGCGAATAAAATTTTTGACCCGATCGGAATAACAAACCCAGTGTCATTGCAACCGAAACTTATTCTCCAAACGTTATGGGACGAAAAGTGCAGTTGGGATACTGAAATTCAAGATGATAGAAAATCGGAATTTTGTCGTTAGGCAAGTGATTTACGTTTTTTGAAACAAATAGAAATGCCTCGGAAATTGGGCGACGAAGACACGCGTTCGGATATGCAAGTGGTTCTGCTTATGCAACGGCAATTTTCGCTCGTGTTGAAGGGGAATACGGAGTCTCAGTCAAACTCTTAAATGCAAAATCACGCATAGCACCTAAGAAAAATACAATTCCGCGTCTTGAACTGATGGCTGCTACGATAACGGCAAGACTCGCGGCGACTGTAGCGCAAGGATTGACTCGAAACATTGCACGTGTTTTTTATTGGACCGATTCAACAACGGTAATAGCATGGGTCAAGCGAGACGCGCTATGGAACAGCTTTGTTCGCAATCGCGTAAAAGAGATTCGTGCACTTAGTAAGATAGACGACTGGAGACATATACCCGGAGAGTCAAACCCCGCGGATCTCCCCCTCACGCGGCTGTAGCCCACTGCGTCTGGTACAGTCAGATTGGTGGTTAGGCCCGGAATGGCTGCGGCAGCCCGAGATCGCGTGGCCTAAATCGCATCAAGACATAGACGAAGACGAAATAAGACACGAGTGTCAAAAGTCTCTCCTTGTAAAAATGGTCAATATTAAAAGTAAAGATTTTAAAGTTAGTTTACGTCATACACGAAACTCATACGTTTTATTGCCTGGATAAATCGATTTTTGAATAATCGGCGAGATATACTAAATAGTAGGAAAATACAAAATTCTGAAAAACATACAAGGGATTTTCTGGCGATTTCATATTTGGAAAAATCTGAACGCAAAGCGTTACATTTACAATGCGATGAAATTAAAATAGTAGAAACAAAACTATTAAGATATTTACAAAGTAGAACGTTTTTAGATTCATCTAAAGAGAAATTATCATCTTTTAAAACGTTTGTTGATGTAAATGGCTTATTTGTTTTAAAAACAAGAATTCTTAATCGTAATGATAAATCAAGTTTCTTATGTCCTATTTTGTTAAATAACAATCATGAAATTATTTACATGTTAGTAAGAGAGACACACGAAAAACTAGGTCACGTTGGAGCCCTAACAATCATGAGTCATCTACGGGAACACTTTTGAATAATTTATTTACGTAAAGTAATTAAATCCGTCATAACAAATTGTGTTATTTGCAAAAGATAAAAATCCAAGCGGATGGAATGCGAAGCTCCGCCGCTACCATTTGATCCGGTGCGCGACTCTAGGATTTGCGAAACAGTCGGCATTGACTACGCGGGGCCTGTTTTGCTTCGAGGCGGTGTTAAGGCTTGGATATGCGTCTTTACTTGCGCAGTTTACCGAGCGGTGCACCTCGAATTAGCGTCATCATTATCAGTCGACGGATTTTTAGAATGTTTTAGGCGATTCATCGCAAGACGCGACCGACCTCGTGTTGTTTATACGGAGATTGGCACTAATTTTAAAGGAACACATAGGCTTTTAGTGTTTTAGATTGGCAAAAGGTCTTAGGAAAAGCCAGTCTCTCATACGAAAGCCTTACCACTGCTTTATGCGTCGCTGAGGCCATAATAAACTCACATCCCTTAACTTACGTTTCGGAGGACCCGGAAGATTTGAGACCATTAACGCCCTCGTGCTTTCTTCACGATAGTCAAGAAATCGGAGTTCCTGATATTGACCTACTATGTCATTCGAAGTTAAATAAGAAACTCAAATATAGAGAAAAAATAATTTCAGATCTTCGATCGAGATTTCGGTCTGAATATTTAGGCCAGTTAATCGCTAAAAACCCGAAAAGGGAAAACCGCCAAATAAAAATCGGTGACGTCGTATTAATCGGAGACGATGCACATAAGCGCATAGATTGGTCTCTCGGACGAATCATCAGTCTGATTCCTGGTAAAGACGGAAACAATCGTGTTTTTATGGTAAGGGATAAGAACGACGCAATTAAAAGGCCGATTCAAAGGCTATACCCGCTCGAAGTATTACAAGATCCTTCAGGAATAACGCGTCATTTATTAGATAAAGCACAAAACGTTGAACCAAATAAAAATAATGATAGCGTTAAAAAAGAGCGTGATGCAACTATTGTAAACTAATATGATTCACAAAATATCGATGAAACTGTTGTTACAACTAGAAGAGGATGAGTTGTCAAAAAGCCTCAGCGTTTTTCATTGTATTTATATGTAAGGCTCATTCTTACAGAGAAGAGTCTACCTCTTCAAAGTAATAAATATATAGGTCCTTTAAAATTATAAATTTAAAGATTAAAAGCGTTTCGGCCTCAAGACTGCCTGTAGGCCTCATCAGTATGATCAGGCAGTCTCTATCATAGACGCACGTATATTTAAATAAATAAATAAAAAAAATTTTAACAGTATATCAAAGAAAACAACCAAATTTAATTACTTTTTTCATACCTGTAACGTTTTGTAGAAACAATGTAACACAAACACCACAATTTTCTTCTGCAAAATTTAGAATTACAATAGAATGATAATTCAAACAAAAATCATATTAAAAACCAAATTATTAAATTTGACTTGAAAAGAAAGACAAACTGTCAAATGG
This sequence comes from Gastracanthus pulcherrimus, assembly GCA_949152435.1. NCBI lineage: Eukaryota > Metazoa > Arthropoda > Insecta > Hymenoptera > Pteromalidae > Gastracanthus > Gastracanthus pulcherrimus. The sequence continues at coordinate 134,798,829 of OX424575.1, read as the reverse complement.
GAAGGTGAATTTTGTAAAATTTTAGATTTTTCGAGCCGAACGACCCGGACACTCCAAAAATCTCGTCTACAATTTGCTGTTAGAAGCAATCATCTAAATTTAATATCTATTTTTAATTGTATTTTGTATGTAAGTGGCTCATGACTCAAAATGCGCCGCTTTCCATCCGCCTTACACACATAAATAAGGGCCTATATATGCATTTATTACAAAAAGGACTATGTATAACAGGGGTGGGGGAGACCAATTTCTAGCCCGAGTAATGATTTTAGCACTCGACTCCGAATAGTATAAAATCATCATATCTTCGCTAGAAATAGCCCATTTCCCCCCTTGTTGTACAATATACTTTTTACTTTTTTTAACTTAACGAAATGTGAAAGTGAACTAATAACCCCTACCTTGCCGGCATCACATTTATATATTTTTTTCTCTGCAATAAATAAATATTTCTAGGAATCGACATACTATCCTCTCCGTATTCTTACCAGGGACCTTCAGTTAATTTTTCAAATACTTTCATTATTAACTCCCGGAGAAAAATACGTTTGAAAATTTAACTATAATTGTATATTTTCGAACGCATTTTTCTACGGGAGGTAATAATGAAAGTTTTTGAAAATTTAAGTGAAGGTTCTCGATAAGAATACGGAGGGGATAGTATGGCGTTTTTTAGAAATATTTAATTTGAGAATTTTGGACTCCAAATTTGACGATTCCCTGAAAATCACCCATATATCAATGTATTGTTATACAGTAGTATAGGGTTAGAATGACGATATTACAACAAGATGCCACTGTAATTTTCAATGAAAAGTATTTTTCCAGCACATGCACGAAAATTCGCCCGTATTAAGCTTTATTAATTTTCATCTTTCTACAAGGTTACTGCAGAGTAATGAATCAAAACTTTACAGAAAGGTCATTGAACTATAATGTAATAAAACGATGTGGCTATGTTTACGAACTTATGTGAGACAATAGATTTACACATTTAACAAATAGTTAGAGTCTGCATATTAATTATTAAAACATATATTGAATATTTTATTTAATCGGAAGATTTCAAATATTGACTTTTTAATTAGTTATCAGTTTTTCTTAGAGAATATATTATGAAAACAGTGACAAAGGGAAAAATAGGGTTCTAATAAATTGGCACTCATCTTCCTCAAACTTAATAACTATATTTATAGAAAATTAGAATATATCTATTACTAATAAATATGGGTCATTTTCCAATAATTGTAAAGTTTTTCACAGCTACCAGAAAGTTGCTGTTTATAAATTTGATTAAACTATCATTTCTTTTATACTACCTTGAAAATTGCATTAAAAAGTGTTTTTTTAAGGTGGCAAACCACTGTTACGTTCTAAAAAAATAGTTCGTTATATTGTGTACCGGCCCATAGGCTTTTTTTCCCGCGTGTGAGGTTTGCATTGCGAGTCGATGACGAGCAAGCACAAGCCGAATGCGAGTGCGTATTGCGAGCTGAAAATGAGTATTGCAAACGCACGAGGGCAAAAATGACCTCTCCCCCATGGTGAACACAGTATTTTTTTTTGCACATATGTCTGGATAACGTGTTTTTTATGTCTTTGAACCGAAACTAAATTTGGCTGTTTTTCGGCCCGGTGCAAACACACGCTTGTTAGACTGCAAAATTAAACTATCATAATGACCAGGCTCCCCTAAACTTGTGGTATCATCCGGAAGATACCACATGTTTAGGGGAGCCGAAACAATTTTTTGTCATACAGATACGATCTTCGCATTTTTGCCTACCTAAAAAGCGGCTGCTTTCCGACCGGCGAGCAAAAAAAATATTTTTGTCTGTTCTTGGCAAAAATGGTTCGCCAAGCAGGCGATAAGAGCTTTTTCAAAATTTTCAAAACTATTTGATCCAGTCTGTAATTTTCGGTGTCTATGTATATTTATGATGCTGATGTCTAGGTAGGGCAGTGTGCGCTAAGATAGGTAACTTATTCTTCGTCACAGCTAATCATGCCTACCTACATACATTTGATTTACGATTTAATTATCAAACACGTTGACACGAAAAACTTTCGGAATGCACGATCTACCGAGACCTCGTCATCGACTACTCCGATTACTTAGACAGCATCTCCAAACAGTATATGCACTTCAATATTGAAAAATGCCGAGTGTACTTTTCATAAGCGACTATTCCGATCACCTTGTCCCGATACTATATTGATATTGAAACAAAAAATCAAATATAGGTTACGTAATCTGTAAAAATAATATAATACTAGGAATAAGCCGATCGTCAAGTTCACTGGTTACATCGAAATGTTTTCGCTTTGCGGCAGCTCAACAACCATATCGATAATATAGGAAGAAGCAGATATAGTGCGAAGGAATCGCGAGAAATTATACATGCGTATCAAAGTACTGTGAGTGTCACCGAAATGACTTTACAGTAGAGGAGGGTTAGGTTAACGAAAATTCCCCTGTTGAACAGCCGGGAGTCTAGCGCGGGCTTTGGCGACAATACTCACGGCTGAAATAATAAAAAGGCAGGGGCGAGCACGCCTCGGCAAATTCTACTCTCTGACGTCGAGTGTATGATTATTTATTATATTTTATAGCACTGCTTGACCTAAGTCCGCACTTATGTCACGCCTATCCGTGACCTAAGTAGTCCTTTATTGTACCGTGCATTATCGCTTCGCTTCGCTCGCTTCGCTCGGACGCTAACTACGCGCCGTGTAATAAAATGTAAAAGTGCCACTTAGGTGACACGTATCGTAATGTACTATATGCTCTCCAATCTACAGTTAGGTATTTTATTGTTCATATCAATTATTTTCTTAACTGGTTCTTAGCCGCAGATCGTACCTAAAATCTAGCTTATTTCTAGCTAACGAAGCTAGGTATAAATTAACCCTTTACTACCAACCTGAAATTTAGTCACGAAAGTAGCTTAATTTTTCCGTGCTTGAATTTGTTATAATTTTTTAATTAATCAATTTTGCAATATCAAATTTTTGCACAATGTTTGTAATGATTTTTAACGAATTTACAGAAAGGTCAAAGGGCTAGGAATATGATATATTTACAAAGTTACAAATAACTACAATTTTGAGTGAGGTCTCACAGACGCCAGGTCGGTAGTAAAGGGTTAATAGCTTAACCAGCCGACTAGCTTATTTTTCTACTATGGCATGCAAAGACTTATTTATTTTTTATCTCATATGTAGATTATCGAAGATTTCTCGGGACGTTAAATCGTCCTCCGAATAATAAATCTGAATGTCCACCACCGTCATTTGAAATTATAACAAGTACGAACAACCAGATTGGCTACAATTTTCTATCGTTATTGTGTGATATTGGTTTTGTATAGAACTTCTTCAAAGGATAAACGTGCGTTATTTACGGTAGTTGAGTACGATAGATTTGAATATTGATAAGAAATCAGAAAAACAATGATTTTTTAATAATAATGTCAGGATCGCCACTTTACATCTGTAAAAAGTGCGCGTATCCAATTTGGCTCATATTTTTTGTGGAAACTGTTAGATACTGATATAGAATAGACCTCCTGTAAATAACAAGTATGTGCCTTGACAAGTAATTGAATTTACCTTTACGTTTACCAAAAAGAAACAAGAAAAACGAAAAAAATATTTTTTAGTCGCCTTCCTTTAAAAAGAATAAAAATAATGAGCACTGAAATATTAATTTTCACCGTATATTTGGTCGATCAAATTAGCTTACCTGTTAAAGTTAGGGAAGGAAAAAATAACTTATTTTTATTGGGTGGATTTTAATGTACTCGAGCGATGATTTCATATAATCGCGATCTAACTTCACTTACAGGTAAACTTGTTTGATCAACCAATTATATTGCATTATCACTCTCATACATTACAACTGTAGTTGTTTAGAGTTTAAATTTATCCAAAATTTATTTTTGTCTTTAACTTAGTTATTATAAGGTTTATTTTTTAAATTTTTGTAGTAAATAAATTATTCATAAAACTTTGTAAATTAATTGAAATTTTTCTGACCCACAAAAAGGCCGCCGTATTTATCAAAGTCGTTACCATTTCCAAACGTTGCCGACGTAATAACGCACCCTTGTTAAATATGCATTCAAAATTTGATTTTATAGCTACCACATTTAACTGAAAATTTTATTTTATTTTATTTTATTTTATTAAATGTATATATATATATATATATAGTTGTATATTCTCCAGAAAATAGATATAACTTTTTAATAATTGCCAACTTATTAATATGGTTTTTAAAGTTTATGCAAGAATTATTTTTAAGCATATACTGAATGTTTATATACTTATTACATGAAAGTATGACATTATTTCGACTAATATATTGCTAGAGAATGGTCTTGTCAGTTTCCAAAGCGATTATGAAGATTTATGTTTATTTGGTGTAGAAATTTATATACGTATATATAAGCTTTTTACTACAAATATTACATATGAGCAACTCGAAAAATATCGTTGTTTCACCACGTAGTAAACACGGATAGATATGTATATTCCTGTCTTACCATACATGTACGCCAGCTGAAATTATATGTTTTTTTCTTACCACTCTTGTAAGCACTGTCAAAAATTACGTGTCTTTGTTTTGTTATTAGTCTGATAATTTGTAAATATCAATATGCTTGTCTTACCATTCATACATGTAAGGACAATTAAATTTAAACGTCCTTGTCTTACCATTCGTGTAAGCACTAAAGAACAATACATGTCATTATCTTAAAAAATATTCTTGTCTTACTACTTAGTAAGCACGAATAAATATCTCCATCCTTGTATTACCGCTCATGTGAGCACAAGTGAATTTACACGTTTTCATCTTACCACTTGTGTAAGCATTGATGAAAATTAAACATCCGAATGTTAAAATTGACGTAATGATTTATAAGAAATTTCTTTGTAATATTATATGCACCGATTTAACAAATAGTACATTATGTAACAAGGGCAAAAGTCGAGTATTTTTCCCGCGGGTGAGTTTACTGCCCGAGCGAGCGAAGCGAAGCTCGGGCAGTATCACCCGAGGGAAAAATCGACTTTTTTCTCGAGTTACATATAGTACTTTATGCCCATCTCAACTGTGGCCACATTTTGACTTGAAAAGCGGGATTAATGGACTGTTAAAAGACGACATTGTTAAAAGACAATCGAAAATCAGGGTTATTGGTAGAACTTGATGAAATAAAGGAATTTGGAGTAGTTTCTAGTGAAGTCACTTTTTTCCCGCCAATCATTTTTGCGGGAAAAAAGTGTAATTTTGGTCTCGCTTTTCAGGGAAAAAAGTGGCCATTTTCGTTCAGATGGGCATCAAAATTATTATTGTCTTATTACGTAGTAAACACTAATAAATATGTACATTCTTGTCTTACCACTTAGTAAGCACAAATAAAAATTACACGTGTTTGTCTTACCACTCGTGTAAGTGCTGAAAAAAAACACGTGCCTTTATTTTAAAGTTGGATAATTAATTTATGTCTTTTATTCCAATTAATGTATGCGATCAATTAAAAAATATACTTGTCTTACTACGTAGTAAACACAGATAAATACTTAAATGATTGTCTTACCATTCATGTAAGCACAAATGAAGTTATACGTTTTTGAGTTACCACTCGTGTAAATACAAACGAAATGAATTTATACGTCTTGGTCTTACCACTCATGTAAGCTCTGACGAAAAATACATGTTTTCGTCACGTGCCTTTAGCAATGGAAACCGATTGAACCTGAAAATTTACTTTTACTATATTTTAAATGCTTTGTAAAAAGTGATTATAGCAAGAACTACTCTCTAAATTTTTGGAGTGAAATTTTCACTCTAGAGTGAATGAGGGTTCCACTTCAAACGAGCGAATTTTTACTCTAAAAGAGTGAATTTGGTCACTCCAGTGTAATAAGTGAATTTTACCACTCTAAATTAGAGAGTGACTAAGGATTTACTCTAACTTTCACACAAGGTTGGAGTGAAATTTATAAAACTTATAAATTAATCAAAGTTTCGAATTACGACTTTTTACTTTTAAAACATTTAAAACCTAAAGCATTAATTGCACCAGAAATCTTCAATTATATTTTCAAGAAATTTCATTATTCATTGTACAAAAAAATGGGTTAAAAGATATACAACTATGCGGTTAATTAATTTATCTAGAGGTGAAAGGTAACTTTTATTTAAAATCACTTAAAAATTTATCCAGATATAGTTTTTACAAATTCAAAGGGAATATTGAACCACTTAAAAAAAAAGAATTTATTACAGGAATCTATATTACCGGCCTTTTTTATTTTAAACGGTTATTCGAGAATTTACAAATTTTGTAAAAAAAAATTACTACTATGCCCTGAAAATTTGTATATTGTATTAGCAATGTTTGGTTTTGGCAGTTTCAATATTGTATTAGCAATGTTTGGTTTTGGCAGTTTCAATATTGTATTAGCAATGTTTGGTTTTGGCAGTTTCAATATTGTATTAGCAATGTTTGATTTTGGCAGTTTCAATATTGTATTAGCAATGTTTGGTTTTGGCAGTTTCAAAAGATTCCGGTATTATTTCTAACTGGAAAACAGTTTTAAATATTTTCCGTGGTAAGCAATTTATATGGGGCATTGCTTACCCATATTCTCTTAACATTTATTGAAAAAATCTGACCATTTCTGGTAAAAGCATATAATGTCGTATTTTATAAATATTTATTTTAAAGAGAAAAAAGTATAAATTATAAGTCGGTATGGTAGGAACCGGTCAGTATTTTACATCCCCTTAATTTGCAACAGTTTTATTCATTTTAAAAAATGTAGTATTTATAACATCTTAAACTTTTTTTAAAAGTGCATAAATTGAGAAAATGTAGTAAAAAAAATATTAGACTCTTCGGCCAAATATTCAAGTTACCATAATAATACTGAATTTCATATAAAATATAATTTTTGTATCATTTTATTAAAAATAGCTATTTATTAGCTCTGAGTTATTTAGTCTTAAACTGATTTTAGTATTAAATAAAAGTTATCTACGAATTCGCATACATAGGAGAAATCAGTGCACACGAAGTCAGATGCAACGGTGGTCCAGCGCTAGAGTGGCAGCCTCAGAACTTAATGGATCTGGATTCAAATCCACCCAACAATTTTTCTGAAGTTTTTTAAATTTATTTCTCAATTGCATCCTTCCCAGTAAAATGTATCAATTTATCAAAACATTTCTAAAATGTAAAACAATGAAGCGAGTAATTATTATAAGTGAATAATTATTTTTTCTTTACGTGTATTCTTTCATTCTAAATAGAGTGAAAAAATCACTTTAACAAAAGAGTGCATTATTCACTCTTTCTAAAAGTGAAGATTTACTCCAAAATAAGTGACTGTGATTTCATGATCGCTTGGAGTGAAAATTCACTCCAAAAGAGTGAAAATCCCCTCCAAAAAAATTAGAGAGTATATTGACGTTTTAGCGATTGAGTACAAATGATTTTAAAACAAGACAACATATATATACGTTTCCTTTTAGATTATTCACCTCAGATTTATGAAACAAAAAGAATTTCTAAATTTATGTATAAGAAAAAAACTTTCAAGTTGTGGAATGACATTCTATATCCATTCTTTTATTTTTTCTTTATAAGAGTTTTAAATTTCAAGAAGAAAGGCAAACATGCAAAAAATAATATTTTTATGAATATAATAATTATCTCAAAGAGAGAATTTTATTAATCTGTTCCATATTCTCTCTAAATTTTTTGGAGATGATTTTTATACTTTTGGAGTGAATTCTCACTCCAAGCGATCATGAAAACACAGTCATTTATTTTGGAGTAAATCTTAACTTTTAGAAAGAATGAATAATTCACTCTTTTGTAAAAGTGAATTTATCACTCTATTTTGAGTGAAAGAATACGCATCAAGAAAAAATAATTATTCACGTTGTTTTACTTTTTACAAATGTTTTGAACAATAAATACAGAGTACTGGAAAGGCTTCAATTGCGAAATAAATTTTAAAAACTTGTTGGTTGGATTTGAACCTGGAGCTGCCGTTCTAGCGTTAGACCACCGTTGCATCTGAATTCGTGTGCACTGATTTCTTCAATGTATTCGAATTCGTCGATGAATTTTTATTTAATACTAAAATCAGTTTAAGCCATAATAACTTAGAGCTAATAAATAGTTGTTAATATAAGGATACAAAAATTATATTTTATATGAAATCCACTACTATTATGGTACTTTTAATATTTGGCAAATCAGTCTAATATTTTCTTTACTACATTTTCTCAAATTATGCATTTTTAAGAAAAGTTTAAGATGTTTAAAACAATAAAATTGAAAAATTAATAAATTTTTGCAATTTAAGGAAATGTAAAATACTGGAAGATTACTACTATACCAGTGTATCATTTATATTTTGTTCTCTGTAAAATAAATATTTATATAAAACGTCATTATGGGCCTTTACCAGAAATGTTCAGTTGATTTTTAAAGACGTATCATTAACTTTCTTAAAAAATGGATCGAAAAATGTTAAGAGGATGGGGGTCGCCATACGCATTGCTAACCACGGAAAATATTTAAAACTGTTTTCCGATTGCTAATAATATCGGAATCTTTTGAAACTATCAAAACCAAACATTGCTAATACAATATACAAATTTTCAGGACATGGTACTCATTTTTATTTACAATATTTGTAAAATCTCGAATAACTGTTTAAAATAAAAAAGCCGGTAATACACATCCCTGTAATAAATTCTATTTTTTAAGTGGTTCAATATTCCCTTTGAATTTGTAAAAATTATATCTGGTTAAATTTTTAAGAGATTTTAAATAATAGTTACCTTTCACCTCTAGATAATTTAGTTAACCACATAGTTGTATATCTTTTAACCCATTTTTTTGCACAATGAATAATGAAATTTCCTGAAAATATAATTGAAGATTTCTCGTGCAATTAATGCTTTAGGTTTTACAAAATAAATTTCACTCCAACCTAGTGTGAAAGTTAGAGTGAATCCTTAATCACTCTTTAATTTAGAGTGAAAATTCACTCGTTTGAAGTGAAACCGTCATTCACTATACGTTTAGAGCGAAAGTTTCACTCCAAAAAATTTAGAGAGTATGTGGTTAATTAATTTAAGGAGGTTACATAGATCTCCCGTGTGGGGCGAGGAAAGGAGAGTCCCCCGCACCGCACATCGTCTCCCCTCTTACCGCGCACCTCCTCGCGCAGCCAATAAGCTATAGTGTTTCTATTTACGTTTTCGCTTAGTCTTCGGAATCGGTGGTCTCATTCGATCTAAAATTTCACGTACATGATCTTTAATACTTTACTAATATTTTGAATAGTTTTTCCTTTCATTCTTATCATTTTTAAACAATCGCACTCCAAGTTTATTGTCAATTTACAAGCCGCTCTCATAAGAGCCCGTGGATAAGAGTCTAACTTTCAAGTCAATTATCTTTAAAACGGTAATCGCTAATGTTTTAAAATTTTACATACTATCGTAAACTTCATATAAGAATGACATATTAAATTTTCAGAAACATCTTATCATTTTGACTTTACTATCGAACCTCCTTAACTAAAGGTGAAAGGTTATTTTTTAATTAAAATCTCTTAAAAATTTTAATTAATAAATTTTCTTTATTTTAAACTGATATTCGAGATTAAACAATTTTTTTAGATAAACATTACTTATTATGTCCTAAAAATTTGTATTAACATTATTTGGATAAAATTTCAAAATATTCCGGTACTATTTGCAACCGGAAAACAATTTTAAATATTCTCCGTGGTAAGCAATGCGTATGGCGACCATTTAATTATAATATCCTCTTAACATTTGTAATACCACATTTTGTGTACATTACACATTTAATAGTCGGTCGAACCTGCAGGCATGGTTGAACGAGCTGCTCAGTACAGGTCCGATGCTCGACAAAACATATGTTTGAAAAACCTAATTCCGAATAAGAAGCGTAGATTGAAGACAGGCTCTACGCAGCCTCGCACACTACCCTCACTATACACACATACAGACTAGTTACGGTCACGACACTTCCCCTCGGTGACACAGAGCAAGCGAGCTCCTCAATACCCTGAAGCAGCCGAAGAAGACGCACAGCTGCCATCCCATAGAGCCGCGCATAGGCTGGAGTCAGCTGGCCTTGGCTGGGGTCCATTGAACGTGTCCTGGTGTCTTCTCTCCTTCCTTCCGTCCTTTCGAACCAACCTGAAAGCTACTTCTCCGGATACTCCTGAGGCCTACAGCATACACCCTAGAAAATATAAAGAGGGGTTAGCCTACAGCAGATACGGAAAACAAACTGGAACTCCCTTACCTGGTTTGGAGAGTTTATAGAGGCAGTAGCAGCAGTCACCGAAGCACTCGCCTGTCACCTAGAGGCAACATAGCATTAAGGAAGGTAGACAGACAGTAGTATACTTATAAGACACTGACCTCACCTGATAGCTGTCGTGGCAGTTGAAGAGAGCAGCGTAGCAAGTTGCCGAATAAATTTAACCCTTTAAAAAAAAACACGATTTTCACGTGAGTAGTCGTGTGAGAATAGTGTGAGAATCGCGCGAGAGCTCACGTGAAGTTATCGACCAATTTCTCACATGATTTTTACGTGAGTGATCGTGTGATTTTCATGTGATATTTGGGAAAATCATTTTCTTAAAATATTTCTTAAGAGCATATGTGTTTGTAAGCATTTATTTTAGATACTTTAATAACTTATTATGCTTATTCAATACATTAATTAAATAACAAAAATATGTGATATATAAAATAATTTGTTAATGATTGCGCAATATTTATATAAATTGTACACATGTTTAATTTGTATTTAGTTACATATTTACATAATTATTTTGTATGAAATTATGTATTTTAAGGTGAAGTCTGAAACGATACAGATCCCTACAATATCGATATTCGTATTATGATGTTTTGTCCACCATTTTAACCATTGCATAATATGAATATCGATATTGTAGGGATCTGTGTCGGTATACGGCTGAACCTTAAGAGGATGCCGAATCTACTGTCTTTATCTAATCACACTTTTGCTATTTACTCACAAAGTAGTTTGTTAATTGAAAAATTAATAGGTGGCTCCAATTCATCTTATAATCAGCAATATTTTGAGACCTAAAAAAGTACACTAATACCTGTACCTAATATTATTTCCTTTTCGCGAAAACTTCAGAACGCGAAACCTAACTTCAATTTTCGCGTTCTTAAGGGATAACACCACTCTAGAGGGCGAAAAAAAGGCCTAATTATGACAATTTATTCTGGAATTATGGGAAAAGTAATAGTATTCATATTTAGATGGTTCATTTAACACATATTGATGTATGAAAAAAAAATTTTTTATTATGATTTTTGTACAAAATGGCGGCGCTACAGCAGATTTTCTGAAAAAGATTTTTTTGAAGGTGCTCCGCGGGCGCACCAATTCCTCGAAAACCGTGAGAGTTGGAACAAAAAACCAAAAATTTTCTGAAGCTACATACTAATAGTTATCGAAGTACGTAGAATTTTTTTTATGCCAATTTTTGTAGAAACTGTGCACTTCTGAACAAAATGTATGAATTTTCGACTAAAAAAAGAGTAGTAAATTGTTAATAAAACAAGTAATTTTGAAAATATCAAAAAACGGCTACGTACTTCGATGGAGAATATATTTGTGAAGCTACTGTAAAAATTGCAAGTCGATCAATGTAATGGTGTTGAAGCTATGAGTGCGCCCAGTTTGAAAAAAACCGTTTCGAGAAAAACGCGTTTAAAGTTTTCGGAGCATTTATATCCTTGAAATTTTTCTATACCTCTAATCTGCGATGCCTGCACCGTACATTTGACCATCTCTACTAATGTATGACTCCTCCTCTTCCTTCCTGGCTGATTTTAAGGACATCCGGGCCTCTCTGGCATCGTCTGTTAGGAATCTCTCGGAAAACTTGATGCGATGCGCGTTCGCCTCCACGCAGAAATTGTAGCAGTTCGGTCCGATTGTCAAGCCCAAGTGTTGCATCAGCTTCATGACACTTGAAAGGCCATCAGTAGTAGTAAGACCACCATGGCGAGACGTCCGTATTGATTTTCCCCCTCCCCTCCTTGGTACTAAGCCACTATGGCGCGGCGCCAGAGTATTGATTTTCCCCGTCCCCTTCTTGACCTATATTGGGGGAGGCCCAACATGCGGGTCCTGCGTCAAGGTCGCGGCTGAGTGTTGTAGTCGCACAGGTGATAATCGCCGGGGCGGGATATATATATATATGCACACATATATAAATAAATAAATAATAAATATAAAAAATGATCAAATATAAAGCATAAATAATTTGCTTTTTCCCCTGAGTTATCTATGAAAAATAAGTGTGTTCTACGTATAATATGGCGTTGTGGCCCTCAGAAGGACCGTTTTTACGATTAAATTATAATCTTTTGTAGCCGTTTTTTCGGGCAAAGAGTTAGTATTGCTAGAATATTTCTCTGTGTATTTTTTCCATTGTGAAGTACCCGCTGCCGTCTTATCTCCTTCTTTTTTATTCTTATCCTGAAGAAGAGAAGATTTCTCGCCTTTGCTGCTGTTGCTCTGTTTTTGGCCCATCTTGTCAGGGCTTACGTAGGTGAAAGAGGTGAGAAAGTGGTATACGCGTATTTTATATCGAGCATTAAAATTTTTCCAATATATTTTTACATTACTCTAGGATTGTAGGGTAAAAAATTATTATTATAATCAATGATAACTTTCTCTCGTACGTCGTCATTGTGATTCTTTACACCGCTGTCAGCAGAGCTAGCAGAAGCGAGTTTACCAGCGCACATCCCCATGACTATCTTATGCTTTGGCTGGGATACGAATAATCACAGACATCAAATTACAGTTACATTTATAGGAAGTGGGTGTGAATAAATTATGAAAAAATATATAACTTATGATTGGTGTTTATTATTAATATTTTTTATACAGTCTTCATATAATCTTTCAAGTCATTCACAATAAAAGGTAAATGAAATGCAAGAATTTCGGATAATACAATTTTTAGATATACGCTTTTGTACATATCGGTGTCGTCGACGATTCTTTCCATAATAAAATCTTCTATGTCGGCGTTATGTATTGAATAGTATTGTTTGAATGATTTAGGATCATTAAGAATGTTATTTACGTTTTCTGTTAGTTCTTTTTCGAGTCCAATCCTACGCAGAGTCTCTTCGTGTTAAATTTGTTGAGAGCATACGTCGTTGACAGTAAAAGATTAGGCAATTCGCTCGTCACTTCCCGTATTTCGCGCGCTTGACAAGTAGCCATGGTTATTTCTTTAACAAAAAAACAAACTGAGAATTTTAATTTGTAAAGTGCAGCCTCGAGAGACGATGTGGTCGCTTTGCTCTGCGTGCTATTACTGGCCAGAAAACTCTATCGTCGACGCATGAGGGTCTATGATGGTTTTCTCCCACACCCCCTCCCCTCCAACGTGAATAATAAGAGTGGGGGGGAGTATGGTAACAGAAGCCAGGTGCTACTCATTTTTCACGACTGTTATTCTGTCAATAAAAGTGTGGTTATGGTGTACAATTTTGAAATGACCCGTAGGCTATACAAGTTTATAATAAAACTGTTAACGGACTTTCAAAGAAGTAAAAAGTATAGTATTCGCCGGACGTTAATTTAAGAAAAATTAAATTGAAAATAATAATAATGAATGGCGTAGGATGTAGGCTATGTAGGTCGAAAGGTACGTAAATAATTTATTAAACTTGTACTGATGTATGTATATTTATTCAACCATTTACGGCTACAAATACAAACGACGGCGACATTGAAATGTAATGAGTGTTTGCGAGGCTTTTTGGGAATACATGCTTTACAAATCATAAGACACCCGGGACGTACAAAGTAAAGAATAAAGAACTTTGTAGTCTCGTAAAAATTTGCCCGACTTGTCAGAAACACGTTCACGTGTACCGTGGTAAACACGAGTGCGGTATCCATCGCTGCAAAGTATGTCGAGCGAGTCACTTGCTGAAGGCACTATGCTTTATGCAGCCTGTGCGTAATTTTGAAAAAAAGGGAAATGCCGATAAAAATAAAAAATATCTATACGTTTTTACGATCTAGAAACGCGCCAAGATGTACCGTATAAAAATCATCCGGACACGCGTCTGCATATACCGAACTTGTGTGTAGTTCAGCAAGTGTGCACCGCGTGTATCTATAGTGACAGCGATTTGAACCAACGCTGCGATACTTGTGGTATACGTGAATTTGTGTTTCGGCAAAACGTTATAAAACAGTTCGTTGATTTATACATCCGTACAAAGTCTATTTTCGATAAAATTTTATGCATCGCGCATAATGCCGGTGGGTTTGACGCGCAGTTCGTATTGAAGGAATTAGTCGAGGAGCGTAAAAATATTATACCAAAAGTAATACTCAACGGAAAAAACATAATTTCGCTACTCATTGTCTATATCTCTGATTTTTGGTAATAAAATGAAACGTCCGTCTAGCAGAGACATTAGAACTTACGAGAACTCCGTCGCGTGATAAAAGGGTTTTAAAACTTTTTGTGTATAGTGTATATTAGAAAAAAGCCTCGTTTGTGTAATATTTGAATATACTTTTTTTAACAAAAAATCTAGTAATAACAGTGAAAAAAAGTTGTAAAGTAGGCGTTTGAAATGGTCATTTAAAAACTAGTAAAATAGAAATATATATATACATGGTTATATATAAGTTTTGTCTCTATATATCTATGTATGATTATATACGATAATATAGAATCAAAAACCTAAATATATATATATACCTCTATATAGCCATATATATGCCTATATATAATTATTTATATAATTATACATAACAACATACGATTTTTTAGGTTTTATATCCCGAAAATTCGTGAAATGTGTTACATTTTTTAATTAACTTTTAACTGTTTAAAACATTTAAGTAATATTTAAATTTTACAATTTGTATTTTTCACAACATAATGCTACTCAAAGCACTATATAACTATATTTTATTTCTGTTACAACGTGTGAAAATCTATTTAGAGATTGCGAAAGTGACTTCGCTTCTGGTAGATTCGCTGGTGGTGATGAAAGCGCAGCGAATGATTCTCAGAGTGTACCGGCCGATCTGGGGGATAGTGAGATTGATGAATCGGAGCGCGAGTGCGAATTGATTTGTACTAGCCTTGAGTGTCCCTGTAGTTCCTGTAATGCAAATCTTTGCGTAGAAGCGGGTGATTTACAACAGCCGTATTTAGACAGTGAAGACGGGAGTGTCATAATTTTGAATGACCACGACGAAACCAGCCCCCGACAACAACACTCGCCGCAAGCAAATATACTAAACCAACGCATACACGAGCAGGATATCTGGATGGAGGAGTGTTATGAATCGGGAAATGAGTCTTATGTATCGGAGAGCAGTGAGGATGAGGACGTACCATCGAGCGTGGTCAACGACCTACAGGACGCTTGGCACAGTCGCTTATCGCAAAACACACAGCGGCCGTAAATCAGGTGGCTCGTGTTCTGAGATTCGAGAGCGAAGACGACGACGACGTTGATGAGATGCAGGTATCGGAAGCAAGTCCCACGCTCTCTGCAAACAGTGAGACACCGAGATCTTCCATGCTACAGCAATTCTACAGACATCGTCATAGAGAGTGCGAGCGTATGACTGCTGAAAGTGAAAACGTGGGTAAGTGTACACTTTTTTTGCTATCCTAATACTACCACAGAAAGAACTAGTTTTGAAATTTATTTATTTTTTTAAAGTAATACCACGGAAGACAAATATTGATGATGACCCCGCTCGTTTAAATGCAAAGATGTTAAACGTCTACCGTGGTGCGTATACATTATATGTTCAGAGAACGCAAGATTTGACCGGTTTTAATAAATTAGCCGAAGGGCCTGGGTCGTCTCTATACTCTGATCCCGATCTCGTGGATTAAGTTGTCTAGCTGTATGAAACTTTCAGGCTGCGGGTCTAGGAATAAATAAATAAAAAATACTGTTAGTTTTAATTATAAATATATATATATATATATTGAAATATATATATATATAATTGAAACTAACAGTATTTTTTAACTATATAAGTTATATATACAACTATATATAATTGTATAAAATAGTAGAAAAATCGTATATGCTTATATTGATAATTACATAAATAAAATTGTTTTTACTCGATATGGTTTAAAGTTTTTAATTAAAAAACTTTGTATATTGTAGACGTAAAAATAAATAAAATAAACAAATGAAACTTTCAATAAAAAAAAAATAAGAAAATAGCTATCCTACATTTTAAATCCATTATAGGCATATATCGCGCACCATTGGGGCGAAACGAAAACATCTCGGCGTCGCCGTCTTTTGAGAGAGGGGAAAACGATGCAAGTAACGCTGATACACCAGTAGCCGAAAGAGACAGTCACTTATCGCAGGTAGGCGGTGGTGGTGGAGGTGGTGGTAGCAGCAGCAGCACCAGCACCAGCGGCAGCAGCAGCAGCAGTAGCAGTAGTGGCGGTAGCAGCAGCGACGATGAAGAGAGCGAAGAGGTCGTTGAACTATCGGTTGAGCCGCCTTGTACGAGATTTACGATAGTCGAAGAGCGCAACCAGTACGTTCATAGATTTCGTGTTAATGCTGTACGTTTGATTTTACGTATACTTGAGCCATCCCCTGCAGATTTCAATCCAATATTATGGCTCGAGTTGGTTATGCGCGATATTCATGCACACTTGATTTCATTAGGAGACAGCAATGATTTAATAGGTGTCACGATTAATAGTGAACATTTTTCTCACGGTACTGCGGGCTTGTCGCTGCGTCCAATTGTAAATTTCATGTACGATGATTTGTGGTTACATGTTAGTAGTATAACGCAAAGTAATGAGAATTTTTAAATAGACGAAAGTTTTCTTGTAGAAGCGACCTATGTAAACATGCCGACTGGAGCCGATACTATCGGGAAGCGGTCTTTGGGCGCTATTATACGCAATAAAGATAATTTATGTTTACCGCGTGCTCTAGTCGTAGGGCAGGCGTTTATAGAGTTGAAAAAAAAATGCTACCGTGGATGTAAAAAAAAAATATGGAGAAGTATTTCCGATGGTAGACGTCTTTTACAAAAACAACGCGCTCTAGAGTTGGTAGTAGGGGCCGAGGTAGTTGTAGTCGAAGAAGGGTGTGGATTTCGCGAAATTGAGCAATTTCAAGCTCATTACGCATGGCATCGGATTGCCATTGTAGTTTACGATGTTGAGTCATTCGGCAATGAGGAGTCACCGTTTTTTGACGGCCGCCCTCTGCTACAAGATGTATATGGACTAGATTGCCCGGATGTAATATATCTTTGTCACGATGCCCGCGAGCGTCATTTTGATACAATGTTCAATTTACTGGGTGCTCTGGGAAGTCGTTTTTTCTGCACACATTGTTATAAGCGTTATAAATATGTGGATCAGCGCGTATGCTCGACTATATGTGCGTGTTGTTTTGTAACGCCTGCGTGTAAACAGAATGATTGTGAAATTTTTAAATGTAATGAGTATTTGCGAAGTTTTTTTGGGAATACATGCTTTACAAATCATAGGACACCCGGGACGTACAAAGTAAAGAATAAAGAACTTTGTAGTCTCGTAAAAATTTGCCCGACTTGTCAGAAACACGTTCACGTGTACCGTGGTAAACACGAGTGCGGTATCCATCGCTGCAAAGTATGTCGAGCGAATCACTCGCTGAATGCACTATGCTTTATACAGCCTGTGCGTAATTTTGAAAAAAAGGGAAATGCCGATAAAAATAAAAAATATCTATACGTTTTTACGATCTAGAAACGCGCCAAGATGTACCGTATAAAAATCATCCGGACACGCGTCTGCATATACCGAACTTGTGTGTAGTTCAGAAAGTATGCACCGAGTGTATCGAAAGTGACAGCGATTTGAACCAACGCTGCGGTACTTGTGGTATACGTGAATTTGTGTTTCGGCAAAACGTTATAAAACAGTTCGTTGATTTATACATTCGTACAAAGTCTATTTTCGATAAAATTTTATGCATCGCGCATAATGCCGGTGGGTTTGACGCGCAGTTCGTATTGAAGGAATTAGTCGAGGAGCGTAAAAATATTATACCAAAAGTAATACTCAATGGAAAAAACATAATTTTGATTCAATGTGGTCGCACCAAGTTTATAGATAGTCTAAATTATTTTCACATGGGGTTGAGCGCGTTACCAAAAACATTTGGTCTACCAGAGGGTGTGAAAAAAGGGTATTTTCCACACCTGTTCAATAAAGCTGAAAAACAGAATTACGAGGGACCGATACCCGCCCTGCATTATTACGCGCCCGATTATATGTCGGCGAAAAAGATTGAGGCTTTTTTTTCATGGTACAATGTGACAGCTCCTAATTATTTATTCAATTTTCAGAAGGAGCTTGTAGACTATTGTCGCGCTGATGTACAGGTTTTGAGACTCGCGTGTGTCGCTTTTAGAAAAATATTTTTGAACGTCGGTAAAATCTGTCCTTTCGTCGAGGCAACGACCATAACGACTGCATGTTCCCTCATTTATAGAAAAAATTTTTTAACCTCGAACACAATAGGCATTATTCCTCCAACAGGGTATCGTCGGGGGGATATATGCATTCTCAAAAAAATCTATAGAGTGGCTGCTCCAGTGCGAGCGCGAATTCGGCCGAGCAATCATTCACGATGGTAGAGCGCGAGAGTTTAGGTTACCCGAGGGTTTCCTCGTAGACGGGTACTTACAGCCACTGCAGGCGGATGAAAAAAGCATAGTGTTTGAGTACGAGGGCTGTTACACACACGGTTGTCCGAAACGTTTCGATAAAAATCGCGATAAACCTCTGTCTTACGGATGCTCTTTCGACGAGTCCTACGAAAATACCATCGCAAAACTGCAGAAAACCCGGGAACGCGGTTACGAAGTTCGCGTCACGTGGGAGTGTCAGTTTCACGATATAAAGGTAAAAAATCCTGAAATTGCGCGATTCGTGAAAAATCACCCTGTAATGAGCCAGATAACTTTGAATCCTCGCGACGCTTTCTTCGGTTGACGCACTGAAAATATTATTCCTTTTTACAAAGTCAAAGAGAACGAGAAAATCAAATACACAGATATATATATATATATATATATATATATATCCCTACGTGTGCAAGCGCGGTAAGTTTCCGATAGGTCATCCGCGTATTTACGTGGGAGGTGAATGTCACCAGTTGACTGATGGCGATAATAACAAACTCGATCGTGTCGAGGGTCTAATCAAATGTAAAGTTCTTCCTCCGCGAAACTTATATCTACCTGTTTTACCTGTTAAGATGCGTGGACGTTTGCTCTTTGCGCTTTGCCGATCCTGCTGCGAGGAAGCGCGAGAGAGTGACTGTACTCATGAAAACATTATCGATCGTGAGTTTACAGGCACGTGGGTGGCCGACGAACTGCGTAAAGCTCTTGAACTTGGCTATCGTATAACCGAGATATATATCGTTTCGATGGCTACAGCGGTGGACTTCTTACCGAATATGTCAATACTTTTTTGAAAATTAAGCAAGAGTCCAGCGGTTATCCAGACTGGTGCGCGGACGAGGCCTCCAAAGTCCGTTACTTACACGAATACAAGAGGGATGAGGGTATCGCGTTGGATCGCGAAAAAATTGATAAAAATCCGGGGTTGCGCGCGGTTGCCAAATTGTGTTTGAACAGTCTTTGGGGTAAGTTTGGTCAACGTACAAATTTAAAACAGACAACGATTGTAAAGACGCGGGAAGCTTTCTTGAAACTTTTAACTTGCCCTTATAAAGAAGTTTTTAGCGTCTTACCGGTAGGCGAAAAAATAATGTACGTCAACTGGCAATTTATAGAAGAAGCCGTGACACCGTCTCCTCACACCAATGTCGTGATCGCCGCTTACACGACTGCTCAAGCGCGATTAGAGCTTTACAGACACATTGAGCGTCTCCAAGGTAGATTATTGTACTGTGACACTGATTCGTGCGTTTTCGTGAAAAACGAGAGCAATCCGAGCGAATACGAGCCACCTTTGGGAAATCTTTTGGGCGATATGACGGATGAACTCAGAGGGTACGGTGAGGGTACATACATAGAGACCATGTTGTCCGCAGCTCCAAAATTTTACGCTTTTCGCGCAATCACACCGGGCGGCGACACTGTAGAATGCTGCAAGGTAAAAGGTATAGGTTTGAATTTTAAAAACTCCTTAAAGATAAACTTTGATAGCGTAAAGTCTTTGCTCGACAATAACTTTGAGGAAGAGCAAAACGAAGAAAACCCTAAAAAGATCATTAAAGTGGTGTTTAGGTCTATACGTCGTACAGCTACCCACGAAGTTGTAACGTGCACTGAACTTAGAACCTCTAGCACTGTTGTGAAAAAAAGACGATATATATCGAAAAGTCTTTCTCTACCTTTTGGCTATAAGCAATAAGACTGTATAAATTTCTTCGTTGTTAGTAATTAATGCTTCGAGCTAATTACTGTGTAAAAACAAAAAAATGTGTAGACATACTTTTTAATAGATGACAATGTATTATAAAATTTTCTGTATCAATAAATAATTTATGAATAACTATTATAATAATAATATATAAATAAAGAGATATAAGCCAAATCCTTCTCCATCGAATCGTCAACACTAGCGGTGGGCGCATCAGCTGAAGTAGCCCACCGCTGCTAAATGAATAATCGTGCGGTTCTGGTAAACCCTCTCGAAATTCTATACCCCGGTCACAGGGTACTTTAAGTTCATTTTGGTACGTGTCTTACCATTCAGCATAGAAAAAGAGAATGCGGTCGAATCGCACGTTACACATGTGAGGCTGCTTGTCGAGAAAACGTTTCACAAAGACAGTTTTTCCACACAACGTGGGACCCGACACGATGCACGTGAATGGGTGTTTCCAACGTGTATCCATGCTGAATACTGAGTAAAAAGTCTCTGGTTTGTTAATTTCATAAAAAAGATACTAACCATTCAAACTACCCAACGACTAGCGCGGCGGGTGATAAAAGGGTGCGCGTAATCAGCTTTTGTCCCCGCCGCCGCCACCACGCTGGACGTAGGGATATATATATATATATATATATATATATATATATATATATATATATATCTGTGTATTTGATTTTCTCGTTCTCTTTGACTTTGTAAAAAGGAATAATATTTTCAGTGCGTCAACCGAAGAAAGCGTCGCGAGGATTCAAAGTTATCTGGCTCATTACAGGGTGATTTTTCACGAATCGCGCAATTTCAGGATTTTTTACCTTTATATCGTGAAACTGACACTCCCACGTGACGCGAACTTCGTAACCGCGTTCCCGGGTTTTCTGCAGTTTTGCGATGGTATTTTCGTAGGACTCGTCGAAAGAGCATCCGTAAGACAGAGGTTTATCGCGATTTTTATCGAAACGTTTCGGACAACCGTGTGTGTAACAGCCCTCGTACTCAAACACTATGCTTTTTTCATCCGCCTGCAGTGGCTGTAAGTACCCGTCTACGAGGAAACCCTCGGGTAACCTAAACTCTCGCGCTCTACCATCGTGAATGATTGCTCGGCCGAATTCGCGCTCGCACTGGAGCAGCCACTCTATAGATTTTTTTGAGAATGCATATCCCCCCGACGATACCCTGTTGGAGGAATAATGCCTATTGTGTTCGAGGTTAAAAAATTTTTTCTATAAATGAGGGAACATGCAGTCGTTATGGTCGTTGCCTCGACGAAAGGACAGATTTTACCGACGTTCAAAAATATTTTTCTAAAAGCGACACACGCGAGTCTCAAAACCTGTACATCAGCGCGACAATAGTCTACAAGCTCCTTCTGAAAATTGAATAAATAATTAGGAGCTGTCACATTGTACCATGAAAAAAAAGCCTCAATCTTTTTCGCCGACATATAATCGGGCGCGTAATAATGCAGGGCGGGTATCGGTCCCTCGTAATTCTGTTTTTCAGCTTTATTGAACAGGTGTGGAAAATACCCTTTTTTCACACCCTCTGGTAGACCAAATGTTTTTGGTAACGCGCTCAACCCCATGTGAAAATAATTTAGACTATCTATAAACTTGGTGCGACCACATTGAATCAAAATTATGTTTTTTCCATTGAGTATTACTTTTGGTATAATATTTTTACGCTCCTCGACTAATTCCTTCAATACGAACTGCGCGTCAAACCCACCGGCATTATGCGCGATGCATAAAATTTTATCGAAAATAGACTTTGTACGAATGTATAAATCAACGAACTGTTTTATAACGTTTTGCCGAAACACAAATTCACGTATACCACAAGTACCGCAGCGTTGGTTCAAATCGCTGTCACTTTCGATACACTCGGTGCATACTTTCTGAACTACACACAAGTTCGGTATATGCAGACGCGTGTCCGGATGATTTTTATACGGTACATCTTGGCGCGTTTCTAGATCGTAAAAACGTATAGATATTTTTTATTTTTATCGGCATTTCCCTTTTTTTCAAAATTACGCACAGGCTGTATAAAGCATAGTGCATTCAGCGAGTGATTCGCTCGACATACTTTGCAGCGATGGATACCGCACTCGTGTTTACCACGGTACACGTGAACGTGTTTCTGACAAGTCGGGCAAATTTTTACGAGACTACAAAGTTCTTTATTCTTTACTTTGTACGTCCCGGGTGTCCTATGATTTGTAAAGCATGTATTCCCAAAAAAACTTCGCAAATACTCATTACATTTAAAAATTTCACAATCATTCTGTTTACACGCAGGCGTTACAAAACAACACGCACATATAGTCGAGCATACGCGCTGATCCACATATTTATAACGCTTATAACAATGTGTGCAGAAAAAACGACTTCCCAGAGCACCCAGTAAATTGAACATTGTATCAAAATGACGCTCGCGGGCATCGTGACAAAGATATATTACATCCGGGCAATCTAGTCCATATACATCTTGTAGCAGAGGGCGGCCGTCAAAAAACGGTGACTCCTCATTGCCGAATGACTCAACATCGTAAACTACAATGGCAATCCGATGCCATGCGTAATGAGCTTGAAATTGCTCAATTTCGCGAAATCCACACCCTTCTTCGACTACAACTACCTCGGCCCCTACTACCAACTCTAGAGCGCGTTGTTTTTGTAAAAGACGTCTACCATCGGAAATACTTCTCCATATTTTTTTTTTACATCCACGGTAGCATTTTTTTTTCAACTCTATAAACGCCTGCCCTACGACTAGAGCACGCGGTAAACATAAATTATCTTTATTGCGTATAATAGCGCCCAAAGACCGCTTCCCGATAGTATCGGCTCCAATCGGCATGTTTACATAGGTCGCTTCTACAAGAAAACTTTCGTCTATTTAAAAATTCTCATTACTTTGCGTTATACTACTAACATGTAACCACAAATCATCGTACATGAAATTTACAATTGGACGCAGCGACAAGCCCGCAGTACCGTGAGAAAAATGTTCACTATTAATCGTGACACCTATTAAATCATTGCTGTCTCCTAATGAAATCAAGTGTGCATGAATATCGCGCATAACCAACTCGAGCCATAATATTGGATTGAAATCTGCAGGGGATGGCTCAAGTATACGTAAAATCAAACGTACAGCATTAACACGAAATCTATGAACGTACTGGTTGCGCTCTTCGACTATCGTAAATCTCGTACAAGGCGGCTCAACCGATAGTTCAACGACCTCTTCGCTCTCTTCATCGTCGCTGCTGCTACCGCCACTACTGCTACTGCTGCTGCTGCTGCCGCTGGTGCTGGTGCTGCTGCTGCTACCACCACCTCCACCACCACCGCCTACCTGCGATAAGTGACTGTCTCTTTCGGCTACTGGTGTATCAGCGTTACTTGCATCGTTTTCCCCTCTCTCAAAAGACGGCGACGCCGAGATGTTTTCGTTTCGCCCCAATGGTGCGCGATATATGCCTATAATGGATTTAAAATGTAGGATAGCTATTTTCTTATTTTTTTTTTATTGAAAGTTTCATTTGTTTATTTTATTTATTTTTACGTCTACAATATACAAAGTTTTTTAATTAAAAACTTTAAACCATATCGAGTAAAAACAATTTTATTTATGTAATTATCAATATAAGCATATACGATTTTTCTACTATTTTATACAATTATATATAGTTGTATATATAACTTATATAGTTAAAAAATACTGTTAGTTTCAATTATATATATATATATTTCAATATATATATATATATATTTATAATTAAAACTAACAGTATTTTTTATTTATTTATTCCTAGACCCGCAGCCTGAAAGTTTCATACAGCTAGACAACTTAATCCACGAGATCGGGATCAGAGTATAGAGACGACCCAGGCCCTTCGGCTAATTTATTAAAACCGGTCAAATCTTGCGTTCTCTGAACATATAATGTATACGCACCACGGTAGACGTTTAACATCTTTGCATTTAAACGAGCGGGGTCATCATCAATATTTGTCTTCCGTGGTATTACTTTAAAAAAATAAATAAATTTCAAAACTAGTTCTTTCTGTGGTAGTATTAGGATAGCAAAAAAAGTGTACACTTACCCACGTTTTCACTTTCAGCAGTCATACGCTCGCACTCTCTATGACGATGTCTGTAGAATTGCTGTAGCATGGAAGATCTCGGTGTCTCACTGTTTGCAGAGAGCGTGGGACTTGCTTCCGATACCTGCATCTCATCAACGTCGTCGTCGTCTTCGCTCTCGAATCTCAGAACACGAGCCACCTGATTTACGGCCGCTGTGTGTTTTGCGATAAGCGACTGTGCCAAGCGTCCTGTAGGTCGTTGACCACGCTCGATGGTACGTCCTCATCCTCACTGCTCTCCGATACATAAGACTCATTTCCCGATTCATAACACTCCTCCATCCAGATATCCTGCTCGTGTATGCGTTGGTTTAGTATATTTGCTTGCGGCGAGTGTTGTTGTCGGGGGCTGGTTTCGTCGTGGTCATTCAAAATTATGACACTCCCGTCTTCACTGTCTAAATACGGCTGTTGTAAATCACCCGCTTCTACGCAAAGATTTGCATTACAGGAACTACAGGGACACTCAAGGCTAGTACAAATCAATTCGCACTCGCGCTCCGATTCATCAATCTCACTATCCCCCAGATCGGCCGGTACACTCTGAGAATCATTCGCTGCGCTTTCATCACCACCAGCGAATCTACCAGAAGCGAAGTCACTTTCGCAATCTCTAAATAGATTTTCACACGTTGTAACAGAAATAAAATATAGTTATATAGTGCTTTGAGTAGCATTATGTTGTGAAAAATACAAATTGTAAAATTTAAATATTACTTAAATGTTTTAAACAGTTAAAAGTTAATTAAAAAATGTAACACATTTCACGAATTTTCGGGATATAAAACCTAAAAAATCGTATGTTGTTATGTATAATTATATAAATAATTATATATAGGCATATATATGGCTATATAGAGGTATATATATATATTTAGGTTTTTGATTCTATATTATCGTATATAATCATACATAGATATATAGAGACAAAACTTATATATAACCATGTATATATATATTTCTATTTTACTAGTTTTTAAATGACCATTTCAAACGCCTACTTTACAACTTTTTTTCACTGTTATTACTAGATTTTTTGTTAAAAAAAGTATATTCAAATATTACACAAACGAGGCTTTTTTCTAATATACACTATACACAAAAAGTTTTAAAACCCTTTTATCACGCGACGGAGTTCTCGTAAGTTCTAATGTCTCTGCTAGACGGACGTTTCATTTTATTACCAAAAATCAGAGATATAGACAATGAGTAGCGAAATTATGTTTTTTCCGTTGAGTATTACTTTTGGTATAATATTTTTACGCTCCTCGACTAATTCCTTCAATACGAACTGCGCGTCAAACCCACCGGCATTATGCGCGATGCATAAAATTTTATCGAAAATAGACTTTGTACGGATGTATAAATCAACGAACTGTTTTATAACGTTTTGCCGAAACACAAATTCACGTATACCACAAGTATCGCAGCGTTGGTTCAAATCGCTGTCACTATAGATACACGCGGTGCACACTTGCTGAACTACACACAAGTTCGGTATATGCAGACGCGTGTCCGGATGATTTTTATACGGTACATCTTGGCGCGTTTCTAGATCGTAAAAACGTATAGATATTTTTTATTTTTATCGGCATTTCCCTTTTTTTCAAAATTACGCACAGGCTGCATAAAGCATAGTGCCTTCAGCAAGTGACTCGCTCGACATACTTTGCAGCGATGGATACCGCACTCGTGTTTACCACGGTACACGTGAACGTGTTTCTGACAAGTCGGGCAAATTTTTACGAGACTACAAAGTTCTTTATTCTTTACTTTGTACGTCCCGGGTGTCTTATGATTTGTAAAGCATGTATTCCCAAAAAGCCTCGCAAACACTCATTACATTTCAATGTCGCCGTCGTTTGTATTTGTAGCCGTAAATGGTTGAATAAATATACATACATCAGTACAAGTTTAATAAATTATTTACGTACCTTTCGACCTACATAGCCTACATCCTACGCCATTCATTATTATTATTTTCAATTTAATTTTTCTTAAATTAACGTCCGGCGAATACTATACTTTTTACTTCTTTGAAAGTCCGTTAACAGTTTTATTATAAACTTGTATAGCCTACGGGTCATTTCAAAATTGTACACCATAACCACACTTTTATTGACAGAATAACAGTCGTGAAAAATGAGTAGCACCTGGCTTCTGTTACCATACTCCCCCCCACTCTTATTATTCACGTTGGAGGGGAGGGGGTGTGGGAGAAAACCATCATAGACCCTCATGCGTCGACGATAGAGTTTTCTGGCCAGTAATAGCACGCAGAGCAAAGCGACCACATCGTCTCTCGAGGCTGCACTTTACAAATTAAAATTCTCAGTTTGTTTTTTTGTTAAAGAAATAACCATGGCTACTTGTCAAGCGCGCGAAATACGGGAAGTGACGAGCGAATTGCCTAATCTTTTACTGTCAACGACGTATGCTCTCAACAAATTTAACACGAAGAGACTCTGCGTAGGATTGGACTCGAAAAAGAACTAACAGAAAACGTAAATAACATTCTTAATGATCCTAAATCATTCAAACAATACTATTCAATACATAACGCCGACATAGAAGATTTTATTATGGAAAGAATCGTCGACGACACCGATATGTACAAAAGCGTATATCTAAAAATTGTATTATCCGAAATTCTTGCATTTCATTTACCTTTTATTGTGAATGACTTGAAAGATTATATGAAGACTGTATAAAAAATATTAATAATAAACACCAATCATAAGTTATATATTTTTTCATAATTTATTCACACCCACTTCCTATAAATGTAACTGTAATTTGATGTCTGTGATTATTCGTATCCCAGCCAAAGCATAAGATAGTCATGGGGATGTGCGCTGGTAAACTCGCTTCTGCTAGCTCTGCTGACAGCGGTGTAAAGAATCACAATGACGACGTACGAGAGAAAGTTATCATTGATTATAATAATAATTTTTTACCCTACAATCCTAGAGTAATGTAAAAATATATTGGAAAAATTTTAATGCTCGATATAAAATACGCGTATACCACTTTCTCACCTCTTTCACCTACGTAAGCCCTGACAAGATGGGCCAAAAACAGAGCAACAGCAGCAAAGGCGAGAAATCTTCTCTTCTTCAGGATAAGAATAAAAAAGAAGGAGATAAGACGGCAGCGGGTACTTCACAATGGAAAAAATACACAGAGAAATATTCTAGCAATACTAACTCTTTGCCCGAAAAAACGGCTACAAAAGATTATAATTTAATCGTAAAAACGGTCCTTCTGAGGGCCACAACGCCATATTATACGTAGAACACACTTATTTTTCATAGATAACTCAGGGGAAAAAGCAAATTATTTATGCTTTATATTTGATCATTTTTTATATTTATTATTTATTTATTTATATATGTGTGCATATATATATATCCCGCCCCGGCGATTATCACCTGTGCGACTACAACACTCAGCCGCGACCTTGACGCAGGACCCGCATGTTGGGCCTCCCCCAATATAGGTCAAGAAGGGGACGGGGAAAATCAATACTCTGGCGCCGCGCCATAGTGGCTTAGTACCAAGGAGGGGAGGGGGAAAATCAATACGGACGTCTCGCCATGGTGGTCTTACTACTACTGCCATCATTGTAGATACCTGCAGCAATATATACTGCGGCATCGAGCACATGTTTGCCACTAGAGAAAGATGTTGGAGCCATAAACCAGACAGTCGCATTGAAACTTTCGTTGCTATTTTGTGTGAAGCCGCCTAAGCAACGCGTAAGTAGATCATCACTGCTTAACTCTTTATAAATTGGCGAAATCGCTTTATAAACTTCTTCAGAGAGAGGTGATTTATGTACAAAATCTTCTCCAGTAGTTTGAGCCTTTTGCCAAGAGCACCATGAGTTTTCTCCTCGCGGGCATCTTTCGTGTCTCGGTTGATCATCAGTAGACAATTTGTGGTCCAGCGTTGCGTAGATTTCATAGCGTATTTTCTCCTCAGAATCATGATTCCTACGAATTGCTAAACCATAATAAATTGCCAACTCGTTTATGAGCTTGCCAGTAAGCTTGCCTTTTCCTCCAAGTCCTTTTATTTGTTTTTTCAAATTACAGAGACGAGAACCCATTCGCTTCTGCACATGATCGATACATTCTTTTTTTTTTTACGGTGAACTTTTCGTAGGGCTCAGAATCTATGATTCCTTTGAAGGTTTTTGAATCTCCGTCGTCCACGCAATTACCGTACTTCGAATTGTGCAAAGATTCTGAGCGCTGGAACATTTCGATGACGGCGTCCACTTCCATCTTTCCTGCGGAGCCGACGTGGTTCGCTTGGCATTCATCTTTGTGAGTTTGGCTCCACTCCTTGAACTCGATGGTGTCAGTTTTGGTTTTCCAAAATTCGCAAGCTTTGCAATATTTAGATTTCACCAAAACATCGACTACTTTGCCAGAATACCAGCCGATAAATGAAACAAACCCATAAAGAGATGAAAAACCACGCTTCCTCCACGAACCATCACCAGATACAGTAATGCCATTTGGATCGTCAGTTTTTTTCTCGTTCTATTTTAGCTGCAGTTTTCATACTGAGCTTACAAACAGCTTCTGCTTCAATGGCAATTTTCTTAACAACTGTATCGTAAAACGATTGAAAAATTGGCCGCGGGAGATCCATGAAGGCGCAAAACTTTATAATGCCAATCAATCCTATTCCTAGTAATCGCATGGCAAGAATAATTCTGCGATTAATATCATAACCTTTCTCAATAAATGAACAACTAGGAATAGTAATCTGATCACAGTTTTGACAGGAAATCACAATTTTGAAACCCAAGCCTCGCTTTCTAGTTTCGGTGAACGTTACATCGGATTTGCATTTTTTACATACAAGAGCTTGCGATATCGCGGAAAACACTGCTAATAAATTCAGAATTCGGTAACCGAAACCTTCATTTACTTCAAAATCATCGAAGTTTACATCTGATAATTTTTTAACCGATGTACTAACGTTCTCCAGGCTTGGCTTCTCCAGCTCGTAGCGGTTTTGCTGCCGTCGGTTTGATATTCTCGGTCTTTTTGCACTACTCCTTCCTCCTTGGCAGGTTTTTTTGTCACAATACACGACTTTTCTCGAACTCATATTGTTTATTCGAAAACTTTTACAATAACAAAATAGGTTATTAATATTTGAACGAAAATGTACGCAAAGAAAATAAAGCGTCTGCACGGCGTCGCTTGGCAGCTGTACTAGTTCACACACACACACACACACACACACACACACACACACACTTCTATTCAGTGTTAGTACACCCTGGTGGACTTCTGAGGAACCACAATGACCATAAACAATAGAATTTGGACAGGTAGGAGCACTACATAGTCGATAAATCAGAGCGCGCCGTGGTGGCTGATTCAGCCATCACGGCGCGCTCCGAGGCGCTGCGGCAAAATCGAGAATTGGACCTCTTACAAATTTTATTTCTGTATAAAACCAATTAGATATGATTTTTAAGGGTCCAAAGTATCGTTTAAGCAAAAAAAATCGATTTTTTGAAAATTTGAGACTGGTGTTACCCCTTAAGTTTTCTCGAAAAGGAAATAATATTAGGACTCTTTTAGGTCTCAAAATATTGCTTATTTTAAGACTTATTGGGACCACCTATTAGTTTTTCGATTAACAAACTACTTTGTGAATAAGTAGCAAAAATGTGATTAGACAAGGACAGTATATACGGTATCCTCTTAATGTGAAATAATATTGGGAACTCGAATAATATACATTTTATCTTTGACCTCTATAAAGCCACATGATTTTAAAATATCACTTGTTTGTATACATTTTTTCTCTGACATCTGAGCATCTTCTTTTATATAACTCACAAAATTATTAGACCTCGTTATGATTATTTGACAAATCGTGAGTTTTTCATTCCTATCAAGATTTACTAAAAAATAAAGTATCTTAATAAATGTTCCATTATAAAGTTGGGCATAGAAGTTAAAGGAGTGTTTATTCATTTTTTTCTGATGTTGCAAATAAGCATCCATTTATAACAGCTTTTGAAAACATTAATGTTGATCTTGATAGAGAATAATTTTCAAGTAAATGTTGATATACGCTTCGTCCTCTTCTCAAATTATGTAATGGAATATAATTTCAACGTTTTTCGAGTTTGGTTTGAGACAAGATTTTGATAGAAAAATCACACTATTCTATGGCAATTGCGGTATACTTTACTTTCTAACATTTCCACTGAACGTTGCAAGTTTATGTGTCGAATAATTTGTAAAGTAACGCCTTTAGCACAGTGAATAGCTTTAAGTAAACGATGGTTTGTAGACTCGAAAGGAAAAGCCGAATGTCCCACAGTGGTCCCCAATTGTAAACACTTTTACTAATGTGCATCAACTGATGTACGTTGTACGTCATTGTAGTTAAGCCATACAAGTCTTCTGCGTCTTTCTACTAATAGTGCCCAATTTTTTATACTGTAAAAGAGAAGCCAATTTTTCCACTCTAATGTTTTCCATTTACTACGATCACGCAAAGGTCTCGACAGCCTTTGTATTTGATGTGTTACTCTAATAGGAAGTACTAACTGATCCATGTACAATATATCATAAGCAAGAATATGGAACATTTTAATTTGACGTTTTTGATTTTTTATTGTACACGAAATACCTACTGTTGACAGATGATTCATATTTTGGACGAAAGAATCTAAAAATACATGCATATTAGGCTTTTGTATACCAAACCATAGACCACGGACTATTGTGCTATGAAATCTATAAGAAATTGGAATTTCATTTAGCATAAGATATATTGGCCAAATGGATACAGTTGATGATTTGAAAACAGGTGATCCATCCGTATCGAATATCGTAGATATATATGAATTTCGATAACCATCATTGAGACCTTTAACAAAATTTATGTACAGTTTACCGTCATAAATATCTTTAATATGATTATTTTCATGAATTCTTTGTGAGACTGTATAATCGTAGTAATCTTCATGTAACTTTAGTAAATCACATACTGTATTAGATGGGTTGATAATGACAAAATAACATTTGTTTGATGGGTTTAAGCCAACGACTTCAGTGTCACAAACTTCACATCTAAGAACTCCATTTAATTCCTCGAATATACCTAAATACACAGAACATATTGGGCAAATGGCGTGAAATGTTACGATGATGCTCTTATTAAACAACCGATCGAATTCATAAGTAAACTCTAATAATACTTTTGTACCACACATTGTATTAATAAGTTTTAATAAATTTAATGTAGCTGTCATCGATAAAGTATTTGCTAATGCATATTTAGCAGCCATTAACAATAATTCCGCTGGACTTCTATCTACATTTACAGAAACTGATTCGAAAAATCGAGAGTCATTTAGTAACTGCTGAAGTTTATCGGTGTTTCCATTTCTTTCCTCTAAAATCTCTAGAAATTCTTCATCACTAGAATAATCGCTACTATGTACTGAATTATCAAAATCGCTTCTGCGTAACAGAAAATACATTAAAAAAAATTAATTTACAAAATACATAGCACACATGAAAGATTACAACAGATTTATTAGAATTCTTTGATTAGAATTGAAAATAATTGTAATGATCTAACATCGAGAATAAGCGTCTCTACTTAACAACATAAATAAAACGAGCCTCTTTTGTTTAATTTGCAGTAATTATTAGTACAACCAGGTTAAAAGTTTAGATAAACTTTAACTTAAAAATTAACTTTTATATCCTGTATTGCTTGAAACTACCATATACCACCATATTTTCTTTTTCGCAAAGAGAGCATTGTAATGGTCAACATTTTTTTTAATGTTAAAAATGTATTAGGACGTTTTACATCAAAATATACTACTTTAAAACAAATTTATATGAATGTAGATTTTGAAGATTAGTCGATTAATATACTTTCTGCCAATGAAAATATATGAAAATTTGTTGTGGTATATACATATAAGCATGAGCACAAGTATTTTTAATAACACTTTAAAAATATCGTCAAAATTATTGAAAAGCTTTTTAAAAAAATTATTTAAAGTTCAACAGTTTTATCATTTTTAAGGTATTTAGCAAGAAGGTTAATTAAAAAAAGTTATATTCTGCACACAATCTGTTTTAATAAAAATTAACTTTAAAAAATCCTTTAAAAAATTTTTTTTTAGCTATAACAATATCATTCATATAGAATAATGTGTACAATATGATATAAAACTAAACTTATGAACTCGCTTTTTTAATATTTCATTTTGTATTTTTTTAAATCTTTGTATACCAGACATTCAAAACATTTTATACATTTTAAAGTTTCTATATAAAAAATATTTTGAAACTTATAAAAGATAAAAGTTTATAAATTCATGTAATAAAATAATAAAAGATGCTACCAATTATTGGCATTTAGCTTACTGAAAATTAATTTATTATTGTTTTTCATATATACCTCAACCACTATAATATTAAAATAAATGATTAAAATAGTATTATATTATAATAGATTAAATTACGATTCGAGTGCGCAAGTATGTAATGCCCGCACGAGCGAAGTTTGTCGCAAAAGAGCGATTGCGGCAGCGAAGCCAGAAGTGGCAGAATAGTCTATATTAAAGTATATCTATAGATATATTTTAGCACAGTCTATTCTGTCACTTTTGGCTTCACTGGAGTGCGGGTACAGCTACGCAGCCCACGAGTAACGTATACTTTTTTTCATATTATCGTGCGCAAAGTTCGATTATGCGAATTCATTTTTTATGTTCGCAATGTGCCACTATCTATTCTATTCTATTTGTGGTTAGTGGCTCCAGAGGTCTGTACGGCCATCAACTGTCGTTTCGCATGATGCGCATGCGTATAATAATTGCGGGAGAATTGAAAGGTGAAAGTCTCCGAGAACCGGGAAGTCTGCAACCTGTAACAGAAAAAGAAAAATGAGCGTCTCCGAGGCCCTCCCCTCGGGTCCGGGGGGATACCCGTGCCCGAGGGGAGGGCAGCAGGGAGAGGCTAGGGAACAACCCTAGTTTTCTGTGAGGGAAACTTACTACGGCAAAAATAATAAGGACTAAGAAGAGTTAGCAGGAAGCAGAGCAGACCGGAGGGGCGGTGAGAACAAGTAAGCGGAGATTAGATATGAAGATCACAGTCAGATATAAAGCGAAGGAGAATTTCAATGAAATCATTGCGAGGTTGGTGTAGGAAGGAGGAAATAGTGAAGGGAGGGAAAAGTGTGAGTTTAGTGAGGGAGCGTAAGATGCCAGAGCGTTGAGGGATGAAGCATGGGCAGGCCCAGAAAATGTGATTAAGGTCCTCGTCATCTTCTCCGCAGGGGCAGAGAGAAGACCCTACTGAAAAATCTCACATGAGAATCAGATGAGAATCAGGTGATTCTCATCTGAAACTCACGCCAAAATCATACGTGAGTCTCATGTGATTCTCACCTGATTCTCATCTGATTCTCATTCGACTAAAGGACGTAAAAAAAATGTATTCATGTATTTATTTAGCTTATTTGATTCCTTTATAAAAACCTCGTTAAATAATCATGAAGATTAAGTGATAGACCCCTGAAATTTTATTCGTTATTTTGCAACGATATAACTATGTACCGTATAAACATTACGTGCGCAATTACTATATATGCATTACCTTCAAAAGTGAAAATTACAGAAAATATGAGATATGATTGTTCAAATTACGTCAAAGTTCATGGTATTACGCGTGGAAACGTCACGGGTGTCTAGTTGCAATAAGAGACCGATTCGAAAAGTGCATCGCCGTTGGCGGCCGTAGCGCAAACAGTAGAATGTCTGATTTGCAAATTGGAGATTCCAGGTTCGCGCCCGAGTCTCGACACTTTTAAGAACAATAAAAACTGTAACACTGGTAAATATACAAAATAAATTAGTAAATGTTAGGACCTTCAGTTGAATGTAGAACACAATTGAAAAAAAAAAAATTATTTGGTCAGGTTTTTTATTAAAAATAAAAGTATAAATAGTATATTTATTCTTAGGAAGACTTAAGGTGGTTTTATAATCTAAGAATTTATGCAGTGGCATTAATTGTTTTCAACAAGTTTGATCTCACATCACGTATAAGATAGCTTAAGTGTTGAGTGGCATTTTTAATCAATAAATCCTTTGATTTTCTAGATAGCTTTGAATAATACTTATGGTCGTTTAGGTAATCTTCATACAAACCTATATGAGATAATGAAAATATTATGTTTATAAGTTCTGAATAAAAAACGGTAATTATACTAGATGTGTAGAAAATATATGATTCAAAATTTTATTTTGCATGATGGAAATTTTGGAAAAATAAACTATTTAATATTGTAATAACGATTTCAAATTGTATGAATCATATATATATACATATATATATATATATATATATATATATATATATATATATATTGCGCATCATGTATTTACATTATATATACTGGTATGTTAGTATGTTTTTAACGTACATAATAATAAATTCACTTTTCTTGGTGTGCATAATTTGACTGGGCTTCTATTAGTAATAGGAGTTTTTACTTTGGACAAATCCAAACATCTATTGGCCAATATTCGTCTTTTCCACAGCATATTGTCTAAATCGCATAAGAAACCTGTTCGGCGTTTATAATTCGCTATTCTCCAGGCCGTTTTACCCATTTTTACACCTAAGCCTAAATACACCTAAAAGAAGTTGGAATGTATAAAAAAATCGAATCTAGATTAGAATAATTAAAACATATTAATCGAAATATCTTATCTCCAAAGCTCATGTATCTTCGATACCTTTCAGGAGTATTTATTACTAGATTAAAGCCTTTTTTTTCATACATGCGGAATAGCTTGGGTTTATACTCTTTAAGGAAGTTAAGCGGACCTATTGGTGACCCTGTTGAACAATATAATACATGAGAAATTCATAGAATAACAAAATAGTATAAAATTAATATACAACAATTATTATTACTGTGTGTACGTGAACGTGCTTGTTGTGCATATCGTGCTCTACGTGAATGTGATCGACTTTCATGAATACGACGCGATCGTGAAGTTATGTGATGTGAACTACGCGAACGCGAGCGTGATCTAGGACGAGGTGTATGCGATCGCGAACGTGATCGTGAATGAGAACGCGAATAAGAACGCGAATGAGAACGCGAATGAGAACGCGAATGAGAACGCGAATAAGAACGCGAATGAGAACGTGAATAAGACCGCGAATGAGAAGGCATACGCGAACGCGAATGGGATCGCGAAGTTGAACGCGATACAGACTGGTGTGAATAAGAATGCGAACGTGAACGCGACAGTGATGGAAGCCGGCGTGAATTATGATGATGTCTCAACCCTGATGCTTGTCGAGGCGTACCCGAACGTGACGTACGTAGAGGTGTACGCGAACGTGACGTACGTCGAGGCGTAAGCGAACGTGACGTACGTCGAGGCATAAGCGAACGTGACGTTCGTAGAGGCGTACGCGAACGTGACGTACGTCGAGGCGTACGTGAACGTGGCGTATACTGAGGCAAATGCGTTTGCGACGTATGCCGAGGCATACGCGAACGTGACGTACGCCGAAGCGAATGCGAACGTGACGTTCGTAGAGACGTACGCGAACGTGACGTACGTCGAGGCGTACGTGAACGTGACGTATACTGAGGCAAATTCGTTTGTGACGTATGCCGAGGCATACGCGAGCGTGACGTACGTCGAGGCATAAGCGAACGTGACGCTCGTAGAAACGTACGCGAATGTGACGAACGCCGAAGCGAATGCGTCTGTGACGTAGGCTGAGATGAATGTGTTTGTGACGTATGCTGAGGAGTATTCAATCGTGACGTATGCTGAGGAGTATTCATTTGTGATGTATGCTGAGTGGTGAACCTCCGTGATGTATGCTGAGGAGCATTTGAACGTGATGTACGCTGAGGTGAATGCGTCTGTGACGTGCGCTGAGGTGTGTGCGTCTGTGGTGTACGCTGAGGTACATGCGTCTGTGACGTATGCTGAGATGAATGCGTTTGAGATGTATGCGGAGGGGTATGCGTCCGTGACTTATGCAAACGTGACGTACGCTGAGGTGAAGGCGTCCGTGACCTAAGCTGAGGTGAATGTGTCTGTGACGTGCGCTGAGGTGTATGCGTCTGTGACGTACGCTGAGATGAATGCGTTCTTGACGTACGCTGAGACAAATGCGTTTGAGATGTATGCTGAGGTGAATGCATCTGCGATGTACGCTGAGGTGAATGCGTCTGTGACGTACGCTGAGGTGAATGCGGCTGTGACGTACGCTGAGGGGTATGCGTCCGTGACGTAAGCTGAAATGAATGCGTTTGGGATGTATGTCGAGGGGTATGCGTCTTCGATGTATGCCTCTGTCTAACCACAAAAATAAGTAAAATTAAATTCAATATTAAATTGTTTATTATAAGTATTACGACCTAAATGTCAATATTAGGATATATAAAACATACTTGAAACGAGTGAAATTTTTTGATAAAAATTTATACTTGACAACTATGGATAGATATAAAAGACATTTAGAGCTTGGTGATGAAGCTATCACAAAAAGAACAGCTCAAAGATATAAAGCTGCCATTGCTCCTGATTTATTGCATCATTCGAATGAAGTATATGATGATCTATAAATTTATGTTTATAAATTTTATTTTTGTACAAAAATAAATATATTTGTCATATTTTTGTTTATATAGGTAAACAGCATGAGTGAAACTTCCCTTGAGGAAAATCAATTTCTCATTTCACACAATATTGTCGAAGAAAGTAATGTTGATAATGTAAGTTACTAATATAAAAAGATAATTATTAATTACGACATTTCAACTCTCTAGGTATGAGTTTTCAAATGAGAGCGAAGGCAACATTTTGGATTAACAAAATTGCTCGGTTAACATATTTAAAAAATATATTCTATTATCGTGTCTCGTTTGAAAACTATTGTATTATACCTAAAGAACTTAAATTTGGCACGGAAACTAGTTTTATAATTTTAGAACAATATTATAAATTACATTATATTAAGTAATAAACTTTAACTTGTAGCGACTAAAAATGTACATTATACAAGGATGACATTATGATAACTAAAATATTAATTCTGATAAATTAAACTGTCATTAATTTGTCATGGAAATTTCTTTTATGATTTTACAACAATGTATAAAGTTGAATTTACCTTAAGTAATATAATTTTAATTTCCATACTGTCACTCTTATGTGCACTTTTAACCGCTAAAGCAAAATGTATACATACGTAACAAATTATATTAATATCTGCTAATGGGACAATAGTACATTGTGCAACTAGGGGAAAAATTGGCTTTTTTCCAGCGAGGATGATGTTTAAGCATAAATATGTAAGTCAAAGACTATAGGTGCCATAGACGTCCAAGAAGGACACGAGGATCACATTATCTAAGTCACAAAGAGCCACTTATCCCTTTGTTACACATCGTACTTTCTTTAAATAGAGTATGAATAGGCACTTTTTCGTGTACAGAAAACGAATAAGAAATTAATTAATTAAATCAATTAAGGGTTTCTCATTTTATATCAATTTAAATAAATTTTTTATATAATTCTGAAATTTTTAGAATTGTAAATTGTATAAAATTGAGTATTTTCGATTAGCGGGAGGAAAGTGAATTTTATAAATTTTAATAATTTTAAACAACAGGGCAAAATGAATGAAGGATCCAAATTTTTCATGATTATCACCTCAAAATCAGCTGATACCCTAGTGGAATTTTTTGTTCATAATTGTTAATAGTTATTAATAAAGTCTAATAAATACCAATAATATTTGTTTTTTGATACATACTAATAACTATTAATAAATATTGTCTGAATTAGAAATTTATTTACAAAGATTATCAGTATTTATCAAAAATGGTTAATAATTAATAAAAAATATTAATTATATGTTATCAAATTTAATCGGTAATTATAAATTATAATTTTTCATAATTTGTTGCGGAAATTTCTTTTGATAATTATTGATAAATATAAATAAAGTGTTTTACAGTAAAAAAATTTTGAAGAAAAGTGAAGAAAATGTTTTTAGAACTTTTTAATAATTTTCAAAAAAATTGTTAATAACTGCTGATAACTAATAATGATTGAAGATAACTATTGTCTTTGTCTTAATTCTGATGTTTGTTCACTGTTATCTCTACTTAACCCGTTTACGCTCAAAATGGCATAAAGTTCATTTATTTTTCAACCGCTATAATTTTTAGGTAACTGTTATTCAAATTTTATGAAACTAGATGTCTTTTTGTATTTTTTCCTGCTCTTTCTGAATCCGGCCTCAGATTTACGATATATACCTCCATTTTTAAAATACGGTGATTTAACCCTGAAAAACTGTTTCATAAAATTTGAAAACTGTTGCTTAAAAAGTATAGCGGTTGAAAAATAATCACCCAAAAATTCTGCAAAAATTCAATTATATTCCTTGACTAATTCTAAGCACTTTTTATTCTAGAAATTTTTTTCGTAAAGTTAATATTTATCGAGAAAAAATCGAAAAACTTTGTATGTCATTAATGTATAAAAACAGCTGTTTCTGTGTCTGCCATTTTGAATTTCGATTAACCAAGTATCCTATCTTTTAGTATAGGTCTGTATTCCACTTGATCCAGAGTTTTAGCACCCTCCGATAACGGATTCTGGTTGAAATTCATCATTATTTGAAAAAAAAATGTCACATTTTTTGCAGTATTTCAGCGTTAAACCACCGTATTTTAAAAATGGAGGTAGATATCGTAAATCTGATGCCGGATTCAGAAAGAGCAGGAAAAAATACAAAAAGACATCTAGTTTCATAAAATTTGAATAACTGTTACCTAAAAAGTATAGCGGTTGAAAAATAAATGAATTTTATGCCATTTTGGGCGTAAACGGGTTAATAAATTTAAATATTTTATAAAGTTATCTACATATTTATTTTTCACTTGGGCTTTTATTTAAAACTTTTATAAATATTTTAATTAAGTAAAAATATATTATAGGTTTATTTGTTGTTCTAATAACTCCCAAAATGTAATATAAAAGGAGAAGAACGCCTAGTCAAGCCTCACGTTCTATCTTCTTGCGTTGATTCTGTCGCTCGGGCTCCGATTCAAGGTAACAAGCAGTTCAACGCCTATAATGGATGCAATTGGTGTAAACATCCCGGCCAGTGGGCTGAAGGTAGCATGCGCTATCCATTATTAATATCTCCTTTAGTTTATCGAGATCTTGAAAGTACCATTAGTGATATGTTACTTGCTACTCCCGAAAAACCAATTGATGGTATTCAAAATCCGTCGCCTCTTATAAATTTGCCTTATTTTAATATTATTTCTGGTTTTATGCCAGATTATTTACATTGCTGCTTAGAAGGTGTTGCGAAACAAATGACGAATTACCACGTTCAATCGATGAACGCAAATGACATTAAAGAACTTGATTTTAAAATTAGTAAAATTACTGCCCCCCATCAACTCTTGCAATTAAGCCGACCATTAAGCAGTAGAAATGATTGGAAAGCCCGTGAATCGGAAAACTACATATTATACTACAGTGTTCCGCTTCTGATTGAACATTTGAGAAGAGATAAGTTAAATCATTGGCTTCTTTTTGTAGAAAGTCTATATGTATTATTACAGAGTAGTATTCACATCACAGAATTAGATAGAGCTGATAAAATGCTACACGAGTTTGTAGCAAAAACGGAAGAGTACTATGGCATAAAATCTATGACCTTTAACGTCCATCAACTGCTACATCTATGTGGTGGTGTATTAAATTGGGGACCCCTATGGTGCCAGTCTACATTTTCATTTGAATCTGCAAACCACCATTTATTAACAGCGATTAAATGTTCCAAGGGAGTTACATTACAAATTGTACGATTTATTAATATTAATCATTTCACATTAGCTTTACAAGAATTCGTTTATCCGCAAGTCAGTACTTTGGTAAAAATATACTGCGATGATATTCTTACATTCAAAGTTCAGAATTATTGTAAATTATCTTCTATTACGTACTTTGGTAGAGGTGACTTTGTAGATAATGACATTAAAAAGACTACAACTATCGCAAGATTCAAAAAAATGTACGTTAAAGTTAAGATCAAACAACTCATTTGTACAATTAAAAGACGAAAGATTTGTACAAATTATTAGTTTTATTGTAGACGAAGAGTCAAAACAAGAGTATACAATATGCAATATCATACGTACAAGAAACCGTTTTCCAAATTATAAGATATTAAAAGTAATAGACAGCATCGCAGCAGAATCTATTATTGTACCAACGTCGGAAATTATGACTGTTTGTATTTTTATAAAAATTCTTGAAAATATGTATATTTGTGCTTACCAAATTTATTGCACTATTCAGAACTACTATGTAATATATAGTTATAATTTTATATTTTTGTAAAATAAATGTTTATAAAAAATATATAATAATATTTTATTTTACAACCCTTATCTTGTACAAATTATCAATTTGATTTATAGTATATCTTATATATATATTTATTTCATATTAATTTTTAAAATATTTTTTTATCGATCATAGTCACATGAGAATCACATGAGAATCACATGAGACTCACATGAGACTCACGTATGATTTTGGCGTGAATTTCAGATGAGAATCATCTGATTCTCATTTGATTCTCAAGTGAGATTTTTCAGTAGGGGAGGCTACAAGGTTTTTATTAAAGAGGCTAAGTGCTAGGCTGTAGTGATTGCTACGCATGCGGCAGAAGGTGGTAATGGAAGAGCGATCTAGGGTCTGAGAGTGAAACCAAGGTTTTGGGGAGTCAAGGCGGAAGTGTGAAAAGTAAAAGCAGTCAGTACTGGTACGGTAATGATTGAGGTAATTGTTAAATTCGGATTGGGAAAGCGATTGACTAAGGGGGAAGAAGTCCGAATATGGTTGGGGGAAGTTGACAGTAGTGCCAGCGTTGGAGGCTTGCTTCGTAAGAAGATCAGCCTTTTCGTTGCCGGGAATTCCTAGGTGGCTAGGAATCCAGGCGAGGCACACGGTACGATTGGACAAGGAGAGATGTTCAAGAAGTTTTTTGATTTTGAAAATATAGGTGATGGAAGAAGAGATGTAATCCCGAAGATTAGAAATAGCTTGAAGAGTGCTTAGGGAGTCGGAAAAGATGGTGCTGTTGAGGATGTTGTGATTTTCGATGTACTCAAGAGTTAGTTGGATGGCGAGAGCTTCAGCTGAGGCGATAGAAGCGTGGGAGGAGATTCTAAATTGGAGATCGAGATTGAGATTAGGAGTGTGTATATCTAAACCAACATAGGAGCCTATGTTGGTTTTGGAACCGTCTGTGTAGAAGGCGATAGAGGGGGAGAGAAGGGTTTGAAAGGAGAGTCTGAACTCTTTGACAGGATTGGGAGAGCGTTTGATAGTGCGACCCTCGTCGAGTATGACGCTGGGGGACAAAATTTGGGAGTCGAGGAAATAAATGAAATTGGAAGAACATCTGAGGAGTGGATAAGATTGTGATACCTTTTGAAGCGGGCAAATGCACAGAGAACGGGAAGTTCAAGCAAGTTGAGAATATTGCGATTATTGAGAATAGTGAGAAGGAATTCTAAAGATTCTAATGTAGGATTATTTTGAATAGCAAAGGACGAATCTGTAGGCTTGTTTCTTGGGCCGTAGAGAGAGGGGAACTTCACAGGATTCTGCATATACTATACGATTGTGAATGGAGCGACGGAGGCCGAGGCAAGCTCTAAGGGCTCTGCGCTGCACAACCCCTAATTTATTGCGAAGTGATTTGTCACGCTGGAGGAGGACTATGGAGCCGTAGTCTAGGGAACCTAGCACGAAGGCTTTATAGATCTGCAGGAGGGATTGCGGATGCCTGCCCCACCAGGTGCCACAAAGAGAGCGAGTAAGGTTAATGTGCGGAGTGAATTTTCGGAGGAGTCCAGGTAAGCTTGGCGTCAAAAATGACGCCTAGCAGCTTAACTTGGGGTGAAGATTTGATGGTTTTGTCGCCGAAAGTGAGGGAAGCATGGGACGTGTCGGTGGGTTTGCGTGTGAAAACGATGAGTCGGTTTTTCTCGACGGCAATGGGGAGGTCTAGGGAGTGAAAATATTTAACGATCTTGTTAAGACTATTTTGGAGAACAGAGAGGC
Source organism: Gastracanthus pulcherrimus (assembly GCA_949152435.1). NCBI lineage: Eukaryota > Metazoa > Arthropoda > Insecta > Hymenoptera > Pteromalidae > Gastracanthus > Gastracanthus pulcherrimus. The sequence goes on along the minus strand of OX424575.1, from coordinate 134,755,888 downwards.
CAAAATCGAGATTGGGGGAGGAGACATAGAGAGTGACGTCGTCGGCAAGTCAGAGATTTTGACAGTTGGGGTCGATGTGTTCCGGAAGTTTCTGTGTATAGATGTTGTAGCCTGTGGGGCTGCAGCAGCAGCCCTGAGGAACACCTTGGAGCATCTCGAAGGGGCTTTGGATCTCACCGCCAATGTTGAAGTAAGTGGTTCTGGAAGACATGACGTTATGAAAGAATTTGCATATTTGCCAAGGAACGCCTAAATCGCGAAGAATATGAGCGAGTATGCCAGGGTCGACTCCGTCGAAGGCGCTCTTGATGTCGAGAAGAAGAGCTACAGTAAAGATAGAAAGGTTTTCGGAGCAGGATCTGTGCTTGGAGCCAAACTGGAAGCGGGGAAGGATAAGGTACCTATAGGATCAATCTTTCAAAGACTTTAAGAAGGGATTGAGCGAGAGAAATGGGTCGAAATTTGCCAGTGTTCCTTTAGGGATAAAAAAAAACTATGAATTCTTTCCACGAGGGAGGAAATTCGCCCCTCATGAAAAGATCGTTGAAGAAAGAGAAAAGGGTGTGCTCGGGGAGGTGAAAGATAAGGAGATTATCGATCCTGTCCAGGCCAGGAGCCGAGTTGGGCTTGACCAGACATTTATTGATGGAAATTTGAAATTCTGAATCCGAGAAGAGTTGGAAGAAGAGGTTTGAAGTGATTGAGGAGGGGGTGAAGACTGAAGGAAAGTTGGGATAGAAGCAAGAGGGAGGACAAATGGAGGGAATTAAGTCTTTCTGCCTCTCGATGTTCGCGATGTTGTTGCGAGCTTCAGAGGGGCCAAGGTTACGATGTTTGAACCTATTACTCAGACTCCAGAAGTGTTTAGGGTTAGAGTGAGGAGTAAGGGAGGCGCAAGTATCTTGGTAGGATTATCTTTTAACTTTGTAAAAGGTGGCTTTAGCGTGGTCTTCAGCGGATAAAAGTTCTGAGTAAAGATTAGGGTTGCGGCGGAAGTTTCGGAGGGCAACCTTTCTGACGGACTCGGCTGCACAGCATTCCTCGTTCCACCAGAGAGGTTCTGGAGGTTTGGGGTGTTTTTAGAGGAGCGAGAAGGAGGCGTGAGGTTGTTGATGGGGTGGAGAATGGCCGAGGTAAGAGCTCCGTATTTATCGGACGGAGAAGAGTCCGCAGGGAGTTTGCCGAGGGAGAAACTTGACAGGGAGTCCCTGAAGTCCATCCAACTCTCCGGAGAAATACGGCGGTAATTCGGGCGGTGAGAGCGGAAGGAGATAGGATGAGCAGGGATGCCGATAGAGATAGAGATGGGGTAGTAGTCGCTTAGAAGATTATCTTCAAGAACAGACCACGACGAGATAGAGTAGTGGTGGGGTGAGACGAAAGCAAGGTCAATGCAGGAAGGGTTGTCGGAATCGCGCCTGTTGAGATAGGTGGAAGAACCACGGTTAATGGCTAGGAAGTTGTGGTCAGTGAAAGAGTAAAAAGATGCTCCCCCAGGCTGCAGGTAAACCTGCTGCCCCAGGTAACATTGTGGCAGTTGAAATCACCAGCAAGAAAGATAGAGTTGTAGGAAGAGATGAAAGTGAGGAAGTTATGAAGATGAGAGTAGTCAAAGCGTGAGTTGGGGAGTCTGTATATCGAGACGACAAGGAGCTCTCCTTGGACAGTGTGGGGAGAGATAGCGTTTGACTCAAAGTTGTTGAAAGAGTTGTAGGTATTAACAGAGTTGAAGGGGATGATGTTACTAATGCAAATGGCTGTACCGCCAACTTTGCCCGCAGGTCTGTCGTTGTGAGCAATAACGAAACCTTTAAGTGAGGCAGAGTCACCGGGGTTAAGCCACGTTTCGCAGAGAAGAATAACATCGAAATCCTTAAAAATGTCCTGTAGTTGAGATTTTTGTTGCCTAAACGATAAACAATTCCATTGTAGAAAGCGATGGTTTTTAGGCTGATGTGGCAGAGCCATTGTTACGGGTTATGAAGTGGACTGTAGAAGTATGCTCGTAATGAGAATGTTAGACCAAGGCCTCGCTGGACTTGAAACTGTTTAACTTGCAATAAAAAATTATACGATTCTGACAAGCAAGAAGCATCAGCCAGTCCTGTGGCTCGAGCAGCCAAGACGAAGTCAAGACACGAGTCAACAGATAACACAAAGGAGCATATTGAATTCATCGAGAAAGTTTTGGACAGCTGTTACTTAATCAGAGTAAGTTGTAAAAACTATAAACAGTTTTTTTTAAATGTCTTTTACTCGAAACATGATTTTTGAGATTTGGCATGCTAGTTGTAAAGTATCTTAAGAAATTTTTGTCGTATCAAGCTGAAATTTGGTATACATATTCAGTACACTTATATTGGCTTGTGGTACTAGGATTTTTAAGAAATATTTTATACAACTTACTTTTTGAAAAATAAATTGAATAATAAAATGCTTTTTATGAAAACAAATAAAATTAGACCTTATATTGAATAATAAAACAAGAAAATGATTATGGATTTCCAAGAAGCTGAAGAATCTTTCATATATTGACTTTAGGTCTTCGGTTCTCATCGGATAGATGGACCTGAATTTTTACAGATATTTAAAAATACTTTTTTTTCAGGTTGTATTTTATAACAAAATCTTTCATTATATCAATGATATTATACAAAACTAAAGAGGTATTGTATAATTTAAGGATAAGAAACCTTTAAAATATTACACTAAAAATGAATAAACTATATTATGTATATAACTATGTTATGTATATTTTTAAGTAAAAATAAAAAATTTTCTTATAATATATTAAAAGCTTCAGTGAAAGGTATATAGACGTAAATAAATATACAAAAATGAAGAAGAATGTACAAAAATGTCGATAAATATGGAAAAATACGTATAATATCACTGAGTAAAGTGGACTTTTACTTTAATTTTTAATATTCACATAAATGTACATAAGCATTTTAAAATCATCGTAATTGACACAAAAATATACTTATACTTTTGTATATTTTTACAGATTTTTGTACGTTTATGTCCAATTTCTATTTACACTAGGAAAGGTAATTAAAAATGCCAAAAATAAATTTGACATAGGAATACGTACAAAACTTAATAACAAAAAGGTTCAACAGCTAGCTAATTAATACCAATTTAAAACAAAACCTATGAATACTAATAGCAAGACAGTTTTTATAAACCCAACTGACTGTATAATGAAGTTAAAAATATTTAAAACATTGCAAAACATTTACAAAAAGTACTATATAATATAGGATTAAAAAAATGTGTATTATTTACTTACATTTGAAGATACTGACATTTTCGTGTTACATTTTTTGCGACCATTGCTATCACTCAGATTTATAGAATTATTGAGGTGATTGTCATTATAAGAAATATCCATTTCTTGACTTTCCGTAGTAATTTCATTTTCATTACTTTGAGTATTCTGTAATTGAATAGAAAAACATAATTGTAAGTACAAATGTTAATGTAACTAGTAAACAAATAAAAACATATATTACATACCTTTTCTTCTTTGATACGAGATTTAACTTTTTTTTATTACATATCGTGTCATAGGCGACTTACTATCAAATAAGTATTTTTTCCTATTTGTATTTGACATTTTTAGAAAGTACAGTATAATGATGTTTTTAAAAATGTTCTTGTGCAAAAGCAAGCAATAGACAACAAAGATGCTCCTGCAAATGCTTTCAAATAAACGGAAATAAAACAATCTTTCAATGATACAATATGGGCCTCCGTACGTAAAAAGGAACGGGATACTGTATCTATATATACCTCTTGTTGTTTATATCTGTTCCTATTCTTCATATATATATATATATATATATATATATATATTACCCCATGTTACTTCTTATATTTGTTCCTGTTCCTCTTTTCGTGCGAAGGTCTATAGCAAACAAGCTTTCTCATATCATATTCCTACTTCTATCTTAACTACTATCCACATTCAGTGATATCAAAATGTAAAACTATGTAAATACAAAGTATGCGCATAATGTAAATACGGGTTATTTTTTAAGAGATTATGAGATAAAAATGTAAATATTAAAAAGTTTACATTGAAACAATGGATTCCGAAAAGAATCAATCATTAGCTATCAAATTTGCTGAAATTGTTTTTGTTTCTGATAAAATAAAGAAAATCGTGCCGATAAGTATTGTTAAATATAGTCGTTCAAATGCAAATAGTATTGAACCTTCACATGAGACTGTTTTTGAAAAAAATCATAGATATTATGTATATTGGTATTTATGTGGCAAGATTGTAGATAAATGTAATCAGAACCATGAGCATCCATATGATATGTATAGTGCCTTCATATACCATCTAGGAGGTTTGTTAAAACTATCACATTAATTAAAATTTTGTTATTCACAGTTATTTGCTATAAAATATTAAATAATTTAATAGATTCAATAGAAACCATTGAAAACAAAATTAAGAATAATGGACGAAAAATCTTTCCAAATAAGAAAGATTTAATAGAGACGAGTGAATCAGAGGTAGAGAAAATAAGATTGATAAAGCAACACAGGTAAATTCTTTTATGAAACATCCTTAATACTTTAAAATAAAACTCAAATTACTATAATACTATTTCTAAACTTCTACATCTTAACATTGTTTGCTAAAAAATCTTTCTCTTTTTTTCAGTTTCAAAAATTATCACAAGAAAAGAAAAGGAAAGCTCAAAATAACACTGAACCATCTTCCTTTTTTGATTCAGATGATGAAGTAAATAGTCGACAAAGTAAAGAACCTCCAGTTAAAAACAATATTGTCTTAAAAAAAGCTTGTATATCTATTTAAAAGATAAAACGTTCCTGTTTACCTGCTAAACAGACAAGATTACATCCATCATTAGAAATTCCAATGAATCATTGTGAAGAAGCTTTAGAAAACAAAAACCCGGTATGTACATTTTTACTTGAGGAGGTTCTATTACATTCCCTAATCAAGCAAGCGTACACAACAAAAAGATTTAAAAAATGTTATTCAATATGTGTAAACAATGTTTATAAAACTTATTTGTGTACTTTAAGATCTTAAATTAATTGATGATGAAGAATAGTTTTCATAAAATTTTGTTTGTCGTTTGAATAATTTTTTATACTAATATGACTAGGAAGTTACGGTTTGACTTTTAAAAATGTTTGGCTTTATATACTTTTCTTTGGGTCCCGTTTTTTCAATACGAAGTGTATGGTTTGTGAAGAGATATATGGATATTATCTCTTCACATTACTGCTTCAAATTGCTCAATTCCCATATACGCTTATGCAAAAGTACGATTTTCAAGTAATTTTTTCTCTAAAATTTGATCGGTAACCGAAGTTCAGAAAAATTTTATGATATTCTGTATAGTCTATAGAACAATATACATCCTTTTCATAACATTTTCCATTACTTGGTATAACAATAGAACCTCCTTAATATATTAATTTATGATACAGACTATAAATTTTAGAAAGCTTTTCATAGCACACAATCACGAGGTTAACATTTCCCAAGAAATCATTTTTTCTTTATTTTAAAGCATTTCTTTACTAGAAATTGTTTAGCCCATCGCTTCTCATTTGATCATATAATATATAAATATCTGGGAGAGATGTAAACGATTGAATTAATGTTGCTAGATTTCACTTCATTGAACTTATAAAGAAAAACAAAATAAACTAAATTATAACTAATATTTTCTAAAACTACCTTTTGAATTAGAAAAGTTATACTTTTTTAACTATCAAATAAATTACTATACTCTTCAGAATTAAATAATATTTCAAACAAAATCCAAAATTTTTTGTATGATTTTCATGTGACAACTTACTTAATTTTGTAGTAGAAATAAGAATGAACGTGTATCTCTGATGTTACCTTTATTAGTATCATTTACTCATATGACTTAAATAAGGTTCATTATTTATAATTAATATTTAAATATCTTATAAGGATAATACTCCAGAAAAAAAGTCCTGAAGTAATTGAAACACAGGAATCAAAGTCAAATGTGACATCACCAGGTTCTGCATGTTGGTCTACACCCAGCAGTTTTCGAAGCTCTTCAGAACGACAGACTGCTCGAAAAACACTTTTCTCTAAAAGCAGTTCTAGTCATAAAGTATCTTCATCAAAACAACAATATTCTAAATGCACAACAGCACAAAATATATCTCAAAATAATGATGACATCGATCTACAAAATATTATTAAAAATAACCCACCTACACCTGCTTTAATGAATAATGATGAACAAAATCAACAACAAGTACATCACCTTGAACATGAAAATTTAGCTATATTAAGGGGTAATGAAGGAAATAGACAAGAAGTAACACACAATGATGTCGAACAGAGAGATTTACGTGACAATTGCCTGAGCATGCCAATGATTTGCCTGAGCATAACAATTGGCTACCTCAACGTGACAATGATTTGCCTGAGTATGGCAATGTTTTGCTTGGGCATAACAATGGTTTACCTGAATGTGACAATGATTTACATCGTCAACAAATTTTTATTTTTCTTTAATTTCAGTAATCTCATTTCAAAATATCTCTATTGTAGGCTCTTGTACACTTTAAAATTACAGTACAAAAATTTTTACATTTTTGAAATCAACAATTAGTATTAAACACAACCATCCAAAATATAACAAAAATGAAAAAAATGAATGATGTTTTATAAAATATTTTAATTAATTTATAGATATAAGGACTAAATATAAAAAACGACCACAATTCATCCTCGAATGCGTCAATTATTATAGAAAAGCTGATGGTGGGCATGGTTTACAGGAAATAGAAAACCGATACAAGGTCATTGAAGACGACAAGGTGTTTGGATTTTTTATCTTTTATCTTATATAATAAAATTATATATGAGGCTGTAGTTTGCAGAGTTTACATACATCACCTTTCCGAGAAAAATACCTTTTAATTATATCTTAGAAAGTGATTTAAATATTTGTTAAATGATTGAGTCTACTTATATACAGTTTGAGCAAAATTGTTTTTTCAATACAAATCCTGCAAATTTCAGGACCAAAATAATTTAAGTGCTTATTTTTAAATAAATTAATTTATTATTTTGATTACTATAATACTATAAAATTTTAAATTATTATGTGGATATTAAAGAATATATAAAAGTCGACTGTGCTTACCAATTTCATCGACATTTTCGTTTTTTTATTATTTGAAGTAAGATATAATTAGATTGTTTTGAAAAAAACGTCTTCAACATCTTCGTATTATAAGCTATAAGAAACATTTTTTATTGGTTCGATAAATAGATAAATATTTTATTTGTAATTAATATTTTACAAAAATAATATAATATATTTATCACATAATTTTTGGATTCCCGCAGTAAGTGTATTCCCCTTAAACCCTTAAGTACCTTTTAAAAACTTTTAAATAAACATTATAATAAACTTTCATTAATAATTTACTTTAGGTATATCTTGGGGAAAACATTAGTATTTAGCAGCTGCAGTGGGATCTTATGCAGCTCCAAAAACCATCAATATTTTTGTGTGAATTAGCTCAAATTCTATGGGAGCCTGGTGAACTAGCCAATAGAGCATTAGACATAACCCGCCGAATCGACAATATCCCTGGACGGTCGCCAGTCAAACTAATAGAACATGATTTACTTCGTTTACTAATAAGTAAGATTTATTATTAACATTTTCATTTAACCAAAATTATTTTATTATTATTAATATTATCATCATCATCATCATCATCATCATCATCATCATCATCATCATCATCATCATCATCATCATCATCGTCGTCGTCGTCGTCATCATCATCATCATCATCATCATCATCATCATCATCATCATCATTATCATCATCATCATCATCATCCTGATCATTATCATTATCATTATCATTATCATTATCATTATCATTATCATTATCATTATTATTATGATTATTATTATTATTATTATTAATATTTAAACTTACGTAGTCTTTTTTATTTTTCTTAGGTTTATACTATGATTATCTAAAAAAAATATAACCAAAGGTGACCGCATAGATTACTTATTTGAAACAACAAATGTATTAAGATACAAGATCCGTGATTTGCGTAAAGAAGAACGACGAATACTAATGTTAATAGAAGACTAAGGTATAATTATGAAGAATAATTATGTATACTTGATGTATTATATGTATATATGTATATTCTTGAAATATACTTAAGATAATAAAAAGCCATTATTCATCTAATCTATCTATTGCACGATTTTATCTTAACAGTTACGAGTAAATATTATTGTTATTTTATATTGAACCTATGGAATAAGTATAATAAAATATTGAATTATCTAAAATAAACACTCACAAACACAAATGCTCTTAAGGAATATTATAAGAAAATTATTTTCCCAAATATCACGTGAAAATCACAGGACCACTCGCGTAAAAATTACGTGAGAAATTGGTCGATAACCTCACGTGATTCTTACACGATTCTCACACGAGAACTCACGTGAAAATCGCGTGATTTTTTTTAAGGAGACGTCGGATACCGACAGTAGATTCCTACTATCCTACACACGTATTTCGTTATTTATTTACAAAGTTAATTGTTTAATGACAAAATAATAGCTGTCCCCAATTTGTTATACAGTAACCTAATTATATGTCCAAGCTGGTTTCATATGATTGTTTTGTTTTCGAGAAAACTTTGACAAACTTAGTATGTAAAGGTTAATCTCCACGTAGTTGGCCCTTTTAGTGTGTCAAAGTTTTCTCGAAAACAAAACAATCATATGAACCCAGCTTGGACATATATGTAGATTACTAGAAAACGAAGCGGGGACAACTATTATTTAAAGAAAAATATGATTTCTCTTAAAATTATGAATGAAAACTCAATTAGACAAGGACAGAGATATCCGGCGTCCTCTTAAAAGAGAATCTCTTCGAGGTTAACCGCGTCCCACTGCTTCTGCTGCAAGTACGCAGTTCTGGGACTTGCAGCTCTCGTTCTCGTGCCCCTCCATCGTCACAGTTGCCCAGATGCACCTTCTACCGGATCCCTCGTCGTACTTCCTCGTCCTGACTTCGAAAACACCGTCTGCACGTATGGCGCGACGTCACCGCAAGCCGACGCTCCTCTTTACTCCTCTTTCCTCTCCACCAGGCGCATGCGCTGCGACTTCAGTCGGGCTCTGTCGGCACTAGCGAAATCCGCGTACAGCGCCGCGGGTACGAATCGAAAGACTCGCTAACTTCGTACTGAGCCACACTCGTGTTTTGCATGCTTCGTTGCGAAAACTCTATAGGAGCTTGCTCCGATTTACGAACTTTCGTAGCTTTCACATTTTGATTATCCCGTCGATATTCTCGTTCTGCATGTGCCAATCAACTTGTATTTTCGAAGGAGGCCACACCGGATTTTGAAAAGAGTAAGTTGCACAGAGTATTATTGAGCTTATCGAGTATAGCTATATATATATATTGGAAATCTAGCGTAGCGGCGTTTGTCGAGCATCGCGCCGCGTATCTTCCATTTACATTCGTATTTAGCCGCCGTATATTCTGTAGAATTCGCGACCCTGAGTAATAACTTCTTTCCCTCTCAAACATATTTATATATACCGCTTACCATCGTATCGCCGTGTTCACTGTAGTTAGTTTAAATTTATAAATAATTCCTTGTGTCGATTGAACACTTGCAAAATCGTGCTGCGAGTTCGCGCAGCTGACGCTAAACACCTTGTAATATAAATCGATTGAACCTCAAGTGTTCATGTTTTAATCCTAATTTCTTGTGTTGTACTTTATTTAAAGCCTCGAATAAACGTAATGTTAAAGCCTGCATGTGCGGCGCAATAATCTTGGCTTATATAGCTAACAATATTGTCATACATTTTTCAACCCATTTTTTAAGAAAGATAATGATACCTCTTGAAAAATCAACTATAGATTCCTGATAAAAGCATATAATTATATTATAAATATTTATTTAATAAAGAGAAGAAAAGATAAATGATAAGCCAGTATAGTAGGAATCAATCAGTATTTTTTATCCCTTTGAATTACAAAAGTTATATTAATTTTTAAATTTTAGTATTTACATCTTAAACTTTTCATAAAGATGCATAAATTGAGAAAATGTAGTAAAGGAAATATTAGACTCTTCGGCCAAATATTAACATTCCCTAGAAAGATGAATTTTATATAAAATATAATTGTTATATATAACAATATAATTTTGTTTGCAACAACTATTTGTTCGCTCTAAATTATTAATGCTTAAACTGATCTTAGTATTAAATAAGAGTTCATCAACGAATTGGAATACATAGGACAAATCAGCGCGGACGAATTCAGATGCAATGGTGGTCTAGCGCTAGAGTGTTACCACCAGAATTACGAAGGACCGATCGAGGTTCAAATCCGAACAACAATTTTTCTGAAGTTTTAATTAATTTCTCAACATCATACCTTTCCAATACATTGTAACATTCATCAAAACATTTCTAAAATGTAAAACAATTAGAATAATTATTTTTTCTGTATGCTTATTCATTCACTCTAAATAGAGTGAAAAAGTCACTTTAATTTTCTCGTCATGATTTTTGAACATAACTAACCTAAAGGAAGAGACGCCTGTTAGTATTTTCATCCGTCATATCAGGCAACCATTTTTTGCCAAAAATGGAACCGTGCTTACTTTCTTTATACAAATGTGTCTTTACACATATGTGTGCATGGCATTTAAAATATCTGTGAACGACTTAAGTCCATTTTTGTACCTGACATACAACATTGCAATGTAATTTTATGTACTATATTATTGACTTGGTGCAAATAAAATGTAGATATATCTATCTATCTATGTTTGTAATTTTCGAGGTATTATGGCTTAAGGTTTTTATTTTCTATTTAAACTATAAATGTTAACAAAACTCATAACCAGTAGATATATGGTCGCTTATTTTTAACATTTTTACATTTTCCTGATTTTTTGTATTTTCATGTGAAAACAGACTATCTACGGATACCAAAATCAATAAGAACTAAATTTTCAAAAAGTCATTTTTTTGATTTACCTCAAATATAATAAAAACATTTTTGAAATTGGTTAAGAATTACGATTTTTCTAAACCCAGAGATAGCTTTCTTCATTGTAAAAATTATGTAAAATTTCCGTTAATGAGAAAAGTATTGCAGTCGGGTGGTTCAAAATAACCAAACATTTTTTAAAGTCGCCTTATCGATACCACCTGTTCCTTATGATGAAAAATGAAAACTGAAATGTTTCCAGAATTATTAAAAAATGTTTAGAGGTCGCTCAAGTTGATATTTTGAGTAAAATTACATTTCTTTAGTTTTTGATTTTTCTTGAGTTAATTATAATTTATTAGAATAATTCCATACTTCTAATTTTCATATTCAATGATTCTTAATTTTACTTATAAGTAAAAATTTTTTTTAATATGAGACCAAAAATATAATCTTTTTACGTATCCAATGTCAAAAAAATTTTGGTTGAAATAAAACTTCTTAATGCCTTTGGCAGCTGAATAAACATTGACATGTACAAACAATTATTTTTTATACCCCATAAAAAATTACTTAAAATAATCATTTAATTCTGAATAAATTCTGAGCCCTTCCTCTATTACTATACTAGTATAAAAATGTTTGATTATTTTGAACCACCCTAGTATTGCAGTCTGATCAATAATACTTTGAAAATAAAAAAAAAATAAGAAAAATTATTTATAATAACCAACGTTACGTTTTGCTATACAGTAACTGACAGATCTAGTCAAAGTCGCAGTTTGTAGCAAAAGAAGAATTACCATTGCAACAGAGCTCTTTACAGAATAGAACTTGAAAAGGGCCTTCCATTTTCGAAGAATAAAATTGGTACTGAAGTTTAACATCCAAAGAGACGTTAATTTCGCTTTCAATGAACGTGATGACGAAGGAAAGGCGAACTCTACCGAATACTGTATACGAGTTTATTTCCTCCGTAGTTTCGTGCGACCAGGCAAGACTTGACTTTCATTCAGCTTTGAATGCGCCCGAAATAATATTGCCTGTGCACAACTTTATGCCACTGCAAGGGTTCAGTTTGCTCAAGAGGTTATTTAACAGGCATGCACGTACACAGAACTAACTTTAACCAATCATGAAGTTTTTCCAATCCTACACAAAACAAGAACATGTAGAAATGAGAAAAGAATTTGAATGGTAAGTACAGTGACTTAAATTTGGTTCAATTCGAACTTCAATATATTAACTCTATAACGCCTAGGGTCCTTTTGTCATAAAAAAAGTAAATAGGAATTCGCTTATTAATGTGTTTTTTTCAATAGAATCGACCTTAAATATAAAAATGTATACAATAATTTATTTACATATTACAATATAAGAAACGTTATAATATGCAAGAAGGGTACTTTTAGGAAGGAAATTCCATCGAAATGAAGGAAATACAGAAAACAATGTTTCTGTTATAACATATATGATGTGTAAAGTAACTCATAGTATTGATTAGATAAAATATTTTTATTCACAAATAAAATTTAATAACTCAAAAATAGCGACAAGTGAGCTTATACCTGTAGTATGAAAAATTAACGCTCGTTTACAACCCAACACATTTTTATTTTCAAACTTGTGATTTTTTTTCGATACTCTTAGAAACCCTTAGACATTTGACAAGACCTCCACCGCTTCAATTTTAAGAGAATATTTGATCAGCGAAGAACAATGAGAATTTGTTTATAATACTTTTGACCATATTTTTCATTATGATACGTCACATTTTATAAACAAATGCTGGTTGTTCTTCACTTATTAAGTATTTTTTCACAATTAAAAAGATGATGGTCTTGAAAATTGTTTATGGATTCTAAAGAGTATCTTATAAAAATTATAAGTTTAAAAATAAAAATGGATTGGGTTGTACACTCACCTAAATTTGTCCATACTCAAGGTAGATGCTCATTTGTGTGTGTGTGTGTGTGTGTGTGTGTGTGTGTGTGTGCGCGTGCGTGCGTGCGTGCGTGCGTGCGTGCGTGCGTGCGTGCGTGCGTGCGTGCGTGCGTGTGTGTGTGTGTGTGTGTGTGTGTGTGTGTTTGTGTGCGTGCGTGCGTGCGTGCGTGCGTGTGTGCGTGCGTGCGCGTGCGTGCGTGTGCGTGTGCGTGTGCGTGTGCGTGTGTGTGTGTGTGTGTGTGTGTGTGTGTGTGTTGGCGTGTATATGTGTGTTGGCGTGTATATGTGTGAGTGTGTATATGTGTGAGTGTGTGTGTGGTCTTTAATATCTCGATTAATCCACGGTCAAATTTAATTTTTCAGTACTATTTTGTCTGTATTTTACACGATGGGGGTACAAAAATAATTTTTTTAGATTTTCGAATTCGTTTTGGTTTTATTTGCCGTATTTCGATTTTTGGGTTTAAGTTTTTCAAAATTCTTGGTATGTTAGAAGTGATATCATTAACGTAGTATATAAATGCATCCAAAAGAGTATAGAATGACCTATCTTTTCCGGCCCGAAATTTTTGCTTCTGCAAAATCCCTTTTTTATGTTATAAACGAAAATGTGTCTTCTTTTAAACTGTTATATATCGAAAACGTATGACAGAAGATAGAAGTTTATTGAAAAAATTTGAGATGATTATTAATATAAAGTACAATATTCAGTAACATTTTACCCATTTTATTTTTCTCTTTCTTAGAAAAAAATTATTTTGTAAAAAAATCGATTTTCTATGGCACACGGTAATTAAAGTAAACTTGCAGCAATATTTGAAAAAAATTTATTTAAAAAATTTTTTGATGACTTATTTCTTGGGTATACCCAGACTTATTTCTTGGATATACCCAGAATTATTTCTTGGGTATACTCAGACTCACCTAAGGGTATCCACCCACGCACTCAGATACGTACATATCATACGTACCGTCCAACATATTCGATTACCAACTCACAATATTTTTCGACCCACACACCCATATTTATACCCACCCACATATACACCACGTATAAATCCATCTGCCGACACACCTATATTTATATGGGGAAATCTCCAGAACTTTTAACTTTTAAATGTTGAAAATGAGGTCAACTTAACTTAGGAGCACAGCTCTAGTTTTTTTCACACAACTTCTCGAGACTATAAACAATTAATATTTGCTCATGAACAAGTCCGAAATAAGTGCCTACTGAATCTAAAATGATTTATCAAATACGGCAGGTTAGAATTTACATGTATATATTTTTATTTTTATTTTTGATATTTAAATCAAACATTTGTATTGCATTAATGTTATTTTACAAATTACGTTGATCTTAATGATTCACTTAAAGTGATTGGTAATGGTTCGGTAGAAGGTACAACGAAAGACAGGGATGCGTGTCTACTCACTTCTGATCCCGAGAGATCCTTTGAGGTGGATGAGGATCCAAATGAGGTCAAAGAATTACATTCCCTAAAGGACAACAAAAATTGTATGCTTTAATTGAGGAATTTTATTGTAGTACGTTTATAGAACAAGAAGACCGGAAGTGTAATATTATTCTAATATAAAATTCAACTTTTGATGCATTGATTAAATTTAAATTATAAATTTGTCTTATGGAAATTAACAATTTAAACGTTTAAATTCACTAATTTTACCTCTTAGACAACGAAAACACTTTTTTATTATTTTATTTCTTTCTCTGTTCACTCCTTTTTTTCAGTTATTTTAACTCTTCAATTCGTTTGTGCTTTACGTACACTTTCTTCTGTCTCACTTTTACTTTACTCAAAACAGGTCTCATGATTGTAAAATGCAAAGAAACTCGTATTTGTATTATGCAGTTTTGCTAGTTGCAAGAAGAGGTTATGATGTTTAAACAAACGCGCGTTGCGGACGGGGCGTTGTGGATGCGACAAATCGATGTAAATTTGCTATTTTATTATTACATATTAGTTTTTTAGGTAGAATGCAAAGCTATTTCTCAAAAGTTTATCAAATACTATATTTTTGTAATTTATTTAATCGATTTTAATTAATATTTATAGCACAAACGTGCGTTGTGGATGAAACATTTTTTATTCGTTTTTTAATCGGCTCACTTAGGTGTTATTTAAATTTTGGGCATTATGTTTACTAAAATAACAAAAAAGGATTATAATACAATGTAATACTGTTTATGTATTTCATCCATATTGAATACTTTTTAAGGTAATTCAATTTATTACTGTATATTTAATTGTTCTTCGTGTTGGGGATGCGGCACCAAAAACCTACGATAATTTTCAAATGTATTTAACTCCGATTTTATGAATAAAATAAAAATATTATCAATATTATCTTATTCTTTGATTATTTCTTAGTTAGAAATAATTTTTTTTATATTTTTATCAGGTCAATTTTAAACAATATTAGAGAAACTATAATTGAAATTGGGAATACGACATACGAGAAATATGACAGTTTAGACATTCGATTATATAAATTTAATTAATTTATGATGACAGGAAGTAAACATAAAAATGTAATAAACAATAAGCTTAAGCTTTAAACAATAACGTAAGCTTATGTGAAACAATTTAACACAGTTAAAATATAAGAAAAAACTGATTGAAATCTCGAGTCATATAGGTTAATTAAAGGTTTGGGAGATTTCCCCATATACATCCACCCACGTACACCTACAGTCACTAATACTCTTACTCATCTACCTTCTGGTAATTTTTAACCGAAAAATTGGAAACAATTTTATTGCAGAAAAGTGCTCTTTACTCGTTAATGGAAAACATTCAAGTAGTCCCAGCACAAGAAAACATTTGTTTTATAGTGGAAGTAATACATTAAAAATATAGTTTTATTGATTATTTGTTTTTTTTTACCAAATAGAATGAAGACTTGAAAATTTAATATATTTATAATTAATTATTGTTTATGTAATATAGTACCTGATATAGTTACCTGACATAGTACCAACTGTATTTGATACATGAAAGATTTAAAAAATTTTAATAAATGTGATGTAAGGATGCAATACGTAATATATCAGAATTTTAGTCTTGTTTTTACAACAACTCGATTTTCTCAGCTTCAATTTTTCAGTATGCTAAAGTTAATTGGCGTCAGTATATTTAGTGAATCATTTTGAATCTTTTTTTCAAATATTGTTGACATATTTCGAAGAAAAGTTAGCATTTTTTAATGTACTTTCACTGAATTACTAATGATATGTACTGATATTAACCTTTAAAAAATCATGAAAATATGACATTTATTTATGATTTCAATAGAGTATATTTCTAAAAGTAAATTAATAGACTTAAAAGTATAATATCATTGTACAAATATTCATTATTTTTCGAAATTTTTAATTTATAAATGCATAATGATACATTTTACATGTATTCATGCATATTACAAGATGTGCACCGCAGATCTGGTCCAGATGAGATGGATGCTGCGAATGATCATTTGTACAAATAATCATTATTTTTCAAAATTTTTAATTTACAAATGCATAATGATAAATGCTACATGTATTCATGCTTATTACAAGATCTGCACCGCAGATCTGGTCCAGATCAGATGGATGCTGCGAATGATCATTTGTAGAAATATTCATTATTTTTTGAAATTTTGAATTTACGAATGCATAATGATAAATGCTACATGTATTCATGCATATTACAAGATGTGCACCGCAGATCTGGTCCAGATCAGATGGATGCTGCGAATGATCATTTGTAGAAATATTCATTATTTTTTGAAATTTTGAATTTACGAATGCATAATGATAAATGCTACATGTATTCATGCATATTACAAGATGTGCACCGCAGATCTGGTCCAGATGAGAGGGATGCTGCGAATGATCATTTGTACAAATATTCATTATTTTTTTAAATTTTTAATTTACGAATGCATAATGATAAATGCTACATGTATTCTTGCATATTATAAGATGTGCACCGTAGATTTTGTCCAGATGAGATGGATGCTGCGAATGATCATTTGTACAAATATTCATTATTTTTTGAAATTTTTAATTTACGTATGTATAATGGTAACTGCTATATGTATTCATGCACGTTATAAGATGTGCACTGTGGATTTCGCCCTGATAAAATATACGCTGTGAGAAATTATTTGCATAAATAATGTTTTTTTTTTAGTATAAACATAAAAATGATAAATACATTCATTTATTTTCATTTGTTCTCTGCGTTTGACAGGGTTGAGACTGTCGTTATTATTAAAATATAATTTTTGTAGTAATAACGCCCGCATTACAAATGATTTATAATTGATCATATATAATTATGTAATTTTGATATATAAATATATTTATTAGAATGTATTTGAATTTACAAATTTGTTACCGTATATACAGATGTTAAGAATATACTTTTTTATTACCAAATAATTGTCGATAACTTAACTATAAAACATATAGTATTCATCTAATGAAAATAAGTATTTATTGTGTATGTTGACATAAATAAATGTAATTTTAGCGATTACTCAGCCCTACAAGTATTAAGTATAGATATTTTTATTAGTAAATGATTGATGATAATTGAACTATATAACAAATAATATTCATCTATAGAAAATAAGAATTTTTTTGTGTTTTAATATAAATAAATGTAATTTTGGCGATTACTCAGCCATCATTTATACAATTTATAAATTGATATCTCTTTTAAATCATTGTGATCCATACTTAATAAGATAAAATTTGAAATCCATAGCAATATACGTCACAATATGGTGGTGGTTTCATCATTAAAGTTTCTTCAAGTAATTTTAAGATAACATAAAGGCATCCTAACGTCTAACCTTCGATCGTATTGTGGCGCGTAATTCAAAGTTATTTTGTTCGAGCACCGTATATAATATAATTTGAAAAAGTATATTTCAAAGAATCCAATTAAGATTGACACTATTTATATCAACAATTTATTTTATAAACAAGAGGGAGAGAAAGAGGAAAAAAGAGAAAAAAAAGAGAAATAAAGAAAATAATGATAATAATGATTCCGCAACCCATGCAACCACGCACCCCAAACGAAAATAAGATGTTATAATATATTTCTTACTATAAACGTACAATTAAATCCAATTTAAAAATTGATTTATTTTTATTATTTTTTTAATAAAAACATATTAAATTGTGTTATAAAATATATTAAACATTATTAAATAAAATATACATCGGTATAAGTCAATATGTGTTAACAAAATGTTTTATAGCACATTACTATTGGAAATAATAATCAAATTATTTTACAATTTATTAATTTAAATGTTAATTTTGGAGTTATATCAATTAATATCGACTTTTATAAATCTTTAACGAACTATATCATACTTTTTAATAAATCATAATGCAAAGAATCCAATTAAGATTAACACTATTTATATCAACAATTTGTTTTATAAACAAGAGGGAGAGAAAGAGTGAAACAGAGAAAAAAAAGAGAAATAAAGAAAATAATGATAATAATGATTCCGCGATCCATGCAACCACACACCCCAAACAAAAATAAAATGTTATAGTATATTTCTTACTAAAAATGTCCAATTAAATCCAATCTAAAAATTAATTTATTATTATTATTTAAAAAAAAAAATCATATTAAATTATATTATAAAATATATTAAACTTTATTAAATAGAATATACATCGTAATAGGTCAATATATGTTAATAAAATGTTGTATAACACATTACTATTGGAAACAATAATCAAATTATTTTATAATTTATCTATTTCAACGTTAATTTTGGTGATTTGACTCGCTTCGCTCGTGCGAAAATCGAGCAAGGTAGAAAAACACCTCCCACAACAGTCTCATACGATATTTTATAGCACAACAACCTCAAAATCGACAATAAAGTTGGCATTTTGAGGTTAGTGTGCTATAAATAATATAGAGAGTTAAATATTAATCCCCTCTCTCTCCCCTCTATCTCTCTACTCTCTGACCCCCCTCTTCCCCCCTCTCTCTCTCTCTTTCTCTCTCTGTCTCTCTCTCTCTCTCTCTCTCTCTCTCTCTCTCTCTCTCTCTCTCTCTCTCTCTCTCTCTCGCTCTCTCGATTTTTATCTCTATATCAGCTTTATTTATAATGTTTTTCATAGACTTTAATATTTTCTTATGAGCATTATGCCCTGAAATCACTATCATCAGCTAAAAATAAGTTAGATTTCTCTCTAACTCCCTCACATGTCAGCTTAGTTCATCTTGGTCGTTGGCTTCTAATGTTAAGGTCATGCTAAATGCCCCCCCTGTTACTGATAAATACGGAGAAACACTTTTTTCATTTAATTCTCAATTTTGAGAAATTATCTCTCTGAAAGGTTGTTGTTTTTGATTGAGACAACAACATTTCAGAGAGATATTTACTAAAAATTGACTACAAAGTTATTATTATGACCTTCACAGTGCCGGGGGATGGCTAGTCCCGAGATTCACACTGCCGGGAGGTTCTACTGTTCTATGCGAAATTTAACATTTTACCTACTATGTAAAATTTAACATTTTACATACTATGTAAAATTTAACATTCTGCATACTATGTCAAATTTAACATTTTACATAGTTCGCATTCTATACCAATAGCGATAAAGCCTAACCATCTTAACTGAGTCATGGACGACCAGTACTTGGTAGTTGGGTCTATAAGGTTTACCGTTTATCGTTTTTTATTTAAACATCTTCCAAATGTAAATTGCGAGGCAAATTGCTGTGCGTGCATTAAATATTATGAAAAATCACAATAACATCAAATATTGTTTATAAAATTATTAAAATGCCCATTTTAACATTAAAGTTATATTTAGCTTCAAACAACTATAAATATAAGGGCTTAAAAAATCTAAACAAAATTCACGACTATTTTACATGCTATAAAGAACATTTTATCCGAAAAAAATTTTTCTTCTTTTATGTTCTAGATTTCCCAGAGAATCATCCGTATATATATATATATATATATATATATATATATATATATATAGTATGTGCATATTTTTGGATTACTGTAAGAGTGTACGTAGATGAGTATGAATATAATATTTGTACGTGTATGCATGTATTTTCTGAAGTTCGTATATGCATATGGACATGTGTGTGTGTTCTGACGTATGTGCATACGTAGCTGTATGTGTACCGAGAGTGCACACCCTCTGGGAAACGAATTTCGGTCAGACTTTAAGAGGTGTTTTGTGCTAAAAGGAACATTTTTGCCGAAAAAAAATTTTCTTTTTTTGTTCTAGATTTTCCAGAAAATCATCCATATATATATATGGAAATATGGTCCTATTTAGCTCCGAACAACTTTAAACCTAAGAGCTTAATACTAGCTACATACTAGAAGGAACATTTTTTCTGAAATTAAAAAAAAATGTTATAGTTTTCGATTTCCGAGAGAGTTATCCATTTATATATAAATATATGGGTTATTTTCTGGAAAATCGAGAACGTACACACACACATATAGATGGGTAATTCACTAGAAAATCTAAAACAAAAAAAAATTTATTCTTAATTTCAGCAATAATTTTCTTTCTTATTAGATATGCAAAATGCATGTCAATTTTTTCAAATTTTTTGAAGTTCATAGGTTAAAAGTTGTTCAGAGCTAAATATGACCCTATTTTCATATATATATATATATTGAAATAGGGTCATATTTAGCTCCGAACAACTTTTAACTTATGAACTTCAAAAAATTTGAAAAAATTGACATGCATTCTACATATTAGAAAGAAAATTTTTTCTGAAATTAAAAATAATTATTTTTTGTATTTGATTTTCCAGCGAATTACCCATATATATATATGTGTGTGTGTGTACGTTCTTGATTTTCGAGAAAATAACCCATATATTTATATATAAATGGATAACTCTCTCGGAAATCGAAAACTAGAACATTTTCTTTTTAATTTCAGAAAAAATGTTCCTTCTAGTATGTAGCTAGTATTAAGCTCTTAGGTTTAAAGTTGTTCGGAGCCAAATAGGACCATATTTCCATATATATATATATATATATATATATATATATATATATATATATATATATATATATATATATATATATATATATATATATATATATATATGGATGATTCTCTGGAAAATCTAGAACAAAAAAAGAAAATTTTTTTTCGGCAAAAATGTTCCTTTTAGCACAAAACACCTCTTAAAGTCTGACCGAAATTCGTTTCCCAGAGGGTGTGCACTCTCGGTACACATACAGCTACATATGCACATACGTCTGAACACACACACACACACACGTGTCCATATACATATACGCACTTCAGAAAATACACGTACACACGTACAAATATTATATCCATACTCATCTACGTACACTCTTACAGTAATCCAAAAATATGCACATACTCATTCACACATCACGCAAGCATACATTAAAACACAGAAATATCAAAACACACGAAGACAGAGGTGATACGGAACTAACAAAATACCACCCATCACTGACAATTACGAGGACCTACTTTTTTCATTTAATATTCAATTCTCAGCAAATATCTATCTGGGGCGTTGTTCTATTAATCAAACACAACAACGTTCCAGAGAAATATTTTCTCAAAATTGAAAATAATTGAAAAAAGTGGTTCCCGGTATTGGTCGATAATAGTGGGGTTTTACATTTCCGTAACACATACACTCTCTATAATGCATTGTAAAAGAAATGTCATGTTACAGTCTAATGGATTATTGTTTATTATATTTATTTTATAGTTATATATAACCATATATAATTGTACATAATTGGGATAATTGCAATACGACCAAAATTGAAGAAGATATAGCGCTTCGAAAATCCTCGTGACGTCAGGGTTCATACGCGGCGCCTTTGAAATTGCATGAACCGTGACGTCATAAAGAAACTTTCGATAGCTGTAAATTTTGTAAATCTCATTCATTTTGCAAAATTCAAACGGATTGGTGAATCGACTGAAGTACTCTACCGAAATCATCGATACCGTTGAAGAAAAAAAATATGAAACAACCCAATTATGTATGACTTGTTTTACCCGGGTATATATTGGTGAGTATATGTACACTCGACGTGGGAAATTTCTGGTCGAATGCGTTTGAAATTTTTAAATTGTTTTGAAATACTGCAATTTTATTGGGTTTCATTGGATTGAACGCGTGTTTTCGCTAAACTCATTGGAGGATTTCAAACGCATTCGACCAAAAATTTCCCACGTCGAGTGTACCTGTGTTTATGCGTGTGTAGGTTCTGGTCAGCGTGTATATGTGTGCGTGTGTAGGTTCTGGTCAACGTGTATATGTGTGCGTGTGTATTCAGATTCTCGTTTAGATGCACCGAGAGAAATATATACTTACACTTAGTTGGGATTATAACTAATAATAAAATAATATTGTCTAAGCTTACAGGTAGCCTTCTTGTCCGATTGTTTATCTTTTTATAAAATATATTGAAAGTGCTACATTTATCGAGGCATTTATTGATTACGTTCTCAATGTAGTTCGTAATAGTTATAATTCTAACCTCATATTTGTGAGTATAACTTTTAAATTGTACATAAAACGGCATCATCAAATGTAATCGTAATTTTCAAAAATTAAAAAAATTTTCAAAAATATCCAATGTTGATTAAGTGTAATTATTTGAGTTAATTATTCAAAACAGTTTATTCAAACTCATTTTAATTGTGAACCCAAATTTTAACTGTATTAAATTTTATTCCTAACATATTGTATTGGAACATCAAAAATATATTGATTAACTAAAAAATACAGTCTTCTTTTATTTTTAAACTATACAATACAATTTTTTTTACAACTTATTGGAGTAAAAGCATATTATCGTGATGAAACTGGAGTCTTAAAAAAGCAAATTTTACGTACGTCAATTAGACAAAATTTATTTTAAAAATTTCAAGAAAACTTTTAAAAAGAAAATATTTTAAGAAATGAAGAAACGTTAGAAAACAAAAACGATTCGATTAATCTTAAAAAATTATTCCGATTTAAATACTTGATCATAAGTCGAAAAAAACAAGCGTTTATTGATAAAAAAATTATCGTGTAATACGCAAGAAATAAGCAATCAAAAATTAAAAAAAAAATATATCCTCGAATATCTCGAAAGATAAAAGTCCTCATGATCCGTCCAGTACGTACATGTAGTCATCAAAAACTATGCAGCGCATTATGTAGACCTCGTCATCGGCCACCATAACCACCAGGACACCGTCTATGACCAGTAGTTATAGATAGACACCAGAAACTACGGAGCGACTACCTAAACCTCGTCATCGACGATCATGACCACCTGAACGCCTTCTCCGACCAGTACATACATGTAGAGATAAAAAACTACGGAGCGCATTACCTAGACCTCATAATCGACTACAATAACCACCTGGACACCGTCTCCGACCAGTAGTTATAGCTAGACACCAAAACCTACGGAACGCACTACCTGGACCTCGTCATCAGCCACCATAACTACCAAGACTAAGCGCGTTACGCTCAGTCCCGTCTTTCAACAGTGCCTAAACTTTTACCATACAACAATATATTACTTTTTACTACGAACTCTATTTTACTTTTGTGAAGTAAAATATTCTAAGTCCTTTTCTATATAAATGTATATAAGTATATACGACTATATATATAGTTACGGTTTTAGTTATAATTACTCATATATATGAGTTGCCTATCAATATACCTTATAATCCACTTCAAATACTACGTTTACAACAAGAGCTGTTGAGATAGTGGTTAAGGTAATGGCTTCATAACTCAAAGAGTTTTGGTTCAAATCCCACGCGGGGCAATTTATATTTATTTTTTTAATAATTATTATATTATTAATTTATATAATTTAAAATGTATATACAAGTATGTATAATTATATATAATCATATATGATTATATATAACGTTATTCTATATACAATTGTATATCAGTTACTTATATATGAATACATATGATTATATATAAGATTTTATGCCCATTTGAATTAAATGACCACTTTTTTCCCTGAAAAGCGAGACCAAAACTACACTTCTTGCCCGCAAATCACTTTTTTCCAGCATTTGGGGGAAAAAAGTGACTTCACTAGAAACTAGTCCAAATTCCTTTATTTCATCAAGTTTTATCAATAACCCTGATTTTCGATTGTTTTTTAACAATATTGTCTTTTAACAGTCCATCAGTCCCGCTTCTCAAGTCAATAAGTGGCCACAGTTGAGATGGGCATAAAGTACTATATGTAACTCGAGAAAAAAGTCGATTTTTATCTCGGGTGATACTGCCCTTGCTTCGCTTCGCTCGATCGGACAGAAAACTCACACGCGGGAAAATATTCGTCTTTTTGCCCTTGTTACATAATGTACTATTTTTCTCGGGTATTACTCTTTGTCCATTTTGCGACTATAACAGTTACTTTTGTACTAATAAAAAGCTATCTGCATGATTTTTTATGTGATTATTCGAGTGCTCAAAACCACTTTTTCCAGGATTTTAAAGATTTGAAAGGGCCTATCTACATAGCACCCAATATTGCAGAAATGTCGTAGAAATATTTCAACGTTGCTGTGATATTGCGGATAAGTTTATATATTGTACCTACATTTCTGTGATATTCCAGTATGATTTTCAAGATTGCAGTATTGCAGCAATCTTTCTATAATGTTACATTATACGATATATCAATTGTTATATTGCAGTGATATTCTTGTAACACTACGCGATGGTAAATTACAACGCAAGATTGCTGTAATTATTCTGCAATACTACATTGTGATAAATCATATCGTAATAATATACGTAGTAGATTACTACAATATTGTTATGTGACATATCACATTGCAATATTACATCAATATTATTACAATTTTACAGAATGACGTTTCTTTAAAATTATCCTGTAATATTGTTATTGTGACATATCGCAAGGAAATATTATAGTAATATTCCTGCAAGTTCAGAATGATATTCCTCAATGCATCTCACATTAATACTGTCGAAATATTTGTATATTATTACACTATTATGTCACATTGAATTATATGCGAAATATTCTGTAATATTATTATGTGATATATTACTGTTATAATCCTGCAAGATTACAGAATGACATTCCTGGATGTATTTCAAACTAATACTCTGGAAATATGTTTACTACATTACATGGCAATAAATCCGTCATCATTTGACTGACGATAACATTTTTAATTTATCGTTTTATTTTGCTGGAAATCTTGACTATAACTGTAAAAATGTTTTAATAATGTAGTTAGTCAAGGTTTACGTAAAAACAAATCGAGAAAAACCGATTATTGTTATTTAGTCGGGGCGTCAGGCAGTTCAAATCCAGAAATCTAGTTAAAAAAATATGAAGGCATCAAAAGATAGCTTTTGACGTCTAGAATACAACCCTAGTTTCTCATACCTGGATTTGGACGGGAAGTATGATTATTTAAACAAAACGTAACCTCAAAATAGCTTCTTTTTCACATTTCTTGAAATCACTTGCTAAGTACGGATTTTATGAAAAAGTCACTCTAATGACGTTTAGAATTAAATTTTGTATAGGATTAGTACTTTTTGAAAGTTAAAAAATTAATTTTAATAGTTCAACATGGCCGTCGAAGGGTAAAATTTGAAAATTGTTTGAGCATAAAAAAATATGTTAAAAAATGGTGCATGTTGCTAATAATTCATTTCGGTATGCATCTAGGTGTGCCTAACAAGATTTCCCGGGTCCGATTTCCGAATGTCAAAATGGCGCCCTATTGTAACGTTTCTTATACAACATTTTGAATTCGCTATCACGTCTGTTCCTCTGGGAACTTTTTAATGCAACCGGTAGCAAATAAGAAAAAAGGTTTTAACGTGTACGTTATGCATGCAAAATTAAAAAAATTTTGTTTGAAAAGTACCTCTTTTTTTTAAGGATAAACACGTAAATGGCTTTTCGTAAGGGGCGTTATCTCCGTAGTTTGTAATATTTAAGTATCGAAAGTACGTGCATTGGGATGAACTTAAAAAAACACTTTACGATCCGATCAACAGGAACCGAGATATTCTTTTTTGCAACAGTGTTACAGGCCATCTAATGAATATTTTTACTTGAAACTTGGAATGACAGTAGTAGACTGTATACTCTAATAGCTGATTTTTTCCGATCATTCTGGCCAACCGGTTCAGTTACTAGCATTACGGCGAAATAAAAATAATAAAAAATGAAAAGGAAATTATATATACTTTCGATAAAATAATAATAATATTACTGGAATGTCACTGAAATATTACCTAGATTTCCATTATTATTGTGAAATTATAATAATATTCCTGCCATATCACTGCAATATTTTCCGTTCTCACCACAATATCTAAAAGCGCATAATAATATTGTTGTGATGTTACTGAAATATTGCCTGATTGTCACCAAAATATTGTACTGATATTCCCCGTAATATTCCTGTGATAAAAACGTCGTAGACATTAAATGTTGCTACAATATCACTACAATATTACTGCTATATATAACAGAAATATTTAATATTGCGTATAGTCCTCCTGTGATATTGCTGCAATGATGAGTTCTATGTAGATAATTAATCTAAAAGTGCCTTAAATGGTCTTGAAACCATTTTTATTGAAAAATTCAATAAAATTACTAAAAAATTCTTTATTGCTATTTATTAATGAGATTTAATTTTGTTGAATAAATGGAGGTTGAAATTTGTTAAAACGTGTAAAAAATACTACCTGCTCATATTGAGCCTCGATCAACTTAAAACCTAAGGGTTTAAAAATCTTAAAATATTCATGAACATTCTACACACCAATTGGAACATTCTTACCGAAGTTCGAGAAAAAAAATGTACAAAATATGCTAAAATACGTAGAAAAAGGGAAATATGAAGAAGGCCTTGATTCTTCAACGTAAAATAATGTAGAATGGCGTAAATTAAAGTAAAATGCCGTTAAACAGCTAAAACATAACCTAAGGTAACGTAAAAATCCCGAAAAATTTTGAAGAATAGACCAGAATCATGTGAAAATGGGGAGATATGAAGGGGAGTAGAATAGCGTAAATTAACGTAAAATAATGTAAAATAGCACATAATTAACGCAAAAATAACAAGAGAACGAAAAGAAATAGACTAAAATCACGTAGAAAACGGGAGATATAGAGAAGGCCTCAATTGTTAGACATAAAATAACGTAGACTAACATAACATAAATTAACGAAAAATAACAGTATATAACTCATAAATAACGTAAAAATCGCAAAAATTTCCAAAAAATAGACCAATATAACGTAAAATAACGGAGATAGAGAAAATCTCAGACACCGCGACGGCAGAGGCAGCGGCAACATCTTTTTATAATATAGAATATATATATATATATATATATATATATATATATATATATATATATATATATATATATACTATATATATTCTGTATATATGAGTCAGGCCAGCCAAAATTAACAAATCGGTGCGCACCTTCTTCTCCGTTTTCTCTGCCGATTTTGTATATGAAAGTAAATATCAAATGAAGCTCTCAAAACAAGTTTCAGCCCCTACGGTCCCATGTGTGATCTAGTTGAATGTTCTGAATTTTCGAAAATAGCCAAAAAATAGTTATTTTCAAAAAATTCTAGAGGACGCTCAAGAGCACCATTTTGAACGTATCAAATTAGGATTTCTTTAAACAAAAAATTAAGCAAAAAATTATTAGACCACCGTGGCAGTTAAATGGATCACCTTTACAAAGCTGAATATAAACCAAAAATGTTGTATTTTTTAAGTTATGTTTAATCGTATGCCATTTCACAAAATCAACCAAATCAACGTGAATTTAGGTCTAGCATATCTAAAATTCTTCGTCTTAAAAGCTTTTGATTCATTTTTCGGTACATTCAAATCCATTACGGATAACCAAAAATACAGCTCGTATAATAAAGGTACTTTTTCGAAAATCATCAGGTTGGCACCTCTGAAACTTGTGTCTATCTGAAACATTTTAACTCTAACTTTCAGAAAACATAGTTCGAACATCCTAGAAAACAAAGCACTTTGTTTGCTTTTATATATTGTAGGTATAGTATGACTGTGAATTTCTTTTCTAGCCTGTTTTTTCCACCTAAAGGAAACGACATACTATTAAGTCTGATTTAATTTACTTCAGGTATTATACATTACGGACAATTCTACGTATGGTAGAAAGAAAATTGACATTAAAACCTTTAATTTGAGTAGTCGGATCATCATTGAGGATATTTTGATGAAAACTATACAATAGATTCAAAATTGTGAAAAAATTTAGGTGGCGAAATGGGAGGTCTCAAGATGCCGGCAATATATATATTTTGATTCAGTGATCTCAAAATCTCGAATTTTAAAAATTATCATCCTTGCAAAGCTTTATCTTTGGGAAAGCAAAAATTATCAATGAATGTTAATAAATAAGTTTTGATTATATATATTTAAATCAAAATGTCGACAACTATTTGTTATTTAAAAGAATACCAATAAATCAATTATAATTATAATATTCCTAATGGTAATTATCACATATCTCATTAATTTTGAACAAATAAAGCATTTAGAATATTGTGTTATAATTATAATATGTCCAATTAATCTAATTATCATATATTTTTAAGCATCACATATTTTGAGAGAAATGAAAATAATGCAAATAATCATGTTCTTCAGCTTGGCATAAATCCTGAATCAATAACGGTAAGAGTATGACATTATTTTTACATATTTTGGGTATGAAATAAATCAATTTCTTAAAGTTTCGGAGTAAAATTTGTTACTTGCTCACTTGACGTGTAATCACCAATATATATATATATATATATATATATATATATATATATATATATATATATATATATATATATATATATATATATATATATATATATATATATATATATATATATATATATATATATATATATATATATATATATATATTCTATAGTACAGTAAATTCAGGTAAATAAAACAATCTGACATTAAAATATATAGCGTTAAAGAATAAATTATTCAAGCGGTGTTAGAATCTTCTTATCTTGAAAGAAAGCGATAATTTTAATTGAATAGCAGCAGGCTCTAAGTGTATAACATCGGAGAAAAAAATGAGTTTTTGTGCAGTCTATCGGCGAGAAAGTAAGAGGGGCCTTCGTAACGAGGATGTTACCCGGAAAAGTAGTCTGTAAGAGGAAATAAGCTCCCCTCGTACATTACGGGATATCTGATGCCCCCGCCTGCAGCGGGCAGGCATGCAGGCAGGCAACCCGGGCAACCGTCGAAAACTTAAGTCGCTGTTCCTAAAACCCTCCTTTACCCAGGCCTTACGCTCGAGCTCGGCCTCTGATATTTATGCCACTTTGCACTTAATTGCTCTCCAAACGGAGCCGGCCCATAATTATCAAGTTGCACTATCGTCGCCTCGCTCTTCCTCGCGAAAAAACATTACTTTGACACAGAAAAACTCTTAATTTATCGTCAAACTTTTCCCTCTTGCTACTCTTACCGACCCCCTACTGAATATTAGAAACAAAAATCGCCATTAGCATATACAAAGACTTTTCTAATCGCACCTACCTGAAATTAATGTCAACTCCAGACAAATGATTTCAAATAAATAATCAAACTGTTTCTCTTAATGTATGCTAATTAATTTTTTTATATAATAGCACGTAGGTGCAACAGTACTCTAACTGCCTTTGCAGAATGCTTTCTCAAAGAGATTTAATATACATTGATTTATTGAAATTTACTCTGAATTCACACAATTGTAAGAAAATTACGCCATCTTTATGAATAAGTGCACATTTTTTACTTATCTAGAATATACAATTTTAACGAATTTTTAAAATTTACAATCACAATTCTGAAATAGTAACCTTTTAAGTAATATATTCTTATATATATTCGTAAAGTAGACGTAATTTCGTTTCGATTTAATATATTCTTATATTACTTAAAAAATTACTATAACAGAATATAAATATATATATATATATATATATATGAGTTTAAAATTTTAAAAATTTGTAAAAAATGAAAAATAATTTTATTTTTTTATTTTATACTTTAAATATGTTTCAAATATATATATATATATATATATATATATATATATATATATATATATATATATATATATATATATATATATATTTGAAACATATTTAAAGTATAAAATAAAAAAATAAAATTATTTTTCATTTTTTACAAATTTTTAAAATTTTAAACTCAATTTCTTTAACAAAAGCAGCTGCCAATTCAATGGCACTTAGCTTTCTCAAACTAAATTAAGTATTCCAATATGAATTTCTTTATTCTGATACATTTTTTTATTGCTCTATTTCTTTCTCACTAATAGCTCAAAAAAGGTGTGTTTTCTATCATTGATTATTGTAAAAGATAAATTACAAAAAATTATAAACTTATGATTATAAATTGCATTATTGATTTCAAAATATCGTAAAATAGAATAATCGTTTTAAAATAAAAACGAATCGAGGAATTTTTATTTTTTTCTGATATCTGTTAAAAAAATGACGTATTCGTGTATAACAAAAGAAGGAAAATAGCTTATAAAATATTTCGTGTAGAGGAAAATAGATAATTTTATTATGAAAGCGAATGACAAAAGTCCGTTTAAGTTGTATCTGGATTTATAGCTCGTGTAGACCATTACATTCTCTTTAAAATAGACAATTATATTCTCTTTCATATGTAATTACGCTGAAGCGATTATAATTCTACCTCATTAATTTCAGAATATCGTAAAATAAAAAATCGTTATAAAACAAAAACGACTCAACGAATCTTAAAATTTCCTTTTAATTCCAAATCTCCATTAAAAATCGAAAAAAATGAGCCCCGGTTGGAAAAAAATGACCCTTTGATCTCGAGATATAAGCGATAAAACTTTATTTTTAAAAACAGAACCTCAATATCTTGAAAAATAAATGCCTTCATGATCTGGGCAAATAACTTAGCAAAGAGATAGTTAAAAGCTATCTTTCTGGAGATTTTCTAACAGAATAATGCCGTTTTACTCAAGTTATCGTACGACATAGAAAATCGATTTCTTTTTAAAAAATTATTTTGTTCTCGTAAGCAGAAAAGTATTAAAATTCAAAAATCTGTACTGAATATTCTTCTCCATATTCCTAATCAACTCAATTTTTTTCAATGCATTTCCATGATATATTTCCCATATATAACCATTTAAAAAAAAAAGATGTTTTCACTTTATCAAAAATTTCGGGTCGGAAAAGATAGCTAATTTTAAGCACTTTCAAATGCATTTTATTCGAATTGATTATATTAATTTTCATGTTTACAAAAACCTAAAAACCCAAAAATCAAAAATTTGATAGAAAAACATCAAAGCATCGAAAAATAAAAAATGTTGTTCATCAGCCGTCTTTGTACGTCATAAACAAGACAAATGAGCCCAGAAACTTTAATTTCACGCACGTACACACACACACACACGCATGTACACACACATACACACACACACACAAGCACACATCCATACGGACATTTTCTAGAAATAGTGGATTTCAATTCCAAATGGTCCAAAACATTTTTCTAACATATTTTTAAGAAAACTTGTTTATTTAATATTACAAAGCTTCCTTTAGGAGTCAGAAAATTCGAAAGAAATTTAAGTCAGCTTTGCGAATGTATGTAGTATTTTAACATATCAAGCGCATAAAATAAAATCTTTTAAGTTTTTAAAATAAGTAAGTAAGTTTTGACAATTTTGTCTCAAAGTCTGATCAGTTCTATGCGGTTGGGTCGTGTCTAATATACCTGCAAAATTTCAGCCCGAATTACAATGACCTACGAAAGTTATTGTAAAGTTTTACCACATACGTACACACAAAAAATCACACACACACACACACACACACACACACACACACACACACGCACACACACACATGTACATACATACAGCCCTTTTGTAAAACCTATATATTTTGTGTCAGCGATCTTAAAATCTCGAATTTCAAAAATATCATTCTTGCAAAGCTTTCTCTTTTGGAAAGCAAAAATTATCAATGAATGTTAATAAATACGTTTTGATTATGTGTATTAAAATCAAAATGTCGACAACTATTTGTTATTTTAAATAATATCAATAAATCAATTATAAATATAATTTTCCTAATAGTAATTATCACATAACTCATTAATTTTTAACAAATAAAGCATTTAGAATATTGTGTTATAATTATATGTCCAATTAATCTCATTATCATATATTTTTAAGCATCATTGCACACTTTATTTGTAAGCTGATTTCCAATGAACAAAATACATGATCAATGATTTCTATAAAAATCAAAGAGCATCGAAGCATAAATGCTTCAGAAAATTAATTATAAAATATTACCTAGCAATGCATTAAAATCAATAAAATTAATTATTTTGTGTTAGATTCACATAATAACCCTGAATATAAAAATAGAACAACATAATCACAAGCAGTACGTGTAAAATATAATTAAAATTTTGTTTTGAATATACTTTCTTGCCTTTAATTTTCCATTTGAGTTATATAATCAATAAAACATGAAAGCAGCATCCAATGACTTATTTTTACCCATTGTCGTAATATTATTAACATATTTTAATACGATTTCTGTTCGACAATTTTTTCGTTATCTAACCTAATAAGTTTTATCTTACGTAAGAACTTATTTATTTACGTTAAGGCAATGTGAAAGTGAAGTAATAATTCCTACCTTCGCGGTATCACATTTATATTCTTTTCTCTGCAATAAATAAATATTTGTAAAAAGACGCCATACTACGTCCTCCTTATTCTTATCAGCAACATTCAGTTAAATTATCAAAAGCTCTCATTATTAATTCTCGGAGAAAAATGCGTTTGAAAATACACAACTATAGTTAAATTTTCAAACGCATTTTCTCCGAGACTTAATAATAAAAGTTTTTGAAAATTTAACTGAACGTTTCTGGTAAGAATGCGGAAGGCATAGTATGGCGTGTTTCTAGAAATATTTATTTATTACAGAGAAAAAAATATAAATGTGATGCCGGTAAGGTAGGGATTATTAGTTCGCTTTCACATCTCCTTAATGTATATATATATATAATTAATATAAACAAATGCCTATTTTGAGTAGCTTCCAATATCCTACTTTTTAGATGGCTTAAAAAATGTGGAAAAACGCTTGGAAAAATGTATAGAGCTAAAAGAAGATTATGATGAAAAATAAAAACCAGTTTCCCAAAAAAAATTTTGTTTCTATCTTTTTCTAAGGACTTATTGAACAACCCTCGTGTATATATATATATATATATATATATATATATATATATATATATATATATATATGTGTGTGTGTGTGTATTAAAATTAATACAGTAGTAATATTGATTCTAAATTTGAGTATTAGCGATGGGTGATGTAATGATACAAGATTGAAAATAACAAAACTATTCGATTACAACTTACAAACAGAAATCATTACAGGTTATAAAAGTGAAAATAAAGTCTTTATACCAAGGATAACATTAATGAAAAGTGTTATGACCCAAATATTATAGAAATTCTTAATTTTATTTCTTTATAAATGAAATGTCTACAAGAATAATTTAAATGTATTAAAACAATTGTATTATATATGAATCGATCCAGCGGATTTTTAAAAAAAGGTGCGCAGGTGATTCTTGAAATTTTTTGCTAATTTTTTATATGAAATTACACGTTGAAAGAAGCCCTCAAAAAAATTTTCAGCTCTTTTTATTCACACTGTATCACCTAGAATTTTTTGAATTTTTGAAATTGGCCAAAAACATGATATTTTGAAAATTCCACAGAGATTCAATCTTAACTATTTTTAACGTTTTAAAAATGGATTTCTTCGTCTTTTGGTCAACTTTCAGGCACAAAATTTGTCCGGTTCGATAATACTTAAAAGCTCATTCTGGTAAGCACCAATGCGCATGCGCATTTTTCTCAATTTTAGGTTATTTTCAAACTTTTGCCATTTCTACAAATTTCAGTTCAAAGAGGTGTTGTTTAACTAGAGTTACAGCTGTTTGAAGTTAATGCTAGTAAATAAGCTATGGGGATTCTGATCCAACCGGCCTATGGCCCACCTGGGTCAGAACCCCCATGGTATTTCTGGTTCACCTTCCTCCCCTCCCCTACCTGCCTGTGAATTCTGGCTCAACGCCTCCCTCCACTCAGCCGTTGAGGCGCCACCTAGCCGCGGACCCCGAAGCGCCACCAATCCGCGGACCCGGAACTGCGCGAAGCCCGGAACATACGCCCGGACCTGCGCGAGTCCACACCTCGTGTCCGGACTTACACGCGCAATCCCGCACCGCATGTCTGGGCCTGCACGCGTGAGCTCGCCTACCGTTGAAACATGTATATACCTGAAAGAATAATGTGGAATATTGTAGATTACTTATGCTTACCTTTAAAAAGGAAGGGTGAAGGCTCCGATCAACGCTTCACCTGTGAGATCTCCGCTTAACATAACCTCTCAATAGATTTCCTCTTTATGGTTTCTTTTAATGGATACCCTCAGTGAATGCAATTGACAAATTTTCTTCCGAAAAAAAGTCAGATGTATTGACCGAGAACCCCCACTGGGACTCTATCTTTCTCTATACGTGAACGTTAGGGTGGTTCAAAATTCCAAAAAGTTTTCCAATATCAAAAGTAAGCCTCTAAAAAGTTGGTATTTGTCAAAGAAATAAGTTTCCTACAAGCTGGGTGCTTAAAGTTAACATTTAAAGGTGACTACCTCGAATTTAAGGGTTTTTAAAGAGTACTTATGCAATTTTTTCGTAAGATCGCTAATTAAATTACTAAAGCTTAAGGGAGAACGGGGTAATGCCGGTCACTGGCTAATTCCGGTCACTCTTATTTTCAATAATCTAAACATTTTTAGGTAATAATTCGAATAGTATATCAAACGCAACATATCTGGTCTACAAAATAAGCTTTTATGCATATTATTTGTTACTTTATGGAGTTATTTTATGCAACTTTATTAATTTGAACAATCTAAGAATACGAAGTAATGAAAAAAAGAGTATAAACCTATTGTCTTTTTGTCATTACACTTTAAATTACTAAGCAGAATTGGGGTAATACCGGTCACAATGTTATTTATATGACGCTCCCGAAAGTGAGGCTAAGAAAACATACCACTGCGCTCTCAGGTAGAGCAACTTTGCTTAAGTGTTTTTGATTGAACAGTGGCTATGAGTTACATATTTGACTATGTAAGTGCGAATAATAATGCGACTGATCATATGAAGGTTTATATAATTGATTTAAGGAAATGTTTCACCTATATAAGTAACTTTTTAATAACGATCGGAATTGTACCAAGGCTAACCGGTATAACCCTTTGATGTGGAGTAAATCCAGTCAAAATGCTTCTGTTTATTTCATCTTATAGCTTCCATATCTTACATTTTTATATTAAACCAATAAGATATATTTAATGTCAATGGTTTGAACTAACATAATACTTATTTAAAGTTAATAAAAAACAATTTGAAAGTAGAAAAAACAAGCACTTTTGCTTAGGTAACCGGCAATACCCCGTTCTCCCCTAATTATTCATGCTAAAAAAAGTTATGAAAATGTATGATACTACTAGAAATAAAAATCAATTGCGTTCTAACCTACAAAAAAAAATTTTTTTCGCGTTAACAGTTGTATAAGTCAAAATTTTGACTTAAATCAGCTTATTTTTGGATATTTTTAATAACCTTAATCTTTGATGATTATTCAAAATCTAAAATTATTTTGACCCTTTGTTTCAAATAGTATCAACAGAAAAATTGATACACCATAGGATCTTAAAATATGGCAGTTATAGCACCAATAAATATAGAATTCGATTCTAGCGTCGATATTCTCTCTGACGCTCCACTGACGCTTGCCAAATACAACCGCGCCACGACACTATTCTACTAGGTTCTCTCTCTCTCTCTCGGCACGTATACTACGAATAAATTACTCAGTCAACCTAATATCCACGTGTGATTATTTCAAGCCACCTTTACAATAATCTCATTTAGTGACGGGCGAAATCAGAACCTAACAACCTAAAAACGTTACGTTACAGAAGACAGACGAATTCGCCCAAGGCGAGATTCGAACCCAAGCTTGTTTTTGACTCTCGTCAACAGGCGACCACGCAATTCACTGCGCTATTCATTCGCAACAATAATTATAGAATGTAACGTTTTTAGGTTGTTGAGTTCTGATTTCGTGCGTCACTAATCCGAAGATTAATGTGTTTATTGTAAAAGTGGCTTGGCATAATCACGCGTGTATGATAGGTTGACTGAGTGATTTATTCGTGGTGTACGTGCCGAGAGAGAGAACCTAGTAGAATAGTTTCGCGGCGTGGTCATTTTTGGCAGGCGTCGTTGGAGCGTCAGAGTCAAAGTCTCTTGCTAAATGGTATCTCTTATAGTTTGATGTAATTTACTTCACGTAATATACATCATAAATATTTCCACTCAATTTTATATGAAATTGACATGAATACCTCTAATTTACGTTGTTGTGCCACTTCTAAGGACATTCTGGTCAAAAGTTATGCTCAATTGAAATTTATAGAAAAAATTAGGTGGTAAATGGGAGACTGCAAATGCGAGCCGAACTTTCTTCAATATTTTACAATATCCCGTTTACCACTTAATTTTTTTTTATAAATTTCAAAATAGCATAACTTTAAATCAGAGTGCCCTTAAAAGTGCTGCGACAACGCAAATTAAAGGTCTTTATGTCAGCTTTCACACAAAGTTACATACAAGTACCTATGACGTATATTACTTGAAGTAAATTACATCAAACTATAAGAAATCCCATTTAAAATATTAGCAATGCGATGCATTACAGAGACTGCTATAACTTCCATATTTCAATATCCAATGGTGTGCCAATTTTTCTGTTGATACCATTTGGAACAAAGATTCAAAATAATTTTTGTTTTTGAACAATCATCAAAAATTGAAGTTATTAAAAATGTCCAAAAATAGACTATTTTAAGTCAAAATTTTGACTTATACGACTGTTAAATCGAAGACAAGTTTTTTTGTTGGTTAGGACGCAACTAATTTTCAATTCTAGTAATATAATCAGTTGCCAAAACTTTTTTAGTATGAATAATTAAGTTGTAGTTATTTAATTTGCTATTTTACGGAAAAATTACATAAGTGTTCTTTGAAAAACCTTAAATTCGAGGTAGCCACCTTTAAATGTTAACTTTAAGCACGCAGCTTGCAGGAAACTATTTATTTACAGATACCAACTTTTTAGAGGTCTACTTTTGATAATTGAAAACTTTTGGGAATTTTGAACCACCCTTGTGAACGTGATATGTGCACACGTGTTTATATGTGTGAGAGTATGTGTGAGAGTATGTATTTACATAAAAGGAATCCTAACCTTAGAACTTTTTTCGATGGTCAAGAAACTCGACGGTAAGCATACAATCTACTTTACCGACCATTGGTATTATTAATCAACATAGGACGGTAAATTAAAAATTTCTAAATTCCAACTATTTGTTAATAGAGAATAAATATAAATTATTGACACCTACAGAGGGCGCTACAAAATAGTGGTGAATTCATATTTATTTTCACTTTTGAGCGAAATAATCAAGGTTGGACTTATCGACTGATAGCAGCAGTTGTCCGGTGAAAATATGAGAAAATGTTGGAAATTTTTTTAAATCAACAAGTACCCCACACAGCTTGAAATATTTCCTAAATATAACTGTAATATTTATTGTAAGATTTGAAATATTACAGAAATATTTCAGTGAAATATTACTGTAATATTGTTATGTCCGCCTATATGGGGCATTGTAATATTTCATGTAATGTTCAAGAAATATTTCATGAATCTTTCTTGGAATATTTCAGAAATATTTCAGAAATGTTTAGCGTAATATTGCATGAAATGTTTCTGAAATATCTCTGTAATATTTCCAACATAGAACGGCTTTTCCGAATCTTTCTTGGAATATTTCAGAAATATTTCAGAAATGTTTAGCATAATATTGCATGAAATGTTTCTGAAATATCTCTGTAATATTTCCAACATAGAACGGCTTTTCTGAATCTTTCTTGAAATATTTCAGAAATATTTCAGAAATGCTTAGCGTTATATTGCATGAAATGTTTCTGAAATATCTCTGTAATATTTCCAAGATCAAACGGCTTCACTGAATCGTTCTTGGCATACAAAGTCAGTAACTGTAAGGAATTTTATCAAAAAATTAATCGGAAATATATTTTAAATAGAAATATTATTCTAAATAATGCTTAATGAATAATTATAAAATAATCAGTAATAAAAATGGATTTTTTATTCTTCGGGAGGATGTAGTAGGTTAAATGTTTTCCTCTTTTGACCAGCAGTGCTGAAAAATAAATATATAAATGAATTATTATAATGAATAAAAACAATCATGTTTCGGTTGTGGAAAAAAACTATCATGACGGCAACAATGGCGCTAGTAAAAAAGTTACTCTTTCGTCTGCCATGCTTTTCTCGTTAACATGAGAAAGCGTATATCTATATATATATGAAAAATGGCCGACGACGGAGTATTCTGCCATAGGTCGCATGATAGATTTTAAGTTCCAAAAATAATATATAAAATGCTTACTTTTGCTCACGCTTGAATCGCGTTCCTGCAGCATCCAGCCATTTTGAAACGCTGGTCTTCACGTCTTTATCAGTTGCTGTAAATATCGGCTTTACAGCATCTGTGAAAAAATAGTGCAAAATATCTGTTATGTGTTAATAATTACTGAAATGTAAGAGTCTTTACCATTATATGGTGAAAAAATCTTTTTGTTAAATTTTCGCAAAAGATGAAGTGTTAAAAATTGGTACACTCGACGTTATAAACATCTAATCGAATGAGTTTGAATTTTTTTGAAATTCTATAATGAGGTTAGCGAAAATGAGCATACAATCCAATAAAGTTGTAGAATTTAAAAAAAATTAAAATAAATTCGATAAAAATACTGCATTGAATGTATAAAAATAAAAATAAAATTAATTGTCAAGAATCTTGTAAACGATTAATATTTTTTTATTATATATATTTATTATTATTATTTTACTTGTTTTATTTTTATTTGTATATTTTGTCAAAAAGCTTAACCAGCATGAAAATTTATTAAAAATTTAATAAATAAATTTCAACGTACTATATTTGTTTTAATACATTTTCTATTTACTTTCTTTTTAGCTTGAACGTTTTTATAAAACTTTCTACCGCATTTTTTCGGTGTAAACCATGTAATAAAATTTTATTATCACAATTTTTTGATTAAAACCTTTTTACAAAGCTATTCGCTTTGAACAGTTGTATATTATAATTAAATAATAAATTAAGATAGTAATCAAAATAGTATATTGTGTACTTAGGGTGAAATGTAGTCTTTTTTTGCCCGCGTGCGCTTTTGCAGTACGAGGCGAGGGAAACAAGCACGAGCCGAAGGCTAGTGCGTATTGCGACTCAAAGCCGAGTATTTACTGCAATCACACAAGGGCAAAAAAATACTTTTCACCCAAAGCACACATCGTACTTTTTGTCATATCCGTCTTGATTTTGTGTGTTTTCAATGCATCTAGATCGAGTGTTATTGCGGCTGTTTTTCGAATCGGTGCAAACACATATTTATAAAACCAAAATAAAATATCAAAAGTAAAATAAATATATATATACATGTGTGAATATTTTACTATATTATTTATTTTACTTTTGATATTTTATTTTGGTTTTGTGAATATGTGGAAGTACGTATTCGGTCTGTACAATTTTTTATCCCTTCACGAGATTTTAGCCAGATACTTGACTAGCTACTACTTAACAGTTAGCTAACGCAATTAGCTAAACGTCAAATTCTTAATGAGTTCGGGTCGTCAATTTTCTACCAGGGTATTTATATAATTTATTGATGAGTTACTAATTTGTTTTTTGTCATACACGAACAAATATCGATGTGATTTCTGTTTTTCGAAATAATGCTTTCTCGTGAATTGTAGAGTTCATTTCACTTTAGTGCCGCAATTATACCCCAGTCTACCCTATAATAATAGTAAAATATACATATATATATATATATATATATATATATATATATATATATATATATATATATATATATATATATATGGGTGGTTCTCTGACAAATCGTGCGTGAAAAAAAATGGATTTTCCAAAAATATTTTTTTTATATTCCTATAGTATGTATGAGTATCCCTGAATTTTTTCAGATTTTTCCATCATTATTTTACGAGTTACAGAGGGTCAAACTTGGCCATCTAAGCATTTTTTGCATTTTTTGGCCATACAAATTAATTTATAACTCCTCAGGGAAGCATTTTTCACAAAAAACGTATACATACTTTTTTTGTAAAATTTTCTGTAGTTTGCATTAAAAATACTTTCAAAGTCATATATATATATGTTATAACTATCTTATATGCCAATTAAACCTTAAAATGCTGATTCTGAGAGTTCGATCAAAGCCTCGACCACCAAAAAATTCATGGAGATACCTGTTTATAGTGCAAAAGTCCCAGTATAGGTCCCAAAATGGAGGGGAGCCTGTATCTTAGTCTAAAAATTAAGATAATCATCAATTCATGCTAAAAATGATTAAAATCATAGTTTTAACTAGTTTTAACTAGTTTTAACTAGTTTTAACTATGATTAAAATCATAGTTTTAACTAGTTTTAACTATTTTTAACTATGATTTTAATCATTTTTAGCATGAATTGATGATTATTTTAATTTTTAGACTAAGATACAGGCTCCCCTTCATTCTGGGACCTATACTGGGACTTTTGCACTATAAAAAGGTATCTCCATGAATTTTTTGGTGGTCGAGGCTTTGATCGAACTCTCAGAATCAGCATTTTAAGGTTTAATTGGCATATAAGATAGTTATAACATATATATATATGACTTTGCAAGTATTTTTAATGCAAACTACAGAAAATTTTACAAAAAAAAGTATGTATACGTTTTTTGTGAAAAATGCTTCCCTGAGGAGTTATAAATTAATTTGTATGGCCAAAAAATGCAAAAAATGCTTAGATGGCCAAGTTTGACCCTCTGTAACTCGTAAAATAATGAAGGAAAAAAAAAATATATATATATATATATATATGTGTGTGTGTGTGAATATTTTACTATATTATTTATATATATATATATATATATATATATATATATATATATATATATATTTTACTATTATTATAGGGTAGACTGGGGTATAATTGCGGCACTAAAGTGAAATGAACTCTACAATTCACGAGAAAGCATTATTTCGAAAAACAGAAATCACATCTGTTTACTATCTATATCTAAACGACATCAATCTGCATTACGTATACATGAGTAAAATAAGAGAGCGAGAGAGAGAGAGAGAAAGAGAGAGAGAGAGAGAGAGAGAGAGAGAGAGAGAGAGAGAGAGAGAGAGAGAGAGAGAGAGAGAGAGAGACTTATATGATGAAAAGGAATTTAATTTTTTTTAGATGAAAATGGTGTACTCACGCTCTTAAATTGATCCGCCCTTTCAATGCAGCTTCCAATGAGTGCAGATCTCAGTTGTAATCCGCTTGAATCGAGAAAAGAAAAACAACAAAGAACAATAAAAATATTCTTATTTGAAAAATAAATGATAATACGTAATAATAAATTAGTATTTTTTTAATTACTTACGATTTCTTTATTATTTGCTTCCGACACACCGGTATACACGTGCGAGATCTGTCAATCTTTTACCGCCATATACAATTTCAGGCGAGACTAGGTATACGACGTGACGTATGCTACAAATTACTTAAGTCGTATCTCGCGTCTATTGATTATAGCGCGCGAGATTTAAAAAGTACATTATAATATTATTAAGTAGGTATAGTACATTATATATATATATATATATATATATATATATATATATATATATATATATATATATATATATAGTTCTTTATAATTATGTTTATTTTTTTAATTATATTAATAAAATTAGAATATACGCAAATCTATTTATCAATTAAGAATGTGCGTACATTCGTAAAATTTGATTAATGTAAAAATTGTATATATATATATATATATATATATATATATATATATATATATCTCATGTTCCGAAATTATCGATTTTTTTTTAGTTTAGATTAAAATTAACACCATGAATGTGAAGACAACATTGTTTTATGACGAGAAAATACATAAAATCAATTTTTACAAGAAGTGGAATTATCCGGTTTTGTTCACCCCCTCCTCATATAGATTAATAAAATTCCTAAACATCTAATAATTCGAAAAATTTTCCATCAAAAATTAAAACATTTCAATTTCTTTTACAAAATTATTTTCTTTTCGACAAAAAAATGGTCAAGATACAAAAATTTGATTGAATATTCTTCTCCATATTCCAAATCATCTCAATTTTTTTTTTTAATAATTTTCCCTCATACATTTCAGAAATATAACCGTTTACTAAATATGAAAAAACATACAGGTCACGAGATAGTAAAATGATACTATTTTGAAAATGTTCGCGAATATTCTTCTCCATATTCCACAAAAAATGACGTTTTCGTGTATAACAAAAGAAGGAAATAACGTTATATCCAAACTTTGAGATCGGTTAAGTTAGGTATTTTTATACTATTTCTAAGGTATTCAAAAACCCGAAAATCGACAAAACGCTATAAAAACAAATAAACATAGAAAAATAAAAAGAAATGTAATATTTGTTTT
Organism: Gastracanthus pulcherrimus; assembly: GCA_949152435.1. NCBI lineage: Eukaryota > Metazoa > Arthropoda > Insecta > Hymenoptera > Pteromalidae > Gastracanthus > Gastracanthus pulcherrimus. The sequence continues at coordinate 134,712,963 of OX424575.1, read as the reverse complement.
TTTAAATTTAACATCCACACACACACATGCACATCCACGCAGACATTTTCTAAAAATAGTGTATTTTGATTTCTTAAGTCTCAAAACATATTTCTAACAAGTTTTTAGCAAAACTTCTTTTTACTATCACAAACCTTCCTCTGTGAAGAAACAAAATGATTAGTTAATTATTTTGCCTAATTAGAACATTTCGTGAAATATTTCATTAATATTTCGTGAAATATTTCATTAATAAATAGTTCAGAGATATTACAAAAAAGCTTCCAAAATTTTCAAATGAACATGTCGTGTAATATTACAGTAATATTTCTGTAACGTTTGGAGAAATAATTCAGGAAATATTTCATTAATATTTTCTGAAATATATCTTGTAATATTTATGAAATATTTCGGCAATATTACAAGATAGCTTCCAAAATTTTCAAATGAACATTTCTTGTAATATTACAGTAATATTTCTGTAACGTTTGGAGAAATAATTCAGGAAATATTTCATTAATATTTTCTGAAATATATCTTGTAATATTTACGAAATATTTTGGCAATATTACAAGAAAGCTTCCAAAGTTTTCAAATGAAAATTTCTTGTAATATTACAGTAATATTTCTGTAACATTTTGTGAAATAATTCAAAAAATATTTTATTAATATTTTCTGAAATATATCGTGTAATATTTACGAAATATTTCAGAAATATTTACTGAAAACTTTCAATTTGTATTGTTGGTAATATTACAAGAAATATTTCAGAAATATTTCAGAAATATTCCATGAAAACATTACATGTTGGCTGTTGGTAATATTACAAGAAACATTTCAGAAATATTTTAGAAATATTACACTGAAATATTTCTTGAAAGATTACATTTAAATATTTCATGCTGTGTGGGACATCACTATGTGGACCCTGCATCACATAATTCGTTGACGATAAAGTTAATCTCGCCATTATGGATCCCACATGGATATTTGGCCATAATTACTCGGAGACGATCGACTAACACATTAGGATCATCCCAATCATCAAATCCATATTTTCGATTTCTTTTCTTCTCCAATTCTTGTATGAATCATCAATATATGATTTTCCTTGGAATATAGAACCAAAATTCGATTATAATATTGGTGAACTAGTAGCAATCATATGATTACTATAATAAATGGATGGAATAGATTCATCTACACTACTATCAGTGTCTCGTGGAGAATTGCTTCGCAGAGATTCTTCATACTCCTCGATAGCCAGAGATTCTTCATCTTCCTTATCGCTATTCTCATTGAAAGTGTCGCAATTTATTTTAAAATTGTGAATCTTCTCTTCTAGTGTCTCAAAATTTATTGTTGACTTGATAGATGAGGGTTCATTCTGTAGCTTACGCATTTTCACCTTGATCATATTAATGTATTGAAATCCATTCCTACTCTTGCATTGGAGAATGGGGAGAATTGAATTTATTACTCTATAAACTACGAATCGACATCTGCGCTGTAACGTTTTTTATGAGCACTAGAAGCTTTGACTATACTATGACACTTTGTAATATTTGTAGAACTCATAAGATTTTCATTAGAGACTTTTTTGAATAGTAATTAAACCATCCCTTCAGTTATAGGATATCTTATATTGATTACTTTGACATGATTATCTTCAAACTTTATGGACAAGTTACCCAACATAAGCTTATTTCCTTGCTTGTAAACTCCACATACAGTATCAAGGTATATTTTATAATTTTAATTGAGCTTCCAGAGATACTTATGAATGAGAGCAACAGTCTTCTCATTGCTGAATGAGCGATCTCGAACTGAATTGTCTATATTCTAAGTTTTAGCAGACTCATTAATGTCATCAGACACCATATGCTTCATTCCTCTATCGATAGTGAGATTTTCAAGCGAATCAATGATTGACCCAGAGAATCCGTTTCTACACTTGCACTACTCTGTCTTAGAGATTTGCTCATGATACCATCTCACGATTTACGAAAAATATCCTCTCGTAGGTTTTCCGTGTTATCGCTTTAACAGTTCATGGTATAATGATGATTATTTTAAAAGTAAGCGCTCTGTTTATAGCAAAATCAAGATGTTAGCATAAATAGATTGACATCAATTTGTCACTCTATGACATAAATTATGTCACTCTATGACATAAATTTGTTGCTCTATGACATAAATTTGTCACTCTATGTGACACTGTATGCCACTCTATATATAAAATATGTTATTTTGATCTTCTTCTTGGTCCACTTCGTCCCTCCTCGCCGCCTCTCAGTCCGCCTCTTCATGTCCTCCTCACATTCCTCCTCACGTCTCTCCTCATACCCTGTTCAACCGCTCATAATTGTCAAAAATGAAAAAGATCTAAAAATTTTAAGTTTACATTCAGCTCTGCATGAGCGACCCATTCAGCTGCCAAGAAGTCTAATATTTGTTTTCATAAACTTCATAAAAAGACGAAGAAATCCTTTTTTGAAACATTCAAAATGGTTCAAAGGGGAGCTCAGTACATTTTCTTTAAAATTGCCATTTTTTTACCATTCTAGGAAACTCAGTCAATTATAATAGGAGCCACGTGGTACCTTAGGGGCTAAAAGAGGTGTCAAAGAGCTTTTCTTGACATATATTTTCATATAAAAAGTTTGCAACCGTTTACGGGAACCCTCCTGCGCAGCATTTTTTAAAAGTTTCCTGGAATTCCCATATTTAAATAGAAAATTCATATAAATATTTTTGTACTTCTAATGTACATTAATACTTATGAAAAGTTTCTATTAATTTAAATAAATACTTGTGTTGTAAAAAAATCAGTAAAAAGCGACCTTTTATTTAATCATTTATACGCAATACCCCTCATAATCCGCCATGGGAAAGCGATATTTATAAATAATTGAAAATAAAAATCTTGAACCATAGACAAGGAAAGTTAAATGAGATCCGCAAATAATTATAATTTTCAAGATTAACTTTAGATAGTTGAGGAAAAGCGAGTTTTAGAATCATTAAAATATAATAATTAAAGATGCCGTTTACCCGAAAAATCGTCAAAAATACAAAATAAAATCATTTTTGCAATTTTCATATATTATCATACTACATAAACAAGTATAACGATATGCCCCTAAAATAGCCTAAAAATTTTTTTTACAGTTATACGATACTTTTAAGGAATTACAGAATTATTTTGAAAATCGATATTGTTGAGTTCTTATTTTCATCAGAGAGCAATATAGTTATTCAACCTATTCGAAACCAGATGCCCAAGGGGAAAGACCCTAAAAAGGTTAAGTAAATATCATTTTTTACTCCTGTTTAATAAAACCTTGATTATCTCAGAATTAAGAATTCGAATATTTTTCAGATTCAAAGTGAGATTGGCGATGAAGTTTTTGTCGGATGAACTTGAAATTATGTATAGTGTTTCCGCATTGTGCAAGCAAGAAAAATACGTAAGCTTTTTAAAAATTACGAAATTTTTTAAAGATCAAACCTACAATTATTAAAGAAAAACACTAAAAAATTGATTTTTCACAGTCCTGGTTTGGTCTGACAGGTGCATTTTTTTTATTTTGAGTTTAAAAAAAAATTCGTACGTATTTTTCTTCATTTTATACCTCCGAATATATATACGTCAGGACTTTTTACCAAAATCAGTATTTCATCCAATTACATTTTACAAATGGCTAATTTTTAAGTAATTTTAAGCATTTAAAATTACTTAAAAATTAGCCATTTGTAAAATTAGCAATTCTTGGATTTTCTCAAGCATATAACGGTATTTTTAGTCACTAACGTCAGTTTTTACTACATTTTACATACGTCATATAATACAGAAAAAAAATTAAAGGTAAGTTGGTAAATTACAGAAGGTAGGTTTGCGGGTAAACGGCCCTCTTAATTGAAACAACACACTTATCTTGTTAATAAAGTATACGCTACTTTCTATATACCTCTTTAATAGTGTGAAGGAAACATTAAATCAATTTTTAACCCGACTAAACATTACTTACATATAATGATATATAATTATACATAATTATATATAATCATATATATAATTATATACAATTACGTATATGGTTATATATAATGATATATAACTATATATTATTATATATCCTTCAACTTTTATCTTTAATGTTCATTTCAAACAATTAATAATAAATAACAATAAATAGCAACTAATAAATAATGAATATACAGATTATGCCAATAAATAACATACTTTTATTCAGAAAATTTGGAGATTTACAAATGTAATAACCAACCCGAACAAACAGGTGCACATATTTTTATGTTCTGAAATAATAACTGGTACACGTTCTTCATTGATTAGTAAAATATTCGAAAGTCTTGTTATGGTTTCATGTTGAAAAATAATCTGGTTTTGTTCAATCCCATATGACTAAAGGTACATGTAATAACTTTGATTTTGTATAAAATAAAATTTAAATTCGCCGTACAGTGTATTATGGTTTTTTAATACTATATGTATAGTGCTGAATTAGTTTTCGTTGGTTTTATACTCGTAATTCATATGTATATGTTGTACCAGCTCTTACTATAACCCATGCATATACTTTTATAAAATTGAGATCGAATGCTAATTCTTCTATCTTTTGTTTATTTATATCGTGTAACTTATTTAACTTGATTAGTGCCCCTGTCAGCTTAAAATTATAATTTTTCTGAATAACAGAATTGTAACGTAACTATATACAACTATATATGAGTATAAATAGCTTTATATAAGTATATATCTCTAGGGTCCCGGGAAAATTACTCAAGTCCACTTTTTATGTTATTGAGATATTAAGGTTTAGAGTTTTTATTTTTCATTTAAACTAATGTTAAACAAAAATCATAGGTAGTAGACATGATCATTTGTTTTCACACTTCTCCGATTATTTGCATTATTATCAGAAAATATAGGGGAGAGACGCCCTATTTGGGGCACTGAAGGTTTTTCATGTATTAAATCTTTGTTTGTTAATAAAATTTAACTTTTCAAGTATAGTTTGATAGGTTTTAATACAAGAAAACAATATATAAAAGTTAGATTATAATTATGGATCTACAGTAATTGGAATTCAACATACAAGACAGGTATAAGTGTCGCCTAGTTTGGGACACGGTCCTCCTCTTAAATATGGTATTGAAAATATTGATTTATTGTGATGCGTAGGAACAAGATATTGAGGTTTTACAACGGTAAAATTAAATATATTACTAAGTATTTATAGCATAAAGACTTTCACAATGATTGCTTATAAATATAAAAAGTTCTCTCTCTCTCTCTCTCTCTCTCTCTCTCTCTCTCTCTCTCTCTCTCTCTCTCTCTCTCTCTCTCTCTCTCTCTCTCTCTCTCTCTCTCTCTCTCTCTCTCTTTTGGAAAAAATCACCGTAGAATCACCATAATGTATACATGGACATTGTCTTCGATTAAGGCATGTATACAACCAGGGCTCTAGAAGTTGAGGTCTAGGTGTTACGAATTGGTAAAAATCAAGTCTAAATTGTGCGCTCTGAGGCTTTTGATGTTTACGTGGACATTCTCTTCGAGTGTAACGTGGATACTACCCAGGGCTCTCGGAGAAGAGGTCCAGGTATTACATACTACAAAGAATCAAATCTAGCTTGTGCTCACCGAGGTTTTTGATGTCTAGCCACCCAGTAGATATATATTAGGTTTTGGGGCTTCGGAAACTATTGAGACATGTTATTTGAACTTTTAACTCTAATACCTCATGAGCTATTTTGCAAGAAAATACTCTCTGAATTTTAATTAAAGATGTTCTAAGTAGTTAAAAAGTTTTTATGGTAAAGTCATATAGTAAGTGCTTCAAAAAGTCAAGACTAGCCTAACAAAGACTTCCATTATGTGTTATTTAACTACATGATGCCGTAGCGCTCGCCTTGCTGTCAATATTTTGGGATTAGAATAGCACGATTCGTGATTTCTCGACGGTTAACTTTTGCCGATTACTTTATTTATATGGGTAGCTTGATTTTCTTGAGTAGCCAATTCATTTTTCGAGATCCAAAAAGTTTAGTACAGTGACCTGAATTAAAAGATAAACCCGACCCATCCTGACGAAAGTTTATCGGTACAACAACTAATTTATATATTCTATAAATTATGTATTCTATTAAATTCGTGTAGTGTTAGTCTTCTTGGGAAACCATGAAAAGTGCTCATCTTCGTACTAAGCGTTAAGAAGAGTTACTCATCCTCGTATTTTTAAACGTACTACTCTTCGTTATAGGACCATCGATATAACACATGCACACATACACATATATACAGTATGCACCTACAAGTGAGTGTGAAAATATTGGGTCTTTTGATCGTTACTTTTTATGATGGTATTCCTGATCCAAAGTACCTACGGAAAGAAGAAAATGTATAGAGTAGCTTCAGTCCATGTAGAACCTTCACAGCGTAAAGATAATATCACAGCAGGATATTAATACATTATATTTACTACAGGAAAAGACTGCATTATGCATTTATTCGAATGAATATTTATAGCACACTAACCTCAAAATGCCAACTTTATTGTCGATTTTGAGGTTGTTGTGCTATAAAATATCGTATGAGACTGTTGTGGGAGGTGTTTTTCTACCTTGCTCGATTTTCTCACTCGCTTCGCTCGTGCGAAAACCCTCGAGCAAGGTAGAAAACCATCTCCCACAACAGTGTCATAATATACTATATTATTATTGTTTAAATAAAATCCAACAGTTTTAGATTTCGAAACTCAAACACATCACAGTTTTAAAGTTATATTTAATGTGACAGTAATAATAAACTCATATGAAAATGTGAAATAGCATTTGACTTATTAATTTCTCCTGCCTTGTAAATCCGTTTTAAACGAATACAAGCGTCATCGGTCTTTTAATGACTATATTCAATAATAAATACAATTTCAGTTCCCAATTCTTTATACTAATCATGAGCCAAAAATGAAAAAAGAATACACCTTTCTCAAAATCACCCTCAAAGAGTCTTCTTTGTTCATATCTGTAAATAAATTTATTTTTGTATTGTACTTTGTATACGAAACTTTATTGTCGTAAATTCTGGCTGCGTAATAAGTTCGTACTGGTCTGTCTGCGGTTGAGTGGCAGTGAAAAGGCAGGCTTTAATTTTTTGACGACTGTAGGCGCTGAGATAAGCGACCTTTTATACTTCGAAGTAGACAGCATTGGGTTGGGTCTGAAGCTCAGTAGTAACAGCTTGTTTGGTTGGACGCTCAAAGAAAGTTATCATGGCATATACCGAATTAATAAATCTATTCCCCTTAAGTTAATGATGCTAAACCTCATTTCTTTATACCTGACTTATGATACAAATGAAAAAGTAATGGTACAGATATTTGAAACATGCTTTAACGTTGAAATACGTGTATAGCTAATTATTAAAATTCTTGAGTAACATTAAAGGAAAAGTATATACGTTTAAAGCTAATTTTTTTAAATCTAGTGCGCGAAACGATGGACCTCGTCTCCAAGAGTTCCGGGTAATCTAGGTACTGTACTCGAGTACAAAATACACGTAGACATCAAAAGCCTCGGTGAGCACAAGCTAGACTAGATTCTTTGTAGTACGTAATACCTGGACCTCTTCTCCAAGATTCCCGGCTGATATCCACGTTATACTACAAGGGAATGTCTATGTAAACATAACGTTTTTTTTATTATTATATGATTACATACATAAAAGGAGAATGTTTTAAATCCTACCCAATATAAATAACTGCCTTGACTGTCATTTATAGCTATTAAACCAGTGATAAAGCAGCAACAATTATTTATGAAAACTTTTTAATTAGCAAATTCTTACCGAACTACAAAAGCATGTAAATCAATTAGTATTATCAAATGAATTGAGAAAATGAGCTTTTATCTATTTGTTTGCAGAATAGTAACGAATAAAGCTACTTAATAACTGTCCCAGTATTGGTGCCAATTGCCTGTCCCAGTACTGGGTCAACTTGAAACATCGTGTCTCACTACTGCAGCCAGGAACTATTTTACTTAAATAACTATTTATTAGCAAAGAAAAGGTTTAAAAAACAATATTTTGTTTTCAATCAATAGGAAATCTCCCGGGCTACACGATAACACTAAAATATTTTTTTAATTTTGCTTTCAGATTTCAGAATTCAAGTCTTTCTAAACGGGTATCCCAAAAATGTCCCAGTACTGGTGCTTTTACCTTAAGGTAAGAGAGCTCTCAAGCGTGCGTATTCAAGATCCTCGCGACATCTTCTAAGATTAAGCGCTTATAACTTCTCTCTCTCCTTTTGGTCTATTACAGTCTCTTATTATTGTATAATTTCTTAATTTATTTCTAATAAAGTGTTCGGTTGCCCCGGTTTTCGTCTCTAGTCCGTGAGAGTTTTTTTGCCTAGGTAAGTTGTCTATTTCCCGCGAAATAAATTGTTTTATTTATCAAACCTCTCCTCACTCATTCCATCATTCTAAATTATTTATTTATTTATTTAGTTAATTATAAGCTTTTTTTCATGGTGCCCCGAGTGAGGAGTGAGCGATTGGTTTGTTGAATAAATCAAATTTTCAATAAGTCCGTTAACTGTAAGCCCCTTGTTTTCGCGCGCAAGTTGCAACCAGCGCCGTCAGTCGTTCTCGGAATCGGCTCGTGTTGTCGAGCGCGGATTGTCGCCTTAGCGCGCCGGCTTCGCACGGCAGTTTCACGACGTAAACAGCGATTCTCGGTATTGAGCAACGACTAGCACGTTTCGCCGCGTATCTCTCTCGCCTTTTTATTTTCTTTCACCGCTGTTCTGACTATTTAGTGTAGGAATAAAAAACAATTGCATTTATGCTATAACGTGTTTAATACGTAAAATTGCATTATTTAAATTCATTGACTTTCAGTTAGAAACACGTTACAGTGTGAACGCGTCGTTGCACTGCGCCGCGTGCGGTAGTTATGCATCAGCCTGCTGCTTGTGGATTTAGGCGCAGCATCTTTCAAATTTTGCACATTTAGCCTTCTCACCTTTTTATATAGGGATTTATAAATTCGTTGTAAATTCGGATATCGTCTGCACTATGGCTCTTACAGTCTTGAAAAAGCTAATAGCTTTGCAGACTGCTCACGAGAACGAGATTGAGGGTATGCGTACACGTTTGCTAGGTAAATCACGTGACACTCTCAATAAGAATATCGTGCAGGCGAGACTTGACTCTGTGAAAGACATTTGGGCTGAGGCTCGGGAAACGCACTCGGAGATAATTGCTAGAGAAGACGTAGAGACTGACGCTTACGTGATCGACAATCGATTTAATCGTATACAAGGTGTTTACGAGAATGCCCTCGACGAGTTTTTGACTTTACTCACTTTATTCGAAAAGGCGGAGGAGACTACTTTGTTGCCAGGGGCGGCAGATACAAGTTGATCTGATGCCGGCTCCGGAACAGGCGTCGCAAAACTCCCTCGCATTCTTTTACCCATCTTTTCAGGGAAATGCGAAGATTGGGCAGGTTTTTGTGATCTCTTTACATCGCTTGTTCATGATATTTTGCGCTTGTATGACGCCACTAAGTTACAGTACTTGAAGTTGTGCTTGACTGATAGTGCGGCGGAGTAAATCAAGAATGTAATTACTACCAATGCGAATGATGCCAGCACGTGACAGGCATTAAAAGCTCGTTACCACAATCCCAGGTTGATTATTAACAAACATTTAACTTCTTTAATGGAAATTCCTCATTTGAAAAAAGAGTCAGCTTCTGAGCTGCGCTCCTTTGTCGACGAAGCTCAGCGTATCATTCGAGCTTTATCAAATTTGAAATTACCCGTTGAGCATTGAGATGTTTGGCTTGTCTTCGTTCTATCTGAGCGCTTGGATCCAGAATCACGAAAGCTTTGGGAGGCTGAGCTTAGCAAGAAACATTTGCAGATCGAGTCAGGCGAGAGTCCGTCAGAAGTCGGCTCTTCTAACTCACTGCCAAGGTTTTCGGATCTTATTAAGTTTCTGGAAAAAAGAACTCAGACTCTTACCATGATAGCTTCTGAGCATAGAGCAGAGAAGAGGCCGGCTTCTACACCTACTACAGGGCCTCAAGCTCGTAAGGTTTTTCATGCTAGTGTTTCTCCTTCCTCGAAATCGGGGTCTATTAAGTGCCCTCTCTGTTCTGGTGCCCATTCTCTCGCGAAATGCTTCAAGCTTAGGGATACAAATCCTCATGAGCGGTTAGCTGTGGTTAAGCGTTTGCAGGCTTGTTTTAACTGTCTGGGACAGCATAGAGTTAACGCCTGCCCTTCCTCTAGTCGTTGCTCTGTCTGTCAAGGCAAGCATCACACGCTTCTTCATTTGAAACCTCAGGGGAACTCGCAGTTTTCGCAGCAAAATTCGATCGGTCCTCATAGTTCTCAAGGAGATAGGTCGTCTGCGAATCCTCCTGTTGTGATTATGCATGCAACTAACATTCCAATTTCGGATAGGAAGGTTCTTATTGCTACATCACGAATACAGGTAATAGCACCCACGTTCGAGCGCTTTTAGATCAGGGTTCGGAGTCGTCTTTTGTGTCCGCGTTGATCGTGCAACTTTTAGGGTTGACGAAACAACGCACCAGTGTAGCTTTGTTGGAGTTTGGCGCTAGTACTGCAAGGACTGCTCGCTCGAGAACGCAGCTTATTCTACGATCCAACGTCGATCCAAATTTCCAGTTCCAGATGGACGCACTCGTTCTCCCCAAACTTACTTCGCATCTTCCATCGGAAAGCATTAGTGACTTAGATTTACAACCATTCGAGAAACTTTCATTAGCAGATCCGCAATTTTCTATCTCTAGTAGGATCGAACTTATCCTAGGTGGCGATGTGTACGGGCAGTTGCTTTGTGCGAGTCTCAGAACATTCCCTCTCTGGTCCTCTGCAGGTAGATGCGTCACGGTGGGCGGAGAGGCCTGTCTCTCCTTTGCCCATGCAGGTGCTGCATTGTGCTTCTTACAATTTAGATCAGTCGTTGCAGCTGTTCTGGAGGCATGAAGTGGTACCATCGAATGTGCGTAAATTAAAGCCGGAGGGCAAAGCGTGCAAGAGGTTATTTAGGGACACTCATAGCCGCGATTCGCAGGGTCAGTACGAGGTTCGTCTCCCTTTAAGGACGAGTTTAGAGAGTCGGCTGTCGCATGACACTAAGTTAGCTGAGACTTACCGACTAGGTCACATGTCATGGATTTCAGCTTCCGATATTCAGCGTTAGGATGCGTAGTATTTGCCACATCATGCAGTGGTCCAGCTCTCGTCTTCTTCGTGGAAACTTCGGGTCGTTTTTGATGCTTCTCGGCCAACTCGCGATGGTCAATCTCTTAATGATTTTTTGTTCACAGGGCCTCTCCTCCAAGGTTAAATTGGCGTAGGTACCTTTTTGCGTTCACAGCGGACATTATGAAGATGTTTTGGCAGATCCAAGTGAAGCCAGAAGATCAGGACTTTCAGAGGATTGTGTGGGCGTCTACAGCAGACTCCAATCCAGTAGATTATCGTTTAAATACTTATGGAACGGCCTGCGCTCCATATTTGGCGATTCGTACGCTCTTGCAATTGGTTCGGGAGGAATGAACTAGGGTCCCCTTAGGCGCTGAGAGTCTCAAATCGGAGACTTAAGTAGATGACATCTTTGTAGGAGCGGACGAACTTTCCACAGCGATAACGAAACTGGTTGAACTTACATCGTTGTTAGATTCAGCTGGTATTGGTTTAGACAAGTGAGCTGAGAACCACCCAGATTTCCTCCCTTCTCAGGCACAGCAGAGTTTATCAAAGCTCATCGAGACGGAATCTTCGGTGAAGACCCTTGTAGTGCAGTGGAACCCTGCGCAGGATCAGTTCAAGTTCCAAGCAACAAACATCGAGGAGTTGTCTACAGCTACGACGAAACGCGGAATGCTCTCAAACATCTCTCGCTTGTTTGTTCCACTATGGTGGCTTTCTCCGATTACCGTGACAGCGAAGGTTCTAATGCAGGATTTGTGGATCTAGAAATGCGACTGGGATTTTCCCTTGCCCGAGGAATTTCGTGAGCGATGGTATACCTATTGCAAATCGTTGTCCGCATTGCCTTCCTTATCGATTGTCCGTCCGCAGCTCCTTGTTCCTATCAACTTCATGGATTTTCCGATGCTTCCTCTCATGCGTATGCAGCCGTGGTTTATTTACGGATTGATGAAGGAGATGGGCGTTTTCAAGTCTCGCTTTTATCCGCCAAATCGAAGGTTGCTCCGGTTAAAACGGTTAGTATACGAAATTTAGAGCTATGCGATGCGGCTCTTCTTGTTTAACTCATTTGCCACGTTAAGAGGCTAGATTTTCTTAGAACTCTTCCTGTCTTCGCAGGGTCTGATAGTCAGATCATGCTTATGTGGCTTCGTAAACATCCATGCCACTGGAAGACATTCGTAGCGAATAGAGTTTCGTATATTCAGATGGAACTGCCATCTGCCACCTGGTCGCACGTACACACCAAGGAAAATCCGGCAGATCTAGCAACCCGAGACTCTCAGCTAGCTGATCTGGCGCAGAATGATCTTAGGTAACGTGGGCCTTAGTGGCTTTCTCAACCAGCGGAGCTGTGGCCGCAGTCAGTAAAGGGCCAGCTAGCTCTTCACGCACAGGCACGGCCTGTTGAATCCGAGCTGCTTATCCATTTCTCTTCTTTGACTCGATTGACTCGTGTAGTCGCGTTATGTAGACGTTCTCTGCTTAATCTGCGTAGGCGCGAACAAGGCGTAGATTTGCTTCCTCCTTTTCTCTCTTCCCATGGAGACGTTTGAGGCTAGACTCATCGTCATCCGCTTATCACAAGCAAGTAGTTTCGCCGAGGAGATCGAGATGTTGAAAGCGGGAAAGAATTAGCTGAAGCGCGGTAGGCTCAGCAAATTATATCCATTTTTATGTAACAATGTCATTTTACGCGTAGGAGGTCGACTGTCGCATTCCAATCTCTCCTACGACCGCAAACATCCTCCGATCTTACAGCGACATTCCTGTCTTAGCATTTTGTTCGTTCATCACGCACATCAACTCTGTCTGCATGGTGAACCTACGCGAACATCTAGCATTTTGATGCAGCATGTTTGGATATTAGGAATAAATCGTTTGGTTAAGTCCACGATTCGAAAATGCATAATGTGTCAACGTGTTAAGCCGCAATCAGCTCAGCAGTTGATGGGCGATCTTCCTAATATAATAATTTTTACAAAAATATTTTTTTCCTGTCAAAAGAAAAAGATAAAGTCTCAAAAATTTTACAAAATATTCTTATCCATACTCCTAATCATCTCAATTGTTTCAAAAATTTTCATTCTTACATTTCACAGATAACCGTTGGGAAAAAATGACAATTTCGTGAATAACAAAACAAGGGAAATAGCTTATTCAAAAATTTCGGGTGAGAAAAATTATTATATTATTTCTATGGTATCAAAAATCCCAAAAAACTTAAACTCAAAAATCGAAAAACCGACAAAAATCAAAAACGCATCGAAAACAGATACATAATATTTGAGCCGTCGTTCATAAAAAAAACAAAAGAATGAGCCCCGAAACATTAAGATTCACCGTGTATATTCAGAATAATATTGATCCACACATACACAGTCATCCATACAGACATTTTCTAAAAATAGTGTATTTTGATTTTCAGTATCTCAAAACATGTTTCTAACATGTTTTGAGCAAACCTGTTTCTTTTTTCATCACAAAACTTCCTCAATGAGGAAACAAAGCTCATAGAGGAAGCTTTGAGATGATAAAAAAAGTTGAGTTTTAGTTTTTCAGGTCTTTTGGTATGTTTGAAATAATATCATCGATTCATTTTTTATTCATTTGAAAGAGCATAAATTATCTATCTTTTCCGATCCGAAATTTAAAATAAGGTACTTTCTATTTTCTGTTATACACGAAACCGTCGTGTTTTGTTTAGACGGTACATGTAGGAAATATAACATGCACATTTTTTAAAAAATTTTATGTAATATGAATCAGAATATTTTGTAAAACTTTCAAGCCTTTATCCTTTTCCTTTTTCGAGAAAGAAATAATTTTATAATAAAATCGTTTTTTTGGCGAAAGGTAACTGGAATAAAACGTCATTATTCCTTCTGAAAATTTCCAGAAAGGTAGTTTTTTACTATCTCGTGAAACTGATAGAAGCCTAGATTATAACGGCCATTACATTCAGAGTTATTTCGAGAACGACGTCATTTTTTGCAAACCGGGGCTAATTTTTTTGTTTCTTAATGAAGATTTGAAATTGAACAGAAATTTAATGTATTAGAATAAACAATTCTATATTTGAATAATTCATTTAGTTTGAGGAAACTAAATGCCAATGAATTAAGACCGGTTTTTTTATTTTCTGGTACTAAAATTTTCGATTAATTAAATGAAAATATTGTAAAAATGGTTTTAATGCAAACTTTTCTTATAAGAAAAGTAGCTAAAACCTATCAATGTGAATATCTTTATAGAAATCTTTTATATGTTTGGTTTTTAGCATTCATTATCGTGAGAGATACATTCTAAAGAATATAGAAATATTTTAAAGATTCATCGATCCGTTTTCGTTTTACAATGATTTTTTTATTTTACTATATTTTCGATATTCTGAAATCGATAAGGTAAATTATGTTTGTATTTTAGATGATACACAAAATGTGGTATATGATTGTTTAATTCATCCTTTATTTCTAAGTATTTAATGGTCATGTGTCCCTTCTTTTTTGGAACTCAGATATGTCACAATGCATATATTATTTTGTATTTTACATTTGTATTTTATATACTTGTCTATTGTGTTGTGCGATGTCAGTCGAGAGAAATCCTTCACCTGCTTACTAGAGTCTCAGACACTTTTGAGGAGGCTATATGAGCGCATACGTCCTGCATTAAAGCATAATGCGAAGTCGGGAATGTTTCTCCGACGAAAAACTTGAAGAAAAAAAAAGAGAAATTTCGGCGGAAATCGAACCCTCGACTGCTTGGCCTTCTTCGAAGGCCTTCTTCAAATACATTTGCAGGGAATTGTATAACGTTTCTCGAGGTCGCTGATTACGAATTCGAGGTCGGATTTGCAATAATCAAAATGGCGGATTCACGATAGCGGATCGGATTAATAATAATTTGAACAAATTGGCTAAAAATTATTACTAGGGAGTTTTGGGGGTAGCTGATTACGAAGCCGAGGTTGGATTTGTAATCAATGATAAATCAGCATTTTTTGAGATTCTAATTTTAAAAAAGATATAGCAATTTAAAATTAATTTATTAGAATAAACAATTCTATATTAGAATAATTCATTTAGTTTAAGGAAACTAAATGCCAATGAATTAGGACCGGTTTTTTTATTTTCTGGTACTAAAATTTTCGATTAATTAAATGAAAATATTGTAAAAATGGTTTTAATGCAAACTTTTCTTATAAGAAAAGTAGCTAAAACCTATCAATGTGAATATCTTTATAGAAATCTTTTATATGTTTGTTTTTTAGCATTCATTATCGTGAGAGATACATTCTAAAGAATATAGAAATATTTTCACCATTCAATAAACTAAATATTTCTTAAAACTAAGTGAATGGTTTGACCCACTCGATCGGTTTGACCCCATTCTCCCTTATGTAGCGAATACACTTGTATATCACAGCTTGTTCACTGCAGTAACAAAGTTTCGCGTTCTTGTACACAGTCTATCGCGAAAATGAATCCACCGGCTAGCAGCTTCTGATCTATCGTTGCGGATTGTACCAAGGAAAGTATGAGAATAGAAGAGCTGGGAAGCGTACGCTCTAAACGAGAGAAAGCTGAACTTTTCCAATTGATTCGACAACTGGCTAAGGGTAACTGAGCTTGCGAAATCGACTCTGAATCTCCAAAGCCAAGTATTGCACAAACTTACACTGTGCCATCGTATATTAAGCCTTACGTTTGTGGCTTAGTCATTCTCTTCCTTATACTCTGTACCTCTTTTGTTCTTTTTCTTTTGCACTCCTCTATCTTTTCTACTTTGTTCTTATATTTATAACTATCTTTTCATCTGAATTCATCTTTCATTTTAATTTTCGATTTCTTATTTGATTTCTGCTATTAATTTTGTATCAATTTATTGAAAAAACTGTCGAAGATAGATTTTTAATGTTTGATTTATTTGTATTTAAATCATTCTTTCAAAATCTCTCTTCTCCTACAGTTATTAATGTTATTTGTTGAATCTTTTTTTACTATGTTTCTCAGGTACTTTTAAAAAACTTCGTGCACGAGCTTTGCATAATGTTGACAACTTAGGAATCAAAATACACTTTTTTAAAAAGGGACTTTATGGATGCGTATATGTATGTGGGTGATTCTCAGAAAAGCGTACAATTTGTCTTAGAAAAAACTTATTTTTAATAAGTTCTTACAAAATAGTCTACGTTTCTTATCTACACAATTTAGTGATTCAATAAAAACACCCGGCTAGAAATAATTTTTATATTTTATGTGTTTTTTATTAATATTTGGTAAAAGAAAATTAAGTAAATATGTGATGAGATATGTTTTTAAGAGAAAATATGTTGATTTCGAAGTAAAAATATTATAATTTAGGCAAAAGAATATCAACGGCAAGAACAAATACCAACTTTTTGAGGCTTACTTTTGATATTTGATAACTTTTGGGAATTTTGAATTACCCTAATAAACATTGTAACTAAGAAACTAATAATAACTGACTAAATTCTTCATATTTGATAACATTGTATTTGAAGACTATAAAATAGCTTAATTTAAAAATAAAATAAATTTAATTTTGTACGTAGGAAAGAAGGAGTCTGCCCGAAGCATGTGTTTGCGGGTAGAAGAATTGTTGAGATTGCTACATATTGTGCTGCATGCACGTTTAATGAAGGATTTCAACCTTTATTGAAAATTATGGAGACTATGGGCGTCTCAGTTGGCATCAAAGATCAAAATCTCACGCGGAAACAAGCTGAAGCGCGTATTTCGACTTCCACTCGGCGCAGCGGGGAAGCTTCTAAGGAGCAAAGGGTGGCTATCGAAAACGCTCGAATGGAGGAAAACCAACATTACGACGAAGCTGAAGGATTAATATACGAAGCAGGCATCGCTGATTGGCGATAAGAACCTCCTTTTTAAAAAATACGTAAGAAACGTCATATTATCGAGAAAAAAAATAAATCGCATTTTTCTCAAAACAACGTTTTTCGACCTTCTTGACATCCTAAAAGACTATTGAACCGATCAAGCTGACATTTTTAGGGCATATTCTGCACATGTAAAAGGTCAAAAATGTCAAAAGTCCGCCATTTTGTTTTTTTAATCAAATTTACTGTTCAATTATTTTTTTGAATTTTTTCTTTCAGACGCTCCAAAGTTGAGTTATTGTGTCAAATAGTTTGGAGTAGGGGCAACTTCAGGCAGCCATAGCAGCAAGATTTTCCACAAAAGAAAATAATTTTATAGATTATGACAACAATTTTAGCTTTTAAAGCCAAGATTATTGCGCCGCACATACAGGCTTTAACATTACGTTTAATCGAGGCTTTAAAGTACGACACAGGAAATTAAGATAAAAACATGAACACTTGAGGTTTATTCAAATTATATTACAATGTGTCGAATGCCAGCTGTACAGTGGGAAACGGTATATGTTCGAGAGGGGAAGAAATTAGTACTCAGGGATGCGAATTCTACAGAATATATGACAGTGAAATACGAATGCAAATGGAAGACACGCGGCGCGATGCTCGACAAACGCACGCGGCGCTAGATTTCCAATATATATATATACTAACTTCTTCCCACCGTACAGCTGGCATTCAACACATTGTAATATAATATATGACCGATTTCATCTCAAATCATGCGGGCCGACAGCACCTATCTCTACGAATCAGCTCAAATTATAGTATATTATTCTACTCGGAAAATAAGCGTATACGTATTTTTTGATTTTTTGATAGCATCAAAATTGCATGTGTTATGCTTTTTTCAAAAATGACTCCTCTAATTTCGTTTCTCAAAAATCGAAAACTTTTTTCTTTTTAAATCGTTCTAATTCGTCTTTTTATGGATATTTGAAAATAATTCTGTACATATTCGATGCTGTTGGTGATACTATTTCGATCTGCCAAGTTCAAAAATTTTTTTACAAAAAATCAAGGATGATATGGCATTTTTTATAAACAATGAAAAATGCTCTTTTTTCAAAAAAGCCATCTTTTTTTGACTCAATTTTTTTTTATAGATAGCTAGTCTCAATACCTATATGGTCATATACATGACATTTGAAACATTTTTGTTTTTTAAGAGATATAAACGAAATAAGAAAAAAATTTTATGTTCCCCCATAGCACTGTCGTGCAAGAAAAAATCCTATGTATTTTTCCCTTTTTTATGATTTTTAGACATTTTATTGCTTTTTCTAACTTTCCTGCTAACACGATTCTTTGAGTTGATTTTCTTCTTCTTCTGTTTCTCTTTATTTAACAATTTTGTTAAAGAATGAAGAGCAGTTCGACCTGTATAAGATTTTTTCTTTTTACCTACATTTACTTTCTATACATGGGTTTTCTGAATGCCGTTATATTTAGGAGCCTTAAGCCACTCTTTTATTTTATTTTGTCTAAAAACTTCAATATCTTCTTTTGGTAGTAAGATTAGTTTAATATTATTAGTATAAGATTGAACTTGTGTTACAAAAGCATTGGCATCTTGTATTGATTCAATATGAGTGTTCTGAAGATTATGTCTAGTTGCATCGTGTTTGACTAGTCCGCCAACATCATCACATGCACCTTTCCCGTGACCTGTAGCTGAAAACAACCATTTTTTATTGATGGAAGCATTTTTCATTTCATACAATTGAAATCGATTTTTAAAGTGGCTTGCTGCTCCATCTGTTATAATCGATATTTGATCTATTAAATCGGTTGAATCATTTTTCATCGAATCAATTATTTTTTCTATTGCTAACAAGGCATGGGCAGAATCGTGCTTTCTATCATCACTTATGACAGCAAAAGTTTTTGTTAGTTTTCCTTGATAACAAACTGCTGTGAAAATAGAGACCTGTTGATTAACCAAGTGAGTACCTTGAATAGGGTTACTGTGAATCACTGCCAAATTTTCAGCAAAATCACCATGCAGTACTAGATGACCTGAGTTAGCTGCAGCAATTTCTTTTTCTTCTTTTATAGATTTTCTTTGGATATTTTTAATATTTAAATGAACGCTTGTTTTAACTGTCCAAGAAGAAAGATCGCTAAAAAAATTGGAGATTGTTAATCTTTTCTACACAAGATGGCCATTTTCCCACATAGCAAAAACAATCTCCTCATGTTCATTAGTTGTCTCTAATCCAAACAAACTTAGGTTTATATTTTCGAACTGCTCTTCATTCTTTAACAAAATTGTTAAATAAAGAGAAACAGAAGAAGAAGAAAATCAACTCAAAGAATCGTGTTAGCAGGAAAGTTAGAAAAAGCAATAAAATGTCTAAAAATCATAAAAAAGGGAAAAATACATAGGATTTTTTCTTGCACGACAGTGCTATGGGGGAACATAAAATTTTTTTCTTATTTCGTTTATATCTCTTAAAAAACAAAAATATTCCAAATGTCATGTATATGACCATATAGGTATTGAGACTAGCTATCTATAAAAAAAAATTAAGTAAAAAAAAGATGGCTTTTTTGAAAAAAGAGCATTTTTTATTGTTTATAAAAAATGCCATATCATCCTTGATTTTTTGTAAAAAAATTTTTGAACTTGGCAGATCGAAATAGTATCACCAACAGCATCGAATATGTACAAAATTATTTTCAAATATCCATAAAAGACAAATTAGAACGATTTAAAAAGAAAAAAGTTTTCAATTTTTGAGTATCGAAATTTGAGGAGTCATTTTTGATAAAAGCATAACACATGCAATTTTGATGCTATAGAAAGATCAAAAAATACGTATACGCTTATTTTCCGAGTAGAATAATATACTATAATTTGAGCTGATTCGGAGAGATAGGTGCTGTCGGCCTGCATGATTTGAGATGAAATCGGTCATATATATATATCGGAAATCTAGCGCCGCGTGCGTTTGTCGAGCATCGCGCCGTGTGTCTTCCATTTGCATTCGTATTTCACTGTCATATATTCTGTAGAATTCGCATCCCTGTATATATATATGTGTATATATATATATATATATATACTATATATATTCTGTATATATGAGTCAGGCCAGCCAAAATTAACAAATCGGTGCGCACCTTCTTCTCCGTTTTCTCTGCCGATTTTGTATATGAAAGTAATATATGTATATATATGGGTGGTTCTCTGACAAATCGTGCGCGAAAAAAATGGATTTTCCAAAAATATTTTTTTTATGTTCCTATAGTATGTATGAGTATCCCTGAATTTTTTCGGATTTTTTCCATCATTATTTTACGAGTTACAGAGGGTGAAACTTGGCCATCTAAGCATTTTTTGCATTTTTTGGCCATACAAATTAATTTATAACTCCTCAGGGAAGCATTTTTCACAAAAAACGTATACATACTTTTTTTTGTAGTTTGCATTAAAAATACTTGCAAAGTCATATATATATGTTATAACTATCTTATATGCCAATCAAACCTTAAAATGCTGATTCTGAGAGTTCGATCAAAGCCTCGACCACCAAAAAATTCATGGAAATACCTTTTTTAGTGCAAAAGTCCCAGTATAGGTCCCAGAATAGAGGGGAGCCTGTATCTTAGTCTAAAAATTAAGATAATCATCAATTCATGCTAAAAATGATTAAAATCATAGTTAAAACTAGTTAGAACTAGTTGAAACTAGTTAAAACTATGATTTTAATCATAGTTAAAAATAGTTAAAACTAGTTTTAACTAGTTTTAACTATTTTTAACTATGAAATAAAATAAAATAAAATATATAATATATATATATATATATATGTACTTAATAAGCACAATAGTATTCTGTGCAACTTACTCTTTTCAAATCCCGATGTAGACTCCTTCGAAAACGTAGAGTACAAGTTGGTTGGCACACGCGGAACGAGGAGATCGACGGGAAAATCGAACTACGGAAGCTAATACGAAAGTTCGCAAATCGGAGCAAGCTTCTAAAGAAGTTTTCGCAACGGAGCAAGCAAAGCACGAGGTATTTACGTGCGCGGCTCAGAACGATGTGAGTGAATCTCTCGCTTCGTACCCGCGGCGCTGCACGCGGATTTCGCTAGCGTCGACCGAGCTTGGCTGAAGTCGCAGCGCATGCGCCTGGTGAGGAGGAAAGAGGAGCGTCTGCTTGCGGTGACGTCACGCTATACGACGCGCAGTCGACGGCTCGCAGACGGTGTTTTGAGAATTAGGACGGGGAAGTACGACGTGGGGTCCAACAGGAAGTACACCTGGGCAACTGCGACGTCGAAGGGGAACGAAGACGTAAGCTGCAAGTCCCAGGACTGCGTATTTGCCGCAAAAGCAGTGGGACGCGGTTAATCTCGAAGAGGTAATATTTACTTAGCAGCTTGGCACGCTGCTCTCTTCAACTGCCACAGGTGGGTATTATTCTAATATCATTTTTTTTACTTTCTAGGGTAATAATACCCTTTGTATGTGCTTTCAGGTTGGGTCGAGAGGAAGGGAACAAGGAGAGAGGACACCAGGACACGCTCAGTGCACCTCAGTCAGGACCAGCCGACTCCAGCCTATGCGAGGCTTTATGGGATGGCAGCTGTGCCTCTTCTTCGGCTGCTTCAGAGTATCGAGGAGCTCGCATGGTCTATGTCATCGAGGGGAAGTGTTGTGGCAGTGACTAGTGTGTGTAGTAAGTAGGATAATATTATGGATCAGGTATTAGGTCACAGTGTAGTAGGGGTAGTATGCGAGGCTGTATAGAGCCTATCTTCAATATGCGCATTCCATTTGGAATTAGGTTTTTCTAATGTATGGTTTGTCGAGCATCGGACATGTACTGAGCAGCTCGTTTCGACTATGCCTACAGATTCGACCGACTGTTTCATATATAATACACACAAAATGTGGTGTTACAAGCTTTTTAAGATCTTTTCTATAACATGCAAAAAGTTTGAAATAATAAAATAAATTCTTCTATAAAAAAGAAAATTCTTGAAAAAAGACGTCAAAATGGTACACTGACCCCTCAAATTGCATGCTGTGAGTATTTAAAATTACTTGAAATCTGTTCCTCGATTTTGCCGTCATGTGTGTCCCATCATTTCAAATTTATTTTAAATCTATAAAGATGTGTAAATTGATTATCATCACAGGTTATATTTGCTTGGTTATACAATGATACTCATTTAATGATTATTTTAAAATGTTTCATTGTATATTTTTTAAGTAAATTCAAATTATACCTAACCATTTATTAAATAATTTAAAAAAGCATTTTCAATGACAAATTTGTCACGTTAAACGGTACATGAATCTTTTTTTCGAAATTTTATTTAACATCCTAATTAAATTTTTCTTTCCTGCTCATGTCATATCCTACATACGGTCCGATACTTAAGAGTACGAAATACGTCGCAAAACTGAAAAATAATAATTTCTATATATCGTCTATGACATACATATATAGCTCATATGTGCAGTTTAAAAAAGTATCCGAAAAAGTATCCGACGGAAACTTTCGATATTCTTGAAGTTATTATTTTTCAGTTTTATGATGTATTTCGTGAAAAAACAAAAAAGTATCCGAAATTATTTTGCGGTCGAATACTCGCCGATCTATGCTTAAGGACGTTCACCAGCTAATCAATTTATTATATATTTGCTTTAAAGTTTGACAGAGTATTATTAATAATATTATCTATTCACTCGCAAAACTATAAGAACCGTGCCCGTACCAAAATGGAAATATTCAATGTCAAATTTGCGAGTCATAACACTTCAGGTATAGGTTAGGCGAGTATTAATAAAGAGACATTTTAATTTATAGCCGCAGAAATAAATTATATATTTCCCTGAAAAATTAATATGTTGTAAAAAATTACTACTTATATTACATAGTACAAGAAAACGTATAGTTAGCAATCCCCTTTCAAAGATATGGTTAAATAAATATTGTTGCCTGAGTTATTAGTATATCAATATTGTGGTACAGTCTGTAGAAGTTTACACTACACTTTAGTTTTCTGCCTTAATTCAAAACTTTTGGGTTGTTTTTAATATTTTAACATTTTAATTTATGAATTGATGACATTAAATTATAAGTAATGTCGTTAAAAGATGATTTGCAATATAAATGAACTTTGTAACCTAATTGTCACTGTTGAACTACCTTAAGAGAAATCGGCAGAGACGTTCATCGAGTTCAAAGCAAATTGCAAGGTAAGACATTTTGATTTATTTTTCTATTTTATCCTCTTTTCTCAAAGAATTCTCGAGTCTTGAAACAAACTCCTACTTCCGCCTTCTTTCCTATCCGAAGGGACTCAGCCACGCTTCTTCTTTAATTTGAATATGCAATCGCTCGGCGTAGATAAATTTAGCCACAACTTTCTGAACTTATTATTAAAATAATAACTTAGAATGTCACAATCTGCTTATCATGTCTGTCCCGATGTTTGATCAAATGTATTATAGCGTATGATCACGGCTCTACAGCAGTCTTATCGTGAAGGTGTAATCAAACATAACATTAACCTTTAAACAATCATGCTTTAGTAACTCTAGTTACAAATATTGTATGAAAATCAAATTAGTTTATTTTCATATTATTCGAAATGTGTATAAAAAACAGATTTGATCCGAGAAAAAATACGACAAGAACGAGAAAATGAGTTCTTAATAATTCCAAGTGAGTAATTTGAGCATAAACAGTGTAATTTATCATAAAGCTTCAAAAAAATTTTAATAGCTTCAAAGTATTAGTTATTGATCGTGGCCGTATAGACTTTCCGCATTTAAATATATGATCAATACTATTGTAGAAAAATGCATTATTACTAATTCGGGATATATTTTACTTCTGAAACTTAATAACTGAGTATATACGAATTGTTTACTTTTACCCATATATTATAATTTTCAAGATAATCTGCCGTTTAAATTTAAAAATCTGAATAAGTCATTAAGTTTTTGTCATACACGTACGATTTTTACGTTTTTCCCACCTACAAAGCGGACCCAATGTGACAGTTTTCTGATCGACAAAAAAAGCAGGCACAAAAAGTCATTTGTGCCCGCTTTTGCCATTTTGCCCGCTTAGAGGTGTTTAGCTCGCGGAACAAACAAGACAAAACTTTAGCCAAAAGGTGTCTAGGCCCCCCTAAACATGGGGTATCATTCGTCTGATACCACGTGTTTATGGGTGCCTAAACGGTTTCGTAGCTTGATTTATGTAAAATAGATCATACGTATGTTTTTAATTTTCTAATCTAAAAATTCCACGTTTTCGCCGTATCGAAAAATGGCACACGGTACCGCTCTATAGGTATAAGAAAAACGCGTAATCCAGACATGTGTTACAAAAAATATGATGTCTACCAAGGATGAGTGGGCTTTTTCGATTCGCCTCCATTTTCTTCCATGAATTTGTAAACATTGCCACAGTGTTTTATTACATTATAGTACACTGACCTTTCTGTAAAGTTTTGTTTCATTACAGTAGTGTAACCTTGTGCAAAGATGAAGATTAATAGGTCTTAACACGGGCGAATTTTCTTGGGTATATCAACAAAGCAAAGTGAAAGTGGGAGAAGGAGAGACAGGGAGAGACAGAGAGAGAAAGATAGAGAGAGAGAGAGAGAGAGAGAGAGAAAACTTCATAGCATGACGACGAAGAAACTTGCGAACCACATCACACACCACACTGCCAATTTTCATCATCGCCATCGTCGTATCGTAACTAGTCTGGGTTAAGCGAGGCGAGGCAGCGACGTGGGCAGCAAAACCATGAACATCACGTGATTCGTGTACAAAGAGAAAAGTCGTCCGACGTATAACAGTATTAGCGTTCTGAAACTGACACGTAGTTTCGTGACGAAATCCAGCGCGTAGGACGTTAATAAATTTCCAGAGACATGCGCGTATGCAACTTTTCCTGACATTCTTTATACCGAGCATGATAACTGACAAAAACATTTTGCTCGGCCAACTAATTCAGTCTTGCTGAATTTGTTTGCGAAATTCTATGTAGTTTCAAGCGTGAATGTTTCTAGGAGTTTTCACAAAAATTAAATGTTTCATTGTTTTTAGTTTTTATTGTAAAATAATTGAAAAATGTTAAACAGTGGTCGCATTTTTAGAGATAGAAAATACACATGCATAATTTTGTTTCAAGATACGAAACTATATGTATGCTTTCGTCTTACTGTGTAATTACTTACTGTGTTTAATTACCATTGAAGATTTAAATTGATAACAATAACCAAAATGGATAACAATAAGCAAAATAATTTACATATGAAAGTAGGTGTAGAAAGAGAATCGGATTTTCGATAATAATAAGCGATTGATAGTATGAAGCGAGATTATAGTAAGGGGTGACTATTGTACATTCTTTTAAAAAATCGCTTTATTTAGAATTTATGAACGTTATTATAAAAAATGCTGCTAACTGCTTTAGCACGATGTTTTCACAATATTATAGACTACGATGTTAATGCATATTTTTGATATTTCAAACGTATAAAATGACAAAAATACTTTTTTCCAATATTTACAAATGTTTCTAAATACAAAATTATACAGTAACTGTAAGGTACACCAATTGAAAGAAAATTACGTGAACTTTACGGATGTATGCATATTTTTGACACATCAAACGTATAAAAGGACAAAAATATTTTTTTCTAATTTGCATAAATCTTAGAAATTAAAAAGTGATTATTTTTCAACAAAGTAGTAGTAGTATGTGGTTGCGGGATGGTTAATCGGTCTTTAACGAGGACATGCTAAACCGGAACACTCAGGCTAGAGCCCATTTTGCTATTCCCTTCCTTTTTTTTCTTATTTTTCCTGATGTTACCCTTATTTTTTGCCTGTCATTTTCCCTACATCCAGCTACAGATACTCTTCTACTCCCCCCCCCCCCCCCTTCCCTCGTCCGATGCAGATCAACGGCAGACACCTTGTAAGGAGACTCCCGAATCTCGATATAACCTGCCCGGCTCCCGCGAAACAAGGCATGCTCTATAAGTCACGGCTGAGGTATCCATCGGTCAGCCGCCCAATCAGTTTTCTTAAGGGGTTATATCCCCCTTATGCTCTAAAAAACAAGGCTTTGTTAATTATTTTTTTTAAAGGATATTTGAGATTAAAGGTAAACAAATAATATAACATTGGATTAAGCAACTCTTGAAGAAGAGAAAAAAAACCGCTTTTTCAAAAAGGTCTTCTGCGGCGAGCAGTACAAGTCTCGTCCAACTCCACCTATAACAAAAAAAATTTTTTCTATTATATACATGAGTTTGGCTAGTGAAGTACACATGATTATATTTTTAGAATTTTTTTCGCGAAATGGCGATTGTTTCAACAAAAAATCGGGTTTTCGACGAAAAAAATCGACTTAAATTATTTATAACTTTTTTTCTTGTTAATTAATCGCTAAAATCGTGTGTACTTCACTAGATAGTCAAACAATGAAGCTACTGTTAAAATTTTAAGTCAATCGGATGTAAACTTTTTGAGTTCTACTGCTTGCCGATTTTGAAAACATGGTTTCGAGAAAAACGCGTTTGAAGTTTCAAAATGCTATAAATCTTAAGAATCGCATAAATATATATATTTTTTTTTATTTAAGCAATTGCAATCTCTGTAAGAGATTATTTTGCTGATACATAGGTTTGCGCACTTATATTACTATATATTTAGCGATACATTTTTTGACATATCAGATCATTAGATTACATTTTTTCAAAAAGGAGTACAATATGTTACAAGTGTCATTTTTTGGTTTATGTATTAGTACGGCGCTTGATAAAGGAAGGTGATAGTTTTTAAAATAGTCTGTGCCTTTATTTACACTTTCTTGAGCACATTTCTCTTTGGTTTTTTCTAAGGATAAGGCTTTATATGTTTCCTTTAGATCTGTGAAGGGGATTTTTCGTGAGTTATCTACATTCAGTGCTGCTGCAGCCTTAGCCAGTTTGTCAGCCATCTCATTTCCGCGAATGCCTGTGTGTGCTGGTATCCAGTAAAATTTAATTTGATTTTTATTTGACGTTTTTTGACAATAATCTTGAATTTTTTTCGAATTTCTAGTATATAAGAATTTGTTCTAATGTTGAATTTAAGATTTTTTAGTGCCATAAGTGCACTGATAGAATCTGTAAAAATGAGAGCATTTCGGTTCAAATGTTTAAGAGCGAGGTCTACAGCATCACTTAAGCCTAAGCATTCAGCAGTGAAAATAGATGCGTTTTTGTCTGTACTTCTTGTTATTGATTCTTTAAGTTCGCTGCAAATGCATGCGCTTCCAACAGAGGGGTATGAGTCTGATTTACTGCCGTCTGTATAAAAGACGTTACAGTTTTCTTGTATAATTAAATTATTGATTGGTATATTTGGATCTTTAATTTCTTTCAAGGATCTACCGAACTCTATGTTTACATTTACATTTATAGTGAGAACTTTATATTGGTACGTATAAATATTATAGTGATTTCCTTTTTTTGTTGTTTATAAATTTTTGGAACTGAACTATGGTGTCGTAGACTAATAAATTTTTATTGGAGTATATTTTATTTAGGTAACTGCTACACAGAAATCGCATTCGTTCTTGTACAAGGTGGAGTTTAGATTCTGATAAAAGGATATTAGTAGGTGTGCTGTTTCTGAATCCAAGGGCAAGCCGTATTGCGGCGTATTGAATTTTTTCAAGCTTTTCTATTTGTTGTGTTTGAGTTGGAAAATACACGAAACAACCGTAATCAATAATTAATTGATCGAATAAAACTTTTGTATAATATAACTAAGGTTTCTGGGTCTGATCCCCACCATGTGCCTCTGAGAAATTTAATTATATTAATAGCTCTCAAACATTTTTTTGTACTTCGTCTACTTGATCTTTAAATGAGGCCTTATAATCAAAAATTATACCTAAAAATCTTGCTTTCTCGCTCGACTTAATGATTGTGTCTTTTACTTTTATTTCAGATTGGCCTGGTTTTATATTACGTTTGTTGAAATGTATGAAACTCGTTTTATGAGGAGCAAGTTCGAGTCCTAGTTTTTCTAAGTTTTCGCTTATAATACAAATAGATTTTTCCAGTAGCTTTTTGCAATTAGCTCTTTTACAATATAGTGTAATATCGTCGGCAAATTGGGATATTGTAATGCTTTTTGGTATGTTGTTAGTAATTCTGGATACATATATACAAAACAAAAGAGGGCTGAGAACTCCTCCTTGTGGGACGCCTTTATAAATTATTCTCGGCTCATTCACGGTAATATCAGTGAATATTGTTCTTTCGTAAGTTAAAAAATGTATAAATCTAACCAAGTTGGCTGGACATCCAATCTCGGCTAGCATTTGTATCAGTATTTCGATATTTACATTATCAAATGCTCCGCATACGTCTAGAAATGCGGCGAGGAGATTTTTTTTTTGCTAAATGCATCTTCAATGTTTAATGTCAAGTTGGTTAGATTATCGATAGTCGATTGACCTTTCCTGAAACCTGTTTGACTTTTGGGTAGAATATTATTATATTCTACCCACCACTGTAATTTGTTCTTAAGCATTGTTTCAAAGAGTTTACATAAGCAGGATGATAGAGATATTGGCCTTACATTTTTTCCGTCGGACTTATTTATAAAATGTGTATATGAACTTTTCCAGTCAATCGGATAGTTATTTGTTATATACATTTCGTTGTAGATATCCAATAGAATTAATTTATATTTTACAGGTAGATTTTTAAGCACTTCATAGTCAATCCCGTCGAGGTCAGGAGCTGAGTGTTTTTTTTGTGTCTTTAAGCGCGATATTGAACTATGCGAAATCAAATGTTGAATTTAAAAATTCATTTTCAGCGCAAACAGGTATACATTCAGGATTAGTTGCAACCCAGGGGGGACTGATCTTGTCTAAGGCTATGTTTACTTTTTCTTTTGTTTGGTGGTTTTCAGGTGTGTGAGAAGGCTTTATTTTAACCCATTTATTTTTAGGACTTTACAAGTGTTCCATACATATTTTTTACTTAAACTAAACCGGATATTAGTCGCAAAATTTTTATGATGATCTCTTTTTTTAGATTTTAAAATTTTCTTTGTTTGAGCTACACATTGTTTATATGCTATATAATCATCTAAATTGCTAGAAAATCTCCACTTTTTAAAGGATGCTGTTCTGAGTCGCTTTGCCTTCTCACAATCTCCGTCCCACCAAGCTACTGGATTTCTGTGACTATTATTATTTACAATTTTTTTCTTTGGAGTATTAGTCTTAATAGCATTCGTAATGATGTTCGTAAATTTGGCATATTTTTTGCTAGCTGGTGATTGGTCATATTCTAAAGTTATGAATTGATTATAATTATTTTCTAAGTTCATATTTACTTTTTTCCAGTCTGTTCTTATAGATTTTAGTCTAAACAATTTTTTGTGATAGATATTTTTTTTAGGTTAACATTGATGTAAATTGGATAATGGTCAGAACCCCATGTATTATCATTTATATTTACATTTATTTTATCGGAAATATTTATAGATGAAAATATTAGATCTAAATTTGAAGTAACATTATTATAGGGCTGGACATATGTATTAGATTTTCGGTTATGTAAAAACAAATTGGCATTAAAATAACTATTTAAGAGTCTTTCTCCATTGGCATAGGTATTTTTACAGTTATAGTTTTTATTATCAGTTATTGTTTCTACATTGCCAAAAATCTTGTCCCATTGCCCTTGTGTTAAAGTTTTACCGGGCGCTCTATAACAAACAATAATATTGATTTCGGGATTTACATTGGTGATGTTTATACCTACTATTTCCGTTTCTCTGTCTGTACAATTTAGATGAGTTAGTTCGGTGAAAGCTAGGTTGTTGCGTACCAGTATGAGAAGCCCTCCACCTGTTGAGTATAGTCGATCTTTTCGAAATGTTTTGAATTCCGGAAAATTAAAATTTTTCTTCCGAGGATCTGTTTTTGAGAGCCAGGACTCAACGCATACGAATATCTCCAATTCTGCGAGAATTTTCGTGAGTTCTTCTTTTCTCTGTATAATACTATTAGAGTTCCAAACAACACTTAAGTCTTTTGCAATACACTTAGACATTATAAATTTTTATTAAGTTTATTTTATCACAAAGTGGATGAAGTAGAGTGTTCTTATTCTGATTCTGAATCGGCGACTTTTTGCTCCAAAAGTTTTTTTTTTATTCTTGTAAGTCTTGCCTTTAAAGCGCTATTTTCTAGTATCTTGTAGACTGCTTCAATCTCTCTGACTAAACCTTCAGTATCTTTAGTATATGTATTTAAAGCACACTAACCTCAAAATGCCAACTTTATTGTCGATTTTGAGGTTGTTGTGCTATAAAATATCGTATGAGACTGTTGTGGGAGGTGTTTTTCTACCTTGTTCGATTTTCTCACTCGCTTCGCTCGTGCGAAAACCCTCGAGCAAGGTAGAAAACCATCTCCCACAACAGTGTCATAATATACTATTGCTATACTTACTATATTTGATTGGCCGAAAGTATTTTCTAGAAAGAATTTTAATGAATTGTAATCTAAAGCATAGTTGTTTGATTAATCTCCGATAAGATTTTTTGCTGGTTCTAATGGTTTTTCTAAATTCTGTGTTACTGTTTGTACGAAGTTTTGTGTCTGTGTGTCTGATTTTATCTTTTTAGCTTTTTTGATTTTAGGTTTTGTGAAGTCATCAGTTTCTTTGTAAGTACTTTTTTGGTTGAGTTGCTGGTCCTCCTGTAAAGCTATATTGGCCTTGATGTCGCTTCCAGATGATGTAGATGGTGGTGGAGGCCTTTTTGTACTTTTCTTTAGAGTATCTTCTTTTTCTGGGGTCATTGGAATTTCGTCGGTAGTCAGCGTTTCCTCGTTATTTTGTGTATCTATTTCGATGGGTATATTTGCAGGTAGAATTTGTGGTCATAATTTGGCTACGTGTCCTGTTTGTTTACAAACAAAGCAGCATGTTGAATCAGTGCTTAAGTAAACCCAGTAATTTGTATCATCGTGATTGATCTGTAGCGAGTCTGGAAGGAGACGCTCGTCTTCGTCTTTGATATAAACTTGTCGTCTAAACGAAAGAATATGTGAGCGGCCGGGTTTGGTTAGGCCGGCTCTAATGTCTCTTATTTGAGAGACTGGGGAAATTCCTTTGATTTTCAGGGCGTCTAATAATGCATCGTTGGAAATAGATGGTCGTACATTAGAAATCACCACTCTTTTATTTTTTTCGATAAACGGTCGAACGGCGATCTGAAACTCTTTCACTTGTACGGTTTTTCCTACTAGTTTGTCTACCAGCGAATTATTAGTAAGGTATACACACACTCGTCCGCCGGAAATTTTTGATATGAACTTTATTTCACTCGTAGAGATTAACGTTTCTATTCCGTAAATATAATCCTCTATAGTTAGACCTTCAATCGAGTCTAAAATAACTGCTTGTGCATATTTCGGTCGAGAGTTTACAGCATTGGCAAAGGTTTGTGTTAAGGTACGTTGATAAGAACTTTGATTTTCGTTAGAGCCATTGCCCCTGTTGCCAGAAGCAGTTGCACTCATTTTAAACAGCCCTTCAAACTGCGTTTGCAGTTCGAAGGCTGTGTCACTATAATTATCACACGGCGCGGTTATCAAACGTTTCTACTATGAATCAAAGGTGTGCGGGCACACGTTGTCTCGATTTGTTGACACTGTCACCGGAAAGACACGTCTGCTCGGTTTGGTAGTTCGAACAAGACTGCGCATAAATACAGTCCATAATAATTTTTTTTACCTTCAGTCTGCTATCCCTGCACCATATAATTGTCCTTCCAGGGCCTTCATTTCCTCTTCTTCTTTTTTTTTGCCTGATGTAATGCTGCGCCTGGCCTCTTTCGCGATATCGGACATACGATGCTCAGCGGTTTTGACGCGATTGGCGTCCGTTTCCACGCAAAACTCGTACATGTTTGGTCCAACAGTCAACCCAAGAGAATCGTAAACGGCAAACAGACCCGGGAAGCCGTCATTGAATATAATAACGGCTACGTCAGTCGCAATGTCAACTATAGTCTTACCGCTTGACCCCGTCTTTGGAGCAATTGACCACACTACAGCATTAAACGACTCGTTATTGTTCTGAGTATACGCACCCAAGCAGCGTGACAGAAGGTTGTCGGAGCTGAGTTCATTATAAATGGGTTTTATTGCGTTAAAAACATCCTCATGCATTGGACTCTTGTGCTCGTACGTTGCAAGTGTACCAAGCGCTGTACTGCGCTGCCAAGAACACCAAGAGTCTACTCCGACGGGACACTTCTCGTGCTGTGTATTCTCTTTCGTCGACACTTTATGAAGTAACATTGCCCAAATTTCATTCCGCATTTTTTCAACCGAATCGTAGTTTCTCCTAATAGCAAGTCCGGAATAAATAGAAAGTTCATCAATTAACTTTTCGGTCAACTTTCCTCGGCCGCCAAGACCTTTCGTTGTTTTTTTCAAATTGCGCAGACGCGTCCCCATGCGCTTCTGAACGTGTCCGACACATTCTTTTTTTTCGACGATGAAATCTTTATAAGGTTTGGAGTCGACTTTACCTTTATATGTTTTTGAATCGCCGTCACCGATATATTTCAAATATTTGATATTTTGAAGTTTTTCTAAGCATTTGAACATTTCTATAACTGCGTCGATCTGCATTTTCCCGGCACTACCTTCATGGTTGGCATCACAGTTCTGTTTGTGTGAAGGGTATACCTCTTCGTATTCAGCAGTACCTTCTTCTTTTTGTCAATATTCACACACTTTACAGTACTTAGATTTTACACACACATCCAATACCTTGCCAGTGTACCAACCAATCAAAGTCACCAATCCGAACAAAGACGTAAACCCTCTCTTTCGCCAAGATCCGTCGCCTGACACCGTGAGACTTTCTTTTTCACCTCGTTCGATAGAAATTTCTTTTTCTTTAATCACTGATTTTTTCATAGATATAATTCGAACAGATGAAGTAGCAGTGGCGATATTAGATATGATCTTACTGTAAGTTGTTTGAAAAACAGGCTTTGCAAGATCCATCCTAGAGCAGAACTTTTTTATACCGTTGATGCCTATGCCTATGATGCGCATAGCTAAAATAATACGGCAGTTGATCTCATAAGCACGACCATTTATTACAGGACAGCTGTTAATATCAGCATCACCACAGTTCGAACAAGACACAATAATTTTGAAGCCTAGTCCACGCTTGTTCGACTCTAAAAACCGCACGTCACCATTACATTTTTTGCATACTACTAATTCAGAAAGAGCAGTTAATACAGCGAAAAAGTTGATGAAACAGTAGCCGAAATTATTATCAACATCACGGTCACGGTCTAAATCAGTAGTTTTCAATTTCTTAGCCAAGGTACTAACGTGCTCCGAATCGCCTTGGAACGAATGGCGGTTAGGCGGGCGTCGATTACTAATTTTACTCCGTTTTGTACTTGTACTTCTTGTTTTACTGCCTTTGCGACCACTGTACACCTTTTCACTCATAATTAAGTACTTGTAAATATAATTCACAGTTAAAAAGTAAAGCAAAACTCAAAATAACAACGTAAACAACGAGAACGGCTGATCGACTAAACACAGGGCAAGAGTGATTAAACACGTGCTGTAAAGACGCTGTAACCGTCGTAATGTCATGTAGCGACCTCTATAATTCAAATTTAAAAAACGATATCGATCGTAGGTAACTTCTACTAATTTCCAAAGCCACGAAATTAAAAAAAGTGAGCATCGCTAAAATAAGCGAAAATTGTGATTTTGGAGCATCAAAGCTGTTTGAAAAAAATTGATTTAAAAAAATTTTGTGTTTAAATCGGTACTTGGGCGATGTAGATTTTGATTCTAGGATTGTTTTGGCAAGATTTAAGCCAATAAAAAAAATGGAAAAAAAACAAAAAAAATTGGGGGATATAACCCCTCAAACTGTCGATGTTTGTCACCCTGTTTCAACTCTGATGTATCAACAGGTTAGCCGCCCAATCAGTTTTTTAAACTGTCGGTATTTGTCCCCCTGCTTCAACTCAGGTCAGATCGAAGGCCTTACTTTCCACTTTGGAAGCTTGGCACTAGGTGTAACTGTATGCACGGCCTTTAAGAGTGCCCCCGTCGCTCCATCACCGATTCCAGAGTACCAAGTTAATAGAGAATCTGTAACTGGGTGGACCTAGATTTTAGATGGATTCCGAACCATGAGAGCCGCGGTGAAAAGTAAGCGCATGCGATCTGAATAAAAATGCAGTGCAGAGGTGCCGGCAAGACAGCCGAGACCGGGAATCGATCCCGGGTCCCCGGGACGAGAGTCCAAGCCTCTACCGCCTGAGCAACCGCGGCTCCTTCTTCAACAAAAAGGAACTTTAAATATATTGTAAGATACACCGATCGAAAGGAAATTACATCTACTCTAAGAAGTTATGTATCTTTTTCACATATCTAAAGTATAAAACCATAAAATATTTTTTTTTTAATTTTGCTAAATCTAAAAATTTTCTGAAATAAGCAGTAAGTTTGGACCACTTAGCTTCAAAATATAATCAGTTATATCTTGGGTCATATCTGATATTATACCTGAAAATTTTCAACCTAAAATACGGTGGCCTTAAAAAGTTATGGTGACCACAAAATTATACTATATATGTACATGCACATACACACACACACGCGCGCGCGCGCGCGCACGCACGCACGCACGCACACACACTCACACACACACTCACATACATACACATACACACGCACGCACGCACGCACGCACGCACGCACGCACGCACGCACGCACGCACGCACACACACATACACACATCAGGAGTCTCACAGACCTCTTAATGAATGTCTAGGTTAATTTTACGCCAGTTGATAGTAAAATAATTTTAACATGTTCCAGTTTCTTCCGTCACTCAACTTATGGTTCATATTGCGGTAGCTATCATTACAATTTGCTACCAATAAAATTAATTCGACTAATTTCTGGTTCAATCGCAACATGTAAATTTCGCGTCTTCGCTCAACTAGGTAGCAGTAGTAGTATTGGTGATTATTTCCATTCCGTTTACTTACAGTTTGCAGTTCAGTTTAGTCGCAACGGATACAGCTTAATTGTATTCTGAATAACATCTTCAAAATGGAATAGTGCATAATTTCCAATATTAATAAAATTACTCTAGTTTCTATAGTTTACGTATAGAATAATCATACTAATGAACTTAATAGCTTATAATCCTCAAAGCATATCATTTCCAATTTGTCAGTGTAAAATGTTTTATAAATGTACTAGTGGATTAAATGCTTGGAAAATGAAATTGTCGAGTCCGTTTGATCTGCTGCAATATCGGACATGGACAAATGCTGAAAAGTGTCAAAGCGTGGTACAAGGCTAAAACGTTCTTCGACGAGAAGCAACGCTATTAATGAAAACGATAACGAAATAATCTCGGGGCGTAAGCGTTCAAAAGAAATTGGAAATAATCGATCGGATTGGTGGAGCGCGCACAGCAATCGCGTCCAGGCAGAGTCGAGCATGGGCAATACTTTCAACCAACGTACGTTAAATACACGTATCTAACGAAGTGACAAATCGCGTTAGCTTTATGGAGAGGCTAGTGCATAAACATGCGCCGAGCAAATAATTGCCAAAGCGTTTTGCCGACTGCCGAAATGAAGTTTCCTTTGCTTTTCCAAAGTGCCGTTTACCGAAGTTGAAATTGCGTTGATTTCTGCGTTTCTCTGCATATATATGTATACGTACACTCGAAAATTCGACCTATTTTAGTCGCACACATGCGCCTGTGCATGCACGCACACGCACATACCTCGAAGCTGTATGGACTGCGAGAATAGAAAAAAGTTCCAATGGCCGCTGGGCAGGTAAGGCAAACGCGCCTATACCCGTGTAAAACATAAGTCTTGGATAAGTCTGGAAAAAGTCTGACTCAGAAAGTCTTGCAAAAGTCTAGTTACGGAGACGATCCCATATACATACGTACACACACACACATACGTACACACACACACACACACACCCGCACCCACACACATGCACACACATACACACTTACTCGTTAGGTGAGTAATCTATATCCTCTGGTACAATTTTTGCCTAGTAGGCATTAACAACTATGCTGAAATAATCTAATTTGCTGTATTTCTGTTCCATTTGATTACTATGTTTAGTTATTTTTCACATAAAAGTTCAATTTATTTACTGAAATAACATATCCAGTAAAAATTTGTTATTGAATTGTGAAATACGGAATGTTTGAAATAGATGCATATAAAACAAAGAAAATGGAATTCTCTCATATCGTATTCATTGGCATGTTTACTACGAGAAATATTCAGATTTTGATTTTATAAGTTTGAAATGTGAAAAAAACTTTGGCAAAGTCCACTTTCCTCGAAAATGTCCCCGTATAATCCACATATATTGCAGGCAAACAAGACAAGTTAAAGTACGTAGAAGGCGCGGCCAAAGTTTGTGAAAATGTAGCGGGAGAAAAAAATAATTCGATTCGAGAGGCAGACGAGGAGTAGAGCAGGTCGAGAAGCGGCTTGCGCGCCCAACGTCTTCTGCTCGCACATATATGTACGTATTATGGTAATAGTCGTGAATAGAAAGTTTAAAGAGCGCTCTCTTTAGCTGGATGGGGTATGGCACAAGCCAAAGTGCGCTCAGCTGCAGCGGCAGCATACATCCAGCGCATGGCCCTCCTGCCAAGCGCGAAGATTAATGCTAATTTTAGGGGTGTTAATAGGTCCCGCGACGATGGTTAATGTGAGCGGGCGGTTTCCAGCCTGGCGTTGGCTTCTTCGCCACTGAAAACGGCCAGCAACCTCTCCACAGTCAGTTACCGCGCGCCTTTGCCATACGGATTTACTGGGAGAAAGGGGGAGAGAGAGAGAGAGAGAGAGAAAGAAGAAAGAGAGACAGAGAGAGAGAGAGAGAGAGCACGATGGGCAGGGTCAAAAGTTGAAGCAATTACCCCAGTTTGCCGGGCGCCCAGAAAACAATGGCGGAAAGTGCTAACGACGTCTCTCTCTCGCTCTCTCTCTCTCACTCTCTCTCATCTCTCTCTCTCTCTCACTCTCTCTCTCTCGCTCTCTCTCTCACTCTCTCTCATCTCTCTCTCTCTCGCTCTCTCTCTCTCACTCTCTCTCATCTCTCTCTCTCTCTCTCATCTCTCACTCTCTCGCTCTCTCTCACTCTCTCTCATCTCTCCTCTCTCTCTCTCTCTCTCTCTCTCTTTCTATCTCGCTCTCTCTCTCACTCTCTCTCATATCTCTCTCTCTCTCTATCTCTCTCTCTCTCTCTCCCTCTCTCTCTCTTTTACTCTTTCTCATATGCACACTACACCGCACCAAGCTCGCGCGAGTCGTCCTCGCGCGTTTTAATTGTCGAGCGTGGCACCAAATCTGCCTTTTCCCACAACGCGCGCGCGCGAGCCTTTTCCGCCGTACTCTTCGACTTTCTCGACATATTTTCTTGCTTTCAACTCATCATTGAGACATCGTGAACTGCTCATTATGAACAAATAATAATCCTTATCGTAACTTTACTAATTAATATACTAATTCTAATGCTACTAATACTTACAAATTATATTGTCAATTATTTACAATACGTTTTTTAATTTGAACCCTTAAATCTATTTTGCGGTTTTGTTATTAACTCTTTATATATAGCATAGTATTGTAGTTGGTTACTTGTGGTCAATGGAGCAATACATTTAATACCAATTTGAGGCTAATAAATATAATTTTAAGTAAAGTATTTTAAATAGGTAATATCATGCACCATTGATACATCAAATAAGGAATTATTATATTTTTAAAAAAAGTTATATTTTTTATTTAAAAGTAATATACTTTGTAACTACTCCTGAGCTTAATGAGTAAACTGCCTCAGATTTATAGCCCAATACTCCATACAATGACTATACGTGCCAGCCCTGACTTGCATACTTTCACGAAATTAATATTGCAGATTAAAGTTTTCCGAAATCCTGTAAAATTTATGTCTACCTATCGCTACGATCCCCTTTAGCTAGGCTCGTCGGGTGTCGAAGCACCCTAAAAAATATTTTGACGAAGTCGTTGGCGATGCTTGTTTTACGGTGGTAAATAGCCGATGTCAAAAAAGTACTTAAGTTTCATCAAGACTTTGCATAACCGACCAAATCTTAAAAACAGTCAGCGAGAGTGTCGCGAGTGGCGCAGTTGGTTTCGAAATTTAATGACTTGTGGTGAGCAATGCGGTGCACCTGCAGCCGCGAAGGGCAACGCAACGCTTTCGGCGTCTCGGTCTCGGGGAAGTCTCAGCAGGCACAGGACACGGCAACGAGCATTAACATTTTTCGTGTCTGAGCCTTTTGAAGGGGAAGAAGGAGCGTCAGATGAGTAACAAGGGAGAGGGGCTAAAAATATTTGCCATTATGCTAATCACTAAAAGACACGTGCTCCTAATGGTTATTTTTTTACGGAGCTGAAATAATGCGCCAGTGTGGACTCCTTGACTGCGTTGATCTGCACTCTTCCGGCCTGTTCTCAGTAGCTGTGTCTGCGTTCAGCGTAAACCGAGAGCGCAAGTCAACTCTCCGAGCAGCGATTCAAGTGACTCCTGCAATCCTACTTGTAGACGGGGGTGGGAAGGCAGGTTCGAAATTCGCAATTTCACATCGTCGATTAGCCTAAGCCTGATATTACCCTCCTGTGTCTTTCGAAATGAAAACACATAAATATACGGAGGGTGAACGTAATATACACCGCAATGTCAAAACAGAACCGTGCATTCATAATTGAAACAGGAAACGCGCAAGCTGATACAAATATATGTATAGACAGATATTGGTTTGATGTAGCTGGTATTAGACAAAAATATATTTCGTGAAGCTTTGAATATTTATTGTTATATATATATATATATATATATATATATATATATATATATATATATATATATATATATATATATATATATATATATATATATATATATATTCATTCTCATTTCATAGTCATAATTACTTTATGACATTTATGTGTTCATGTGTATGCGTATTGAAAATACATTCAAGTTTTATTTGCTGAATTGCATTGTTATAATTAAAGGAAATTTGGAATAATATTTTAGTTTAAACTAGCATTACTTTAAAAAGACCGTTGCCAATTCATTAGCACTTAACTTCCTCAAACTTTAAAAAATGTTCCAATATGAAATTATTTATTCTATTTAATACTGGGGTGAAAAATAAAAATGACAAATCTATTGCTTTTTAATATGTCGATATATACACACACACACACATTCACACATATATATGTATATATATATATATATATATATATATATATATATATATATATATATATATATATATATATATATATATATATAAATTGTTGTCCTGTGTTATTATCAAGCCTGTTATAATATATACTTTGAATCAGTGTTCAATGATGTAGATAGTACGTAAATAGTGTTATAATACAATTATAAACCGATTTAATGAGTCCACCACGCCATTAAAGAGGATTATAGAAAGTAGCATATACTTATTAAGGTGATTTATAATTCTATTATAATTCTATTCTATTAATGTTTAAGTGTGTTGTTTTAATCTTTTCCTGTCTGCTGCCTTTCAATGGTTTAAGCTTTCAAGTTTAAATTAATTACATGTCTGAATGTAAATAGTTAGGTTATAAGTATTTATAATACTGGGTTGTCCCTAACAGTCTGAAGTTTAAGCTTTTTAGATTCAATGATTCTAAAACTCGCTTTTCCTCAACTATCTAATCTTAATCTTTAATAGTATATTATGCACCTAGGGAATAAACTGAGCCAGTAAATGCCTATGTGTGATTCGGCGCCCAAGCGGAGCGAGAGCGCCACATACGCTGGCAATCGCTAGCTCACTTTATTCACGAGCGCAATATACGATTTTTTAACATACCCACCGTAAAGTTCATACTCGTTCACCGCCGAAGAAGGAAAAAAGTGCTACATATTTACTCTCTAACCTCTCTCTAGTTCCCGGCGCCACGCGCTGGGCGCTAGAGTTGGGGCAGGGAATTAATGTAGCACTTCTTTCCCAACTCGGCAGAGAAGAAACACTAACTTTACGCTGGGGTGTGTTAAAAAATTATAATTATTTGAGGATCTCAACGCTGATAACACATAACGTTTTTCGAACGTTTAAAAACGTTAGAGTTCAAACATTCAAACGTTGAAAAGTGAAGTTTTATATACGTCTGAAAAACATTGGTGAAACGTCTCAATGTCCGCAGATTCGTTCCACATAAGACATTGTAAAATCGTTTTTGAAATGTTCGAAACAGGTTTGAAAATAGTTTGAAAAAATACTAGCATAGAATATATCGAAAAAAATCGTTTAAATAGAATTTGATTCTACAAATATTATCAAATTTGGTAATATTTGTAGTATCAAATTCTATTTAAACAATGTTTTTCGATATATTCTATGCTAAACCTTTTTGAAACGTTTTAAAGTCGGTTTTAAACTACTTAAATTTTTACCTTTCAACAGACCTTGGAGAGTTTTTCAAACGTTTTAAAAACGGTTTTACAACATCTTACGTGGAATGAATCTTCGGACATTGAGACGTTTTACCAACGTTTTTCAGACGTATTCATAACTTTTCTGTTTAAAGTTTGAAGGTTTTAATCCTAGCGTTCTAAATACGTTCGAAAAACATTATGTGTTATCAGGGATTTAACCCTTTCCCTATGTATGATAGATGATTTTTATTTTCAATTATTTATAAATATCGGTTTCCCATAGCGGATTATGGGGGTAATTGCGTATAAATGATTAAATATGAGATAGATTTTCACTGATTTTTTTACAACACGAGTATTTATTTAAATTGACCCTTTAACGTGAATCGTGCATTAGTAGTAGTAACGTCTTAAAGTCTATTTCGCTCGATTGCCAGTCTAATTTTTTACATTCTAAGCTGAAAAAGCACTTAAATAATTGATCATACGTTACTGAGAATACATGAAAAGTAAAATTATTAATATTTTAATTCAGCGTTTAAAAAAATGAAGTAGTAACCATGATTTACTAACACCAACGTAGGTCACAACTATACGGTTTCGGAGGACGAAGACGGAGGACGAGGACGACTCGCGCGAGCTTGGTGCGGTGTAGTGTGCATATGAGAAAGAGTAAAAGAGAGAGAGAGAGAGAGAGAGAGAGAGAGAGAGAGAGAGATAGAGAGAGAGAGATATGAGAGAGAGTGAGATAGAGAGAGCGAGATAGAAAGAGAGAGAGAGAGAGAGAGAGAGAGAGGAGAGATGAGAGAGAGAGTGAGAGAGAGCGAGAGAGTGAGAGATGAGAGAGAGAGAGTGAGAGAGAGAGAGATGAGAGAGAGAGTGAGAGAGAGAGCGAGAGAGAGAAAGTTTCATACGTATTAATGTACATTAGAAGTTCAAAAAATTGATATGAATTTTCGATTTATATATGGATAATTCCAGGCAACTATTAAACAATGCTGCACAGGGGGGTTCCCGAAAATGGTTGCAAATTTTTTATATGAAAATATATGTCAAAAAATGTTATTTTTTCACATTTTAGCCTCTAAGATGCTTCGTGGCTCCTATTATAATTGACTGAATTTCCTAATGTGGCCAAAAAATGGCAATTATAAAAAAATTCTACTGAACTTGCCTTTCAACCATTTTGAACGATTCCGATTTCTTCGTCTATTTATGAAGTTTATGAAAACAAATATTAGACTTATTGGCAGCTGACGGGGCCACTCTTGAAGAGCTGAATGTAAACTTAAAATGTTTTTAGTTGAGGAGGGCATAAGGAGGATCGTGAGGAGGAATGTGAGGAGGGCATGAAGAGACGGGACGAGGAGGGGCGAGGTGGAGCAAAAATAAGATCAAAATAACGTATTTTGTTAAATGATACAACTTTTTTACATTTAACATTATTTATGAAAACGTCATTTAAACAAAGTTTGTTGAGAAAAGCGGAAAATAAACGGCAAAATTAAAAAATTTTGGCCTATATAAAAAATTAAAAAATTTTTATGGTGTACCATATTGAATAAAAAGGGCTGAAATTTTTTTTTGGATGCTTCTTTCAATATGAACTTTCATATAGAAAATTGGCGAAAAATTTCGAGAACCCCTGCGCAGCATTTTTTAAAAATCCGCTGGATAGACCCATATATATATATATGGGTTGAACGACACTGGTATATATATATACACCAGCGTCGTTCAATAAGTCCTTAGAAAATCTAAGAGATAGCGCTCGTAGTATCGAAAATGAATTTTTCTTAGTGAGCAGCACTACTAACTAGACAGCTGTTAAAGTTTCAGCTCTGTTGATCACATAGTTTCATTTTTATTGTCGATTGAAGTCAACAACTTTTGTTTATTCATAACAATGGAAAAAAGTAAGTTTCGAGCGGTGATTAAATATCTATATTTAAAAGGCTTAACACCGAAAGAAATCAAAGCTCAGTTGAATGAATTTCATGGCACATCTGCTCCTGTGTTTGCAACTGTTTACAATTAGGTGAATGAGTTTAAACGTGGCCGTACATCCACAAAAGAAGAACATCGTTCGGGACGCCCAATGGAAGTGACTACCCTCGAAATGATTGACAAAATCCACGATATGATTTTAAGTGATCGACGAATGAAGGTTCGCGAAATAGTTTAGGCCACAGGCATATCGCAAGGTACAGTCGCTTCAATTTTACACGAAAAATTGGATGTGAAAAAAATCTCGGCAAGATGGGTGCTGCGTTGGCTCACAGTGGAGAATAAACGCAATCGTGTGGTCAACTCTGAGGCTGTTTTGGCGCTTTTCCGTCGCAATCCTCAGGAGTTTCTGCGTCGATACATAACTGTAGATGAAACATGGATACACTACTACACTCCAGAGACAAAGGAACAGTCAAACCAGTGGATTTTTGAAGGTGAACGGACTCCGAAGTAGGCGAAGACGGTGAAATCGGCCAGCAAGGAGATGGCCACGGTCTTTTGGGATGCACGCGGCATCATCTACATCGATTACTTGGAAAAAGGAAAGACGATAACAGGAGAGTATTATGCGTCATTATTGCACCGATTGAGCGAAGAAATCAAGGAAAAACGGCCTCATTTGAAAAAGAAAGAGATCCTCTTTCATCAAGACAACGCACGGGTGCACACCTGCGCAGTTTCGATGGCCAAAATTATGGAGTTGAAGTTCGAATTATTACAAGATCCACTGTCTTCACCAGATTTGGCCCCTAGTGACTTTTTCTTATTTCCAAACTTGAAAAAATGGATTGGCGGACGACGGTTTACGTCGAACGAGGAGGTCATCGCCCAAACAAATGCCTATTTTGAGTAGCTTCCAATATCCTACTTTTTAGATGGCTTAAAAAATGTGGAAAAACGCTTGGAAAAATGTATAGAGCTAAAAGAAGATTATGATGAAAAATAAAAACCAGTTTCCCAAAAAAAATTTTGTTTCTATCTTTTTCTAAGGACTTATTTCTATAAATTTTACCCCTCCTTGACCCCCTTCCTTGGCCGTCCCATGAAAACTCTCTTAGCCCCCCTCGACCCGCTCGGTTTCCCGTCAATGCCCCTGAATTTTATTTAGCTTTACTAAGTATTGTATAATAGAATTAGAATTAATGTGTATTATATTACAGCTAATCTGAATGTTACTCATGTGAGTAATAGTGTATGTTGAAAGTATGTTGGAAGTATAAGCTTTAAGCTCAATAATTAAAACTTGATTCAGTATAATAAAAATTAATTGCAAAAATATAAAGGTATCTACGTTTTCTTTTTTTATATCTTAAGTATTCAAAGATATTTTTTCCACACCACGTAGCGGTAAATATCATAGCGCGCTTTTTGTATAGTGGTATCCGTCGTAGGCCTAATTCACGGAATGGAAGTATAACATGAAGCTTTCAATCAATTTAATTTACCAAAGAGTTATTGCATTATAATAAAATTTAGAATTTAATCTACGAAAAATGGAAGCATATCACGAAGCTTTCAACCAATTTAATTCACCACAAAGTTCAATTGTTATAAAATATAGCATATCATTATAATTATTATCAATTAAATGATTCCTTATATTGACCGTCACTTGATATTTGATGAAATCGAAGAGCCTGAATAGAGACGTGAAGGCCGAATCAATCAGCCTGTGCCATGAAATGAAAGCTGAAATATTCTCTGGATTGCTGTTTAGTGGGCATAGTGGTATCAAATTAAAATATGTTTGGATTTTAAGATTACGTTTTTACTGCTTCTTTTTTAAAATAAAATTACATTAAGTTCAAATGCTATATTTTTGTTCTA
This sequence comes from Gastracanthus pulcherrimus, assembly GCA_949152435.1. Lineage (NCBI taxonomy): Eukaryota > Metazoa > Arthropoda > Insecta > Hymenoptera > Pteromalidae > Gastracanthus > Gastracanthus pulcherrimus. The sequence goes on along the minus strand of OX424575.1, from coordinate 134,668,372 downwards.
TTTTTTCCACGCTACCTAAGAGATACATAGATAGGCGCGATTTTCTGTGGTATCCTTTTTATTTTGAAAGCAACGCAATAGTATGAGTGAATTCGTGTATATTATAAATAATAATCTATATGAAATTTGTTTCTATATAATTTGTAATCTATATAAAATTGTTACTCCTGGAGACATTGATAAGTGCATATCAGCTGAAATGCCATCTATAGATGATGAGGAACTTCGAAAATTAGTGATTAAACATATGCATGGTCCATATAACGAAAATTCTCCATGTTTCGATAAAAATAAAGATACGTGTAAGAAAAAATTTCCTAAAGGTTTTTGAGAATCTACCATATATCAAGAAAATGGATATCCCGAGTATAAAAAACGTAATAATGTTTCAGATAATTATAAATATCGAATTAAAAATCGAAATCAAATTATTCCCGAGATTGTTCCATGGTAGTTCCTAATAATTTTTTTTGTTAAAAAAATATAAATGTCACATAAATATGAAATATTGTACCTCTATTCTAAGAATATATTTTTGATTATATTCATAAAAGTGGAGATAAGACATTTAGTCGGGAGTAAAGGTGGAGACGAACATACGCGTCGTAGTTTCTAGAAGTGAGATTGTGACGTTTTCGACCCTGGAATAGAGGATTAAACACAAACAACTTTCCGCTGGACACGAGAAAAAATCCTATACTACACTCTGGAGTAATGAGGGCTATTGACGTTTGCAAGTTTACTGCTCTCACTTTGCTCGGGCGGCAATTCACTCGTGGGCGTCAGTAGCCTACATTACTCCCTAGATGCATAATATACTATTTGAAGAAAATAAAATAGCAGAAGCTTTAAATAATTGGGAAACAACTTTAGAAATCATGGTTTAATCTAAACAAAAGAGATGATTTGCTAAAACAATAATATATGTAAATATACCACAGCACTATATTTTTAATTTAAAAACTAAATCTAAGCGTAAAACAATTACGTAAACGAAAAAATTATGCGAGTGGTCGTTTAAATGTTGTTTCGATAAAAGATATTGAGCATTTACTTTTAAAATTAATATTAAATCGAGTTAAAGGTGCTACTTCATTTGAAGATTTACGTACTTACAATAATATTACATATGACTCATATAAAGAAGCTGCAATTTCAATGGGTTTAGTAAATAATGATTCTTAAATTTATAATATTTTTGAAGAAGTTTGTAAAATAATGTTACCGTTTCAACTCCGTACATTTTTTGCATGGTTTCTTTTAATTGAAAATATTCAAGGTTATAATATTTGGAAAATAAAGAAAATAACGCATTACTTCATATATATGAAATATTAATGTTGAAAGAAATGTCCTGTAAAGAATTTGGATTACCTGAAACAGAACACATTTTTGTAGAAAAAAATGATCTAATCAATAAGAAAATTATAGTTAATAGTAAAAAAATATTTAATACTATGTATAATCAATTAAATAAGGATAAAAAATTTATTTCTTAACAGTTAACGAATAGTACAAATAAAATTAATTTCATTGATATCCCTGGAAGTTCAGGTAAAACTTTGTTATACAAAACATTAATATATTACTTTCCGTCAATAGAGAAACCCGCTGCCAATTCATTGGCACGTAGCTACCTCAAACTTTAAAAAACGTTCCAATATAAAATTATTTATTCTATTTAATACTGAGGTGAAAAATAAGAGTGACAAATCTATTGCTTTTTAATATGTCGATATATATATATATATATATATATATATATATATATATATATATATATATATATATATATATATATATATATATATATAAATAGTCAAAGCTTCACGAAATATATTTTTGTCTAATACCAGCTACATCAAACCAATATCTGTCTATACATATATTTGTATCAGCTTGCGCGTTTCCTGTTTCAATTATGAATGCGCGGTTCTGTTTTGACTTATTGAACAACCCTCATGTATATATATTATAAATATAAAACCAGAGATGAGTAGAGAGATGGGCAACGGAGGGGTTTTCGGCGCGACGCGTTTTGAAGCAGTCGCAGTGTCCTCACAAACTTTGGCGTACATATGGTGGCTTCGGGGAAAAGGATCAAAATGAGAACCACTTTAGACAGCAAGTAAAGAGTTTTCAAGAAACCGAAACAAGCGTTTGAATTTCGTTTCTGCAGTAAGCTAAATGCACCAGTACCTGGACAAATAAAAAATCGTGACCTATAGTGGAACACGGACGAAAAATTACTGTTTTCATAAAAAATACAGTCATAAATCGTTATAGTAAAATTTGTTATCTATTGTCTAGGGTATCAACTATTCAAATAAACATGAATTATTCCAAATCTGCGGCAGAAATTATATTCAACGCTTTTACTAAAAATGTGTTCTGAGCAGGATCCGAGGATAACGAAGGGCGCTACTGAATCGTGCAGATTTGACTGAATCGCGAGGATTGAGTTTTACATTCAAAAGAAATATTTTACTTTACCAGTATCAAAATAATGTTTTTATCAATAGATGGCACGCTCACGAAAACGATTAAAGTTGTATTTAGTGAAAACAATAATTATTTTCTGTACAATTAGGTGTCCTAGTTCTGGTCCCATATTTTTGCGCGGGAGCAGTAGTGGGACACTCAAAATATACAAATTATAATTAGATTCAGTGATTGAAATCTACTTTAGAGCTTACTAAACAAGATATTAAATAACAATCAATAATGTCAACTGGAATGAATTTCGGAAATAGTGGATTTTGGAAATCTATAACTTTTGCTTGGCGGGTGTAATCCTATAACCTCAAAAAGTGGTGTTACAGGTCTCTTGTAACGGTCCAGTGTTTTTATCTGCTTTATAATTGCAGGGAAAAAACGCGTTCGCGTTCTGACTCGATTTGTCGTAGTTTATTTCTTTTAAATCCCTTTTGTTCTCGGGTCTAACGGGGCCCAGGCTGATATTGTGCCTAAGCCTCGTGATCCGCCCCCCCCTGTCGCTCCTCGATCCTCTCGAATCGCTAATGCGTACCGCCGAGGAGAGAAGCGTAGTCTTTTCCTAACTCTTTTTGTGGCCGCGCTCGGTACACTTTGAGCGACAGAGCGAATGCTCTATCAAGCCCAGAGTTTCCGTACGCTGGCCTTTTGGCACAGTACACACGTCGAGTACGCGTGCTGTGATCTTTTTTTTATGTTTTTTCTTTTTTATTTTCTTTAGACGCTGTAGTCGCTCAGCGAGAAGCGAGCGACTAAGGTCTGGATGATTGCTGCAAGCAATTTCTTTTGTATTCTCTTTTTTTTTATTATTTTTTTATGGACGTATAGAGGGAATAAGAGTTTTCCGAAAATGAGGAATAAATCAAGTGTATAGATATATATCAAGTGTGGTTTTTATTTGCAGCTTTCTTAAGTGTAAGGGAGTTTAATCAAATTGACGCTCTACCACGTATATATATATATATATATATATATATATAGAAGCTCACATATTACAAATTTCGCCTCAGGAAAGCTGACAATGAGAGAGAGGCTTGAGATTATTCTAGCTCTTATTCGGATCTATCGTCCTGGTCTAGCCAAATGGCGTGGGCCTCGTTCGACCTCACCCGCGACAGAGCTGAAGCTCTATCAAGCGAGCGAAGGAACAGAGTGCCCCAGCGACTGTCCGCCTGGGTATTTATATTCTTCGCGGCTCTCTCCATCTCTCTCATTCCCACCATTCCTTCCTTCCTTCAGCTCTCCCCACCGCAAAGGGCCGAGCTGCGCCGCTCAATTTTCGCGCCGCTCGCGTTCTCGCGCTGCAGGTAATACTGCCCGTCGGTAATATGCCGGCGCGCCCTGCAAACGCGAGCTTACCATCGTGGCTTACGCGCATATAACGCACGTTGGGCTAGGTTTTAATTCTCAAAATGATACTTAGTACGATCGGGGTGTTACATTGCCCCCCAAATTAAATTGTTTTATTTTGCACAAATAAGTAACAAACTAAAAAAATTTAATTTCCTGCGTGCCCAACGTGTTATTAGTATAATCTTTTCCGATCGCCCCCTCACGTCGATGGATAAAAAGGTATTTAACGGAAAATTAAACTCTTGTTTTTTAGGGGCAAAAGAAAACATGATTTATTTATGCCAAATTATATACAAAAGACACACACACAAACATAACCCATACAAATCACAACAAAAAATAAAAAACCTCTTTTTTTTTTTTAAAAACAAACAAATAAGTAAATAAATATACACACATATCCCCATCAGGGATGCTCTACTCTTTAATTTTTTCGAACCATTCAGCAAAATCGCTTATTTCGCACTCCACGATATCCTCCTGATTGGCGCACACCCCCCTCCCTTCGAGATCGGCAAAAAGCTCATCGAGCTCCTCAGGCTCGAGGCTTTCGCACTGTAACGGGATGGGGGGAGCGTCCGCCTTGCTCTCTCCCTTGGCTGATGGAGCTGGCGCTGGTACATGTACGGGGGGAGCGTCCACCCTGCTCTCCCCCTGGCCCCGTGAAGATGGTGCTGGTGATGTGGCCGGCGAAACTGGTGCAGGCGGTAAAGCGGGTGGAGCTGGTGCTGGTGGAGACTGCAGAGGAGCCTCTCTGCGAGCTTGCCTAGCGGCCACCATCTCCTGGATGGCTCGCTGACTCTGGGCGATCTCTTCCTGGAGCTCAACGATGCGAGCATCAATGGTGGCTCGCTTGCTCGCTGGCTCCTCGACATCGTGCTCGCTGTGGTGGTGTTGTTGCGGCGCGATAGGTGCGTCGCTGCGCCGATTGTTCGCGACCTGCTGCCCGGGCCTTCTGCGCGGCCGTCGGCGGCGTCGGCGTGGTGCCGTGGGTGGCGTCCCTGGCTGGACTGCCTCAACTGGTGCAAGTGTCGGAGCTGCTCCTGCTGGCGGGGTCCGGGTCTCCGTCTGCGTGGATGCCCCAAACACTAGATCGGTTTGCGTGCCCGCCCCGCTTACCTCCGCGCCGTTGATCGGAGCCGACCATCGGCTTGCTCGGCCCGTCCGGACCCGAAGGCAGGTCACGGTGCTGCGGGAGTACCAACGCGCGTACGTGAGGCGTAGGTCCAGGAGGCGATCATCCACCTGGGTATTTGCGTCGCTGGCTGCCATCATCGTGGTTTGTGTCGACGCGTCCATGTCTACACTTCGAGATGTGGAGATGGAAAGACAAAGAGCGCACCACGTGATACCCTCCCCCACAACCCCACTTTTACCACCAAATTCTTCACTGAATGGTACAACGTTATGTTCATACACGTTGATTATCGCATTTAAACGCGGTTAATTGCTTACTTGCTTCCGCTAAGCGTATTTGCCAGTAGCTGCACGTAAAGTCGGCACTACTCGTGAATGGTTTGTCTGCGCATCTTTGTAAAACTTCGTCGATACCGGGCGGTGACTTATAATCATCGGCTAATCTCGCGTTTAATTTCCGCGCGTCTAAACACAGCCTAATTGAACCGTCTTTCTTTTTTACGACTGCGACCGGATTTATATATGGGCTATTCGACCGTCTAATAATTCCAAGCTCAAGCATGCGTTCAATTTCTTTTTTAACCTGATCGCGATAGCATATTGGAATAGGATAAGGTTTAGAATAAAAAGGCATTTCGTCTTTTAAGATTAATTTATGCTCATATGTTGTTAATAGACCGGATTTTTTCTCAAATACTTCTTTATACTTAACTATAAGTGATTTCAATTTTTGCTTTTGCTCATTATCGAGATTTTCGCAAGTTTCTATTTTTTCGTCGATTTCCTTTTCTGAAATATCGTACGAATTTTTCTGAATATTCGCGTAATTTGCGTAATAATCATTGAAATAATTATCTGAGCAATCCTCATTTTCGGGATGCTCATTTATTTCCTCAATACACAGAGACGTATACTCATTCGAGCAAAATCGTACATCCGTGTATTGGGCGATACCATCTTGATGGTTAACTTGAAAAAGTATATGTTCATTCACCGTGTCTATTAACATTTTGAGTGCTTTATGCGAATCGTAGCCCAATATGCATGGTTTTACCAACTTTGGTACTACGATAAATATTAGTTTTGCTTCTAACCCTCCAATCTTTATGGTAAGTAATGCTTGAATTTTTAGACGAGTCGATTTGCCCCCTGTCGCGCCTTTTATCATTTTACCACTTACAGGCAATGTCGGACGTTTTTTAAATATATCTAAATTTTCATAATAAAACTCTTCCGAGATTGCCGTGACCTCACTACCCGTATCAATTAATGCCTTTACATTAATGTTCTCTATGCTAATAGCTATTTCCGGGCAACGCGTTATTTGTATGTTCGCGCTCGGGTTCTATATCGTATAATAATTCTTTTCGCGGATCCTCAATAATTGACAAAATGCGGGAGGCTTTAGTCGCATTCTGCACACTTTTATTTTTAAGAGCGTCCGAATTGCACAATGCAACTATGCCCCGTTTCCCGACGTTTTTTTCGCCTGAGTGTCGACGCGTTTATCGCTCAAGTCGATATCTAGTACATCTATGTCAAGCTCTTTTTTATTTCTCCAACTCCCGAAATTCCGGCTATTGTTATTCGACGCATTTTTTGGGCGGCCGTCGCAGTCGCCTTTCTTAATACCGTTCCCGCTTGTTTTTTGCGCGCTCGCGGTGTTTATATTGTGACTCTGCCACGGTTTTTTAGTTTGAACGTTATCGGCGGCATTTTGGCGAAAATTCGTCGAATTACTGGCGGGTTGACCAAAATTTTGTAAATTAGATTTGTTTGCAAACGACCGTCCCTTTTGACGTTGATCATCGTTATCATAATCGGCCAAAATCTTTAACAAATTATCCTTGTCTTTAACTTGTTGTCCCGTAATTGTGTGACGTATATCCCGCTCAGAATGCTCGCTGACTTTCGTCACGATTTCCGATTCCGAGAATTTTATTTCTAATTCTTTAGCGAGACCAAACATGTAAATCGCGTAATTTATGCGGTTCATACTACCGTTCGGACTGTACTGCCCGAATTCTATTTTACGCCTCGCGGTCCGCTGGACATTTGCGTCCCAATATCGCTCTTTAAATTTTTTCACGAAATCCTCGTAATCTTTTACCTCCCCCTCCTGCAAATACCACCAGTTTTGCGCATCGTCTTCAAATGACTGTGAAATGATGAAAATCATTTCATCATAGTCGGGTTGTGTAATAGTCAAGTACTTTTCTAGTTCTGACAAGAACTTTACGGGTCTCTCCGATGCGAGCCCTTTAAATTTTGGTAGACTGACTTTGAATCGACGTGGCGCATTAGGGGGGGGGGGGGACGTTTGCTTCCAGAGATTTCACCGCGCCTTGACTTTTGCTCGCGACGTCGTCAATTTGCGCGAGCAGATAGGTTTTTAATTCGCCGTATCGCTCATCCTCGTCAATTTGTCTTGTTAAGTTTTCATATTTTACGTGGAGATTGCTACATTTTTCGAGTATTTTGTCGTTTTCTTCCTCGAGCAACATTACGCGGTTTTTCAGCGCAGTTATGTCTACATTTTGTTGCGCGATTTTTTCTGCCTCCGTTGCACGGTCATTTTGCAATTTAAGAAGTGAATCCGACAATGCGTTTATGCGCGCATTTAGATCATTATTTACTGCGTCAATGCGCGACGTTTGAAAAGATGGTGATGCGGGTATTTCCGGTTATTTTAAGAAATTTTCAAGCTTATTATCGAGCTCGTTTTTAGGCTCGTCGAGACACTTTAGCTCCTCTGAAACTGCTTTTTCCCAGTCTCTGTGCTTTTTTTGAGTTTTATTCAAAGTGTCCTCGGCGGTCTTCGTCTCGATGTCGATCATGTACGCCCCGGACAAACGCTTGTTTCGCGGCATTTTTTATGCGTGGTTTTAAACCTGTAATATTTTATAAAATAGTAAGTTTATAATTTAAATAAGGAATGTCCTTTTCCTATTATTTGTTTAATTTAATTTTCATCCGGTATATTTTCCCTCACTTCTCATTTAAACTTTTAAACCATATATTTTTTAGCATCCTTAAATTTTAATTAACTCTAAGCTCTTAAATTGTCTAGAATAATAACCAATTGTTTAGTTGATTTTAAGTTTTTCTAATTTGTTAATTACGAGGGCTAATTTATCATCTTGCTCGTTTTGTTTGATTGAAATCCTTTTAAAACCTTTTAGAGTTGTACTCGTAAGTTCACCCAAATGAGATCGAATTTGATCACTTTTTCGTGTCAATTTGTTTATGGCATCAATTGCTTCATTTAGGGAACTTGAGAGCCCGTTAATCTTTGTAGATAGACGCGAAAAGACTCGACCACGGACCGAACGCATCTCATCGTTTTGTATCATATACTCGAGTAGGGCTTGCAGTTCGTTTATCCGCGAGTGGATCCGACCCTCGTTAAACGATAAATCCCTCTCCGGTATCATGATTTTATTTAGTATTTGATTTAGGAAAAGCTACTATTTTACACGGGTTTGTTTTTAACTACTATCGAGTCCCTGTTCGGGCGCCAAAATGATGTAACGGTCCAGTGTTTTTATCTGCTTTATAATTGCAGGGAAAAAACGCGTTCGCGTTCTGACTCGATTTGTCGTAGTTTGTTTCCTTTAAAACATCTTTTGTTCTCGGGTCTAACGGGGCCCAGGCTGATCTTGTGCCTAAGCCTCGTGATCAGCCCCCCCCTGTCGCTCCTCGATCCTCTCGAATCGCTAATCCGTACCGCCGAGGAGAGAAGCGTAGTCTTTTCCTAACTCTTTTTGTGGCCGCGCTCGGTACAATTTGAGCGACAGAGCGAATGCTCTATCAAGCCCAGAGTTTCCGTACGCTGGCCTTTTGGCACAGTACACACGTCGAGTACGCGTGCTGTGATCTTTTTTTTATGTTTTTTCTTTTTTATTTTCTTTAGACGCTGTAGTCGCTCAGCGAGAAGCGAGCGACTAAGGTCTGGATGATTGCTGCAAGCAATTTCTTTTGTATTCTCTTTTTTTTTATTATTTTTTTATGGACGTATAGAGGGAATAAGAGTTTTCCGAAAATGAGGAATAAATCAAGTGTATAGATATATATCAAGTGTGGTTTTTATTTGCAGCTTTCTTAAGTGTAAGGGAGTTTAATCAAATTGACGCTCTACCACGTATATATATATATATATAGAAGCTCACATATTACAAATTTCGCCTCAGGAAAGCTGACAATGAGAGAGAGGCTTGAGATTATTCTAGCTCTTATTCGGATCTATCGTCCTGGTCTAGCCAAATGGCGTGGGCCTCGTTCGACCTCACCCGCGACAGAGCTGAAGCTCTATCCAGCGAGCGAAGGAACAGAGTGCCCCAGCGACTGTCCGCCTGAGTATTTATATTCTTCGCGGCTCTCTCCATCTCTCTCATTCCCACCTTTCCTTCCTTCCTTCAGCTCTCCCCACCGCAAAGGGCCGAGCTGCGCCGCTCAATTTTCGCGCCGCTCGCGTTCTCGCGCTGCAGGTAATACTGCCCGTCGGTAATATGCCGGCGCGCCCTGCAAACGCGAGCTTACCATCGTGGCTTACGCGCATATAACGCACGTTGGGCTAGGTTTTAATTCTCAAAATGATACTTAGTACGATCGGGGTTGTTTACGCCATTTTTACAGGTCTTAGTCATATAGGTACATTTCTGTAGATTTGAATTTCGCGCCATTTCGTGTGGTCAATTGCGACGTTGCGTGACCGTCAGCGCGCGCGGTTCTGTCTCGATTCGCGCGCGCTCTCGCAATTGTTCACTTTTGACAGGACCTCCAAGCTGTTCGCGCGCTTAGCAGCCCTGCTCAATATATAGTTTAATTTTCAGCCTTTTTGCGTCCTGATTGCCGTGATTTCGTGTTCGATTGGCTGAGATATATTTCCGTTCTTTTCAGAGCGAATATATTCAGCCTTCCTGCGATCGTGAAATTGTAACCGAATTCGTGCGAGCGTGCGTGAGAATTCGCGCGTGTGTGTGTGTGTGTATCTTGTGTGTGCCTCGTGGCCGTGTTAGGGAAAACTGTGGGGACGGTGTCCACGTGTTGGACGTGACCCGTCCAGGGCGAGCGCATCGCGGCAACACCCTTGTTGCCCGGCATCGAGGCGTCTGGCTCCCCGAGACGTCGGGGCGCGCCCGGTGCAGGTCGTGGACCATTTTGCGCTCCCCTCGCCCGGCTTGCCAGCCTACCAGGACTCGGCGAGAAGCTGCGGCAGCGTTTCACGACATTCTCGGCTCAGCGACATCCAGGCGGTGTCGTTCGAGCTTCGTGCGGCGATTTTGCGCGGGTTGCGTGCCCAGGTAAGAGAGCTCTCTGCGGCGTTAAGATTAAGAGTCGAGGGTAAGGCGGTAGATTAAATCCTTATTTCCCGCGTCTGTTGTAATTGTTTGTAGCTTCATTTTCTCAATAAATCTTTACGCTTGCTTCGGCTTTTCCCGCTAAGCCGTGCGGTTTTTTACGCCGAAGCAAGTGCTTTTTTTTATCGCGAAATTAATTGTGTTTTTTATTTACTCAACCTTTCACTCACTCATCCCAATCCTTTTTTATTTTATCTGAACTCACCTTGAGTTTATTATTTTAAGTAGATTATTGTTCAGGGGTGTTACACTCTGTTTATCAATTTTAGTGATTTTTAATTTGCCGATTCTTACCAAACTACAAAAGCATGTAAATCAATTAGTATTATCGAATGAATTGAGAAAATGAGCTTATTTCTATTTGTTTGCCGAATGGTAACGAATAAATATCGTGTCTCACTACTGCAGCCAGAAACTATTTTATTAAAACAACTATTTATTCGCATAGAAAAGGTTTAAAAAAACAATTTTTTTCAATCGATAGGAAATTTCCCTGGCTACACGATAATACTAAAATATTTTTTTAATTTTGCTATCAGATTTCAGAATTCAAGTCTTTCTAAACGGGTATCCCAAAAGTGTCCCAGTACTGGTGCTTTTACCTTAGCTTTCCTTCGTTTAGGTTTTCCGAGGCGGCCGCTTTACTTCATAGTGCACTGAGAGCTCGGTCAGGTATCTGGACTCCGAGCTAATTCATTTTATTACAGTTTTATTACGGTGAATGTTTACACTATGACAAAACTAACTTCTTAAAAATAAACAATCATTGTATTTTTTAACCAAACAATAAAACGGCATTTATTAACAGTAAAAATGAAATTTGAATGGAAAAAATCGAATTAGTTTTAGTTACAATATTAAAATTCGTATTAATACTCAGAATTCTTACCTTTGCAATTTATTTATAATGAAACATTGTTATTTTTCTTTTCAAGAGAATCTATTGAATAATTTATAAATATTTTTAATGTTAGTTATTTATAAGATTGGATAGCATCAAGGTACAATTTTATTTCAAAAAACAGCAACAACAAAAGTATACAAATGCAGCGACAAAAATCTAAAATTAGTTGTTAAACATTTAAAATAATAAATTTCGATAGTAGTGCGAGAAAATCACACTTGAGAATGTGACTTCAGTCTTGTGTGACCTTTTTATACTTAACCCTAGTATAAAAAGGTCACACAAGACTGAAGTCACATTCTCGCACACGTATCGAACCGTATTTTTTGACACGACGTATGCGAAGCTCCCCACGTAAAAATCGAAACTAATGGAGATATGTTGGTAATATATTGGAAACTGGAATGGCCAATATATGGGCGATATATAGATAACATACAGGTAAGATATCGCCAACATAACGCTAGACGACACGATCCGATATTTCACCAATATGTTGCCAATAGTTTATAAAATCGAGAAATCTTGACATCGTGCGATATATGTCTAATATGTTGCCAATAGTTCAAAAATGTAATGTTTGCAAATATATCCAATATATTGCCAGTATATAGTTTACAAAATTCAATATATATGTTTGTGTGTGTGCGTCCGTGCGTGCTGCGTGCATGCGTGTATGTGTGCGTGTGTGTGTGCGTGCATGCGTGTATGTGTTCTTGTGTCTGTGTACGTTATATAGATCGATGACACAAATAAAAAATAAAAATTCTTTAAATAATATTTCTCAATATAAAATAAAAACAGAAGCGTGTACACATAAAAATGGCTTTTTATTTCCGACATATATGATTCTAAATATATACAAGTAGTTATAAAATATATAATTATAAATAAATTTTACATTTTTATTATTCATTTTCTAGCATGTTAACAGGTTCAATTATATAACTATAATTTTCATTTTCAAATTTAATATAAAAACAGACATATACCAAATCTTTGACGTTTACTAAACATAGTGATTGAGATGTACTCATACTTTCATGAATAAAATTTAATGCTCTATTATGTTCATGAATAATAAATGGATTTCTGGTATTAAATTCGTTTATAAAAGCGAAATTTTCTCCGGAACACTCGCATACTTTTTCGCACCCACAGTTAGTGACACGTATAAATTGATTAATTTTTCCTACTTTTAGTTGTGCATTATTTTTATATCGAACTATAAACGATTGTGTTTTTTCGTTTTGTTTGAGAGCTGAAGTATATAACATTTTATTTTTATATAGACTATTGAAATAAAAAACATTTTTTCCCTGTAAATTATTGTCTAGTAAAATTTGTTCTCTTTCATGTGCACAAACTTTTGTTACTTTACCTACCGTATACAATAAATCGCCTATTTTATTAAGTTTCATTCTTTTTTTCGGAGATGTAATATTTTTAAAAAAGCGATAAGCATCACTATTTTTTCGAAAATTATGTACTGAGGCTTGCGTATTTACGTAAAGGCTAAGATTATTTATTATCTGTAATTCAGGATTCTTACTACCATACACAAGAGCTTTAATCTGACCATTTAAGTTTTCCAGTGGAAAACATGATGTAGTCCACAGTGGACCTAATCGTAAAACAATTGTAACATAGTGCAAGAGGCTGTGAATATTACAAGTCATATATTTTAGTCCGTAAAGATCTTCAAATTGTGAAACGAATTCTTTCAATAATTTTTCGGCGAACTTCAATTCAACTTTAGAAATTTTTTCTTTGCATAAAATATATATAGCTTCAACTAATTTTTTATAGTGTTCAAAATAATCGTCGGGTAGTATGTTATATAAAACCAGAATCGAATAATAAAGAAACCAATTTTTGTATTCAGAAGTTTTCCAGTAGTTGAAATGAGTTTTAATAGGCCTAGGGCGCCTCTGAACGTAAGCTGGTGGTTTTATACGAGATAATTTTTTATCGATAACTTCAACAAATTCTGACACGTTAAAATCTTCATTCGAAAATTTCGTATCAAACCAAAGTTCACCCAACCGTTTCACAACCCCTCCAAAAGTGCCATGCATGATATCAATTGCAACTCCCGTGATAAAATATTTAAAAATTTTCGAAAAAATTGATGGGCCTTTAACACCGCAGACAGGTTGTGCAATTTCATGCGCATCAATAGCACATTGTACAGTATGTTTTTCGGTTCGAAGGCGTGTATTTTCATCGTAGGGATACACTCGAGTTCTGACAACAGTGCGCCCTTCTATTTTGCAGATTTGACAGCCAAATCTACCATTATACTGATTCATTGATAAAAATAATGCTTTAGCTGGCAAGTCGCATGTCCCTGCGGCGATCTGACCGCGAACAGTTATTACCGATTCCTTATCTTTTACATAAATTTCTACACCTTCGTACAAATTTTTCAATGGATCTATTAATGGCTGTAAAAATAGATTTGGAACTGGCTTTTTGTCACCAAACCATAATTCAGCGAATAAAATATTTTCAAGTTTATACCGCTCTTTATAAGGAAGTTCTAGGATTACGAGAAAAAATCCCCATATATTATACTTTGAAGACTTGAAAATATTTACTCCGTCTGTGTACCATAAAAAGGTAAGATTTTGTATATCAGGTGACAAATCATTTTCTTTTGTTAATTTTTTGTAAATAGTACCATCGTAAATGTCTCTCAGATCGTCATTATCATTATTCGGTAACGTATTCTTGTAATTTAATTTATTGTAAAAATCAGGTCGATTATAGAAATTTTTCAACTGAACAATCAATGGTATTTCTAAAAAATAAGTTTGGTTTTCATGATTGCAATCGATTAAATTCAAATCAACATCAAGTATTTCTTCATCTACTAAATCGTCATTGTTAATGTCATTGTCGCAGTTAAGAATTAACGAGGTGCATATATCGCAGTAATAATGTTTTTTAATATTAATTTGATTAATAGAATTTAAATGTTTTTTAAATTTATAAAGACTTGTAGGGCACTTATTTGGTTGAGGTAAAATTAAAGCTATCAATTGTAGTATTCGTGATACGTGTGTATCAGGTTGGCCAAGATTGCACTTTAGTGCGGCCATGCATAAAATAAATTCGAAGACTGTTATGTTCGATCCAATATAAAGTTCGTCTTCCAAGCAATTGTCGCAAGATTCCTCTTCATCACTGTCATCGTCGCTCTCACAGAAACTGAAGTAGTTTGAGTCGTTTTCATCAATATTTTCTTGTTCAAATTCATAATCCCAATGATTTTCTAAACAAAACGAATTAATTTTTATGATTCTTTATAGGGTGATGCACTTTTTCTATTTAATAGTTGTAATTTTCGATACAAGTGCGTAACATTGAATTTTGCATACTGAGTATCGCATTAAATCACGTGAGGTTGGGAAACCTTATACGCATGTATCGAATATCATTTTTTTTACATTTTATGCATAAAATTCGGTTACGCGCTGTTTTCCGAGTATAAATGGTACATTGCGATACTCTTACGAGAATAGTATATTTTGTAGCAAGGACGGAAAGAAAGCGATTACTGACGAGTGTGAAAGTTATCACCCGAGAAAAACGAGGATCGCCTTCTATTCGCCCATGATGCACACGATATTTTTTGTCCAATATCTGCATTGGAAGTTTGCTATATAGTGCATGTAAAAGAGAGCGCAAAGTAGCTATATTTTCCGCTCAAGGGCGGGAATGTGCGCCCTAGGGCCGACTTTTTCGCCCGAGGGCTTACTTTCCCACCCTAGAGCGGAAAAGAGCTACTTTTCGCACCATTTACATGCACGTAATAGCATACTTTTGGTGCAGGTAGAACAAAAAGTGATTTTTCTCACCGCTGGGCCGAAACTACTACATTCAAGTATATTACGCATCTAGGGAGGTAAAGAATTAGCGAATCCATAGCACGTGAAGATTGATTTATATATAAATAAATTAAATTTATTTAAATTTAATTTCGGAAAATCTTTTTCCTCTGTGTAAGTTTTCGATCGCTCGGTGCGCTTATAAAGTCGCGCGGCGCCCTGCCGGCCCGAAACAAACGCGCTGCTCGCTCAGTAAGGCCGAGTACACGCTAAAGGAATAAAGAATTTTATACTAAGAGTAACATTGGTTAGTATATCTATACATATAAAGAACAAGAGGAATTAAGCAGCTTATTCCTCTTGTTCTTTATATGTATAGATATACTAACCAATGTTACTCTTAGTATAAAATTCTTTATTCCTTTAGCGTGTACTCGGCCTTACTGAGCGAGCAGCGCGTTTGTTTCGGGCCGGCAGGGCGCCGCGCGACTTTATAAGCGCACCGAGCGACCAAAAACTTACACAGAGGAAAAAGATTTTCCGAAATTGTAAAAAATATACTATTTCAACCATACTTACCAGTCGTAGATTTTTTCGAGTGTTCTGTTTCTTGATTGTTTGTATTAACATTACGATCTGGACCGATTTGACATTCAGCAAGAAAACATGAAATGTCCAGGTTTGTCTACATAAATTTATTTTTATTTGTAGTATAACGAACATCTTATCTAAATTATTCTTTTAAATTTTAAGCTTAGAAAAACTTACACTGTATAAGGACGCCTCGCTTTCTATTGACTCGTTCATAACCAAACCAACTGCATTTTCTTTAAAAATATTATTAGATCGCTTTTTCATAGACATCGAATAGTCCTTGAAATACGTTGGACGTTTAGACATGATTGAAAAGTTGATGTTTTTTATATTAATTAGGCATTAATTAATTCGTCTCTTGGAAAATTAATTCAATGGCAAATTTGTCTGCGAATCGACTTAAATTTCAGCAATGCCATTCTGAATATCTCTCTTTTATCTAAATTATTATTTTAATTTTATTTATAAAAATTAAATGAATTTCCTTATAATTTGTATTTTTAACTTACGCTGTACAGAAAGCTTTTCCTTTTCATCATTTATCACAAAAGTAAAGTTGAAATTTCTCGAAAATATTTTCCAATCACTTTTACATAAATATCGAATAATCTTTTAAATAAAATGGATATGGGGCGTCCTTGGAAGCAGAGATTGATTCGATAAATATTGCAAGAAAAAATATTCGTAACCTATTACGTAAAACGGGATAGAATTCTTCTAAACAGAGTGAAGTTGTTTAAATAACAAACGAAATATTTCAATAAAAAAGTGTTCGTAACCTCTCGTTATAAGCGTTCAAATTTTTCAAACCACAGTGAAGTTGTTTAAATAACAAACGATTATCATATAATTTTTTTATATTATCAAAGAAGGTTATATAAAAAAAAGTTATTTCTATTACAAAAATCTATAAAAAATGTTTTCTTTGATATTTTACACACAAAGTAAAACTACTTCTGTCGTACAAGAAGACGATTTAGGAGAAAATAAAAATGAAGGGGAAATTACCGTAATAAAATATGGTACAAAAACATATCGGGCTAACATCTTAAAAAAAAGTGGTGAGAATTACGTATTTTTATGTTTTTTAATTTTCTATTTAACTTTTAAAAACTTAATTTTAACACAGTTATCGTGTTAAATACTTATTAATTTATTTATTTGTAGAGGACAAGAAATATCTCGAAAAATTAATGGTAGATAAAAACGGAAACTTAGTACGACCGAAAAATGCGCTTAATAACACGGCTCTAGCGCAAAAAAAAGAAATTAAAAAGGAAAAAAGTAAAGAAAAAAAAATGAGTAAAAACTCGAAAAATAATTTAAATGAAAAGCTGATTCAGTCTGAATCAATATTTGAAAAAACGGATATA
The DNA here is from genome assembly GCA_949152435.1 of Gastracanthus pulcherrimus. Taxonomy (NCBI): domain Eukaryota; kingdom Metazoa; phylum Arthropoda; class Insecta; order Hymenoptera; family Pteromalidae; genus Gastracanthus; species Gastracanthus pulcherrimus. The sequence goes on along the minus strand of OX424575.1, from coordinate 134,651,325 downwards.
TTAGATTCAGAAGAAGAAACGGCAGACGAAGAGGAAGAAAGACGAGAAAAAGAGCAAGAACGAGAAAGGCATAAGAAAGAGCAAGAAAAACAGCGAGAACAAGAAAGGCAAGAGAGAGAGCAAGAAGAAGAGCGGGAACGAGAAAGGCAAGAGCGAGAGCACGAACGCGAACGAGCAGGGCGAGAGCAAGAATGGCAAGAGAGAGAGCAAGACTGCGAACCAGCAAGGCGAGGGGACAGGCAAGAGAAGGAGCAAGTAAAAGAGCGAGAACGAGAAAGGAAAGAAAGAGAGCAAAAACGCGAACGAGCAAGACGAGAGCCAGAATGGCAAGAGAAAGAACAAGAAGAAGAGTGGGAACGAGAAAGGCAAGATAAAGAACAAGAAGAAGAGTGGGAACGAGAAAGGCAAGAAAAAGAACAAGAGGAAGAGTGGGAACGAGAATGGCAAGAGCGAGAGCTCGAACAAGAACGAGCAAGGCGAGAGCGAGAATGGCAAAATAGAGAGCAAGAACGCGAACGAACAAGGCGAGAAGGACACAGGCACGAGAAGGAGCAAGAAAAAGAGCGAGAACGAGAAAGTCAAGAGAAAGAGCAAGAACGCGAACGAGCAAGACGAGAGCCAGAATGGCAAGAGAGAGAGCAAGAACGCGAACGAGCCAGGCGAGAAGGAGACAGGCAAGAGAAGGAGCAAGAAAAAGAGCGAGAACGAGAAAGGCAAGAGAAAGAGCAAAACCGCGAACGAGCAAGACGAGAACGAAAAAGGCAAGAGATAGAGCAAGAAGAAGAGCGAGAAGGAAACAGGCAAGAGAAGGAGCAAGAAAAAGAGCGAGAACGAGAAAGGCAAGAGAAAGAGCAAAAACGCGAACGAGCAAGACGGGAACGAAAAAGGCAAGAAGAAGAGCGGGAACGTGAAAGGCAAGAGCGAGAGCACGAACGCGAACGAACAAGGCGAGAAAGAGATCGAGAAAACAGAGATAGATCGCGGTCTCCGCTGGCTAGCGACGATGAGGTATGTTTTATTAATATAGTGGTATAAGCTTCAATTTTTAACGATTGTTGTAGCTTTTCTGATTTTTTTAAAAGTATTTAATAATTGTTTCTTTTCCTTTAATTTTGACTTTATAATTTTGCTTAGTTTTCACGAAATTCTCAATTTTTTCTCAAGTTCTCTTCGAAATAAATTATTGGTTTTGATAGTATTTTTAGATCTTTTTACTTTTATATATATATATATATATATATATATATATATATATATATATATATATATATATATATGCGTGTGCGCGTGTGTATGTATATAACAATTTTATATAAAACTGACAAAGAGGAGTGAAAGTAAAATCGCCGGTAAGATATTCGCGTCGAATGTTTTTGAAATAGAGCGATCTTATGGGTTAATCCCGGTAAATCGGAAAATCTCATTGGAGCATTTCAAAAAACGTTCGACGCGAATATCTTACCCGTGAGTGTACTTTCGTTCCTCTTTTTTAATGACGCTTGCAAACGTTGATTGCATTGCATTTTATTGGCAGCGAAAAGGGCCGTTTGCATACACATATTATAAACAAATATTTATTAATTTAATAACTTTTTATGCAGGAAAACGATGAGAACGCTCTTGAACGTTGTCGTCAGGGAGGTGAAGGAAGAGTCCGGCTAGTTAGCTGTTATAAGGTTTGGATAAATAATGGGACACTGACGCACTATCAAAGATGGTTGGAAAACCCGAAAGAAATGACACGTCGTCTTTTAAAAACGTTGGTTGGCAAAGGCAATTTGATGAATATGTGTGCAAGAGGGCGTAAACGTGCAAAAGAGGGTATTCCTGCTAAAATCGGCATTCCAAAAGATATTATGATGGCCGTTGAAAGTGAGCCTCTAAAATTTATTATAATATAATAACATATAGTATAATGAATATACGTTTTGTTTTCAGCTTATGTTAATAATAAGTGCACCTACCGACTTAAACCCAATGAATTTACGACAGTCACGAACATGATGATCCAGGCATTGCGGCATCCAAAAGTTTGATTACCATTATGACGTTCATTTTTTTAATTATAAAGTGAATTAATTTGTATGTTACTTTTAATAATTTACATTTGTTTCATTTCATTTATTCATATGTTGTATTTATTAAAAAAGTAATTTAATTACTAAAATAAAACTATTAAATTTGTATTTTCGGTATATGTAAAATCATATATTTCAGAAATAAAAAGCTATTTTTTATGCATACATGCTTCTATTTTTATTTTGTATTAAAAAATTTTATTAAAAGAATTTTTACTTTTTTATTTGATTTATATACAGTCTAACCTCGAACACTGCTCCCTCGAACACTGATTTACCTCGAACACTGCTCGACTAGTTTTTAAGAACTTGATACTTCGATTTTTTCAATGCAAAATTTGATGTCTATACGACAATATTAAGTTATAAGGTATATACCTTATAATTTATAACTACATAGAACTTCAATTTATTAACGTCATTAGCTGGCAGGAAAGTTATTTGTTTCGAGCCGTGTTCGAAATATATCAAATAAAAATATATATATATAACAAGAAAGAATTTTTATTTTTTATTTTTGTCATCGATCTATATAATGCGAGTAAATTGTACACACACTCACGCGCACACACACACGAGATGTTAAATTTACAAACCATATCCAATATACTAACAATATATTGGATATGTATTGGTCGAGATCCCTGATAACCGGAACTATTGGCAACATATTGGACATATATCGTAAGATGTCAAGATACCAAAATTTTGGAAACTATTGGCAACATATTAGACATATGTCGGACGATGTCAAGATATATCGATTTTATAAACTATTGGCAACATATTGGTGAAATATCGGATCGTGTCGTCTAGCGTTATGTCGGCGATATCTTACCTGTATGTTATCAATATATCGCCCATATATTGGCCATTCCAGTTTCCAATATATTACTAACATATCTCCGTTAGTTTCGATTTTTACGTGGGATTCTTCACTTCCATCAAAACTCTCGAGACAGAGGTCCCCTCAAACCGATACTTTTTCTAAAATCAGCTGCTCCTCGCTTTCCCTATCTGCAATAAAACCTACAGCGAACTTACAGTCTAGCTCTTCACTAAGTGGCTCGCCAAAGTCACAATCAAATTCGAAAATAAAATCACGGTCAAGCTCGAAGTCACGGTCCCGGTCAAAGTTTAGGTCAAGTCAAAGGACAAAATCGCGTTCAAAATCACGGTCAAAATATAAGTCACGATCTAGATCTTTATTACGGTCAAAGTTGACATCTATGTCACGGTCTAATTGTAAGCCACGGGTTGATTCTGTGTCACGGGTAGATTCTGTATCACGGGTTGATTCTGAGCCACGGGTTGATTCTGAGCCACGCGTTGATTCTGAGTCACGGGTTGATCCTCAGCCCTTTGATTCTGAGCCACAGGTTGATCCTCAGATCCTTGATTCTGAGTCATGGGTTGATTCTCAGCCCCATGATTCTGAGCCACGGGTAGATTCTCAGCCCCTTGATTCTGAGCCACGGATTGATTCTCAGTTCCTGAATTCTGAGTCACGGGTCGATTCTCAGCCTCCTTATTCTGAATTACGGGTTGATTGTAAATCGCGGCCTAAATCTAATTTATGGTCTAACACTAACTCTAAGTCAAAGTCACGTTCAACGTCGTCTGAGTCACGGTCTAGGTCTAAGTCGAGGTCACCGTCCAGATCGAAGTCACTGTCTAATATTAACTCACAGTCACCGTCCGGATCAAAGTCACTGTCTAATATTAAGTCACGTTCAAGGTCAAAATCACGCTCTACGCCAAAGTCAAGCTCTACGTCTCAATCACGGCCTCGGTCAAAGTCACGGCCAAAGTCATAGTCACGGTCTAGGTCTAAGGCACTGTCAAAGTCACAGTCACGCTCTAGGTCTAAGTCAGGGTCTAGGTCTAGGTCACGGTCTCGGTCTAAGTCACGGCCCAGGTCTAAGTCACGGTCTAGGTCTAAGGCACTGTCAAAGTCACAGTCACGCTCTAGGTCAAAGTCACAGTCTAGTTCTAAGTCACGGACCAAGTCACGGTCTAGATCAAAGTCACGGTCTAGGTCAAAGTCACAGTCACGCTCTAGGTCAAAGTCACAGTCTAGTTCTGAGTCACGGACCAAGTCACGGTCTAGATCAAAGTCAGGGTCTAGGTCAAAGTCACAGTCACGCTCTAGGTCTAAGTCAGGGTCTAGGTCTAGGTCACGGTCTAAGTCACGGCCCAGGTCTAAGTCACGGTCCAGGTCTAAGTCACGGTCCAGGTCTAAGTCGCGGTCTAGGTCGAAGTCACGGTCTAGGTCGAAGTCACGTTCAAAGTCAAGCTCAAGGTCGCGGTCACGGTCTGGTTCAAGGTCGCAGTCACGGTCTAGATCAATGTCACGGTCTAGGTCAAGGTCAAGTTCACGGTCTAGGTCAAGGTCGTTACGGTGACTAATAAGTCTGCAATCCCGTTCTCCCTCTGTTACTCGCAAACGGCCTAATGCTGACGATTACCCTGAAAGAGCGCAGACTCCTGAGGGAAGTAATCGATCTCGATCGCAGTCGCCTTTAAGACAGCCGCATGCACCAGTACAAGTGGAGGATGAAAATGATAATGGTAATAAAATGTTGTCGTTTATATGTATACACCTGAATACTGTGACGAAAATTCACAAAAAATATATTTTAAATTTAGTAAGCAAAGAATTTAAAATCAAATTTTCAAAATTTAAAAATTTACAAATAACAATTTGTAGTTGCTTTTACATACTAGTTTGTGGTTAAAACTTATAGTTTTTAGAATCTAGAACATTATAAATATTTAGATTTGCACTTCGGTAAACAAATTTTAAAATATTAATCAAAAATTACCATAGCTTCAGATTACGATGATGTGGATGATGAAGATTCAAACTTTTCTTCGTTACAAAGATACAAGTCGAAACTTTACAAACGATATAAGAAGTATAATCTTCTTACACCTCCAGGTACACATTATTTTATTACAGTACTTATAAAGTTTAGTAAAAACAGAGTTTACCGAGCGCTAGAAAAAAAGGGAGCTTTCTATTATAAAATTTTAATTGATTTGTTTGCATATTACAGCGACACCTGACCGTTTTGAACGTTATGCCATAGTTGAAAACAAAGTAATAACTTTTTTTAAATAATTTATGTTTTACTTCAATGTTGTTCAGTAAATAATTATACTATTAATATGTAGGTGTACTTGGGACTGGGATGCAAAGCTGGACAAAATAGTTGGAAATTAAGTAAAAAAAAGGCTTCTCAACATTTACCAGAGAGATATTTGTGGAAGCAAAATGTTGAAAATATATGCTTGGACATTACAAAAGTAAAAAATTCCATTCCTGGTCGAAGTCCTGTAAAATTGTGCTCACCAAGAAAATTGGAATTATATTTAAGTAAGCAAAGTTAATTTTTTATTTTTTGCAACAATTTAGACTATACGGGCAGGATTCTCCTAGCCTCAAATTCTTTTATGTGTTATAGATTATTTTCGCATATTAGTTTGTGTGATAGAATAAATATAAAAATTTTTTTAAACTTAGTTAAATTTTGCAAAATTTTCTAAGACAAAAAAAATTCGGAAAACTACATTTGAGAACTATCTAGAACGATAAGAAATCGTCTGAAACACATAAAAATCACGGTTCTAAAAGTAATTTTTTTCCCACCGAACTTTGAATTTTTTCAGCTGCGGAACTTAGTTAAATTTTGCAAAAGTTTCTAAGAGAAAATAAATGCGGAAAACTACATTTGAGAACAATCTAGAACGATAAGAAATCGTCTGAAACGCATAAAAAGCACGGTTCTAAAAGTAATTTTTTTCCCACCGAACTTTGAATTTTTTCAGCTGCGGAACTTAGTTAAATTTTGCAAAAGTTTCTAAGAGAAAATAAATTCGGAAAACTACATTTGAGAACTATCTAGAACGATAAGAAATCGTCTGAAACGCATAAAAAGCACGATTCTAAAAGGAATTTTTTTCCCACCGAACTTTGAATTTTTTCAGCTGCGGAACTTAGTCGGATTTTGCAGTTTATAAGAGAAAAAAAATTCGGAAAACTACATTTGAGAACTTTCTAGAACGATGAGAAATCGTCTGAAACGCATAAAAAGCACGGTTCTAGAAGTAATTTTTTTCCCACCGAACTTTGAATTTTTTCAGCTGCGGAACTTAGTTAAATTTTGCAAAAGTTTCTAAGAGAAAATAAATTCGGAAAACTACATTTGAGAACTTTCTAGAACGATGAGAAATCGTCTGAAACGCATAAAAAGCACGGTTCTAAAAGTAATTTTTTTCCCACCGAACTTTGAATTTTTTCAGCTGCGGAACTTAGTCGGATTTTGCAAAATTTTCTACGAGAAAAAAAATTCGGAAAACTACATTTGAGAACTATCTAGAACGATGAGAAATCGTCTGAAACGCATAAAAAGCACGGTTCTAAAAGTAATTTTTTTCCCACCGAACTTTGAATTTTTTCAGCTGCGGAACTTAGTTAAATTTTGCAAAAGTTTCTAAGAGAAAATAAATTCGGAAAACTACATTTGAGAACTATCTAGAACGATAAGAAATCGTCTGAAACGCATAAAAAGCACGGTTCTAGAAGTAATTTTTTTCCCACCGAAATTTGAATTTTTTCAGCTGCGGAACTTAGTCGTATTTTGCAAAAGTTTCTAAGAGAAAAAAAATTCGGAAAACTACATTTGAGAACTATCTAGAACGATGAGAATCGTCTGAAACGCATAAAAAGCACGGTTCTAAAAGTAATTTTTTTCCCACCGAACTTTGAATTTTTTCAGCTGCGGAACAGTCGGATTTTGCAGTTTATAAGAGAAATAAAATTCGGAAAACTACATTTGAGAACTATCTAGAACGATGAGAAATCGTCTGAAACGCATAAAAAGCACGGTTCTAAAAGTAATTTTTTTCCCACCGAACTTTGAATTTTTTCAGCTGCGGAACTTAGTCGGATTTTGCAAAATTTTCTACGAGAAAAAAAATTCGGAAAACTACATTTGAGAACTATCTAGAACGATAAGAAATCGTCTGAAACGCATAAAAAGCACGGTTCTAAAAGTAATTTTTTTCCCACCGAACTTTGAATTTTTTCAGCTGCGGAACAGTCGGATTTTGCAAAATTTTCTAAGAGAAAAAAAATTCGGAAAACTACATTTGAGAACTATCTAGAACGATGAGAAATCGTCTGAAACGCATAAAAAGCACGGTTCTAAAAGTAATTTTTTTCCCACCGAACTTTGAATTTTTTCAGCTGCGGAACAGTCGGATTTTGCAAAATTTTCTAAGAGAAAAAAAATTCGGAAAACTACATTTGAGAACTATCTAGAACGATGAGAAATCGTCTGAAACGCATAAAAAGCACGGTTCTAAAAGTAATTTTTTTCCCACCGAACTTTTAATTTTTTCAGCTGCGGAACTTAGTTAAATTTTGCAAAAGTTTCTAAGAGAAAATAAATTCGGAAAACTACATTTGAGAACTATCTAGAACGATGAGAAATCGTCTGAAACGCATAAAAAGCACGGTTCTAAAAGTAATTTTTTTCCCACCGAACTTTGAATTTTTTCAGCTGCGGAACTTAGTTAAATTTTGCAAAAGTTTCTAAGAGAAAATAAATTCGGAAAACTACATTTGAGAACTATCTAGAACGATAAGAAATCGTCTGAAACGCATAAAAAGCACGGTTCTAAAAGTAATTTTTTTCCCACCGAACTTTGAATTTTTTCAGCTGCGGAACTTAGTCGGATTTTGCAAAAGTTTCTAAGAGAAAATAAATTCGGAAAACTACATTTGAGAACTATCTAGAACGATAAGAAATCGTCTGAAACGCATAAAAAGCACGATTCTAAAAGGAATTTTTTTCCCACCGAACTTTGAATTTTTTCAGCTGCGGAACTTAGTCGGATTTTGCAGTTTATAAGAGAAAAAAAATTCGGAAAACTACATTTGAGAACTTTCTAGAACGATGAGAAATCGTCTGAAACGCATAAAAAGCACGGTTCTAGAAGTAATTTTTTTCCCACCGAACTTTGAATTTTTTCAGCTGCGGAACTTAGTTAAATTTTGCAAAAGTTTCTAAGAGAAAATAAATTCGGAAAACTACATTTGAGAACTTTCTAGAACGATGAGAAATCGTCTGAAACGCATAAAAAGCACGGTTCTAAAAGTAATTTTTTTCCCACCGAACTTTGAATTTTTTCAGCTGCGGAACTTAGTCGGATTTTGCAAAATTTTCTACGAGAAAAAAAATTCGGAAAACTACATTTGAGAACTATCTAGAACGATGAGAAATCGTCTGAAACGCATAAAAAGCACGGTTCTAAAAGTAATTTTTTTCCCACCGAACTTTGAATTTTTTCAGCTGCGGAACTTAGTTAAATTTTGCAAAAGTTTCTAAGAGAAAATAAATTCGGAAAACTACATTTGAGAACTATCTAGAACGATAAGAAATCGTCTGAAACGCATAAAAAGCACGGTTCTAGAAGTAATTTTTTTCCCACCGAAATTTGAATTTTTTCAGCTGCGGAACTTAGTCGTATTTTGCAAAAGTTTCTAAGAGAAAAAAAATTCGGAAAACTACATTTGAGAACTATCTAGAACGATGAGAATCGTCTGAAACGCATAAAAAGCACGGTTCTAAAAGTAATTTTTTTCCCACCGAACTTTGAATTTTTTCAGCTGCGGAACAGTCGGATTTTGCAGTTTATAAGAGAAATAAAATTCGGAAAACTACATTTGAGAACTATCTAGAACGATGAGAAATCGTCTGAAACGCATAAAAAGCACGGTTCTAAAAGTAATTTTTTTCCCACCGAACTTTGAATTTTTTCAGCTGCGGAACTTAGTCGGATTTTGCAAAATTTTCTACGAGAAAAAAAATTCGGAAAACTACATTTGAGAACTATCTAGAACGATAAGAAATCGTCTGAAACGCATAAAAAGCACGGTTCTAAAAGTAATTTTTTTCCCACCGAACTTTGAATTTTTTCAGCTGCGGAACAGTCGGATTTTGCAAAATTTTCTAAGAGAAAAAAAATTCGGAAAACTACATTTGAGAACTATCTAGAACGATGAGAAATCGTCTGAAACGCATAAAAAGCACGGTTCTAAAAGTAATTTTTTTCCCACCGAACTTTGAATTTTTTCAGCTGCGGAACAGTCGGATTTTGCAAAAGTTTCTAAGAGAAAATAAATTCGGAAAACTACATTTGAGAACTATCTAGAACGATGAGAATCGTCTGAAACGCATAAAAAGCACGGTTCTAAAAGTAATTTTTTTCCCACCGAACTTTGAATTTTTTCAGCTGCGGAACAGTCGGATTTTGCAGTTTATAAGAGAAATAAAATTCGGAAAACTACATTTGAGAACTATCTAGAACGATGAGAAATCGTCTGAAACGCATAAAAAGCACGGTTCTAAAAGTAATTTTTTTCCCACCGAACTTTGAATTTTTTCAGCTGCGGAACTTAGTTAAATTTTGCAAAAGTTTCTAAGAGAAAATAAATTCGGAAAACTACATTTGAGAACTATCTAGAACGATAAGAAATCGTCTGAAACGCATAAAAAGCACGGTTCTAAAAGTAATTTTTTTCCCACCGAACTTTGAATTTTTTCAGCTGCGGAACAGTCGGATTTTGCAAAATTTTCTAAGAGAAAAAAAATTCGGAAAACTACATTTGAGAACTATCTAGAACGATGAGAATCGTCTGAAACGCATAAAAAGCACGGTTCTAAAAGTAATTTTTTTCCCACCGAACTTTGAATTTTTTCAGCTGCGGAACTTAGTTAAATTTTGCAAAAGTTTCTAAGAGAAAATAAATTCGGAAAACTACATTTGAGAACTATCTAGAACGATAAGAAATCGTCTGAAACGCATAAAAAGCACGGTTCTAAAAGTAATTTTTTTCCCACCGAACTTTGAATTTTTTTGAGCTGCGGAACTTAGTTAAATTTTGCAAAAGTTTCTAAGAGAAAATAAATTCGGAAAACTACATTTGAGAACTATCTAGAACGATGAGAATCGTCTGAAACGCATAAAAAGCACGGTTCTAAAAGTAATTTTTTTCCCACCGAACTTTGAATTTTTTCAGCTGCGGAACAGTCGGATTTTGCAGTTTATAAGAGAAATAAAATTCGGAAAACTACATTTGAGAACTATCTAGAACGATGAGAAATCGTCTGAAACGCATAAAAAGCACGGTTCTAAAAGTAATTTTTTTCCCACCGAACTTTGAATTTTTTCAGCTGCGGAACTTAGTTAAATTTTGCAAAAGTTTCTAAGAGAAAATAAATTCGGAAAACTACATTTGAGAACTATCTAGAACGATAAGAAATCGTCTGAAACGCATAAAAAGCACGGTTCTAAAAGTAATTTTTTTCCCACCGAACTTTGAATTTTTTCAGCTGCGGAACAGTCGGATTTTGCAAAATTTTCTAAGAGAAAAAAAATTCGGAAAACTACATTTGAGAACTATCTAGAACGATGAGAATCGTCTGAAACGCATAAAAAGCACGGTTCTAAAAGTAATTTTTTTCCCACCGAACTTTGAATTTTTTCAGCTGCGGAACTTAGTCGGATTTTGCAAAATTTTCTACGAGAAAAAAAATTCGGAAAACTACATTTGAGAACTATCTAGAACGATAAGAAATCGTCTGAAACGCATAAAAAGCACGGTTCTAAAAGTAATTTTTTTCCCACCGAACTTTGAATTTTTTCAGCTGCGGAACAGTCGGATTTTGCAAAATTTTCTAAGAGAAAAAAAATTCGGAAAACTACATTTGAGAACTATCTAGAACGATGAGAAATCGTCTGAAACGCATAAAAAGCACGGTTCTAAAAGTAATTTTTTTCCCACCGAACTTCGAATTTTTTCAGCTGCGGAACTTAGTCGGATTTTGCAAAATTTTCTACGAGAAAAAAAATTCGGAAAACTACATTTGAGAACTATCTAGAACGATGAGAATCGTCTGAAACGCATAAAAAGCACGGTTCTAAAAGTATTTTTTTTCCCACCGAACTTTGAATTTTTTCAGCTGCGGAACTTAGTCGGATTTTGCAAAATTTTCTACGAGAAAAAAAATTCGGAAAACTACATTTGAGAACTATCTAGAACGATAAGAAATCGTCTGAAACGCATAAAAAGCACGGTTCTAAAAGTAATTTTTTTCCCACCGAACTTTGAATTTTTTCAGCTGCGGAACAGTCGGATTTTGCAAAATTTTCTAAGAGAAAAAAAATTCGGAAAACTACATTTGAGAACTATCTAGAACGATGAGAAATCGTCTGAAACGCATAAAAAGCACGGTTCTAAAAGTAATTTTTTTCCCACCGAACTTTGAATTTTTTCAGCTGCGGAACAGTCGGATTTTGCAAAATTTTCTAAGAGAAAAAAAATTCGGAAAACTACATTTGAGAACTATCTAGAACGATGAGAAATCGTCTGAAACGCATAAAAAGCACGGTTCTAAAAGTAATTTTTTTCCCACCGAACTTTTAATTTTTTCAGCTGCGGAACTTAGTTAAATTTTGCAAAAGTTTCTAAGAGAAAATAAATTCGGAAAACTACATTTGAGAACTATCTAGAACTATGAGAAATCGTCTGAAACGCATAAAAAGCACGGTTCTAAAAGTAATTTTTTTCCCACCGAACTTTGAATTTTTTCAGCTGCGGAACTTAGTTAAATTTTGCAAAAGTTTCTAAGAGAAAATAAATTCGGAAAACTACATTTGAGAACTATCTAGAACGATAAGAAATCGTCTGAAACGCATAAAAAGCACGGTTCTAAAAGTAATTTTTTTCCCACCGAACTTTGAATTTTTTCAGCTGCGGAACAGTCGGATTTTGCAAAATTTTCTAAGAGAAAAAAAATTCGGAAAACTACATTTGAGAACTATCTAGAACGATGAGAATCGTCTGAAACGCATAAAAAGCACGGTTCTAAAAGTAATTTTTTTCCCACCGAACTTTGAATTTTTTCAGCTGCGGAACTTAGTTAAATTTTGCAAAAGTTTCTAAGAGAAAATAAATTCGGAAAACTACATTTGAGAACTATCTAGAACGATAAGAAATCGTCTGAAACGCATAAAAAGCACGGTTCTAGAAGTAATTTTTTTCCCACCGAACTTTGAATTTTTTTCAGCTGCGGAACTTAGTTAAATTTTGCAAAAGTTTCTAAGAGAAAATAAATTCGGAAAACTACATTTGAGAACTATCTAGAACGATGAGAAATCGTCTGAAACGCATAAAAAGCACGGTTCTAAAAGTAATTTTTTCCCCACCGAACTTTGAATTTTTTCAGCTGCGGAACTTAGTTAAATTTTGCAAAAGTTTCTAAGAGAAAATAAATTCGGAAAACTACATTTGAGAACTATCTAGAACGATAAGAAATCGTCTGAAACGCATAAAAAGCACGGTTCTAAAAGTAATTTTTTTCCCACCGAACTTTGAATTTTTTTGAGCTGCGGAACTTAGTTAAATTTTGCAAAAGTTTCTAAGAGAAAATAAATTCGGAAAACTACATTTGAGAACTATCTAGAACGATGAGAATCGTCTGAAACGCATAAAAAGCACGGTTCTAAAAGTAATTTTTTTCCCACCGAACTTTGAATTTTTTCAGCTGCGGAACAGTCGGATTTTGCAGTTTATAAGAGAAATAAAATTCGGAAAACTACATTTGAGAACTATATAGAACGATGAGAAATCGTCTGAAACGCATAAAAAGCACGGTTCTAAAAGTAATTTTTTTCCCACCGAACTTTGAATTTTTTCAGCTGCGGAACTTAGTCGGATTTTGCAAAATTTTCTACGAGAAAAAAAATTCGGAAAACTACATTTGAGAACTATCTAGAACGATAAGAAATCGTCTGAAACGCATAAAAAGCACGGTTCTAAAAGTAATTTTTTTCCCACCGAACTTTGAATTTTTTCAGCTGCGGAACAGTCGGATTTTGCAAAATTTTCTAAGAGAAAAAAAATTCGGAAAACTACATTTGAGAACTATCTAGAACGATGAGAATCGTCTGAAACGCATAAAAAGCACGGTTCTAAAAGTAATTTTTTTCCCACCGAACTTTGAATTTTTTCAGCTGCGGAACAGTCGGATTTTGCAAAATTTTCTAAGAGAAAAAAAATTCGGAAAACTACATTTGAGAACTATCTAGAACGATGAGAAATCGTCTGAAACGCATAAAAAGCACGGTTCTAAAAGTAATTTTTTTCCCACCGAACTTTGAATTTTTTCAGCTGCGGAACAGTCGGATTTTGCAAAATTTTCTAAGAGAAAAAAAATTCGGAAAACTACATTTGAGAACTATCTAGAACGATGAGAAATCGTCTGAAACGCATAAAAAGCACGGTTCTAAAAGTAATTTTTTTCCCACCGAACTTTTAATTTTTTCAGCTGCGGAACTTAGTTAAATTTTGCAAAAGTTTCTAAGAGAAAATAAATTCGGAAAACTACATTTGAGAACTATCTAGAACTATGAGAAATCGTCTGAAACGCATAAAAAGCACGGTTCTAAAAGTAATTTTTTTCCCACCGAACTTTGAATTTTTTCAGCTGCGGAACTTAGTTAAATTTTGCAAAAGTTTCTAAGAGAAAATAAATTCGGAAAACTACATTTGAGAACTATCTAGAACGATAAGAAATCGTCTGAAACGCATAAAAAGCACGGTTCTAAAAGTAATTTTTTTCCCACCGAACTTTGAATTTTTTCAGCTGCGGAACAGTCGGATTTTGCAAAATTTTCTAAGAGAAAAAAAATTCGGAAAACTACATTTGAGAACTATCTAGAACGATGAGAATCGTCTGAAACGCATAAAAAGCACGGTTCTAAAAGTAATTTTTTTCCCACCGAACTTTGAATTTTTTCAGCTGCGGAACTTAGTTAAATTTTGCAAAAGTTTCTAAGAGAAAATAAATTCGGAAAACTACATTTGAGAACTATCTAGAACGATAAGAAATCGTCTGAAACGCATAAAAAGCACGGTTCTAGAAGTAATTTTTTTCCCACCGAACTTTGAATTTTTTTCAGCTGCGGAACTTAGTTAAATTTTGCAAAAGTTTCTAAGAGAAAATAAATTCGGAAAACTACATTTGAGAACTATCTAGAACGATGAGAAATCGTCTGAAACGCATAAAAAGCACGGTTCTAAAAGTAATTTTTTCCCCACCGAACTTTGAATTTTTTCAGCTGCGGAACTTAGTTAAATTTTGCAAAAGTTTCTAAGAGAAAATAAATTCGGAAAACTACATTTGAGAACTATCTAGAACGATAAGAAATCGTCTGAAACGCATAAAAAGCACGGTTCTAAAAGTAATTTTTTTCCCACCGAACTTTGAATTTTTTTGAGCTGCGGAACTTAGTTAAATTTTGCAAAAGTTTCTAAGAGAAAATAAATTCGGAAAACTACATTTGAGAACTATCTAGAACGATGAGAATCGTCTGAAACGCATAAAAAGCACGGTTCTAAAAGTAATTTTTTTCCCACCGAACTTTGAATTTTTTCAGCTGCGGAACAGTCGGATTTTGCAGTTTATAAGAGAAATAAAATTCGGAAAACTACATTTGAGAACTATATAGAACGATGAGAAATCGTCTGAAACGCATAAAAAGCACGGTTCTAAAAGTAATTTTTTTCCCACCGAACTTTGAATTTTTTCAGCTGCGGAACTTAGTCGGATTTTGCAAAATTTTCTACGAGAAAAAAAATTCGGAAAACTACATTTGAGAACTATCTAGAACGATAAGAAATCGTCTGAAACGCATAAAAAGCACGGTTCTAAAAGTAATTTTTTTCCCACCGAACTTTGAATTTTTTCAGCTGCGGAACAGTCGGATTTTGCAAAATTTTCTAAGAGAAAAAAAATTCGGAAAACTACATTTGAGAACTATCTAGAACGATGAGAAATCGTCTGAAACGCATAAAAAGCACGGTTCTAAAAGTAATTTTTTTCCCACCGAACTTCGAATTTTTTCAGCTGCGGAACTTAGTCGGATTTTGCAAAATTTTCTACGAGAAAAAAAATTCGGAAAACTACATTTGAGAACTATCTAGAACGATGAGAATCGTCTGAAACGCATAAAAAGCACGGTTCTAAAAGTAATTTTTTTCCCACCGAACTTTGAATTTTTTCAGCTGCGGAACTTAGTCGGATTTTGCAAAATTTTCTACGAGAAAAAAAATTCGGAAAACTACATTTGAGAACTATCTAGAACGATAAGAAATCGTCTGAAACGCATAAAAAGCACGGTTCTAAAAGTAATTTTTTTCCCACCGAACTTTGAATTTTTTCAGCTGCGGAACAGTCGGATTTTGCAAAATTTTCTAAGAGAAAAAAAATTCGGAAAACTACATTTGAGAACTATCTAGAACGATGAGAAATCGTCTGAAACGCATAAAAAGCACGGTTCTAAAAGTAATTTTTTTCCCACCGAACTTTGAATTTTTTCAGCTGCGGAACAGTCGGATTTTGCAAAATTTTCTAAGAGAAAAAAAATTCGGAAAACTACATTTGAGAACTATCTAGAACGATGAGAAATCGTCTGAAACGCATAAAAAGCACGGTTCTAAAAGTAATTTTTTTCCCACCGAACTTTTAATTTTTTCAGCTGCGGAACTTAGTTAAATTTTGCAAAAGTTTCTAAGAGAAAATAAATTCGGAAAACTACATTTGAGAACTATCTAGAACTATGAGAAATCGTCTGAAACGCATAAAAAGCACGGTTCTAAAAGTAATTTTTTTCCCACCGAACTTTGAATTTTTTCAGCTGCGGAACTTAGTTAAATTTTGCAAAAGTTTCTAAGAGAAAATAAATTCGGAAAACTACATTTGAGAACTATCTAGAACGATAAGAAATCGTCTGAAACGCATAAAAAGCACGGTTCTAAAAGTAATTTTTTTCCCACCGAACTTTGAATTTTTTCAGCTGCGGAACAGTCGGATTTTGCAAAATTTTCTAAGAGAAAAAAAATTCGGAAAACTACATTTGAGAACTATCTAGAACGATGAGAATCGTCTGAAACGCATAAAAAGCACGGTTCTAAAAGTAATTTTTTTCCCACCGAACTTTGAATTTTTTCAGCTGCGGAACTTAGTTAAATTTTGCAAAAGTTTCTAAGAGAAAATAAATTCGGAAAACTACATTTGAGAACTATCTAGAACGATAAGAAATCGTCTGAAACGCATAAAAAGCACGGTTCTAGAAGTAATTTTTTTCCCACCGAACTTTGAATTTTTTTCAGCTGCGGAACTTAGTTAAATTTTGCAAAAGTTTCTAAGAGAAAATAAATTCGGAAAACTACATTTGAGAACTATCTAGAACGATGAGAAATCGTCTGAAACGCATAAAAAGCACGGTTCTAAAAGTAATTTTTTCCCCACCGAACTTTGAATTTTTTCAGCTGCGGAACTTAGTTAAATTTTGCAAAAGTTTCTAAGAGAAAATAAATTCGGAAAACTACATTTGAGAACTATCTAGAACGATAAGAAATCGTCTGAAACGCATAAAAAGCACGGTTCTAAAAGTAATTTTTTTCCCACCGAACTTTGAATTTTTTCAGCTGCGGAACAGTCGGATTTTGCAAAATTTTCTAAGAGAAAAAAAATTCGGAAAACTACATTTGAGAACTATCTAGAACGATGAGAAATCGTCTGAAACGCATAAAAAGCACGGTTCTAAAAGTAATTTTTTTCCCACCGAACTTTGAATTTTTTCAGCTGCGGAACAGTCGGATTTTGCAAAATTTTCTAAGAGAAAAAAAATTCGGAAAACTACATTTGAGAACTATCTAGAACGATGAGAAATCGTCTGAAACGCATAAAAAGCACGGTTCTAAAAGTAATTTTTTTCCCACCGAACTTTTAATTTTTTCAGCTGCGGAACTTAGTTAAATTTTGCAAAAGTTTCTAAGAGAAAATAAATTCGGAAAACTACATTTGAGAACTATCTAGAACTATGAGAAATCGTCTGAAACGCATAAAAAGCACGGTTCTAAAAGTAATTTTTTTCCCACCGAACTTTGAATTTTTTCAGCTGCGGAACTTAGTTAAATTTTGCAAAAGTTTCTAAGAGAAAATAAATTCGGAAAACTACATTTGAGAACTATCTAGAACGATAAGAAATCGTCTGAAACGCATAAAAAGCACGGTTCTAAAAGTAATTTTTTTCCCACCGAACTTTGAATTTTTTCAGCTGCGGAACAGTCGGATTTTGCAAAATTTTCTAAGAGAAAAAAAATTCGGAAAACTACATTTGAGAACTATCTAGAACGATGAGAATCGTCTGAAACGCATAAAAAGCACGGTTCTAAAAGTAATTTTTTTCCCACCGAACTTTGAATTTTTTCAGCTGCGGAACTTAGTTAAATTTTGCAAAAGTTTCTAAGAGAAAATAAATTCGGAAAACTACATTTGAGAACTATCTAGAACGATAAGAAATCGTCTGAAACGCATAAAAAGCACGGTTCTAGAAGTAATTTTTTTCCCACCGAACTTTGAATTTTTTTCAGCTGCGGAACTTAGTTAAATTTTGCAAAAGTTTCTAAGAGAAAATAAATTCGGAAAACTACATTTGAGAACTATCTAGAACGATGAGAAATCGTCTGAAACGCATAAAAAGCACGGTTCTAAAAGTAATTTTTTCCCCACCGAACTTTGAATTTTTTCAGCTGCGGAACTTAGTTAAATTTTGCAAAAGTTTCTAAGAGAAAATAAATTCGGAAAACTACATTTGAGAACTATCTAGAACGATAAGAAATCGTCTGAAACGCATAAAAAGCACGGTTCTAAAAGTAATTTTTTTCCCACCGAACTTTGAATTTTTTTGAGCTGCGGAACTTAGTTAAATTTTGCAAAAGTTTCTAAGAGAAAATAAATTCGGAAAACTACATTTGAGAACTATCTAGAACGATGAGAATCGTCTGAAACGCATAAAAAGCACGGTTCTAAAAGTAATTTTTTTCCCACCGAACTTTGAATTTTTTCAGCTGCGGAACAGTCGGATTTTGCAGTTTATAAGAGAAATAAAATTCGGAAAACTACATTTGAGAACTATATAGAACGATGAGAAATCGTCTGAAACGCATAAAAAGCACGGTTCTAAAAGTAATTTTTTTCCCACCGAACTTTGAATTTTTTCAGCTGCGGAACTTAGTCGGATTTTGCAAAATTTTCTACGAGAAAAAAAATTCGGAAAACTACATTTGAGAACTATCTAGAACGATAAGAAATCGTCTGAAACGCATAAAAAGCACGGTTCTAAAAGTAATTTTTTTCCCACCGAACTTTGAATTTTTTCAGCTGCGGAACAGTCGGATTTTGCAAAATTTTCTAAGAGAAAAAAAATTCGGAAAACTACATTTGAGAACTATCTAGAACGATGAGAAATCGTCTGAAACGCATAAAAAGCACGGTTCTAAAAGTAATTTTTTTCCCACCGAACTTCGAATTTTTTCAGCTGCGGAACTTAGTCGGATTTTGCAAAATTTTCTACGAGAAAAAAAATTCGGAAAACTACATTTGAGAACTATCTAGAACGATGAGAATCGTCTGAAACGCATAAAAAGCACGGTTCTAAAAGTAATTTTTTTCCCACCGAACTTTGAATTTTTTCAGCTGCGGAACTTAGTCGGATTTTGCAAAATTTTCTACGAGAAAAAAAATTCGGAAAACTACATTTGAGAACTATCTAGAACGATAAGAAATCGTCTGAAACGCATAAAAAGCACGGTTCTAAAAGTAATTTTTTTCCCACCGAACTTTGAATTTTTTCAGCTGCGGAACAGTCGGATTTTGCAAAATTTTCTAAGAGAAAAAAAATTCGGAAAACTACATTTGAGAACTATCTAGAACGATGAGAAATCGTCTGAAACGCATAAAAAGCACGGTTCTAAAAGTAATTTTTTTCCCACCGAACTTTGAATTTTTTCAGCTGCGGAACAGTCGGATTTTGCAAAATTTTCTAAGAGAAAAAAAATTCGGAAAACTACATTTGAGAACTATCTAGAACGATGAGAAATCGTCTGAAACGCATAAAAAGCACGGTTCTAAAAGTAATTTTTTTCCCACCGAACTTTTAATTTTTTCAGCTGCGGAACTTAGTTAAATTTTGCAAAAGTTTCTAAGAGAAAATAAATTCGGAAAACTACATTTGAGAACTATCTAGAACGATGAGAAATCGTCTGAAACGCATAAAAAGCACGGTTCTAAAAGTAATTTTTTTCCCACCGAACTTTGAATTTTTTCAGCTGCGGAACTTAGTTAAATTTTGCATAAGTTTCTAAGAGAAAATAAATTCGGAAAACTACATTTGAGAACTATCTAGAACGATAAGAAATCGTCTGAAACGCATAAAAAGCACGGTTCTAAAAGTAATTTTTTTCCCACCGAACTTTGAATTTTTTTGAGCTGCGGAACTTAGTTAAATTTTGCAAAAGTTTCTAAGAGAAAATAAATTCGGAAAACTACATTTGAGAACTATCTAGAACGATGAGAAATCGTCTGAAACGCATAAAAAGCACGGTTCTAAAAGTAATTTTTTTCCCACCGAACTTTGAATTTTTTCAGCTGCGGAACTTAGTCGGATTTTGCAAAATTTTCTACGAGAAAAAAAATTCGGAAAACTACATTTGAGAACTATCTAGAACGATGAGAATCGTCTGAACCGCATAAAAAGCACGGTTCTAAAAGTAATTTTTTTCCCACCGAACTTCGAATTTTTTCAGCTGCGGAACTTAGTCGGATTTTGCAAAATTTTCTACGAGAAAAAAAATTCGGAAAACTACATTTGAGAACTATCTAGAACGATGAGAATCGTCTGAAACGCATAAAAAGCACGGTTCTAAAAGTAATTTTTTTCCCACCGAACTTTGAATTTTTTCAGCTGCGGAACTTAGTCGGATTTTGCAAAATTTTCTACGAGAAAAAAAATTCGGAAAACTGCATTTGAGAACTATCTAGAACGATCAGAAATCGTCTGAAACGCATAAAAAACACGGTTCTAAAACTAATTTTTTTCCCACCGAACT
Organism: Gastracanthus pulcherrimus; assembly: GCA_949152435.1. Taxonomy (NCBI): domain Eukaryota; kingdom Metazoa; phylum Arthropoda; class Insecta; order Hymenoptera; family Pteromalidae; genus Gastracanthus; species Gastracanthus pulcherrimus. The sequence continues at coordinate 134,631,219 of OX424575.1, read as the reverse complement.
TTTAATTTTTTCAGCTGCGGAACTTAGTTAAATTTTGCAAAAGTTTCTAAGAGAAAATAAATTCGGAAAACTACATTTGAGAACTATCTAGAACGATGAGAAATCGTCTGAAACGCATAAAAAGCACGGTTCTAAAAGTAATTTTTTTCCCACCGAACTTTGAATTTTTTCAGCTGCGGAACTTAGTTAAATTTTGCATAAGTTTCTAAGAGAAAATAAATTCGGAAAACTACATTTGAGAACTATCTAGAACGATAAGAAATCGTCTGAAACGCATAAAAAGCACGGTTCTAAAAGTAATTTTTTTCCCACCGAACTTTGAATTTTTTTGAGCTGCGGAACTTAGTTAAATTTTGCAAAAGTTTCTAAGAGAAAATAAATTCGGAAAACTACATTTGAGAACTATCTAGAACGATGAGAAATCGTCTGAAACGCATAAAAAGCACGGTTCTAAAAGTAATTTTTTTCCCACCGAACTTTGAATTTTTTCAGCTGCGGAACTTAGTCGGATTTTGCAAAATTTTCTACGAGAAAAAAAATTCGGAAAACTACATTTGAGAACTATCTAGAACGATGAGAATCGTCTGAACCGCATAAAAAGCACGGTTCTAAAAGTAATTTTTTTCCCACCGAACTTCGAATTTTTTCAGCTGCGGAACTTAGTCGGATTTTGCAAAATTTTCTACGAGAAAAAAAATTCGGAAAACTACATTTGAGAACTATCTAGAACGATGAGAATCGTCTGAAACGCATAAAAAGCACGGTTCTAAAAGTAATTTTTTTCCCACCGAACTTTGAATTTTTTCAGCTGCGGAACTTAGTCGGATTTTGCAAAATTTTCTACGAGAAAAAAAATTCGGAAAACTGCATTTGAGAACTATCTAGAACGATCAGAAATCGTCTGAAACGCATAAAAAACACGGTTCTAAAACTAATTTTTTTCCCACAGAACTTTGAATTTTTTCAGCTGCGGAACTTAGTTAATTGAAGCACTCGGTCAGATGAGATTTTGTCATGAGATCTCACCTGAGATTTGTCAATAGGGATATATTTGACTGATGCTAAATTGTGCACAATAATTACGTGTACAATTCTTATGTGTAAGAAACGCACTATGCCTTTTTTAAGATTAAAAATATGATTAGTTATATAGGTCGACATACGTACGATTCATTATCTGCATTTTATATATGAATTTTTTGTAAATATTTATAATTTAAAATAATTTTTTTTTTTAAATACACTAAAATAAATTTTTATATATTAATTTCTTTGTATTATGATAATAAGTCCCAAAGTTATCTTTATTGATACATTAGTTTTATGAAAATTTATATAATAAATCGTATGAATAGTAATTAATTAAACGATTAAAAATAATAATTACATGATTAATCATGAAAATACATGAAAAATCATAAAGTTAATCATGGCAGATTAGGTTTGATTCTCACAGAAATGAAAAATCATATGAATAATTATACATCTTGCAAAATGCATTAAGCTTTAACAGTTTGTGTTTTAGGATTCCCGGTTAAAATAACAGTTTATTAAAAAATATGTATTCTATTGACTGGATTAGTATATCAAAGGAAAGCATTTGTAGTGTATTATAGGTTTTAAATATTTAAGTCAATCATTTCTTGAAAATACTATAATATACTTACGTAATGCTACTACACTTAATTTTTATTAATTAATCATATCAATGTGATTTTTACAATTATTCAGAAAATAGATTAAGAAATGGTAAATCGTGATAGTAATATTCCATATTCTTAAGTGAATAATACAGATCAACTACCTTTTTACACTTCTCTTCGGATAAACGATTGCGTAAAGTTAAATAACAATTACGTATGAACAAATTATGTATGAACATAAGCCCAGTTGAAAAAAATCTCTCTAAGTGTGCTGATGACGCTGGAATTTTCATTATATTTAGAGCTATTTTAGATAAATTTGGTGCTTTTGCTTCAGTAACTGTCCAAAGTACATTTGGTTTTACTGTTTCTTTTGTACATAATTTTGAAAAAATATCAGATTTATCACTATACATTGCGAATTCTTTTCTGCCTTCTATATTTGTCTCCTCGTTGATAAAATCACATGCTTGATTTAATTGATTAACTGATAAATGTTCTCCTCGATATGCTGGATAAAGCAAATTTACTGAAAAATGTATAGGTCTTAAGGTTTTTTTCTACACAGGCTTCAACAATAGCCAAAATGTTATCATCCGTAGTGGGTAATTGCAAAATTAACCATGACTCTGTTACATCTGCTAAAGTGTAATCTGCGCTTTGACATTTGTTCACAAGTACGCACACAAGGTCCAATAAACTTATACTCATTCACAATTTTGTCTCGTATATTTCATCATTCAGAAATAGCACAGTCTTATCTTTTAAATTGAACTTCTTATCGGCTGCAATTCTTCTCATTATATTTAAATTATTTAAGTTACTTTTAAATAAGTACCTGTAACTGCACCATCTAGTCTCACTACTTAAAACTACTCTTTTTCCTTCCAATTTTAGAAGCTCCTGTTGAACACCAGGGTTTTTAAATTCTTTTAACAAATTATTAACTTTATTTACACATTCTTTATCAACGAGAGATTTGCCAATAAGTTGCGACTGTGACTGTTGCATGTCACATGCCAAAGATTACTTGGTTTACCCATACACATCATATTTAATGCATTGTCAGAAACTATTGCGTACATACTTGCATTGTATTTTTCTTGAACAAACTTTTTAGCTTTATCAATCACTTTTGTCAAACTTTTAGCTGTCTCACTATCTGCTGTTAGTTCATACGATTCTACAAAGTGTTGCTTTCCTTCATCATCATTGTGAATCGTCACCACAACTTTTGTCTTATTTGCAGCAGAATTTTTCCACCCATCAATCAACATAACATTTTCTTTATTTTGTAGATACTCCAACAACATAGTCAGTAAATTCTTGAAGAGCGTAGATTCAACAGTTACGAATGGAATGTTGCAACCAAAAAGAATTTAGCTAAAGCTTTATCTATTTTAGTATATATTTTTTATTTCTCTCCTGTATTTTCTCTTGATTTTCTTCTTGATTTTGTTGTCAAGTTCCTAAATTAAACAATAAAAAATATAACTATATTCTGCACATATACATATAAATATTATAAACATTAAATGTTTCAGAACAAAGTGAATAAATATTTAGTTCCCTTTTAAAACAAATAGAATTAAATAACTGTACTTACATTAGTTACATTATCATTTATTAATTTTTTCTTTGCTGACTCCATCTAAAATTCTGATTAATAGAAACATAATTGCGTACAGGCATAAAGATTTCTTAACACAACTTTTTAATCGTTATCTGTAAATAATAAAATGTAAAGCATTTTTATTTTATTTATTCTTGAAAACTATAGTATTCATGTACATTTTTATATATGGAAAATGATCAAACACAATAATATACACTAACCTCACTTTCTAATTGACTGCAGATATAAAATTTATATTGTTTTTTCTTCCAAGTGGTATAATCGCCAGACTATGTCCTCGATAAAATTTATATCTTATATTTGCCAAAATATCTGATGAGAATAAACAGTTGACGGAAAACCAACGGACATTTAAATCGATTGACGAGATGCATCGATATAGCAAAACAGAGCAAAAGTAAAACACATGCATGGTTCGCATTCCGTTCTCCAGTGTTCCAGCACCAAAGTATATACTTATACACATGTGCTGTAGTAATAATAATTATTTATCTGTAATTGTAATACATTATTGCAAAATATAAATATATAAGTAGTTTGATACAATTTACCGTCTTGATATACGTACAGAATTACTATGTTACGTAGCACATTTCTAGAGAAAATGAAATCACTTTTAGGAGGATTAGCTTGCTATATTTTAATGACTTTGCCATTAAATATATTTTAAGGGTACATTGGGTAAACAAAAATATTATGTGATTTATTAATGCTTTGTTTTTAAAAGTTTACGTTGCTATTATCGTTGGTATTGTTTCAATCTACGCGCGCATACTTGCTCGAACCGCCCAACTGCGCATCTGAACATGCGCAGACAATAATTATTAATTTTGGATGATAACAATTAATTTATTGTAAAAACAATTTGATAATCAATTAGGGCAAATCAATAGCTTCAATTTGAGCACTGAATCATCACCGTACGTCAAATATTTACCGAGAAAATTGCATATCTCTCCGAGGACTGGGGCACTACATTTTCACCACTTTACTGTTGAAAATCTTTTAAAGGCAAATTGGGCAAATTAAAAGATTAGTGGAAGCAATTAGAGCAATTAGAAAACTATTTAAAGCAACTATGTAAGTTCGCCCGGGGGCCAACTTCACGCCGGTATCCGTGACGGTACCCCATAATAGAAAGAACCTGTCAAGTAAGTTTTGTCGGTAATTACGTGACTGCATGTAAGCTCCGACCTCCCCTTAAGGAGGGCAGTCATTATTTTTATTTGAATTTACAATCATGTTTTTTTATTGAATTTATTAATCTCATATTTAGGCCTCATATTTTCTCATATTTTCTAATTTTTTCTCATATTTTCTCATATTTTTCTCATATTTTCTCATATTTTCTCATATTTTTCTCATATTTTCTCATATTTCTCTCATATTTTTCTCATATTTTTCTCATATTTTCTCATATTTTTCTCATATTTTCTCATATTTTTCTCATATTTTCTCATATTTTTCTCATATTTTCTCATATTTTTCTCATATTTTCTCACATTTTCGCCTTTACGCGTAGCATCTTTGTTGGACAACTGCTTTGTCAATATCTGATTTTGGAAATCATATTACCACTAGAAACTAGCCGCGTTCTCTAGCTCGCAGCTATAACATAATTTATTATTTTCTACTGTATTATCATTTAAATTTATTTATTTCTTTATAATCATTTTCTTTCCTGTACCTACAATTAATTAGTAAGAATCAATAAATCAATCAATAAATTAGTTGCAAAACCTTATTTTTGCATATTTACATCAGGAGTAGTTACTAAGTTTACAATTACAGTAACAACAATTAAAAGTAAGTTTTTATATCACAATCTAACATAACCTATACTCCTTGATAAAGATTATTAAAGAAAAAACTACTTCCCCAGTAATTAATGAAGCTAAAAAAATAGAGATACGTAATTTTTAACCAATTTCGAAAATTGAGGAGGTTCTCAATTCGACATGGCTTTTTTTATGTTTGTCCAGCAATTATTCCGAAAATAGTCGACCGATTCGGATGAAATTTTTTTATATGAAAGGTAATTATCCTCCGGTGGTCCCATTAAAATTTTGTGATTATTGGTCCAGTATCTCGCCAGTAATTTAGTATTTTATGAATATTTTTTCTGTACATTTCGGCCTTTGCCGACTCTGTCCGCCGATTATTCGGAAACTCTTGAACCGATTTGGATAATATTTGTTTTTAATGAAAGTGAATGATCTCATGTTGGTCCCATTGTATTACTGGGCCAGTATTGAGCCAGTGCTACGTAAGTACTGGTAATTTTTTATGTTCTTCCGCCAATTATTCGGAAACTACTGAACCGATTTTGATAATATTTTTTTAATATAAGAGAATGATCTAATGTTGATCCCACTATATTACTGGTCTAGTATGGAGCCAGTACTGTGTCAGTACTGGCGATTGGTTATGTTCTTCTGACGATTAATCGGAAACTACTGAACCGATTTGGATAAAATATTTTTTGAATAAAAGAGAATTATCCCGTGGTGGTTCCATTATATAACTGGACCAGTATGAAGCCTGTACTACGTCAGTACTGGCGTTTTCATTTTATGCTTTACAAAGGATGTTTTTTTCTAGGATTACAAAGCTTCCTATAGGAGGAAGCAATATTGAATAAATTACCTATATCACAATATAAATTTAATGAAACTCAGCCCTTACAACTAAGAAGACTGAAATTTTAAAATGTTTTGAAAAAAAAGAACCGACTTCAAAAAATGCACTAAAAAGTGTGAAAAAAATGCACTAAAATGTGTGAAATAATTCACAAAAATGTTCTCGAAGTCGGCGCCGAATTACAAATTGGCATATACCGTCACAGACCCTATTGCGGATCAGTGCCTCTATTGTGAATCATTTACTTCTAAATAGACATTATAAAAGTTTTGCATTACTTCTTTAATTATTTTGATACGTAAGAATAAGTGCTTTCAAAATAATAATAAAAGTAACGCAAAACTTTCACAATATAGTTTTAACATAAACTGATTCACAATAGAAGCACTGATCCACAATAGGGTCCGTGACGGTAGTATCTTGCTCAAGAATATAATTTATAAATGATATTGAAATGGGTCCAATTTCGTTAAACCTGGAACGAAATATGTGTCCCACTATCGAATATCCCACTTAAAGTTAATAACTCGTAATCGAAAGCACTGGTTTGAGAGAAAATGCTTTTAAATAGAACTTACAATGCAACAATCTTCTTCAAATGATAGTCATCGGCTAAACTATCACATATAATTCAAATAATACTGTTACAATTGTAACTGCTGGCGCGAGCTTTTATGTATTATCCCCGGGATAATCTTAATGTGCTTAGGCCATCGCCACCTAGCGGCGGTACGCAAACTACGCTATCAAACAATTAGTCAAGAATAAGATTCCCAATGAAACAAAAAGAGGTGACGGTATATGTCAATTTGTAATTCGGCGCCGACTACGAGAACATTTTTGTGAATTATTTCACACTCTTTAGTGCATTTTTCGAAGTCGGTTCTTTTTTTTTAAAAAAATTTTTTGTATAAGCATTGTCTAGTTTAAAAAATATCGATATATTACGCTTGTAAGATCCATGAAAAAATAAAGTCGTTTTCAAGGTTATATTTTTATTGTTTTATATTGTTTTCCAAGTAATAAACTCAGCTGACAAAAATTAGGAATACGCAATTTTACGTGATATTTATGTCGTTAAAATAGTAGCGGGATATTATGCTTATTAAATCTATGAAAAATAAAAGTCATTATCAAGATTATGTTTTTTTTTTACTTTATATTTCTTTCCCAGTTATTAATTTGGCCAAAAAAATTAGGAATACGCATTTGTATGTCACCTTTGCACTTTCATAAAATTTAGCAGGATACTCTTTCCTACTGCGACAAGAAATATTTTTTCCTATTAAAGTGCATTTTTGAACCATATTAAGGGGTCGGGGCCATTTTTTATGTATTGGAAAGCTTTTTCCAGACAATTTCCTAAATAGTTACGTAATAAAAAAATCGATGTTACGTCGATGTAAACTTACCCACATTCTATCGCTAAAAAATAAAACTACGAAATATGTAAGTTCCCTATTATATCTTTGATATATATAATGGAAATTCATTAAAAAGATTAAAATGAATTATAACATTGAGAATAATACTTCAGTTAAATTTCTTAGTAATTTTTTTTCTTTATTTAAAAAAAAATGTAATTTTGAAAAAAAAATCGTTTTTCTATATGACGTACGATAATTGAAGTGCAGCGGCAGCGATCCTTCCAAAACTTTCCAGAAAGGTTAGTTTTTGGTATCTCTTGGCTAAGTTCTTTGCCCATATCATAAAGCATTTTATATTCTCAGATACTTATAATGTTATGTATTTTTTATATTTGTTTTAAATCGCATACATGTCAAAAAGAGTTTAGCCATTTTTAACCAAACTTGGTTTATTATTTTGTTATTTGGTAAAGATTCGAAATTCAAAAGAATTAAAAAGATTCGCTGACTCATTTTTGTTTTATAACAATTTTTCTAATTTGTATTTTTAAATAAATTATATAGTCACTAACTATTCTTTTCTAACAATTTTTCTAGAAAGTTTGTACTCAGGGTCACTGTATACGTACGTCTTGTTCATAGTCCAAGCGGCGACCATCTGTGATACATGAAAAATGTTTGCTTGAAATGAAAGTTTATTGAATAATTAACACGATGCGCCTGATCTGTCTGATAATTGATTCAAAATTGTATATTAGCACATCACGACGTTCTCTAACTGCAGGACACGCGTGTTGTAACAGGTCGCACACACTGTACTGAAACAGCAGCCGCTTTGCCATATGTGTCTTTTGCAAGCAGCCACTGCCTATCTCAGCATAAGTTTCTTAGAAACGCATTATTTAGTGATAGTCCCAGCGGTGGCCGTAAAAATGTCTACGTCATACAATACATGAAAAATGTTTGCTTGAAATGAAAATTTATTAAATAATTAACACAATGCGCCTGGTCTGTCTGCTAATTGATTGGTCCTGCGGAAAAACCAGATCACTTCCGGTTCAATTTATAATCGACTTTCATACATCATGTGATACATGAATGGAAGAACTTTTATGTTGAACAGCATACTTAATAGAACTAAAATACCTTGGTCTGCCTGCCTACGCCCCGGCGCTAACCCCCGGCAGACCATTTTAAGGGGCTGAAAATGAATCAGTTTACCTACGTCATGTGATACATTACTTTATCATAGCTTAAATTAAAGATTTTGATGTAATCTTTAAGTATAAAATGGTCTACCTAAAGTCTGCCTGGAAAAAGGATGAATAAACGACATTTTTTCGTAGAACGTGGCTATGGCATAATCGTAAAAATCTGGTTACCTTCGTCATAATGATACATGACTGTATCATAGCTTAAGCTAACGGTTTTAACCGAACAAGAAGTAGGTACGTTGTTGGGTGCTATAATAAATTAATTATACTATCATTATTGCAGCCACCTATATATTAAATTGCATTCTACGATACTTAATTTACTGAAATACGATGTCACCTAAATTCCTTAGGAGATCTGCAGATGAATTGTCAAATATTTCGCAGGTGCGCTTATGCGTAAAGCGTGAAAAAGCGCGAGTAATCGTACAAGACATAGCTTAATTTGATTATGCTCAAAATTCGTCTTTACTAAAGTTAAACATCAAAAGTAGTTCACCATGCTTTATAATAAAAATTAAATAAGACAATTAAATCAAAATAAACGGAAGTAAATTTATAGACAATTTGTATATAAACATTTGTTTACTATCAAATGATTATGTATCCATTTTATTTACAGCGGTCTCGCGTTGCAATACTGGCAAATTAAATGTTTTGATGTAATCTTCAAGTATAGAATAGTGGGGTTAAGGTCTGTCTGAAAAAATATGTAAAGAAAGATATTTTATTGTAGAATATATAACCATGTAATAGTTGAAATCAACTTATCTACATATAACAAGAAATACATTATGGTTTACGCAAAAATACATCAAAATTACATTACGCCCTTGTTACAAGTAATTATATTTTAAACATAAAAGTATTATAATTTGATATTAAACATTTATAAACGTATTTAAAATAATACGCAAAAATTAATTAGAGTTCGTTCTAAAACTAAAATAATAATACAAAAACAACATAATAATAACTTTTCCCCGTACTTTCCCCATAATCAAATATTCTTAGTACAATTGACTTGTATATAGTCTTATTAAAAAAGAAGACTTTGTATAAGAATATAAAAATTATATAATTCTTTTATAAACTTTTCTATTACATTTTTTAAAACTTTATTCAAATTTGTTGGCTCATACTTTTGAATGAGACTTTTTCTATTAAATTTTTTCGGTTAGAATCATTTCATAAAACTTTTTCGACAAAGTTGAAACGCCCTAGAAAAAGCACAGTACCGTGATACTCCGCATTCACAGTGCCCTGAGTCACAATGTCGGTGGTTTTACTGTACATAATCATTTGATAGTAAACAAATGTTTATAAATAATAACCATATGAGTAAAATAATTAGGTAAATGCAGGGCAAATCCAGGCACTTAACTTCAACGCTCGCGTTTATATGTAAAAGAATTATTATTTTGAAAATATTTAATTTACTTTCGTTTATTTTGATTTAATTATCTTATTTAATTTTTATTATGAAGCTTAACTACTTTTGATTTTTAACTTTAGTAAAGACTCATTTTCATTTGCAGATCTCCTAAGGAATTTAGTTGACATTGTATTTCAGTAATTTAAGTATCGTAGAGTGCAATTTAATATATAGGTGGCTGCAATAACAGCAGTTCGAATTAAGTTGTTATAGCACCCAACGAGTCCGGCAATAAAATGTCGTCTACCTTCTTTTTGTTTGAGCAGACCTTAGGCAAATTATTTCATACTTAAAGATTACATCAAAACCTTTAATTTTAGCTACGATAAAGCCATGTATTACATGACGTAGATAAGCAAACTTTTACTATTATGCCATAGCCGCGTTCTACGATAAAATGTCGTTTATTTCATCTTTTTCCCAGGCAGACTTAGGCAGACCATTATATACTTAAAAATTACATCAAAACCTTTCATTAAAGCTATGATAAAGTCATGTATCACATGACCTAGGTAAGCTGATTAATTTTCAGCCTCTTAAAATGGTCTTACGGGGGTTAGCGTCGGGGCGTGGGCAGATAGACAAGGTCTAGATAGACAAGGTATTTTAGTTCTATTAAGTATGCTGTTCAACATAAAAGTTGTTCCAGTCATGTATCACATGACGCATGAAAGTTGATTATAAATTGAACCGGAAGCGACCTGGTTTTTCCGCTGAACCAATCAATTAGCAGGCAGACCAGGCGCATTGTGTTAATTATTTAATAAATTTTCATTTCAAGCAAACATTTTTTATGTATTGCATGACGTAGACGTTTTTATGGCCACCGCTGGGACTATCACTAAATAATGCATTTGCAAGAAACTTATGCTAAAATAGGCAGTGGGTGCTTACAAAAGACACATATGGCAAAGCGGCTACTGTTTCAGCACAACGTGTGTGACCAGTTAGAACGCGCGTTTCCTGCAGTTAGAGAACGTCGTGATGTGCTAATAGTACAATATTGTGCGAGAAGAGCTTAAGATGAGAACGTAGAATGTAAGTAAACATCCCTTGCTATGGTAGTGCAAGAGTAGATAGGCTATAGGCATGCCAGCTCACACGGATTCTGGCTCACCCCCTCCTTTCCTCAAGTGAGTCAGAATCCGTAGTGTGTATAAATCCCATCTATGTGTCTCCTTCCCTTCTCTGAGTGATCCAAAAATCAGTGGTAGGGTTTGCCACTCCTCTAGCGTCACCCCTCTCCAAGTGAGTCAGAATCCGTAGTATGTAAAAGCCCATCGTCTCTCCCCTTCCCTTTACTATATGTTCCATAAATCTGTGGGTTTATGCCCTCTTCTCCTAGAGATAAAATCTATTGGCCGATTTTTTCGAGAATAGAGAGAAAGGGGCTGCCTTTCTTTTTTTAGAAACTGTTAGAGTGTCAGGGAATAAATCTTGCGTTCTGTTATGAATAGATAATAAATTTTAATAAAGAAGCATAGGCTTTGTCACTTTCTGAGAAAAAACTGAGAGGCTTTTTAACTGAGGACTGGTGTAGACGGTAAAAATTCACTAAAGTTCAATTCGAAGTCAGCTACTACAGTTAACGTCGCTGAATTAGCTGTCGTGTTGCAAACTTCAAGTGAATGTGTTTGTATGAGTGCGAGTGAGAGCGTCGTTTTGAAAAAAAGGGTGTCGCTCTCTTCGCCCTTGCTGCTTTCTTCCCTCCGAGGGTCGAAGCCTGACGGCCCGAGCTCGAGTAGATAAACGGGCCCAAATTTTCTTTGTCTTTTTTTTATTTTATCGTCAAATAGAACACTGAAATTTACCTTTTTTCTCGAATTTATAGACGAAGTAAGAAAATTCGCGTTCTTCACAAGAATAGAATTACAATGCAATTTTAATGAAAAAAATCGTTTCATTATTATTAGCGGAGATTGGAAATATAATAATACACCTTAATCATAAATATCTCTACTAATAATGGGTCGATTTTTTCAATTCAAATTGCTTTTTAATTTTGAATTTTCTTATTTTTATTATAAATTGACAAAAATGGGTCAATTTTAAATTTGTATTTAGCCATCGCCACGTAAAAATAAAATCAAACAGTCAACACGAGTAACAATTATATAAATTCGCGAGCCTAAATCACGCATTTAATACCGGTTCTAATGCTCACTCATATTAGACAGAAGGCTACAAACAATTACAAACAGGTACACCCCAAATGCCAAAACTGCGTTGAGGATTGGTAAATACAAGATTGGCGTAGAAGCCAATATCAAATTTAATTTTGCATGTTTAATTTTCCTAGGTCAATATAATTTTATAATTTAAATCTAAGTGCATGCGTGTCGTAGGTGATAGAATTTGAATAGTAGGTTAAACCATTATATTATGAGTAATTCAGATTAAAACACTTTAGGTCATTAAAGAATAAAAAAAAAATAAAAAAAGAACATTTTCACAAACCATTCTCAGTTGAGAAAAATTAATAGTAAAATAAATTAAATATTGTGAAGGCTCTGAGCCCAGATGCACAAAGTGTTAAAATGTAAAAAAGAAAATTCAGTTTCACATTAATATGTTGTAATAGCTAAGACTTGTATTATTTTGTAATAACCAGAATTAATAAGTATTTTTGTAACAGCGAGCACCTGCCAAACATTATATAATGCAGCAGCGGTTGCGAAAATGTCAAGCAAACGCCCAAAACCAAATTAAAAGAAATCGAAAATCAAGCACAAAACACACAAGAATTCAAAGACAAATTTGTTTTCCTAGAAATAAAATTAGGGTAGAACTGACTCTGTCAAGAGTACAGCCAATGCGCTACCTCATAGGGACATACATTCGAAAGTACAGACACATTTAAACGCATATACATTCATACACACTTAAGAACAATCACACATTTAGATTCATATACTCTCACACATATGCACGGTAGTGCGGCGGTCCAAAATTCTCGCCTCCAAGAAGGCATTTTTTTAGCGACGTGGGCGTCGCATACGCGAACCTAGGACGTGCCACGGATGAGTCTGGAGCTCTCCGTGCGACCAGGCTCCGGTAACCGAGCTGATGCGCGCTAGACGCGCACTCAGCTCTACCCGTCGCCGCTCCAGCGTTCCCATGCTCAAAAGGTGCTGAGATTGCACCTGTACACGCGGGACCGCTCGTCGCTGTCGCAGCGCAACGGCGCACTAGCGGACAGATTCGTGGCAACAGTCGTAGGCGCAGGTGCTCATCCTCTGAGCCAATAACCCAAGTTACACAGCAAGCCCTCTCTCTTTCCTTCCCTCGGTTAACATCCCATCCGTAACAATACTTATTTCAAAATTAATATTTATCTGTACGTAAAATAGTAGATATATTTCGGAAGTCATTAAGTACATTATTTAATCAAAAAATTCCATTGAACATTCTTTACAAATGCAAGTGCAATTTTGTCAATATTATATGACTGATTCAGTCGTAACTTGCATATTTCAAGAATAAAAACATTTCTAAGTTAAGGGGGCAGGCCTGGGATAAACCCAACAAAAAGACATTTTTTACGAGTCCCGAAAACGTTTTATGTTTAAAAGCAATCATTCTGAAAATTGTTATGTTATCAATACACGTTCAGTAATATCTTAAATTTTTCCGTTGCAAAACCTCAAAATCTTGATCCTACACGTCACAATAAATCATTATCTTCAATACCATATTTATAGGAACTTTTATTCCTGACATGATTCTAGGTGACATATGATAAACGAAAAAATGTTTTTCAACGGTTGTTCGACTCCTTTAAAATGTATTACATAACGAGCGAAGCACTTTATCGTTAAAATTCTTTTTATTATATTTTTTCGGAGATCCAATCGATTTTTTGAAAAAGATTATTTAATATTCTTTAAAAAATTGATTGGATCTATGTAAACTAATAATAAAAAAATTTGAACGAAAAAGTGCTCCGATCATTTTACAATATATATTAAAGGAGTGTATAGAATCGTGTGAGGAACAAAGTTCTTTTAATAAATATGGTATTGAAAATAGTGATTTATTGTGGCATGTAGGATCATAATTTTGAAGTTTTACAGCGGAGAATTATTCAGAATGACTGCTTTTCAACGTAAAACGTTTTCTGACAAGTAAAAATAAATTTTTTTTTTGGTTTCAACCCAGACCTGCTCCCGTAAACTGGGTTATATCAAGTATTTGATTTCGTATTCGTAATGACATATAAGTAATATTCCCACAATAAATTTACTGCAAATTATTACTGATATTATATATGGTTATATATGATTTTTATATATAATTACTTATAACTTATATTTATCCGGGCTGATATTTGAGCTTTTGACATGCTATATATGCAAGTAACATGTTAGACCTATTTTATTGATTTATTTGTACATACACTACACGTACACGGACACGCATTCGCACACATACACAAACACACTCAGGCACACACAAACAAATAAATCCACACACACATACACACACCCATACACGCAGGCGAACACACTTACTGACCCTTTAGACACGCCCACACATCCAGCCTCAGATAAACCCGCATATACTCACACATACAGACACATTATGCACATTTAAACATTAAAATTAATGAAAAAACACTGAAAAAATAAGCTTTTTTTTGTTACCATTCTTCTAAAGCAATTCTAGACCACAAATCTCTTTATTACTTATATTATAATTATTAATTATTATTAATACACACACTCATGCGCGCGCACACACACGCGTATAAATATTAAGTGTTTAAGAATGGGGCCCAGTCGAGAATCAATTTTCTGTTCATTAACGCTAAACCTTTTGGACATTTTACCCAGAAAGAACTCAAAAGTTCCCTTATATATATATATGATTACAAGTAAAATATTTGGGAACAGTTTTGTAATTTTATATCAATATAGTTTCATCAGGATATATATTATAGTTTTTAGATATAATTTTAAAATCGAATTCTAGATAAATTATTCATGTACGATTATAATTCAAGATATATGACTACCATTTATTGCTTAAAAATAGTATTAATTATTTTTATTAACTCTATGCTCCTTCCTTTTTGCTGTCAATTTGCAAAACATAAGATCTATTGTATTGGCGTAAAATCTAAAGAAAAAGAGACATTGCATTTGCCAATCTAACGCAAATCTGATGTCCGTTGCGCAGCATCTCAATATCTCAAGTTTCGAGGTTGAAGACGAGACAAGGCGGCAACTCGATCTTCGACCGTGTCGTGTATCCACGCCCTCTGACTTCGACGAGTCAATGGCCATTGTGCTTTAAACAAAGAGGCCGCAGTGAATTATAATGGGATTTAATGAAAGAAGATCTCACGCGCAGAAAATGGAAGGCAAGATGAAAGCCGTCTTTTGCCTTCCTTTTCTAAATTATCGAGACGCTCGATGCACTCGGAAATCAGCTAAACGAATCGTGAAATGACAACGAAAATTTTTCCCTCTACTTCAAAGAACAATGAAAGAATCGCTATTCAGATTTAAACCAACGATCTAATAGCCTTTCAACAGAAGGCAAATTTAGTAGACAGCTATAACTTTAAGAAAGATTTCAAGAAAATATATAAAATTAAATGTTTTAAATTTTATGTACTTTATTCTCCTTATATGAAGTTCTATAAATTATCAGCTATCGTGGATACAATTTTTTGTCACCAACACACTCACACACACACGCACGCACACCCCGGGGCAAATTACATGTATAATCATATGTAGTTATTCATAATTTCTATATACAATTATATATATATATATATATATATATTTTTTATAGTCGTTTCAGTGATTCGTAAGATTTAGATTCTTCTCGCCCCTCTTCATACCCCTCCTCATACTCCTCCTCAGACTAACGTAATATGGTTTAAAAAAATAAGTTATTTTAATAAATAATTGTCCCCTCCTCTCCCCTCGTCTGCCATCCTCACGTCCTCTCCTCACCCTCTCCTCCCGTCCATTCTCCTTCCCCTCTTCCATCATATTACACTATTTATTACTATTTTATTTGCTTCTTGAGTCTTCCTACAAAGATTTATACATAGAAACAATTAATTCGCAGCTATTAAGCTCAGTCGCTCGCACCAGTTTTCGTACCGTGCAAGCTCGGAGATAAAATTGTTTCGCAAAGCCCACTGGCGTCCTGTACTATCAACGCAAGGGTTGTTTGCTTATGTTCAACGCTTCCAGAATTTTTCTTTGCTATTTTATATTTGGGTATGAGGCCTCTTCCTGTGGTAGATTTATTTTTACGATTGATATGGAACATTGGTGCTATGATATTCGTATATTTCCTACTCTTCGAAATGCGTATATTCGCATCCTTGCAATGTTTTTTCTAATGAACACAAGTTAATAGATTATCATCTGGCTGTATCTTGAAGAGTAATTCCATTAGTCCACTACTTTTAGGATAAGTTGCATTTCTCACTTTCACTATTTTATCATTGAATTTTATCATTGAAATTGAATTTCTGAATCGCCAATCATATAAACCTTGTTGACCTTTCGCACTCCGTATATGTTGTCAATTTTGCTGCGGCTTTTATCTAGCATTGATATGAAGTCCTCAGCTGTTACATTTTCTTCATGCGTAGACTTGAATGTTGAATTGATTATTGTGTCAGCACCCATCAAACCAAAATCATCATCGTCATAAGCGGAACTGGAATTATGTACATCGTTTAATATGATTGATTGATCAAATCTTAGTTGTTTTCTCGATGTTTTATTGATGTCTATTTTTGAAATGTGATTAGAAGGTTGCAAGCTTTCGGCTTTGGAATCTACGAGCTTCTCAAGGGGTGTAATGACTGGTTTCAATGTATCACCAATAACTTTTTCAAAATCATCTATCTCCTATTTCAACAAAGAGCATTTTTGTTTAACAGCCTCACGTGCGCGCACGAGTTCGCTGAGAAAATTTTTGTCTTTCTTAAAGTCAATCATGCTGATGAGATGCTGTCTACAATTGAACTGAAAGTTTGAGATTCATCATTCAACGCTCTATCTTTGTCAGTAACAACGAATCAATACTTACCATTCTTCCAGCATTCAGAACAAAGATTTCGAAATTCATTGAAAGTTAAATCAGTATTCTCATAATCTTCATAGATATGTTTAAGATTAACATCGTCTTGACGATAAATTACTAACATATTAATATTGTCCCTGATAAGATGTTTCGGTATATGAGCATACGACTGACACAGATAGAAGATGTCTACACTTTTATGTCTCCCCATGCAGAAAAATGCTCTGACGTTATCCTGCTTCTCACAAGCCACATCATCAAAAATCATAATTGAATTTGGTAGGGCTTCATCTGGAGATACTACAGATTCATGATCACTAAGCGGTAGATATGATAGAAATATAAACACTTGTTTTATACTTTGATCATCAGTTGTAAATCAGCACTGATGAGAGATGATCGTACACAAATCTCAGAAAAAGGCAAAAGGTTATGGATTGCTTGATAAAGTGATCAATAACTTGCCGTTTGAAATGCATCTTCCTGGATATCAACTGTGGCCCCGGAACGCAATTAAAAAAATGAATGAAAAGAGGTGATCCTGGAAGTAATCCGCTTGATCAGGCATGCAAAGAACATGACATAGCTTATTCTGATAAAAATGCTGATCGTAAAGCTGGAGGAGCTGCTGGAATAACTAAAGCTGTAAACGATGCTAAGGCTGCACAGAAAAATCTTGAAGAAAGTAAGAGACATAATAAGACTATGGAATCTATTGCTCTAGGAAAATGTCGGTATCTTAAACCATATAAAACTGAGATCGTATTATTTATGAAACATCATATTGGATATGGTCAAGCAAAAAAAAAGCTTCGATTTAACTTTATCAAATCGACTACTGACTGACTATGATCTTCAAAAATATGCTCATATGATGCAAATCTCAAATTTCCGAAGTGTTTTGATAAAAAATAATCTTCCTTCCAATGGTCTGTGGCGTAATTAATCTGCTATTGTTGACTTGGATGATTATCGAAGTAAAGACACTCACTGGGTGTATTATCGAAAACATGGTTCTCATGTACTTTATTTTGATAGTTTTGGTGATCTTAAACCTCCCATTGATGTCATGCTGTATTTTAACGTGAAAGAAGCACAATATAACTATAAAAGATAAAATTCTGACTCATTTATTTGCGGCGATCTTTGTCCTCAATTCTTATCTGGAAAACTATAAAAGAGGAGTTTATTGACGAATGGGATCATTTTCTTTCAGTCAGTCATGGAATATAGTTTCACTTTAAGTCTTTCAGGAAAATCCTATGTTTTAGAAGCACAACATTTTATCACAATAGTATTATCTTTGTCGATGAAATTCAACAGCTGGATCTTTTGTTTATCAGATGCAATAACATATGGCATTAACCACTCTATCTTTGTTATATTTACTTCATCTAGTGAAAATTAATTCATGTTTCATATTAATTACAATTTATTTATAGTCTTCTGCAAAGCCCAAAATCATACTCAGAGGGGTGGAAACGTCAAAGTTGCCTTGTGCATCCACTAAAGTTTTGGATCCGTCTTCATCATCAAGCCAACCTGCATTTTCTAACTTAAGAGATTGATTGGGGCTGAATGAAGTCCAACCTTTCATGAGACTGCTCAACCAACATTTTTATTTTTATCTATCTCCACAGCATTAATTTCATAACGAATTTCATCAAACAGAAGACAAATGCCATTGTTAACGAATTTAGTTTTAGTAAGTGCTATTCCATCTAATTTTTGCAATTGTCCACATACATGGATAAAGCTACGCGATGGCAAGAGACAGATCTTGATGTTGGATAGAAATGCGGATTTCATCGCTATTATCAAAGCTTAATGTTGAGTATGGTTGATGAGCGTGAACCTCGTAATGAGCGATCGACTCATCGAACATCACACCTGATTGAATACTTAGAATTTTGTCCATTTTTTATGAAGTAGCAGAGAATTATACAAGTAATTTTTTTCCAATGCTCTGCCGTGTTAACGGTTTGAGTTTCTTCGAACGACTGATCACTGGTTGATATGGTGGCTGACTTATATACACTTTAGAATTGTAAACTATTCCTATTATACTGATTTGATGTGGAGTTTAATAGTGATTTCCTCTCCTCGGAAATTAACTAAATTTCCATCTTGATCTATGATTTGAATTTGAAGGTGATCTATGCACTTGACACTGAGTGGTAAATAGATGGCATGTGATGGAACTTCTATGATTTTATATCCTGGAGGAACTCTTGGAAAGAATTCGTAGATTGTGTGAACTTTTTTGTTGTTGATGTAAGCACTTGCAGTAATATTGCACTCAACCCTGAGTGGGTTGATTTTCAATATTTTCACGGGTAAATCAGAACTGTGTTAAATTTTCTCTTTGAGAATAAGAGGAGTAAAGCCAAGAAGACGGCCTATTGAATCCTGAGGTGTGAGATCTAATGAATGATTGCAATTAATTTCAGTTCTCAGAGTATTGTTGTTAGCTTTCAAGGAAAATTCAATACTTTTTGATTTCAAAGTTTCTTATAAAAATTTATCGATAGCATCAATCTCGTAACTAGCAGTTGGGATAGTAATAATATCACCATATAAATGCAATTTATTACTTGAATAGTCAATATTGACAATCGAGTTGAATCTTAACAGATCAACTAAACCCAAAACCAAATTCTTATGCTGCGGTAGTTCAATTGAAGGAAAATATTGTGCTTCTAAAACATAGGATTTTCCTGAAAGACTTCAAGTGAAACTATCTTCCATGACTGACTGAAAGAAAATAATCCCATTCGTCAATAAACTCCTCTTTTATAGTTTAACAGATAAGAATTGAAGACAAAGATGGCCGCAAATAAATGAGTCAGAATTTTGATCAATGGGAGGTTTAAGATCACCAAAACTATCAAAATAAAGTACATGAGAACCATGTTTTCGATAATACACCCAGTGAGTGTCTTTACTTCGATAATCATCCAAGTCAACAATAGCAGATTAATTACGCCACAGACCATTGGAAGGAAGATTATTTTTTATCAAAACACTTCGGAAATTTGAGATTTGCATCATATGAGCATATTTTTGAAGATCATAGTCAGTAAGTAGTTAAAGTCAATCATGCTGATGAGATGCTGTCTACAATTGAACTGAAAGTTTGAGATTCATCATTCAACGCTCTATCTTTGTCAGTAACAACGAATCAATACTTACCATTCTTCCAGCATTCAGAACAAAGATTTCAAAATTCATTGAAAGTTAAATCAGTATTCTCATAATCTTCATAGATATGTTTAAGATTAACATCGTCTTGACGATAAATTACTAACATATTAATATTGTCCCTGATAAGATGTTTCGGTATATGAGCATACGACTGACACAGATAGAAGATGTCTACACTTTTATGTCTCCCCATGCAGAAAAATGCTCTGACGTTATCCTGCTTCTCACAAGCCACATCATCAAAAATCATAATTGAATTTGGTAGGGCTTCATCTGGAGATACTACAGATTCATGATCACTAAGCGGTAGATATGATAGAAATATAAACACTTGTTTTATACTTTGATCATCAGTTGTAAATCAGCACTGATGAGAGATGATCGTACACAAATCTCAGAAAAAGGCAAAAGGTTATGGATTGCTTGATAAAGTGATCAATAACTTGCCGTTTGAAATGCATCTTCCTGGATATCAACTGTGGCCCCGGAACGCAATTAAAAAAATGAATGAAAAGAGGTGATCCTGGAAGTAATCCGCTTGATCAGGCATGCAAAGAACATGACATAGCTTATTCTGATAAAAATGCTGATCGTAAAGCTGGAGGAGCTGCTGGAATAACTAAAGCTGTAAACGATGCTAAGGCTGCACAGAAAAATCTTGAAGAAAGTAAGAGACATAATAAGACTATGGAATCTATTGCTCTAGGAAAATGTCGGTATCTTAAACCATATAAAACTGAGATCGTATTATTTATGAAACATCATATTGGATATGGTCAAGCAAAAAAAAAGCTTCGATTTAACTTTATCAAATCGACTACTGACTGACTATGATCTTCAAAAATATGCTCATATGATGCAAATCTCAAATTTCCGAAGTGTTTTGATAAAAAATAATCTTCCTTCCAATGGTCTGTGGCGTAATTAATCTGCTATTGTTGACTTGGATGATTATCGAAGTAAAGACACTCACTGGGTGTATTATCGAAAACATGGTTCTCATGTACTTTATTTTGATAGTTTTGGTGATCTTAAACCTCCCATTGATCAAAATTCTGACTCATTTATTTGCGGCCATCTTTGTCTTCAATTCTTATCTGTTAAACTATAAAAGAGGAGTTTATTGACGAATGGGATTATTTTCTTTCAGTCAGTCATGGAAGATAGTTTCACTTGAAGTCTTTCAGGAAAATCCTATGTTTTAGAAGCACAATATTTTCCTTCAATTGAACTACCGCAGCATAAGAATTTGGTTTTGGGTTTAGTTGATCTGTTAAGATTCAACTCGATTGTCAATATTGACTATTCAAGTAATAAATTGCATTTATATGGTGATATTATTACTATCCCAACTGCTAGTTACGAGATTGATGCTATCGATAAATTTTTATAAGAAACTTTGAAATCAAAAAGTATTGAATTTTCCTTGAAAGCTAACAACAATACTCTGAGAACTGAAATTAATTGCAATCATTCATTAGATCTCACACCTCAGGATTCAATAGGCCGTCTTCTTGGCTTTACTCCTCTTATTCTCAAAGAGAAAATTTAACACAGTTCTGATTTACCCGTGAAAATATTGAAAATCAACCCACTCAGGGTTGAGTGCAATATTACTGCAAGTGCTTACATCAACAACAAAAAAGTTCACACAATCTACGAATTCTTTCCAAGAGTTCCTCCAGGATATAAAATCATAGAAGTTCCATCACATGCCATCTATTTACCACTCAGTGTCAAGTGCATAGATCACCTTCAAATTCAAATCATAGATCAAGATGGAAATTTAGTTAATTTCCGAGGAGAGGAAATCACTATTAAACTCCACATCAAATCAGTATAATAGGAATAGTTTACAATTCTAAAGTGTATATAAGTCAGCCACCATATCAACCAGTGATCAGTCGTTCGAAGAAACTCAAACCGTTAACACGGCAGAGCATTGGAAAAAAATTACTTGTATAATTCTCTGCTACTTCATAAAAAATGGACAAAATTCTAAGTATTCAATCAGGTGTGATGTTCGATGAGTCGATCGCTCATTACGAGGTTCACGCTCATCAACCATACTCAACATTAAGCTTTGATAATAGCGATGAAATCCGCATTTCTATCCAACATCAAGATCTGTCTCTTGCCATCGCGTAGCTTTATCCATGTATGTGGACAATTGCAAAAATTAGATGGAATAGCACTTACTAAAACTAAATTCGTTAACAATGGCATTTGTCTTCTGTTTGATGAAATTCGTTATGAAATTAATGCTGTGGAGATAGATAAAAATAAAAATGTTGGTTGAGCAGTCTCATGAAAGGTTGGACTTCATTCAGCCCCAATCAATCTCTTAAGTTAGAAAATGCAGGTTGGCTTGATGATGAAGACGGATCCAAAACTTTAGTGGATGCACAAGGCAACTTTGACGTTTCCACCCCTCTGAGTATGATTTTGGGCTTTGCAGAAGACTATAAATAAATTGTAATTAATATGAAACATGAATTAATTTTCACTAGATGAAGTAAATATAACAAAGATAGAGTGGTTAATGCCATATGTTATTGCATCTGATAAACAAAAGATCCAGCTGTTGAATTTCATCGACAAAGATAATACTATTGTGATAAAATGTTGTGCTTCTAAAACATAGGATTTTCCTGAAAGACTTAAAGTGAAACTATATTCCATGACTGACTGAAAGAAAATGATCCCATTCGTCAATAAACTCCTCTTTTATAGTTTTCCAGATAAGAATTGAGGACAAAGATCGCCGCAAATAAATGAGTCAGAATTTTATCTTTTATAGTTATATTGTGCTTCTTTCACGTTAAAATACAGCATGACATCAATGGGAGGTTTAAGATCACCAAAACTATCAAAATAAAGTACATGAGAACCATGTTTTCGATAATACACCCAGTGAGTGTCTTTACTTCGATAATCATCCAAGTCAACAATAGCAGATTAATTACGCCACAGACCATTGGAAGGAAGATTATTTTTTATCAAAACACTTCGGAAATTTGAGATTTGCATCATATGAGCATATTTTTGAAGATCATAGTCAGTCAGTAGTCGATTTGATAAAGTTAAATCGAAGCTTTTTTTTTGCTTGACCATATCCAATATGATGTTTCATAAATAATACGATCTCAGTTTTATATGGTTTAAGATACCGACATTTTCCTAGAGCAATAGATTCCATAGTCTTATTATGTCTCTTACTTTCTTCAAGATTTTTCTGTGCAGCCTTAGCATCGTTTACAGCTTTAGTTATTCCAGCAGCTCCTCCAGCTTTACGATCAGCATTTTTATCAGAATAAGCTATGTCATGTTCTTTGCATGCCTGATCAAGCGGATTACTTCCAGGATCACCTCTTTTCATTCATTTTTTTAATTGCGTTCCGGGGCCACAGTTGATATCCAGGAAGATGCATTTCAAACGGCAAGTTATTGATCACTTTATCAAGCAATCCATAACCTTTTGCCTTTTTCTGAGATTTGTGTACGATCATCTCTCATCAGTGCTGATTTACAACTGATGATCAAAGTATAAAACAAGTGTTTATATTTCTATCATATCTACCGCTTAGTGATCATGAATCTGTAGTATCTCCAGATGAAGCCCTACCAAATTCAATTATGATTTTTGATGATGTGGCTTGTGAGAAGCAGGATAACGTCAGAGCATTTTTCTGCATGGGGAGACATAAAAGTGTAGACATCTTCTATCTGTGTCAGTCGTATGCTCATATACCGAAACATCTTATCAGGGACAATATTAATATGTTAGTAATTTATCGTCAAGACGATGTTAATCTTAAACATATCTATGAAGATTATGAGAATACTGATTTAACTTTCAATGAATTTCGAAATCTTTGTTCTGAATGCTGGAAGAATGGTAAGTATTGATTCGTTGTTACTGACAAAGATAGAGCGTTGAATGATGAATCTCAAACTTTCAGTTCAATTGTAGACAGCATCTCATCAGCATGATTGACTTTAAGAAAGACAAAAATTTTCTCAGCGAACTCGTGCGCGCACGTGAGGCTGTTAAACAAAAATGCTCTTTGTTGAAATAGGAGATAGATGATTTTGAAAAAGTTATTGGTGATACATTGAAACCAGTCATTACACCCCTTGAGAAGCTCGTAGATTCCAAAGCCGAAAGCTTGCAACCTTCTAATCACATTTCAAAAATAGACATCAATAAAACATCGAGAAAACAACTAAGATTTGATCAATCAATCATATTAAACGATGTACATAATTCCAGTTCCGCTTATGACGATGATGATTTTGGTTTGATGGGTGCTGACACAATAATCAATTCAACATTCAAGTCTACGCATGAAGAAAATGTAACAGCTGAGGACTTCATATTAATGCTAGATAAAAGCCGCAGCAAAATTGACAACATATACGGAGTGCGAAAGGTCAACAAGGTTTATATGATTGGCGATTCAGAAATTCAATTTCAATGATAAAATTCAATGATAAAATAGTGAAAGTGAGAAATGCAACTTATCCTAAAAGTAGTGGACTAATGGAATTACTCTTCAAGATACAGCCAGATGATAATCTATTAACTTGTGTTCATTAGAAAAAACATTGCAAGGATGCGAATATACGCATTTCGAAGAGTAGGAAATATACGAATATCATAGCACCAATGTTCCATATCAATCGTAAAAATAAATCTACCACAGGAAGAGGCCTCATACCCAAATATAAAATAGCAAAGAAAAATTCTTCAATAGTTCTAATCTACTTGGACGATCCGAATGAGCTTATCGAGCGACTCCGGTTATTGATAGCCAAACGATCAGCTAGAAATAACAATCACGACAATGAAATACAGTAAATTATTGAGGAACTACGTGAAGCTGGACATATATATTGATGCACACGATTTTCTAATCAGTAGTAGTAACATGAGTCTCGACGTGTTCGAAAGAAAACTTGAGGGCTCGCAAGAAGTGAGACGTGGTACTCCAGGTATTGGTTATATTCTTACATTAGTTGGTAAATTTGATTTACAAAATAAAAGATTATGTAACCTTGCTTATCCAAGTCAGCCTAATGATGTAGTCACCTTGGAATTGCTTCTGAAAACTATAAGTAAAGAAGTTAGAAATGTAACTAACATAATGGCTGTAATGAAAGTTGACTTAGAGATTCCCATAAACACTGAATTTAATAAATTCGATAATGTTCTTTCCCATCTTAACATTCGGTTAGATAATCTTGAGACAAAATTGAAAGAATGCTTTGAAAAACATTCAGACTCAATAAAAGTCTCATTATCACGAAATTTTCTTAAACCTTAAACATATTATCCAAAAATGGAACGACAAAAAATAGCTGAAGAGATCCTTACGCTAACGAAAACAAAGATCATCGCTATTCGCTCACTGTCATAGATATATTTTCAAAGTATGCATGAGCCGTTCCAGTCAAATCAAAGAGTGGCGATGACGTCACTCAAGCTATGAAATCAATATTCAAACAAGGATGAGCACCGTCAAATCTACAAACTGACCAAGGGAAAGAATTTTACAATTCCAATTTCCAGAAACTCTTGAAGAAGTACAAAATAAACCTATACTCTTCACATAGTATTCACCATGTAATCATATGTGAGCGTTTTAATAGAACATTAAAAAATGCAATATGGTGACAGTTCAGCAAACAAGGGAGCTATAAATGGTTGGATATCCTGCCTGAGTTGGTAAAGCTTACAATTCAAGAAAACATAGGTATCGAGGACAATAGGTATCGAGCCTAAAAATGTTACAAAGACAAATGAGAGAGAAAGAGAGAGAGAGAGAGATAGAGAGAGAGAGAGAGAGAGAGAGAGAGGGAGAAAAAGAGAGAGAGAGAGAGAGAGAGAGAGAGAGAGAGAGAGGGGCGATTTCCAAATGAAAAGTTACCAGTAAAAAACCGAAATTCAAAGTAGAAGATAAAGTGCAAATAAGTAAGATAAAACAAGTTTTTTAAAAAGGTTATACACCAAACTGGTCTACTGAAATAGTCACAATAACGCGAGTCGTAAAAACTAATCCAGTAACTTACCAGGTCACAGATTATTATGATAACCCAGTCTCTGGCGACTTTTATGAAACAGAAGTTCATAAAACTATGCATCCCGAAATTTATCTAGTAGAAAAGTTGTTGGTGAAAAGTGGTAAACGCGTACATGTTAAGCGGTTAGGGTTCAGTAGCGAGCATAACAGTTGGATAGATAAAAATGAGATTCTTTGATTTATTTAAATGTGAGAATTACAGGTTAGAGGTAAATAAGAAAGCAATCGTATTATGTTTATAAATTTATTTATGTATTATTATTATTATGTAAAGTTTTAATCTAAATAAATAAATGGTTTAAGAAAAAATCTTTGTGTTACATTATCATCCGCTTTAAGCGCATATATCGAACTTAAAAGAAGTTCCGCCCTGACATAATATAAACAGAGTTTATTTGCAGTGTCGAAGAGTTTATAGAAAAACTCTTGATCTTTTAGGATGGCTAAAAGATCAAGAGTTTTTCATCGAGTTCGGCTACAACCTTTGTACCGAAACTTGTCTTCACCTCTTTAAGTGCAGTCACCATATACTGGTGATCTTTTTCCAAATCTGCTACTTTCTTCCTCGACAAGAAGTCACGTTCAGCAATCTATTGAGTGTAGATAGATCCATTTTGAAAAAAAGTAAAAATAAGCATTTTGTTAGAAAAAAAAAGATTTCGTCCGTGAAAAAAATTTTTGGTTAAAATTAACTGTGAACTTACTTAGAAAGTTGGTTGAATCGTGGTTTCTTTCCACAAGGATGGTAGTTTTAAAGCTCTTGGCTTACTCGAATGTGCTCCTCGTCGTAGTCCGTCAGTTGATATAACCCATTTCCCACCACAACTTCTGCCCCTTCCATTGCCACTTGTAATATATCCCTTCGCTCTTCTTTCACGGTATTTATCCCCTCTATTGATGTATCCCAGTCCTGCATGAATTCCTCTAATACATCATATTCAATTATTATTTCTTCTCCTCCATTACTATAAAGCGTCATCCCCACTTGAGTTGCACTATTTTCATTGGATGCTTCACACGCCCTCTCCATTTCCCCTACTCTTTCTTGTTCTGCAGCGTCCATTCCCACTATCGTTGCTCTATTTTCATCCCCTCTCCGTTTCTCTTCCCACCTCTTTTTCTTGTTTTTCAGCATCCATTTTTTTCTTTGAATATCCCCCTACTTTAAGTGACGCTTGCGCCCTCTGTTCCTCCATAATTCTGTAATGTGCCCAAGGTAAAGTGTCTGTATTATAAGGCAATAAGAATCTTTTATCATCGTGAAGACTTTTCATACTTTTTCATACTTTTTCATGCTTTTTCATACTTTTTCATACTTTTACATTCTTTTCATACTTTTTATACAACTTTTTCATACTTTTCTCATTCTTTTTCATACTTTTTCATACTTTTTCATACTTTTTTTATATTTTTTTCATACTTTTATATACTTTGTCCATACTTTTTAATACTCTTTTTATACATTTTCATACTTTATTCATTCTTTCTCATATTTTTTTTATACTTTTTCATACTTTTTCATACTTTTCCATACTTTTTTCATTCTTTTTCATACTTTTTTTATAGTTTTTCATACTTTTTTTCATTCTTTTTCATACTTTTTCATGCTTTTTCATACTTTTTCATACTTTTACATTCTTTTCATACTTTTTATACAACTTTTTCATACTTTTCTCATTCTTTTTCATACTTTTTCATACTTTTTCATACTTTTTTTATATTTTTTTCATACTTTTATATACTTTGTCCATACTTTTTAATACTCTTTTTATACATTTTCATACTTTATTCATTCTTTCTCATATTTTTTTTATACTTTTTCATACTTTTTCATACTTTTCCATACTTTTTTCATTCTTTTTCATACTTTTTTTATAGTTTTTCATACTTTTTTTCATTCTTTTTCATACTTTTTCATGCTTTTTAATACTTTTTTATACTTTTTTCATACAATTATATACTTTTGTCATACTATTTCATACTTTTTACATACTTTTTCATACTTTTTCATGCATTTTCATATTTTTTCATACTTCTTTCATTCTTTTTCATACTTTTTTTATACTTTTTCATACTTTTTTTCATTCTTTTTCATACTTTAGCATACTTTTTCATACTTTAATGTATTTCAATTTCTTACACTATTCTTTCTCTATTTCAGATTTATTTTGAAATGTTAACAACCTTTGGAATGTGTTTTAAAAATTTAGTTATAGTTCCATATTTTCCAACGCATTTTTTAATAATGAAAGAGTTAATAATGAAAAATCTTGAAAATTAAATGAAAGATTCATAGTATGAATATGGACGGGCAGGAATAGCATTTTTTCAAAATATTTATTTATTGTAGAGAAAAAATTATAAAAGTGAAGACGGATAGGTAGGGAAAAGGGCGGAGTTTTTGCTTTAAATTCCGATGTGAGTGAATTTTCATACACATTCTCCAAGTTCACTTCTTACTGAAATAACTGGTGAGTAAGATGGCTAGACATAGCGACTACGAAACGTTATTCAAAAATCGCATATTGCAGTGTTAAGAAGAGAACGCTTACATATGTGATATTCAAGGATGTCGAAGTATCACTGAAGATTCTTTTATTTTTAAAGAAGTCAGTTATCTAAATTTAAGGAAAACTGCTTTACCAACTACCTATCACTTTAAACCTCCAATGTCAAGGGAATAACTCTCTGCAGAAGAAAAATGTATGACTGACTGGCTGGAAAAGCATTATCATGGAATTGCATGGGACACTGGAGATATTCCTTATCATCGTCTGCAAAACGTTTTGCATATCTGTACACAATGTTTATTGCTGAAAGCATTTGCTTTCACCTGCGCGCGTGGACCTTCAATGCACACGAAGTCTTACTATCATAAATCGTTACAGCGAAAGAACTGCGAGCGTATCGGCTTAAAAGAATATTTAAATACCTGCGCACAGTAAGCCTATCTTTAAAGGGCGTTTATTGCTGAAAGCATTTGCTTTCACCTGCGCACGAGGACCTTCAACGCACACGAAGTTTTACTATCATAAATCGTTGCAGCAGAAAAACTGCGAGCGTATTAATACGCTCGAACGTAAATTTTCGAGATTAATACGAGATTAATACGCTCGAACGTAAATTTTCCAGATTAATACGAGATTAATACGCTCGAACGTAAATTTTCGTAAATGCTAGAACGTAAATTTGTTCGCATAAGGATTGTAATTAACTTTTAATTTAAACTTTTTTTTCTAAATATCATGTTTGTTAAGATATCGCCAAAAAACCATATATTTACAGTTATTATTGTTAATAACAAATGCCCCTGGGACATGCGAGATCAAACACAAAGATATTTTAATTCTGCAGCATCGAATAAATAGATTTCCATTGAAAAATCACGTCGACTTAGCATAAACACATAAAATTTTAATGATACCAGCTTATAAGATACGAAATACATAGGGTAAAAGTTATCTTGCCAATTTGAGGTAAAAATGTGAGTATTACAGAAAAATGCTAGAACGCAAATTTGTTTGCATAAGGATTGTAATTAACTTTCGATTTAAACTTTTTTTTCTAAATGCCATATTTGTTAAGATATCGCCAAAAAACCATATATTTACAGTTATTATTGTTAATAACAAATACTCCTGGGACATGGGAGATCGAACACAAAGACATTTTAATTCTGCAGCGTCGAATAAATAGATTTCCATTGAAAAATCACGTCGACCTAGCATAATCATATAAAATTTTAATAATACCAGCTTATAAGATACGAAATACATAGGGTAAAAGTTATATTGCCCATTTGTGGCAAAAATATGAGTATTACAGAAAAAATGCTAGAACGCAAATTTGTTCGCATAAGGATTGTAATTAACATTTAATTTAAACTTTTTTTTCTAAATATCATATTTGTTAAGATATCGCCAAAAAACCATATATTTACAGTTATTATTGTTAATAACAAATAATCCTGGGACATGCGAAGTCGAACACAAAGAAATTCTAATTCTGCATAATCGAATGAACAGAATTACATTGAAAAATCACGTCGACCTCGCAAAAATACAGAAAGGTACCTGGCGTGTGGACTATATCGGCTTATGCCTCGGCTAGACCTAGGGTTTAACCCTTTCAGGGGCAGTGGTACGTATACGTACTACCTTTTTGCTTTCAGTTTTTTCTGTATTTCGAACGTATTTTTCAGTGCTCCTATGCGTGTGAGTACTTTTTGGACTCTTGAGATGATAAGTTATAAGTTTTGTATAGAAAAGTATGCAAATTTATTTATTTATAAATAGTTATAAACAATTGAATCACAAAAAACTCGTTTTTCTTCGTAAAAAATCGTTTATTCTTGAACGAAAAACTCTAGAGCTCTGAAATTTATTTTATCTATAGTCCGTGTCCAGTTCTATAATATATATTTTATTCTTTTTGTTGCCCCAGGCGTTTTTACGATTTTTATCGTAATTGTTTTCGTGATCGCCCTGTCTGTTGCTACTAAATCTTGTATTATCGCGGTTAGCGTTACTATTCTTGTTGTTTGCGTTGCCACTATGATTTTTGTATGGATTCTGAATTAAATTTCTCTTTTTGTGGTCAATCCCTCTTCTATATTCCTCGGTTGCATGCTCGTCGCGTTCGCAGTACATGAAGTACGAATCGCGTCGAGATTATTTGAATTGGGAGTTTTTATTGTTACTATTATAGTTATTGTTGTTTTTATTATTGTTGTTATTGGTTCCGGCGCTTCTTCTACAACTGCGCGTTGTATCTGCGCTGATACTGGCTCTGCTGCCATTGGGCCTTGGCAGCGACTTGGCGGGCGCACTGCCTACCTTCGAACTCGAGCGCGATTCTTATCGCTTC
This sequence comes from Gastracanthus pulcherrimus, assembly GCA_949152435.1. Lineage (NCBI taxonomy): Eukaryota > Metazoa > Arthropoda > Insecta > Hymenoptera > Pteromalidae > Gastracanthus > Gastracanthus pulcherrimus. The sequence continues at coordinate 134,600,075 of OX424575.1, read as the reverse complement.
GCCGAGGGAGCGCGGTCTCTTGCCGCGTACCTGGTGGTCGGGCGGTGCCTCCAAACCAAACAAAAGTTGCTGCAGCACATCGTCGTCTGCAAGGTGCCTTCTGACCTTTCTGTTAAAACTTGAAAGACTGAACGCCAACTCGATCACTGTTAGGTATCGATTGTGAATTTTTTGCATTCGCACACCGTAGTCGCCCGCAGTTTTGCTCGGATTTGGCTTCAATACTTTAACCTGTGCCATAATGTCATCCGTGAATCCTATACTTCCGTACTGCATCGTCAAATCTTCTAACAGCTGCTCAGCGCAAGCGTAGCTGGTTAATCTCGACGTATACCCGTCAGCGGCTTTACCGGTGAATTTAGTCAACAAACCTAACACTAATAGGTTCTCTTCACTCTTATCGATGTCATCTAGTACTGCGCGCACTGTCTGACAGAATACATAATCTGTCGGGATTACCATCGAAATTTGGGATTATATTTAACGCCTGATATACTGTAATTTTTTTCCTGTTCCGCCTACCATGCCTTAAACTCGTGCTGCGATTCCGATACTCAGGTTCGTCCCACTCGTCTTCGTCCGAGTCACCTGCACTATCCGACGGCTCGCAGTCGCTGCGGCTCGAGTGCATACGCCTGCGTGGCTCGCGATTGCTTCGTCCAGGAGGTTCGCGCTCGCTGCGTCTTGGAGGCTCGCGGGCATTGTGTCTGCTATGTAGGGGGGAACACCTTGAGTTTCTTCCGCAACGTTGGAGACTCTAGTCTGATGTACAGTCACATTGGCGCGAGGGCCTGTATCGAAATGTGCCTGCTGGTGTGGGACGGGACTGGTTACTCGTAATCGCACGAATCGATCTTCCGCACCTCTATATAGCGCATCACCACCCCGAACGAAATTGCACGTTTGTTTGTATACCACGGCGGTTTCTCCTTTCGAGCCGCGTCTTGTATTTATTAACGCACTGTCGCGAGACGTGGATCGTTGTCTGCGGCGTGCACTTCGAGTTCGCATTCATAGACCTCGCTAGATAAATCCCGACATTACCATTTTAAATTTTTTTTCCCGCGAGTAGAACGCTAAATTTTCAAATTTCCAAACTTTTCAAATTTCCAAACTTTTCAAATTTCCAAACTTTTCAAATTTCCAAACTTTTCAAATTTCCAAACTTTTCAAATTTCCAAACTTTTCAAATTTCCAAACTTTTCAAATTTTTCTAATTTTAAAAGCTGCGGTTATAAAATTTGTAAAACTTACAGGGTTGCTGCAACAATCGACACGATTTGTGCTCGCATTATTATAAGTAGGATGATGGCTGCGTGTTGGATCCGGAGTATGCACGGCTGCTCGCGCGAATCGGTAACTGGACCGCAACAAGTGCTGCTTGTGTGTGGTGGCTGCTGGACGTTTTCCGCTGGCGTTGCTCAGCTGACTGCAGGTATTGGCCGTAGTTGGCTTGGGTGGGCCAGGTGGCCTTTGTTGACTGAGAACAGCTTCGGTGGCCGAGTTCGGCTTTGGATGTCTAGGTCGAGTTTCCTTCTGGCGATCGTATGCACGTCATTTGGATAATTTCAAAGGCTTACTAATATTTGAGGTTTGTTAAAATAATTTCAGTAAACATGCAAATACTTACAAAGAGAGTCCACAACCTGCGGAAAATAAATTTCGATGAGGCTATGGGAAGTCGTTTCTGATACCTTGAAATGATTTCTAGCATCCGTAGTTTTATCTTATAGGCCTGTAGGGTCATGATATGACCTGTTGTATTAAAAATTCGCGTTATTTCAGTAAAAAATAATAGTTACACCTAGAATCATAACTCGAAGTTTTTTTTGCCAGAGAAATGATGTAATTAGATGAAAAACTTGGCCAAAATCCTTCAATTTAAGCTTTGTTTCATATAAAATATTAAATAGTTTCAAAATTCTTTTTTTTTATTGTTGTTTTATTTATAGTCGCATCAACAACTAGGCCATTAGCGACTAAAAAATATATTTTTGTACATGATTTTAACATAGTTTAGTATAAATTTTGTAGAACGGTGTAAGAAAAAAAAAACAAATAATAAAAAAAGAATTTTATATTGGATTGTAAATAAATAGTATAAGTAATCTAAATTTTGTCATTGAGTTTAATGTCTTTCACAAATTTGATCATTTTGGTAAACACTTGAGAATCGTTGAGCATTCTCTTGATATCTTGAGGAAGATTGTTTTCCTTCTTCTTTCTTCGTTAAAAGACGGATATTCTTATAGAATGTGCGGAATAGTCAATCTCACTCTGCAAGTGTCTTATTCAGCAGGAGCATTTTTTTCCAAATTGTGTTGATGTGTCAAGGGCGTGTGTCTTATCCTAAGTCTTGTTATTATTTTTTTATCTATACGTGTTAGCCTGTGGTTTTGAATTTTATGGAAGATATCCTCTCTAATCGAGCTTAAAAAAGTTGGATTTGAGTCGCGCCATTTGTTTTCCCAAAGTAGTGATACTGCTTTAAGGTGATGCTAAAGCCACCTGTCACCGACAAATACCAGGATCCACTTTTCTTATTTCATTTTCAATTTTGAATAATTAACTCTATGAAAAAGTTATTGTCCCAATTTAATTTTTGCTTAGCTTGCATTATTAAATCTTGTAGATGAAATTTCTAGCTTAATTTAGGGTCGCAAGTACATCCAAGAATTTTTATTCGGTCAGACTCTTTGACTATATGACTTTTGATCAAAAGTTCGATGTCAGGATATTTTTGATAACTTTTTGTAAATACAATGAATTCTGATTTTGTACTTGAGAATATGAATCCTGAAGTTTGTGCCCATTGTTGAAGTTTGTTCAGAGTGTTTTGTATAATTTTTTGAATGGTTTGTAAATTTTTATCTGAGCAATAGATTGTTAAATCATCCGCAAACAAGCAACAGTGTACTGGACAATCTATGTTTTTTATAATATCTATGATAGCTATTAGGAATAGAGTAACACTTATAACTGAGCCCTGAGGCACACCATTTTGCAGGGTTTTGCTTTGAGAAATAATACCATTTGCTTTAACTAGTATTAGTCTAATTTTTAGAAACTCTTTATAAACTCTAGCATATTACCTTTTACTCCAGCTTCAAGTAGGATATTTAGGATGCAATCTTTCCATATCATTTCAAAGGCCTTTTCGATGTCAAGACTCACTGCTATTAGATGTGATTTATTCTGGAACGCCGTACAAATTGCATCTTCTAGCATTATTAAATGGTCATATGTAGTTCTATTTTCTCGGAAGCCACTTTGATGGGGAGAAAAAAATTTGATTGAATCAAGGAATGATTTTAGGCTATTGTTAATAATATTTTCCATTAGTTTGCAAAGGTTGTTTGTCAGAGAAATTGGTCTGTAATTTTTCGGGTTTGACTTATCTTTACCAGGTTTAGGTATGGGAATAATGGTAGCTAATTTCCATTGATCAGGAAGGACTCGGTCAGACCAAATTTTATCGAAGATTTTATGAATAAGTTCTATTGCAGATCAGGTCCAGGGCTTGAGTTTTTGAATGATAATAATGTATCAGAGATTTCGACTATTTCAATTTTTTGTTAAAAACTTCTCTTGGTTGGTCTTTTTTCATTTTTTGAATTTTCTAGATGTACTGGGGGGGATTTTTGAGCCTTTAGTTAGAATTTGGGAGACTGCGGTTTCGATGGAATAAAAATGTTCTGATAATGACTCTAGGCTAGTTTCTGAGCTTGAGAAATATTTAGAATTTACAAGAGATGTCGAAGATGATGATTCAGTGAGCGGATGTTTGAATGTAGTATCTGTGGGTCCCTTTGGCGTAGAGTGAGTCAGTTGTTGTAAGTCTGTGCTATCAGCCGATATCCCCACCACCATAGACTTGGCCACAGTTCCGCAGTCGGCTTGCTCCGATTGTTTTTGTGTTGGGGCTATTTCTTTGTTTGTTATTTCAACTTGCTCAGGAGTAGTAGACGTTGATGCTTGAGTAAGCGGTAGTTGGCTGTTTTGATTTACTTCACATTATCGGGCTACGTGGTCTTCTTGTTTACATATGAACCATTTGGGAGTATATTTGAAGGAATCTGGTACTTTCTGAATATCTTCCGGGTTTATGTAGATTTGTCGCCTAAAGCTTAGAATGTGCGCAAAGCTCAGTCCCGTGAATCCCACTTTGATAAAAGTCATTTTTGATTCTAGTTTAACCTTGCATGCAGTCAAATAATTTTCTAAAACTTTATGAGGTATAACAGGACAGACATTTGAGAGAATTAACCTTTCAGCACGCACCAACAGCGGCCTGATTTTTATTGTAGCATCTTTTATTATTTGTTTTTCAATAAGATCGTCAGCGATTTGTTTAGTAGCTGGGTAAATACAGATTCTGTTATTTGAAATTTTAGAGGTGAATCTAATGTTTGTTGATGGGGTGAGCTTTGCAATTTCGTTTACGTATTCTAAGAAGAATCTATTATAATAGCTTGCTCTTTTCTCGGGAAACAGTCAGATTTAATAGCACCTGCATAGTTGGGTTGTGAACCTCTGTAGTAAGAGGTGTGCATCCTTGGTAATTTACGCTGCAATTGCACCCAGTGCATTTCACTAGCTTTAATTTCACTAGCACTGTAAGGATAAGCGACACTAATAACAATTAGGTTTACACGCGCACACGTGATGTTGAGACTCGCGACCACTGTAAACAGACGGAACAAAACTAATGACGAAAATTGCATGAGAATTTGAGGATTTTCGGTTTTATAAATTGAGTGGTTTTCTATATGTTTTTCTTCAAAATTTTCGATTCAACTATTACTATAACCAAAGAAGTTGGAGAGTTTATTGGAAATATACGTACTACTACTTCCTCAAAGAGGAATCATTGTGATAGTAAAAAAAAAGTTTTGCTAAAAACATGTTGAATTGTTTAAAGAACTTATTTTAAACTTTCAGTTAGTCAATTTAGAATAAACCTAATTTACCATATTTTTTGCTTTAGTAAATTTCATTCCATTAAGTTACATTTTCAAGATATAATTACAAAGAAATAGAGAGAGAGAGGAGATTTATTCGCTTTAATTAATTTTCAAGCTCATAATAACTAACATTAGCATAAACAAAGCCATTAAAATTAACATAAGGAACTTTATAGAATAAAAAGGTATAATCCATGAAATCCGTAATATTAAAGGGATATGCGCGCGAGAGTAGGAGTGAGAGGATAGAATTCATCCCCCTCGACCTGTCAAAATCCAGACTCAACGCCTCTTAGGTAACTGCTTTCCATAATGCAAGTAAGGCATTATGTCTGGCGACGGAGAGTACTACGAGCGCACCAGCGTCAAGAGAGCGACGCCGGGAACAGAGAGCGAATGAGAATGGGAGAGAATGAGCAAGAGAGAGAGAGAGAGTGTGAGCGAATGAGCAAGAGAGAGAGAGAGAGAGTGTGAGAGAGAGAGATAGAGAGAGGGAGAGTGAACTCCGACGCCTCGATCCGCTCGCGCGGCTCAAGAGTGTTTCGTTACAAAATTCCACTTTTCGACAATGGAAAAAGCGGGAGATGAAAATAAGAGACGGCACACGTAAAAGGCTCAGAAAAGAACGCGGGGACTAGGGAGGAAAAGAGGTTGGGATGAAAAAAGTGGAAAAGGAAAAGCGAGCTGAAAAAACGGCCGTGCGAGACCCTCGACTCTCTGGCTATATATACACGTAGGTGTAGAGCAGCGCAGCGGCGCAAAGCTTATACTTATACACAGCGGGCGAGCGCGCGGTCTGCGCTCTACAATAGCCGAAGGGTTTGAGGCCACCCCGGCGTGGCGAGACTGTGGCTCGAGGGTAGCGCACGCGTGTTATACGTGCTAAAAGCGGAAATTTAATTAGCGTGCGACACACTCGGCTGGCGTGTCCTTATTTTCCTCGGCCTGACCCTCGAGACACTCTGAAGCCGCCAGCCGCCAGCCGCTTATACTGGCCCTCGCGCCCTGCGAAAAAGACTCCGCGATAAAGAGCATCTTCGCGCTCGCTTAACGAGTGCGCCCCGCGCACCTGCTTCACTTAGTTATGAAACTTCCCTTGAAAATCTCATTTTTTTACCCTGCCTTCATTAATTGATGCGAGCCTTGTATAAAAGCACACGTACAACCCGCTTTGGCCTTTCATCTTTGCAGCGCAGAATTTTCCTCCGAACGATATACTCACGCTTCGCTTTTTCCCCCGGTTTCTTTTGCTTTTTTACCTTGGAAACCTTTGTCCACATAATTAACGAGATAATAGCTGTATCTATACCGTAACCTTTTGAGCGCTTTAAAATCAAATGCATTTTATCGCTATAATCCAATCTATACGGAATAATACCTGTTGACGTATTAATTGTATTATTTTGTCAACGCGTAATCTGCGGCTACAATGAAATTACCAAAGTCTTTGTTCAATTATCGCAGCAGACTAAAATGCATTGTTCGCATCAAAGTAGGGAGCAGTGGAGTGACATGTCAATAATAACGGTTCAATTATATTGTTCGAGATACGAACGCTAACATATCAGCTGAAGCGAAATCAGCTTGAAAAATTGAAAATTTTTAGCTATTTCAAACATATTACAGTTTATTAACATTGCAAACTCATTTAGTTTCTTTGATGAGCTCTTGAATAAATATCGCTGAAACTCATATGTACATTGTTTCATTTCCATGCCAAAAAAGCAACTCAATATTACGTTAATTATTCCAGGTTGGATATTTTATAACAATATTTTAGGTAGAAATGTATTAGATATAACCATATAACATAATAATCTTCACAATTTCGCATTTTACAGTTTATTGTCATCGACAATAGAATATAAAAAATTAAATAAATATGAATTTAATAATCAATTATACGCATAAAAATTATCTATAAATAAACATTTTTCTCGAATCTATGAATAGAGTATATCTGACATAGTAAATCTGCAAGAACACTCACGCAACAAATATGAAAATGCATAGATATCTTTATCAACTATCATATTTTTATCTCAACCCTTCGTGGTCACATCTCCAATAAATAACACGTTGGTTATTGGGGGTTGTTTATAACCCAACAAATAAACGGGTTCCGGCCATTCCCAGATTATTAATTGTTTTATGTTTAAAAAATTGCTTTGCATTCTTGAAAAGGTGTACGATATGAATCTTATGTATTATTTTATTTAATTGTTAGTTTTTTAAATATTTAAAATCTTAAATCTATTATTTTTTTAAGTGAAACAAGTCAATATTTGACGGAACTTTGGCTTTATAATTTTGCTTCCTCAAGGAGAAAGCTTTGTGATAGTTAAATAAAAGTTTTTAAAAAAACATATTAGAGACATGTTTTGGGCCATTTGTAATCAAAATACACTATTTTTAGAAACTGTCAGTATGGATGTGTGTATGTGCGTGTGCGTGTACGTGCTTTAAACATATAATTAAATGGAACAAATAATTTCATATAAGAACATTTAATAAAGTTTGACGAAGCTAAGAAGGGCAGTATCAGGGATGCGGGCCCGAAATTTTCTGACATTTTGAGGATCATTCACTGGTAGCTAAAAATGAAGCCTAGCACTCGCAGTTTTTGTGAATGGACCCCTTTTCTTAAGTTGTTAGCTATTTTACTTCGAATATGCCTTATTTCATTAAAAACTGGTACCTCTAGCAGTGATCATAACTCAGCAAGTTTTTATACTAAAGAAAACTGCCAGAAAGTATCTAAAAATAATCAGAAAGCGCTTTAATTTGAGATCTGATACGTTTAAACATATTAAGGGGGTAGAATACCTATAGCACTTTTTTGAATACTTCCATCTGTAAAAATAATAGAACAATAATTAGAATGTAAGTATGAATAGATCCTTAAAGTTGAATAAATTTCTTACAAAAATCATCCATGATGAGACCTTTCCCCCTTACTAGGGGATATATGAGTCTATGAACATTTTTTGCTTGCATGTAACCTACAGACTCAAGCGATGCATGGATTTTGGTCATGCTGGTCTTAAATTGTTCCTCTTGTATGTCGTTTTGGACTGAAACTAGTTAGAAAAATTAATTTTAATTTATTTAAATTTTAATGATCTGAAAGTCAAAATAATTATCATTATTATTAAAATTGTCATTTCTTCACACGTAGATTAGAATACTCACATGATAATCAATTATTAGAGGTTTCTAAATAGTTTCAGTCCAAAACAGCATTGAAAAGGAACATTTTAAGACCTGGATCATCAAAAACCGTGCACCGGTTCAGTCTGCAAGTTACGCACAAGCTCTAGAAACATAGTTATGAGAAAATTGTATTTAAAGTTACACTTCTAATGTTACAATTGCTTCAAACATTACATCTCAGTCCACGTTATAACATTCTGATCCACTTCAACAGCTGTTCTCAAATTCAAAATATGATTTCATCATCTCAATCGTGCAGTGCGTGATAATTATAACCTGATATAAATTAATGTTACCTTAGTATCCAATAGAAAAAATCATACGCTTAGAAGTAAAAGGAGTTTACATACCAGTAATAGATTTGAATATCTTGGTGCTTTGCCTAGTAGTGTTGCCGTTCTGCTCGTGGTCGAGTGGACGTCTGATCGAGTGACCATTGCGCTCAACGTTCCTATTTGGCAGTGGATTATATCTGACCAGGATATTCATATCTAACATTACATCATAACATCTATATATGTAATAAAAAGCAAACATTTTTTACTACAATTTAATCTCACATAATCAGTCATAGGCATGTAAGTATCTTGTGACAAGTATCTAGATACATGAAAATACAAAAAAGATACAAGATATACTTGTATCTTTGTCAAACGTGTCTAAGATACAAACGAAAAGATACTATATCTGAATCAAAGTATCTAGACTCTTGAGTATCTAGATACAAGATACAGAGAAAAGATACTTTTTACGCTATTATGTTCTGGATTTTGATACAGTGATGCAACGTATTGACCGTTCCTATAATTAAGTCTTGTTCAGTATCCTCATATTCGTGATCAAAATGGTGCATTGGTTTACTTAGCTTAAACGCAGCGTAACGCATGAATTTGTGTTGGATGGATTCTATCCTCTTAATTAAAGTTTCTGTTTAAAGTGCCCAGATTTGTGAAGAATAAGTGAATTTGGGTATAGTATTGAGTTGAATAAGTAAATTATTGAGTTGATGTTAGATAAATGACAAGTGAACCGTTTTAGGGGACAGGCCTGGGTTAATCCCAAAAAGAGATATTTTTTTACCAGTCCAGAAGACTTTTTATATTTAAAAGCAATGATTCTGAAAATTTTGATGCTATCAATACTTAATAATATCTTTAATTTTACCGTTGTAAAATCTCAAAATCTTGTTCCTTCAAGTCACATTAGATCACTATTTTCAGCACCATATTTATTAGAATAACTTTGTTACTCACACGATTCTAGATGACAGGATGAACAACAAATTCTTTTTCGACAGTTATTCGATTCCTTTTGACACGTATTACAAAATTAGTGGAGCACTTTTTCTTTAATTTTTTTTTTATTATTCTTTTTCGAAGATCCAATTAATTTTTTTAAAAATATTATAAATTTGTTTCAAAAAAATCGATTAGATCTATAAAAACAACAATAAAAAAGAAATTAACGAAAAAATGTTCCGCTCTTTTTGTACTATATGTCAAAAGGAGTTCAATAACCGTCTAAAAAAATTTTCGTTTATCACGTCACCTAGAATCGTGTGAGGAACAAAGTTCCTTTAATAAATATGGTATTGAAAATAATGATATATTGTGACGTGTAGGATCAAGGTTTTTGGGTTTTAGACAGTAAAATTTAAGATATTATTGTGTGTTAATATTATAAAATTTTTCAGAATGATTACTTTTAAACATAAAAAGTTTCTGAACTCATAAAAAGAAACTCTTTTTTTGGGTTTAATCTGTTCCCATAATGAAACCGATCAGTTTTGTAGTATTTAAAGTTACGTAGTATACATGATTTTTAACCCTCCTGTGCATTAGGGCGAATATGTTCGTCCAAACAGAGTTATTCCCGTAGTCAGAAGGACGAACATATTTGTCCTTGCAAATTTGTGCATAACTTTTGATCTACCTAACTGTAAAACGTGTGAGACTCCGAAAATTAAAGTTTAAGTTCTATACTATATTATTATAGCGATTAAAAGCTCCAGATTCTCATGAAAAATATTTTAAATTTTAAAAAAATTGAAGAAAAATTACTCCACAGAATACAAAATTCTTGCATTTGGAAGAGACTTCGCGGGGTAGAAACTCTAACGCAAATGGGTTAAACGAGAGGCTAGAATCGAACCAAACGCTCAAATCCCTAACCACGTTTGTTCTCTGTAGCGGAGCATCCTCAGTGAAGTAGTCGAACAGCATCAGAATTCGACTCCTGCTTACAAGGTAAAAGGTTATAGGTTAGCTTTCCTGGTCACCAGGATGCGCTGATACTATAATATACATATACATATATTATATGTACACTATAATATACGTGTATGTGTGAGTCAGTACAGCTGCGAAGTGACGCCGAGTCAGACGCTCCGATTTGTATTTGCCGTTGATCTTCTTATTTTTTATATAAATAATCATCAAAATAAAGTTGTTTTATAGTGAATTATAAATAATAATCGTACACTAAACAAAATGAGTGATGAAAAACCTCAATACAGTGGAAAGAAGTCCGGACGGGGAGGTACCTCCAATGCTAAACCACGGAGCATTTCAAACCGCGCTCCGCCACTGAAGGCAAAAGCTACTGAAGATTTATTAAACTACACGCACAAAGCACCGCTATCTCAAGAAGTTTATGAAGCGATTTCTCCTATTTATGAAGAGTTGAGCAGTGACAATCTTCTTACACGTTTCCTTGGCGGATTCACTCAAAATACGAATGAAAGCTTTAACACAGCCGTGTAGTCTATGGCACCTAAATCTTCCTCCAGTGGCAAACATGTACTTGATACAACAGTATACATTGCTGTAGGTATCTACAATGATGGTCTGTCAAGTATCATGCGTCTGATGTAAAATTTGGGGATGAACTGCTACAACTTCTGCGTGGAAGCTGATGAGCGTCGCATCAAATTTTCCGAGCAATCGCTCACCGATGCTGCACGAAAGGCTCGGTTGAACTTAAAATCAGTCAGGACGGAGAAAGAAGAAGAGAATATCAATTTAAATGGCCAAATGTACGGTGTAGGCATCGCAGATTAAAGGTAAAATGAAATTTTTTAAAAGTTAAGTACTTGTAAAACTTTAAACGCGTTTTTCTCAAAACTACTTTTTTCAAACTGGGCGGAAACGCTGCTCGAAAACCGCTCGATGGATCGCTTTCAAATTGTTACTTTAAAAAAGACCTGCATTGTATCATTCGTACTCTGAATAGATAGGTAAATACTTGGCCTGGGACATCTTGCATTCTTTTCTACTACAAAAATGTCATCGTTTATTGCAAGTTTCGTAAAAATTAATTCTTGTAGACCGGAGTTCTAGTGGTGACAACTTAGCGAATTTTTAAAAATGCATTAACTTCAAACAGCTGTAACTCTAGTTAAACGCACCTTTTTAAAAATTTCAATATTAAAATTATAGATTTTTTCAAGACGAATAAAATGAAATGTCACAGGATTAATAAGACTGAAATTTGTAGAAATGGCAAAAGTTTGAACATAACTTAAAAATTAGAAGCATGCGCATTGCTGCTTACCAAAATGAGCCTTTAAGTATTTACAGACCGGACAAATGTTTGCCTGGAAGTTGACCAAAAAACGAAGAAGTCCTTTTTCAAACGTTAAAAGTAGTTAAGATTAAATCTGTGAAATTTTTTGAAACTATCATGTTTTTGGCCAATTTCAAATTTTTTTACAATTCTAGGGGGTACCATAGTGAATAAACACGACTGAAAATTATTTTTGTCACACTTGCGCGAAAACGCGTTTTTTCATGCCCATATAGCGGGACTAAAGTGACCATTTTCCGACCGCCGGACGGAAAAGACTTTTGCACCCGATATCAAATCAGTGGGCAGTAAAGTAAATTTTCAAAAAACAGCTCTAAGTGGGTTTAGGCGCCCCTAAACATCAAGTACCATCCGGATAATATCACATGTTTAGGTGTGCCTAAACACTCTAGCAGTCTAATTTTACAGTCTAACAAGCGTGTGTTTGCACCGTGTCGAAGAACGGACAAATTTATAAGAAAACTACGTTATCAATATATGTTTGACATAAAATACGGTGTGTACTATGGGAGGAGAGGACTTTTTCGCCCGTGTGTGTTTGCAATACTCATCTTCAACTCGCAATACGCACTCGCCTTCGGCTCGTGTTTGCTTACCTTCGACTCGTATTGCAAACCTCACACGCGGACGAAAAAAGCTTACTTTTCCCCCATGGTATACAATATACTATTTGGGGCTTTCTTAAAAATCAGCGAAAATTTACGAGAACCGTTCATATATACATATATATATAATGTGCATATAGGTGATTCCATGTCAAGTGGGCAAGTGAAAAATTTAAAAACTCTGAAACTTTAAGAAAATTATGTATTTTATACCCAAAACATCTATGTAACAAAATTCATACCCCTACCTCCATTGGTTTAGGATTTATGCCAAACTAAAAAACATGATTATTTGCATTTTTTAAATTTTTCTCAAAATGTATGTATTTTTATTTCGAGAACTATAAAAGATAAAGTACTTTAGTCCGTATGTTCTGGAAAGAGAATTTGATGCAGAATATAATATTAGTTTTTGCATCACCAAATTTGGTGATTTTGATTGGTCCAAATTTCTGCCCAGACACCGATGAAATTTTAAGCTGAGCAGCACAAGCAATTTTGTTGAAAAAAATTTCATTGATAGTCTTAGGTGTATATTTTAAGATAAAACAAGATTTAGAATTTATAACTCAGTTACGAGAAAAAAATAAAAGAAATTAGCTTATTTTACCAAATTTAGGCCCTTATGGGATAACATATCTGTTTCTGATAAAATAAGCCAATTTCTTTTATTTTTTTCTACTAGGTGAATTATAGTACCATAAATTAAGATTGCAAGATTTGTGGATACGGTTCAACCGTTGTAAGTTAAAGAAAAGCATGTAAAAATCGCCTATCATTGACTCAAATTATTCAATATGAAAAAAATATAAGCCTGTAATTGCATTAATTTTATCTACACAATATAAACTCAACTGGCTAAGGAGGATACCCATGGGTATCCATGCAGCCCCAGGTAAACCGTTAGTATTAAAAAGATATGAGTATTAAGTGAAAGTCAAAAAGTTGTTAATATTGGCTTTCAAAAAAAAAATATTTTCAATTCCACTGAATAAAATTTTTCGTTTTAGTATTAGGTGCAATTACGAGACAAATAGTACTTGTAGTGAGCAAACACAACCACGGAACGAATTATTACACAGGTTTCGATTTCCGACCAACGACTGTTTTTATTCATTCAAAATTTACTTATTACTTATTTTATTATCTATTTTACATATTTTTTAATACTAGATTATACTCAACTATAGAAATACTAGATGACTAAAACAAAAATTCTTGATAATGTTATCGTAACACATTGTAGTCTCGGTAATCTACATAGGGAACAGCCGATTTACTTACAATCTGTGATCTACATAGGGAACAGCCGATTTACTTGCAATTGCTGTGATCTCGATTTTTATAAAATTAATATGCAGGAGTTTTAAACGTTGAACTTGTGAACTCAATATTTCTTTTGATTTGTTTTCCTTTTACTTCATTATAAATAGCTTTTTTCTTTCTCGCTATTTTGTCGTATGAGAAAATTATTTAAATATTGAGAAAAATAAGAAAATTTATCGCAATATAATAAGTTATGAAGACTTTTTTGAATCAATATGATTATGATAGCAAACAATTTTTAATGACTTATAACCTTAAAACGCATGATAACGATAATAGTGTTATGCACGGACAATTGATATTGTATAGCCAATGCGCGAACTTCTTCTTGCGAAATCTTATTACTGTCAATGTATTTGATTAAACTGTAAGATATCTCAGAATGAGCGTTTCATAAGTTATATTTTAAGCTGTTTAAAAAAATATTTTAATCGCCTTCATTTGCAAGAAAAACGTGTTACACAAAGACGAACAAAAAACCTATGCACTCAAATGCTAATAAATTTTATATTTCAATTCGCAACGAAAAATGATTTTTGCCATTTGAAATATATATTCTTGCAGAAAAATAATTAGTTTTTAATATCTATTGTTTTATAGAAATTAAACTCATTTTTTCTTTAGTAAATAAATAGCAAATTCAAAGTTTTGCACACGGACACACCTCCAAGGTCACAATAGAATTTAGTAATTTTATATTTTCGAATAAAAATATTTTTCCTTTTAAGTATTTTATCATTCTACGTATCACGCACTTTAATAGGTATTTGAATAGAATGTACAAAGTATTAATGTGATAGGCTAGGTGCACATAGACTTCAGCGCCCTCCGGTAGTTGAAAAACAAACCATTTGGGTGAAAATAATAAATAGATAACTGCGGTTTTGTACATAAAACGAATAAAAGAATAACTTTTGACTTCTTATGCAACAATTTCTCGGAGTTTTAAACGTGTTTCAGATTAAAATTAGAATATTTGGGTCAAAATGAATTGTTTACTTTTCACCCAAATGAGTCGTTTTTTCGCTACCTGAGGACGCTGAAGTCTACGTGCACCCAGCCTATATTTTATAATAGTTGAAGATGCATAACACACGCACATTTTGTAGAGTTTTTTTGATAATATTTGCATAAGTTATAAGATATATGTAGGCAAATGTTAATGTCAAATATAGTGCGTAGCATATACTTTTATAATTTCATGCGTGTTTTAACAGTAAAAGTGTGTAGGAATAGTATTTACCATGGAACGTGATATTGTCAATGTTTTTGACTTTCACCCCTTACATAAAGTGTAAAACATAAAAAGGTGATATGAATGTCTGATAAAATCTTGATTTATTTACTTAATTCATCGATTTTTTTTACAAGCACTAAGCAATAGAGTTAGTTGTGTGCGTGTCCCCGCTCCCCCGTACTTACTACGCAGTCGTGGGCATCGTTGCAATTAACAACCGTTGTATTACCGATATCTAATAATTTTACCAGAAATTCGTCTATACATAGGGGAGAGCGGGGCAAGCTTGGCATGTCGGGTCACTTTGGCAGCTAAAATTTTCATATTAAAAATTCATATTTTAAAATGATCTTTTCCCTACTTAATTCCTCAATCGATAAACTTTTTTCAATACCCGATATGTTAAAATTAAATTAAAAATAAAAATAATAATTTAGATTGAATATTTTACTTAAAATACGACGCTCGCATCGATATTTCCATCACAAGGTAAACTAAGAAAGAATGTATACACTGACTTACATATGGTCTAATTTGAAAGTTTAATTTTCGAACTTTTAATTCCTTTTTTTTTTATTAATCTAAACTAAATGCAAAGAAAGATTTTTTTAATTGAAAAAGATATTCCGAGCGGGGCACGCTTGGCACTTGAAGCGCCGCGACATTGAATGGAACCTCGCGTACATAACCTCATTTTACATGTAAATGTTTCGGAGCTCGAAGAAATCAGGAGTGAGTATCGTTTTAATTATTTTTTCGGATAGTCAAATTCAGTATATTCCATTGTCTTACAATACTGAACTAATTAGCAACTAAGTGACGACTGACTTTTTATTTTAAGAAAAGCAGTTATCAGTGCAAAATATATTTTATTTTACTTTGTTACTTTGATCTCAGTATTTTATTACTGTAAGTTAAAAAAAATTGTTAACATTTTTCAAATCATTTATAAAATACTAAAAGACTGTTAATGTTACAAAGATTTTTAAGTTACGTTAATTTATAAGAAAGAAACAAAATGTGATAAATTTAGTAAAAATGTAATCATAATAATAAGAATGAAACAAAATGTGATAAATTTAATAAAAATATGTTATAGTAATAATAAGAATAATGTAACAGACTGACTCTAACTGATGTACATTAATAAAAGTAAATTAATTCTAATATCAAAACCTTTGTTTTTTTACCTATAACCAAATCCTGAGCACATTTTCTAATTTGAAGCTTTGAACTTTCTTCTGCAATACCGCGCCAATTTCGCCCCACCCGCATGCCAATGTTACCCCGCTAGTCAGAAAGGCGGGGCACGTTTGGCAGGTTTCATTTCGATAAATATACAAAGAATATTATACATGTATGCTTTTACAAAGTACGGCATTAATTTCGGTGATAGTTAATAAGTAGGCTACGATTTTTAAGCTTCTTAAAGTCAATTA
Source organism: Gastracanthus pulcherrimus (assembly GCA_949152435.1). Lineage (NCBI taxonomy): Eukaryota > Metazoa > Arthropoda > Insecta > Hymenoptera > Pteromalidae > Gastracanthus > Gastracanthus pulcherrimus. The sequence continues at coordinate 134,583,706 of OX424575.1, read as the reverse complement.
GTTTTTAACATAGCCTGGATCAAAGTTGATCTGCCAAGCGTGCCCCGCTCTCCCCTATTCAGTTGAATTCTGATATAAGTTTATAATTGTTACAATTGTTTATTGGGTATTCCGTGAATAAATTAAACGTGCTAAGCTTTTCAGTAGAATAAAGTGTAATTTTACGGAGAAAAAGCAATGAAGAAATTTCAGGTGATAAAAAACAAGAATCAACTATTATGCAGCTCCCCCCGAGTTAATAAATGCAAGAGCGAGCATTGAATCACCTTTTACGTAAAGCGAATCGCAGCAAAGCGCACGTAAGTTCTCGTGCCACAGAACGTCGTAGTCCTATCTGGGCAAATGCGCGGCTAGGCAGACGCGGGGGCAAAGCAATCTCTTAAGTAAGATTATTGCGGTGCTTCAAAAAGCGTACAACCTCAGTGCGGCGCACAAAGTAAAGCAAAGATTCCGAAACGACATCCATGGTACGGAGTCGGGGCCACTGAGTGGCCAAAGCTTGCCCGCGCACCGCAGACACCGCTTTCTACTCTCTCTCTTTCTCTCCTATAGGTATACACACACACAGCTAAACGATCCACCTACTGCTCCAATGAATTCTCTTAACTACGATTATTGCCCTGCGCTGTGCGCCCTGTGGCCGGAAAACACGGCAGGACGTATACATATATGTTTTTGCGTGTATACATGAGCGTTTCCATAGTGTGTGTGAGGGGGGGGGGGTTATTGCGTGCGCAAGAGTGGCTCGCTGGTGATATTTCGTTTGCCTCTGTTTTGCACGACCGAAGTGCCCTGGTTTTCAACTGCGAGCTCGGGGAATTTGCCGAAATTCGGGAAAATCGTTCTGAGCCCAGCGATAATGCCTCGCATGCTGGGCTATAGCCCACACGCGGCTTCATTAAGCTGATGATGCTTGCATCGATAAATGAGGATTAGCCGCGTTTTGAAATGATCGATCACCATTCTTTTTCGCATTTCAACGAAATTGCCGACCTCATAATAACGCCCGTCTATATCGGATTTATTCAGGCTCACGCTCGTATGCTGCTGCTACATCCGCCGCATCCGCCGCTGCTGTTGCTACTGCTGCTGATGATGCACAACACGTTTTCAAACGTTATTAATTACTTTATTTTGGATTAACTGCGATATAATTATATTTTTGTTTATGAATATAATTTGCATTTTTGATCGAAAAAACGGTTATAACAACATCTTACTTTGACATTACCGTATAAAGCTCATACAATAATATTATCATCTTATCAGTTTATGTAACAACGTATTTTTATTTTAACAAAATGATAATGTATGTAAAGTATATTTCAACTAGAACTAAAAGAAATTTTATCTACAATTCTGGACTTTATTATGTATTTTCAAATTGCATGGTTTGAACAAAAATCATAATTATAATAATAACTCATAGAGTCAAGATATTCTATTATTATAATTAATGAATATCTTCTATTATATTAAGATAATAAATCCACACCAATTTTATTATTCTAGTTATTATATTTTAATACTATTATGACGCACGGAGAACTCATGTCACCGGTTCCAAAAACCTAGCTGCTTAATCCAAAATACATTATCAATCCATTAAAACTTAGGCAGTTTCACCAATTTTATTGCTCTCAATTAACTGAAATATCCAAGAGTTGAGCAGCTGTGACACTGTAAACTTCTACGATAAACATATTTTATTTTATTGGAAGGAAAGATGGCTTATTTCTTATAAAGCACCAATTTTGTGATTCTGCAGACAGAAATTTACGGAATAACAATTTATTCCCGAACCAGTGAAATGTTAATCACATACTACGCTAAAGTAAATATTTATAAAAATCTTGTTACATATCAATTTAGTATATCATTCTTATTGTAGTAGAGACTATTAATATAAAAATATGATGTTACCCATTACGTTATTTTTAGAAAATGTCCGTATAGATCTGTGTACCCAGTCATGGTCACTATCTAGATAAATTTATCTAGATAACCATCTAGATAACAAATTATCTTCGTTAGAAAAATGCCTGCACAACAGGAAACTTATATTTAACGAAAATAAAGGGCAGGGACCTATTTAAAACTAGTAGATAAATAAATGTATCTAAATAAATGCTACGTGCTTAACTAGATAATACATTATCTACATAAATATTTAGTTGGATAAAATGATCGACTTTTTTATCTAGATAATGCGTCATCTAGATAAATGTGTATCTAGATAACTGCATTATCCACATACAAATTTATTTAGATAATACAAAAGATAAATTTATTTTAAAAATCATAGAAAGTTATCTTCTTTATTATCTATATAAACTTTTATCTTGTCATTTGTTATCTAGATATTTTATCATCTAGATGAAACTTTATCTATCTACATACAGTATCTTCTTTTACAAGATGGTTCAAAATTCGTTTCATTTAAGTAAAAATCATTGGAAATAATATTTTTTATACTTTTTAGGCATTTAAATGTGAAGAAAAATGTTATTTAAAATTCTATATAATAATAAATTATATTTTATCTTTATCTTTTTTCAAAGATAACCATTTGCCGATGACTGTGTGTTCGCTATCTCAACCACTTTATATTTTATAAAGCTCATGTTTTAGTTTTTCTTATTAGAATTTGGAGAAAAAAATATTGTTTATGATTAATAGATTTGTTTTTGTTTTTTTAGCAATTTTTCGTTTTATGAATTTAAGATTTTCGAGTCTTTTGTATGTTAAAGATAATGTAGTAGAATGCCTTATATGAAGTAAAGGAGTCGCGACATTCATAAAAAGCAACATATATCACTCAGAAATAAAAATTCAAACTAACCTGGAAGCAATAGCAACATCAGTAATAATCGCCTATAAAAAAGTATGTATATGTAAGGGACTATGCATAGTCTATACATTCAAACTCTATATGGTGCTATTATTCTACAAGGGAAAATTGTACACGGCAAAATTGTGCACAACAATTCTCTACACCTAATTTTAGTTCGAAATATGTCGATTGTAAAAGTCTATACGCAAAAATACTATACAATAAAACTCTACACTTAATATTTGTTGAAAAATATGTCCAATGAAAAACTCTACACACAAAAACTCTACACAATAATATTCTACACATGTTTATAGTTGAATTTCACGACAACGGAAAATTCTACACGCACAAATTCTACACGGTCATTTTCTGCACATTTTTTGTCGGTTTTATATCAAATGGTAAACTCTACGCGCAAAAACTCTACACGCAATAACTCTACACATAGAAACTCTACACGCAAAAACTCTCCATGCAAAAACTCTACACGTAAAAACTCTACATGCAAAGCTCTACATGCAAAAACTCTATAGAACAATAACCAGAATTTATCCAGTTATAATGTAATACTTTATTTTGCCGCAGCTCAGGGACTATGTACATTGTTAGGATTACATTTAAAAATAATAGGACCGACTAAAGATCGAGACGAGTGTAAAATTACACGACAACTAATAAGGCTTCTTGTTAAGCAAAGTAAAAAATCATACAATAAATTAGGTTCTTATGGATCCCTATGTAAAATTTGTTTAAATAAAAGAGGTATAAGTCAAAATAATAGATCCATCATGTCATAAAATTATTTCACAGTTTGAGGTTACGAATGAGTTGCAATGTTTATTCTGCTTCGTAATGCGTACTGTGCATGCTCCGCAGCAACCGATCATTCTTTAGAGATTTTAATAAAAAATAATTTTTGTATGTAACTTTATTTTCTAAAATCTTATTAGGCCAAGTTATTTAAAGAACTATGTACTAGAAACTAAATTTAGTATAAGTTTTTTTTCGAAAGGCCCCTGTTCTCGAGCTCTGACGACTGGACTAAAATAAAAATGAGCTATTTTTACAAAATGATCCTTCTGTCCTAAGCGGATTCCTCTCAAAATAAACACTTAGGTGAAATTCTTATAGAAAATGGAGTCATGTGGTAGAAAAGAGAAATGTTTTTCCCTGCAAAATAATTCCTTATTCTACAAAAGGATCATTTTCTGAATGCATATTTAGAGGGTTACAAAGAGTTTTAATTCAATAATCTTAATTTAATTTACTTTTGCGTACAGCGAGGCTTCACTGAATTACGACTTTAGGAGGCAGGAATATTTTTTCTTTAAAAGACATATGTCGGTGATTAGGCAGTCCATCAATTCATTCTAGCCTTTTCAATTTTGTAAGGAAATCAGGAATAGGTATATGTTGTATGCCTAAAAATGTGTTTAAAAATATTTTAATTACGTACTTTTAGCGGGAGGTTAGGAAGATACTTGTTGTATTGATCATAACTTACATTTATACGTACACTAAATATTTGCATAAAAAACAGATTAACGTAATACTTGTTTGCGGCCGTAGCGAGAGTTGGTTTGCCAGTTTTATAGGAGATATGAGCAGCAACCTAGTCATACACTGCTTATACCTTCTATATGTCAGTGAATCTTTCGCTGAATTACGCCTTTAGAAGGCAGGCACATTTTTTCTTTAGAAAAATGGAATCATAATAATGTGCATAGTCCCTGAGCCATGGCAAAATAAAGAAGTACATTAAAACTGGATACAATCTGGTTATTGTTATATAGAGCTTTTGCATGTAGAGCTTTGCGTGTAGAGTTTTTGCGTATAGAGTTTTTGCGTGTAGAGTTTATGCGTGTAGAGGTTTTGCGTGTAGAGTTTTTGCGCGTAGAGTTTTCCATTTGATATAATACCGACGAAAAATGTGCAGAAAATGACCATGTAGAATTTGTGTGTGTACAATTTTCCGTTGTCGTGAAATTCAACTATAAGCATATGTAGAATATTATTATGTAGAGTTTTTGGGTGTAGAGTTTTTCATTGGACATATTTTTCAACAAATATTAAGTGTAGAGTTTTATTGTATAGTATTTTTGCGTATAGACTTTTACAATCGACATATTTTGAAGTAAAATTAGGTGTAGAGAATTGTTGTGCACAATTTTGCCATGTACAATTTTCTCTTGTAGAATAATAGCACCGTATAGAGTTTGAATGTGTAGAGTTTGCATAGTCTCATATGTAATGTTTATATCCCTAATAACTACATCCTAGAAAGTGCTGATATTACTAACTTTTTAGCTCTATTACCGACACCTTATATTATAGTAGTTAATTTAAATAGTTACAATAATCTGCGGGACTCAAATAAAACATACGCCAGAGGCCAACTAATAGAAAGTTAGTACGATACAGCGCTATTAAATTCAACTGCCCCTACACACTTTAAGGGAACAGATACACCTTTAAATTTTAAATTAATTGATAATACATTTTAAGGTAAAATTAAGTCATTCATCATTTATTACATGTTTATTTTTAGTAAATTTTAACATTTTATCAAAATATAACTAAAAATTTTTTTAAATTTGTTTGAAGACTTCTAGGTCACTTTGATTGGCTATAATGAAAACCTCTATATTTCTTGGGCTACCACAAGGTTTAGAGAACCAATATAATCGAATTGACACGTTCAAGGTTTTATTATGATCAAAATACATGTAGTTATGATATGAGTGTGGAAATTTGTATATAAAAATTATTAATCAAAGTTAAAGTCTATTTAAGCCATATTTCATAATAAAATTTTTATAAATCGAATAATTTTCGCTTAAATAGACTATAACTTAAGTCAATAATTTTAATAAAATAATCTAAACCGGCAAGCTATACGTATGTAGCCAGGAGATAATCTATTTATGAATAAATAATATAAATCGTAGATTAATTTTAAAAATTTTGTTAATTAAAATCTAATTCTATTGAATGACTGTGTTTCCACTGGCGTTGAAAGTCACTCCAAAAATGAAAATACAGTTACTTAAGTTATTTTAAGTGAAAGATTTATTCCAAACATTTTGTAGTGTAAAACAATACTGAAATAAGAAACTCAAATAAAGTAAAAGAACCAGTACCTGTACAACTAAAAAATCGGGACCTATAGTGGGACACGGACGAAAAATGACTGTTTTCACAAATAATACAGCCATAAACCGTTATAATAACATTTTTTATCTATTGTCTAGGGTATCAACTATTCAATTGAACATGAATTATTCAAAATTTACAGCAGAAATTATATGCAACACTTTTACTAAAACGGTGTTCTGAGCAGAATCCGAGAGTAACGAATGGCGCTACTGAATCGTGCAGATTTGACTGAATCGCAAGGTTTGAGTTTTGAATTCAAAAGAAATATTTTACTCTATCAGTTTAAAAATAATGTTTTTATCAATAGACGACACGCTCATGAATAGGATTAAAGTTGTATTTAGTGAAAACAATAATTATTTTCAGTACAATTAGGTGTCCAAGTTTTGGTCCCATATTTTTACGAGGGGGCAGTAGCGGGACACTCAAAATATACAAATTAGAATTAGATTCAGTGATTGAAAACTACTTTAGAGATTACTAAATAAGATATTTATTATTATTATTACATTCTACTGCACTGCGCGTTGGATAGGTTGATCAAAAAGAAACTAGACACAGAGACGATACTTATGGTGTTAACAGAAACGTGGCTTTATTGAGATAGAGATGCTTGCGTTTCGAGCGTCCGAGTCTTTCTGATAGCAGAGAGTGGTTTTGTAGCACACGTGATCAAGCGCGCAGAGCGCCAACGCCGCACCAGTTGAAACAAGAGCGAACGGGGACACAGGCACGGGGCAACTTGAGGAAGCGCGCCAAGGGCTAACGCATATAGCCACAATTCCAACACTCCCTCCCGTTAGTTCTTGGTGCGTTCACTCATCTTTGCTTCTCCTTAGGATGGTGATTTACGCCGCTTTACATTTCTGAAACATACAGGAAGTACATCAATGATTGAGCAATAACTTACTCAATTTATTATGGCTTTCAGAGGGTAAAGGCTTTGTAAAGATATCTGCTCTTTGCTCCTTTGAAGATATCCAATTTATTTCAACTAATTTTCTTTCTATGCATTGCTTTACGTAGTCCTCATGGACTTCTGTCATATGTCGTAACTTATTACTACCTTCCATTTTCATACATGCTACAGCTGCTTTGTTATCGCACCATAGCGTAACAGGATATTTTACTACTTGGGGTATAACTCTGAGTGACATGCTCAATGCTATAGATTCTCTGCATGCTTCACTCAGTGCTACATATTCCGCTTGGCATGTGGATAATGCAACATATGGTTGCTTGTGAGTTCGCCAAGCGATTGTATCACCATACAGCAATACTGAGTAACCGCTAGTCGTCAACGAGTTTTTACAATCAGCAAAACTCGCATCTGAGTACGCTTCCATTGCCTCTGATTGACCTGTATATGTCAATTTCCAACATTTGGAGTATTCTAGATACCTGAAAACTCGTGTTACCATTTTCCATTCATTTTCAGTCGGGTTCAACTGATGTCGGCTTAGTACGTTGACTGCGTATGCTAAATCAGGTCGTGTACCATTAACTAAGTACATGAGTGATCCTACTACTTCTCTGTGCTTGCGTTGCTTTACCATTTGATTGTTCTGCTTCTCGTTTTCACGCATTTTCCTTTCTCTATTTAATACTTGGTTTGTTACCATTGGAGTGCTTTGTTCTTTAGCTTGCAAGTATCCGAATTTCTGTTGCAATTTCAATACGAATTTGCACTGATCCAGAGTTGTAATTTTGTTCTTTTTGTCTCTATTTATCGTCAGACCCAAAAACTCTTTTGGTTCACCTAGCAGTTTCATGTCAAACTTCTTGCTGAGTTAAGCTTGTATGGATTCCATTCTTTTCTTGTCGTTACCCACTAATAATATGTCATCTACATAAAGTAACATGATGACGATTATTTGTACTTCAATAAGTATGAACAGACATGGATCTCTGTTGCTAGCGACAAAGCCGAGTTCCTTGACCTGTTCTGAGAATTGATTATTCCAATTTTTGGGGCTTGTTTTCAATCCATACAGTGATTTTTTAAGTTTCCAGACTTTCTGGTTTTTCTTACAGTTTTGCAAACTGTAGCCGTCAGGGATTTCCATGTGAATTACCCTTTTAATCGGGCTGTGCAAGAAAACTGCTTTGACATCCAATTGCCACATTATTAGTCCCAGTTTGTTCGCCACTGAAATGACTGCTCTGACCAATGACAGACGTGATACTGGTGCATATGTGTCACATAGGCCGTACAAATTCGTATCCTTAAAACCTCTGATTACAATTCTGGCTTTATAAATTACTTGTCCATTTATGCTTACTTTTCGTTTAAATACCCATCTTGAATCGGGGATGTTCGTCTTTTCTTCTGGCCTGTTTACTATTTCGAACACCTGATTCTTTTCAAGTGCTTGTATTTCTTGGTTCACTGCTTCTGTCCAGCTGATTGCATCTGTCTTTCCCATCGCTTCTCTATAAGACTTGGGATCATCGTTGATTTCAGCGATCAAGGCGTAAGTTTCCTCTGTATTCAGTCCCTCGGAATGATTGTCATCTTGTTCCTTCTGTGGTTGTTTCTTAGACGGTCTTCCTCTTTTGCGCTTCACTGGGTTTTCTTCTATCATGGCTGGTTCTGTAATTAATCTTTCATTTTCTTTGACAATCTTCGGCGGTCTTCCTCGTGTTTTTTTAATTGCTATAGTTTCCTTTTCCTCTACAACAGCTGAGTCTATTTGTTCTACAGGGAATTTTAACAACCACGTTTCTTTACATAAATTTTCATTGGTTACAGTCCAATTTTAATGTCATCTGCCTTGTATACATCTCCAAAAACCTGTTTTTCTATAAATTTAACATTTCTATTTTCGTATACTTTCCCATCTTCTGGACATAGCAGTAGATAGCCTGTATCAGTGAATCCAACCAGAGCTGTCTTAAACGCCAGTTGACCAAATTTTGTGTCTGGTTTCTCCTGAGTTTTCGCAAATGCTATGCATCCAAACCGTCCTAGATGATTTATCCTTACTCTTGCCTCAGGATTCAGTGTCAGAAGTGGAGAATTATATTCCAAAGACTTATGCGGTGTGAGGTTATAGATGTACACAGCCGCTTTCAACGCTAAGTCCCAGGAATTTGCTGGCAGTCGTGAGTCAAACATGAGTGCTCTCACTATTTTTTGAATTGTTTGATTGTATCTTTCTGCTAAACCGTTCAGTTGTGGAGTGTATGGACAGACCGTTCTGAGTTCTGTTCCGTATTTTTGTAATACTCGGAGAGTCTTATCGCTTGTGAATTCAGTTCCTTGATCACAGTCCAGATAGCAGAACTTGTGATCTTCACCACAAGTATTTCTACATTTCTTTACAAAATCATCAATGCACTCTGAGGCATCTGATTTCTTTTCAACTGGGTATGCCATAGCAAACCGCGAATAATTGTCTATGACTGCTACTATGAATCTATATTTTTTCGGATGAGTCATGGGAGTTATCGGACCCATCGTATCTGTACTTACCCTTTGCAAGGGTTTTGTGGCTATCCCTATCGTTATCAAACTTTAATTTGTTCATTTTAGCTATTTTACAAATTTCGCAATCTATCAAACAATTACCATGATCTGAGCTTTTGTAATTTTGAATGTCTAGATAAATGTTAATTAATCGTTTCAATTTATCATGAGATGTGTGGCCTAACCTCATATGCCATAGATTCATTGTGTTTTTAACATCTTCCATATTTTCTGAATTATCCGGGTGATTTTGATCGGCGAATCTAACTCTTTTAACTGACTTATCCAGGTTTTTATTTACTATAAAAAAAGCCTCCTTTTTAGCTTCTACTAGATTGTCTTTAGTCGTTCTTAATTCTACTATCCAGAATGGATCTTTAAAGAGTCCTTCTATTATAACTTTATTCGTGACTTTATCAAATATATTTACTATCTTATTATCCAGGTAAACACCTAAACCTTGATCAGTAAATTTCTTTAATGATAGTAAGTTTCTACTCAGATCTTTCGCGTAAATTATTCTTTCGAGTTCAATTATTTCACCGTTACTTAATTCAACTTTGACGTTCCCTTGAGCTTGAGATTCTAATCGTGCCTTTTTATCTTTGTTTGCGCATCCTATAAAACCTTTTATTTTATTATCTAATTTTTTAAAGATAATTCGTGAATTTGTCAAATTTTCTGTGGCACCCCAATCCAGAATGAATTTATCAAAATCGTAATTACACATTCTACCATCATTTTTCTCAATCAAATTGACCGCATTGTTACAATGTATTCGACCAATCATACCTTCCATTTTCTTGGGTATCGGCGACCGAAATCGACGTGGTCCCGGACTCCTTGATCTCGACCTCTCACGTCTCGGTGAGCGTGACTCAGTTTTCCTAGACTTCCTTCTTGGCGAGTCCCCACGACCATTTTCGTGTCGCCGCTTGCCTGCCTGGCCAACTTTTCTCTTATTGGGCTCCTTGCAGTCCGCTGCAATGTGCCCAAACTCGTTGCAGTTAAAGCATTTGACCTTTTTGTGCTTGCAGTCGTTCTTCAGGTGGTCCGTGCTGCTACATCTATCGCATCGTTTTCTCTCGGGGCTCTTATCCTCCGAGCTTTGCTGTCGCTTTCGCGAGCGATCACGGAACCTCCTTGGCTCGCTGAACAAAAGGGAAGTCTCTTTCGGTTTTGTCCTACTCGCATCAATCTGAAAAATGAAATCTTTTAGTTGATTATAATTATATTTCTTGCCTGAGCCATGTACAGCTATATTTTCAGCTGTAACAAGTTCCGGAAAGACATGCAACACTGCATTGTATAGAAGGCTTTTCTTCTGTCCATCGGAGACTTGTCTGATATCTTCGATGCATTCATACTCTCTTAAGAGATTTTCAAATTTTAAACAGAACTCGAACGCTGTTTCTTTATCCTTGTTCATCTTTGAGTTAAACAGACGTTTTTGAGCTGTATGTGGATTAATCCTGTATTCGTTACGATTTATTTCTTTTAATTTTTTCAATAACTCCACAGGATCTTTTATGTTCATTGTATACAAATGATACTTTTCGTCTATTCTATTCAGAATAATTTCTCTTACAATGTTTTTATCATGCAACAGTTCCTCATTGGATACACAGCAGCTGGTCTCTTCATCGAATAGATAAAACAGTTTTCTGGATCGCAGTTCTGAAAAAAGAAAATCTTCAAAAAATGCAAACTCAGAGCTTGTTCTGAGGAGACAATTCTGTAGGAGACTGTCAGTAGAGAACAATGTATTATTTTTGTCACTTACAAATTTTGTCTTATTATTTAATAAGCGCGAGGGACTCAACCCCAGTCGCTTCGTCGCCTCAATCCTCCAATCCTCATACGGCATCTCCTTGTAGCAGTCCGCTGCGGAATCGAACAGACCAGCAGGCCCTGTGCCTGAGTCCCAGTTATCCTCGTCATCTGATTTCGCAGCTGGACTGTGCCTTGGCCGTGGATTGAGCGTAGAAGAAGCTGCGGCCGCCGGCAGTGGTTCGTCCTGATCCATCGACTCCATGTCGTCAGTCCCGTCGACCAGCATCTCCCTTTGACCGGTTGATTTCTCAAATGAGAATGGTACGTCCAGCCTCACATTTCCAATCACACGGGGCCCTCGATGCACCCGTGGAGGCTCCTCCCAATTTCTGGCAGCTGCTGGTCGGCTAGATGGCTCAAGGCGAGTGTTGCGGATGGCCTCAGTCAAGGACTCCATATCCTTGTGTATAGAGCCACTCAGTGCCGAGATGGCATTGGTGCTTTTAACAGTGCAACCAATTAACCTTTCCCCGCTGTTTTTCAATGCATTCATCAAACTCGATTGCGTGTTTGAATTCTCATTAAACTTGGCAGTGAGCGAACTCAGCTGTGCTTGTAAATCAGCGTTGGTGGCACCTAACGCACTACTCTCACCACTGTGGCTTGTAGGTCTCCTCAACACTGCCACCTTAGCTTGCGAGTTGACCAGAGCCTGCAGTAAGCGCCTTGCCTCCTCCATTTTCAACAGATTCTTATCTGAAACATAAACATAACCGTTAGTCTGTTGTGTTGAGGGAGAATCAGTGCTACTGAACACTACGGCTTTATGCACAAGTCCCGTGTCAGTAACTGAGCAATGGGCGATCTTACGAAAATCTCAGCCCACCACTCTAGTCCCTTTCAATCGAGTGTGTGATAACACTATCTCGCTTACAGAGACCCACAGGGCTAGGCGTTAGGCAAGCAAGCTTGTGTGGCCCGGTTTTTTTTTTAAATGCATTTTTTGATAGAAATGCCGTGGTGCATGGCCATGCTACATGTTCGTGGTTAACCCCACAAGCTTGCACAGACTTTGCTTAACTTGACTTTAAATCGTTATTAAATTGACTTAAACAATTTTATATAAATACATATATAATCATCTATGAACATTCATATTCATTAAATACATGCGTTTACTTCATACCAAGCAAGAACTTATCATCTTGTCCCAAGTAAACCCAGACGTCTCCTTCATACAGTTTTACGTACAACGTCTTGTTGGGGCACTCTTTAGCCAGATCGTAATAGCTTATAATCTTAAGCTTTAATGCGTCGAAATCGGGTCCCAATTGGCCTGTAATGTACAATCTATATTAGTATACACATTCAACCATCTGTGTTAATGTCGTTGCATAAACAAGACTTTCATTCTTTAACGTTCAGTATATGATTCGCACGTATTGTAATCGAATCATCATCATGTCATCACATAACCTCAAAATCACGTGTGGCTTTATGTCATGTGCTCAGTAGCAGAGACATACAGTACGCTGCGGTCACAATACGCGAGCGTGCAAGCACGGCGCGTGCATAGACTCACACAGCGCCTCCCGACTTCAGGGAGCATAGAGAGTATAGAGTTCTATCTGTCTCTCTCTCCCTCCGATTCCTGTTCCAACCTGTTCGGTGGAAGAGAGACGGACAACCGACGCTTTCCTTAAAGTCATGCACGTGCATACATATATATATATATATATATATATATATATATATATATATATATATATATATATATATATATATATATATATATATATATATATATATACATTCCCCTAGTTTCAATTCTCGGAACCAGAATTGCGTTCGCGCGCTTTCTTGTTAAGAAATGCTTTCTCTTTTCCGACTTTTTCATGTATTCATGTGTATGTATACACATATATACATATATATATATATATATATATATATATATATATATATATATATATATATATATATATATATATACACACCCCTTACTTCAGTTCTCAGAAATAAACTCGCGTTCACGCGCTTTCTTGTTAGGAAATCTTTTCTTTTTTCTTTCCGACTTTTTCTTTTTTTTTATAAATCTCTTCTTAACTCAACGTGTTTTAATCTATTTAACTTGAAGTTATCGGAATCGTTTTTACATTAAGCAACCGCACTTTTCACTTATGTTTTATTAATGTAACATGTACTTACATAACTTATCCTCCGGCTTTTGCCACTTGTACACAGACGACGTCGTCAGGTCTTGTTGAGCGTCTTTTCTTGTGTACATTTCTACCTGGTAGGATTTTTCTGCACAATTGGAAAATCCCTCGTGGCTGATTTTGGCTCGAAGAGTGAAGCACCCGTTGCACTGCTTACCGTTGCTTCTCCTCCCCTTTCCTCTCGGCCGAACACAAAACTCTCAGCAAACCGTAACCGCGTCCCGCGTGAGCCCTCTCTTCAACCTATCTTTCGCGCAGTGGAAGCGTGCTGAGGCCCGTAACCTATTATTATTATTACAATCTACTGCACTGCGCGTTGGATAGGTTGATCAAAAAGAAACTAGACACAGAGACGATAATTATGGTGTTAACAGAAACGAGGCTTTATTGAGATAGAGATGCTTGCGTTTCGAGCGTCCGAGTCTTTCTGATAGCAGAGCGTGGTTTTGTAGCACACGTGATCAAGCGCGCAGAGCGCCAACGCCGCACCAGTTGAAACAAGAGTGAACGGGGACACAGGCATGGGGCAACTTGAGGAAGCGCGCCAAGGGCTAACGCATATAGCCACAATTCCAACAATATTAAATAACAATCAATAATGTCAACTCAAATGAATTTCGGAAAAAGTGGATTTTGGAAATTTATAACTTCTGCTTGGTGGGGTGTAATCCTATAACCTCAAAAAATGGGGTTACGGGTCTCTGTTTATGAATTTTTGCGATTTTTAATTTGCTGATTCTTACCGAACTACAAAAGCATGTAAATCGATTAGTATTATCGAATGAATTTGAGAAAATGAGTTTTTTCTTATATGTTTGCAGAATGATAACGAATAAAGCAACTTAATAACTGTCCCAGAACTGGGTCAACTCGAAATATCGTGTCCCACTACTGCAGCCAGGAACTCTTTTATTTAAACAACTATTTATTACAATAGAAGAGGTTTAAAAAGCAATATTTTTTTTCTCTCGATATGAAATCTCTTCCGGGCTACACGATAATACTAAAATATTTTTTAATTTTGCTATCAGATTTCAGAATTTAAGTCTTTCTAAACGGGTATCTCAAAAGTGTCCCAGTACTGGTACTTTTACCTTAGCCACTAAAAGTTACTATTGTGAAATAAATATATTGAAACCAATTATTATTAAATAATCTAAAAATGAACAAACAAACAAGGGGGCATAATAATTTACATATGGACAAAAATTTTTGGAGTAAATTTTTCACTCCAAGTAAGTTAAGTGACTGTATTTTCAACTTTTTAAAATGGCATTCAACGCTAGCGGAGTAAAAACAGTAATTCAATGGAACTATATTTTAACTCGAAAAATTAAAAAAAAAATCTACACTTTATTTTATTTATTCAAAATTCAATTATCTCTCGGCTACATAAATATAGGTTGCCGGTATAGATTATTTTATTTCTGGAAATTTTAAAGAAAAAGAGCTTTTTTCAACTCAGGCATGAAATAGGCCTTTTTTCATTCCTAAAAGTAGCGTAGAGAATCACGCATTTCGAACGTGTTTGTAAAAAATGTGAAAAAATATTCATTTTGCGGGAAAAAAAGTGAGGCGAGGAAAAATAACTTTCTTCCTCGCGTTTGCGGGGAAAAATAACTTCTCCCCGCTTCTCAAAAATTGTGAAAAAATGTAGGAAATAAGCTCAGGACCCATTTTTTCAGATTTAACCGTTGTGCATGCGCGTAAGTGTGAAGTTTGCTGCTAAGTGCATAACTGCGTATGCGCGGGCTTCGATTACAATCGAAATAAGAAAGGGTGCAAATATTTTAACTGTATAATTAAAAATGAAAATTTAAAAAAAAATTTTCAACTGCGTTGTGCACGACTTGAATTACGCGATCACCTACCCAACTCCATGCATAAAAAAGGCCCCATCATGCCTTTGTTGAAAAAAATACGGTGTGAATCACGGAAAGAGAAGCTACTTCAGACTCGGGTGAGGTATTTTCAGCACTCGTCTTTGGAACCCTCGACATCGACTCGTGCTGAATACCTCACCCTCGCTAAAAATAGCTCATTTTCTCCCCTAGTAACACAATGTACTATTTAATCTGCCCATCTGTGCCCACTGCGTATAATGCACGCATAAACGCACGATTGCAGAGAATCCTCATGCTGCGTCAACTTCAAGTCGGGGAAACAAATAGACGCTCCCAATAATTCTAGTCCTGGACCAGATGAAATCCAAAATATATTCCTAAAAAAATGCCAGATAAAGCATTAAAATATTTACTCAAAATATACAATCTTATATGGACCAAAAATGACTTCCCAAAAAATTGGCTCGAAGCTATAGTGATCCCCGTCCCGAAACCTGGAAAAAACAAAAACAGTACTGAGAGTTCTAGACCCATAGCTTGTCGTGGGTGTATTTATTGTAAATACACCCGCGTCTCAGAAGATAATAGAGACACCGTTGAATCGACTACCGGTTCATGATCGATAGAGATCGAGCGGCGATAAGAGCGCCGAACTGGCGAAACGTCCTGCGTAAATACGACGGGCACGCTCCGTTCTCTCTCTTTCTCTCTCACTCGAGATCCGTCGATGAGCCAGCATCTCAACTGCATCCTGGACGTCGATCCTCACTCTGACTAACCTACCTCAGCCACGTGGTATTCACTTCAGCGAGTACTTTCGAGGACGCCGCGTTTGCTGCGGCGGAGGGAGTCATCGCAGAGGGAGGAATACTTCGGCCCCGAGTGGGATGAGCCAACGCGACGCATCACTCTCAAAGCGAGATAAGTTTCTTGAAATAAACATCGAGAATATTAAATAGACGTTCGAAAATACGAGATAATAGTTTTCGATCGAAGTAGATTAAGGCCGCATGGGTTAGGCACATTGTAATAGTAGCGACCGAGTGATGATGATAGTAGCGGCCGATGATGATGATGATAATCTGGCGAAGGTTTATATAAAATAGTGTAATTTGAGCATTTACAAAAGTGGCATTTTCAACTTAGACTCTTATAAAGATATTACGTCGATTATATGGCGCATGATTAGGTAAATGCGAACTTTGTGATGCGTTTTCAACAGAGTATATTTGAATAATAAGTAAGCGTGCGGAGACTTTAGTTGTTATTTATATGATAGTGTCATTTTCAGTCACGTTAATAAAATAAATAAAGAATATCAAAGAAATATGTAAATAATGTATTATTGTGAAAATTCTTTCTAATAATATTCGTGTGATCGTAAAACCTTCCATCGCATCATTTGAATAAATTTCTATTTTAATATTTTACTTATATACATATATATCATATAATAAATTTTACAAGCTCTCACGTGCTGTTTCTGCAAGGTCCTCGAAAAAATTATAAATAAGAGACTTCGATGGTTTATAGAAAAAAATAATCTAATTTCAAATGGTCAACACGGTTTCAGGCAATACAGATCAACTAACGACTGTCTAATCACTTTAGAGTCTAATATTTGTGAAGCATTTGCAAATAAGCGTCATCTCGCAGACATCTACCTAGATATGGAGAAGGCGTACGACATGATCTGGAAACATAAAATTATCCAAATTCTCACTGACTATCACATTGGAGGTAACATGATAAAATTTATTTCTAACGTTTTACAAAATAGGTTCATAAGAGTTTGGGTCAATGAAGAATTATCAAATAAATACGAAATTGAAAACGTAGTGCCTCATAATAACTGCTCCTATAAATACACAATATTTGCCGATGATTGCGTAATGTTCGCAGCCGGAAATAATCTCAAAACTACCAAAAAAATATTACAAAATCAACTATCACTGCTTTTTCTAAATCTTACATTAATACTGCACAATCAGAGTTATATTTCATCGAACACAAACTCTCTATTGTTGATAAAGTAAACATCCTTGGACTTACTTTTGATTCAAAATTAAAATGGACTACACATCTCAAACAAGTAAAAAGCGATTGTCTGAATTGACTCAACATCTTAAAAATGCTAGCTTCCAAAAACTGGGGAGTAGAATGCTATGTTTTAATCAATACTTATCAAGCACTAATTAGATCAAAATAGACTATGGATCAATAGCTTAAAGTTCAGCAGCAGTAAGCACACTTAAAATTCTCGACCTAATACACAATGCCGGAGCACGCATATCAACAGGAGCGTTCCACACAAGCCCAGTCAATTCAATTTTAAATTTTCGAAGCCAGTCTACCACCACTCGAAGTAAGACGGATTCAACGCAGTATATCTTACGCAATATCAATAGCTACTACGCTCAGCAACCCCGCTCATCAATACACTTTCAACAATAACTACGAAGATATCTTTGAGAAAATACCTAAACTACCTAACCCATTTTATATCAAAATCCAGAACCACCTTAAAAACATAGATTATCCTTACAGCCTATCCTCCCACGAAAACAATATCTCTCTCCTCCTTGACAATATGAATCCCCAGCAATAATCGACCTCTTTGATAACCATAAACAAAATTTAAATATAACTACCATACATATCATATTTAATGACTACAAACAACGACACAATAACCATACACATATCTATACTGACGGATCAAAGTCAGACACTGGCTCAGGATGTGCAGCCATCATGACAGAAAATGAACTTTTATTCAGATTACCCAATGAATTCTCATCTATTTCCACTGAAGCGTATGCGATTCGAAAAGCACTTAATTCTGTAAAACAATCAATACAAAAGACATTTGTAATCTTCACTGACTCAAAATGTGTATCGTGTGCACTTAAAAACTCTGAAACCAAAAATCAGATCACAAAAGAGATTATTCAAAATCGAATGCAGCTCAACATCACACAAAATCACAAAGAAATTAGTTTTTTTTGGATTCCATCACACTCTGGTGTTAAGGAAAACGGACAAGCTGAGCTAGCAGTCAAGAGAGCAGCCAACCACGAACTAGAATATCCCATGAGCCCTGCCTAATACAAAGAAATACAAAAATTAGCAATAAAAGCTGCATACAAATATTGGGATGAGACATGGAAAAGAGTAGTACCTCTAAAATCTATGAAATAAAATCCAGTTTCTTCGAAACAAGCGAATCGCTCAAATTAAACAGGAAAAATCAACTCTTACTCTTCAGGATAAGAATAGGACATTCAAATCTCACACACTGTCTTCTAATCACAAGGACTAATCCCAAACACTGTGAACCATGTGACTGTCAAACACATACTCACTAATTGTATTAAATACAAAAATGAAAGAGAAACATTCCAAATTCCTTCTGAATTTAACAAAATCTTTAAAAACAAAAGCACCTACTTTTAACAAAATATGAAACAACCTTATACTACTATCAAATGTAAAACTGGATTCAAATAATAATATCGAAATAATGTAATATAATACATAAAATTTCTGCAAAAATTGTAATACTATATGTACAAAATCATGTAATAATCTCTGTAATTGTGGTCACTAATAACCTACAAAGGTGGATGTGACCTTAAGTTTTAAAATAAAAAATAAATAAATAAAATAATGAATGATTGAGTGTTAATGCATTTGAAAGAGCTTAGAATTACCTATCTGTTGCGATCCGAAATTTTAGATAAGCTTTTTCTGTTCTTTTGTTATACACAAAGACGTCCTCGAAGACATCATTAAAAAAGAAACGACAACGTATAGAATTGAAATTTTTGCTTCAACAGCCCAATACAAGCAAAGCAGGTTTGTGCGACCAAATGAATAAGAAGTCGGAATAATAGAATAGTCAAAAATGAGAAATCCTGAAATTTAGTGATTTTTTCATGTTTATTCACTATCTTCCATCGTTCATAACTTTTGATATCGTTAACCTTTTTGTAACATTTGTAGGCGCGCCTCGGCGGGCGACGAGATAGGAGGCGAAATGAAAAATTCGGAAAAAATGATATGTTCACAGCGTTATATGTTATGCTGTGAACATGTCAACAATTAAAGACTGGCCTCGCTCGCCACCACCACCATTCGCTGTGTTTGTACGCTAACCTTTGAAGGGTCTGGTTTCATACTATGCTACGTCGTGAGCAGTGTTGTGTGCGTGTGTTCGGTCCGTATTTTATATAGTTGTGTAATAACGATTTTATTTAAAAATCAAAGACGTAGTATGGTTTTTATACGTTTAGACATGTGCAATGTGTCTACTCCGCTATTTGAAACGCCGTGAAACACGGGCCAATCACTATGACCCGACACAGGACACGACGCAGCACATTACATAGCCAAACTCGAAGATGCTTCAAAATGACGATGAAAATGATAATATATTCTAAAACTTTTTACTACTGCATATCTTTTATATTTATAGTTTGGCGAATATTTTGAGACTGCTGGATGTCTATTGCGTGAAACAATTTACATTACCGATAGCATACCTATAATGGAAATTTTAAATGCGTTATTCTCGAAAATTACTTTTCTCAAAAAGTTCCTTGCGCAACCTATGTCCATGGATATTTTTGAAACATGCAGGAAATATAATTAAAGTATTATGAAAAAAAGTAATCTTTTATTTTGAGGTGTTCTGATGTTAAATCTTTTATTAACAAATTGTTAGTATTAAAACACGTAGTTTATCTTACAAAATTTTTAAGTTCAAAAAAGGATTTATTTATTACAGACTATGAATTAAGTCTTTACAGTTTAATAATATTAACTTATGTTCATTTACAATTGAAAAACATTCTTAAATTTATTAAATAAGTTCAGTCAAATAGGTTTGCGCAAGGAACTTTTTAAAAAACACTTATTTTTATAACAAAAATTAATTTTCTCGATAAACTCGTAGAAAAATCGATTTTACGGAGT
Organism: Gastracanthus pulcherrimus; assembly: GCA_949152435.1. NCBI lineage: Eukaryota > Metazoa > Arthropoda > Insecta > Hymenoptera > Pteromalidae > Gastracanthus > Gastracanthus pulcherrimus. Next base: position 134,563,432 of record OX424575.1, on the reverse strand, counting down.
AAAACTAAAATTGAAGGGCTGTCTTATGTTGTAGCTGTATTTCTTCATTATAAACTAGCAACTATTACAAACGTAATAATTTTTAATACATAATGTAAAAGGCTTTTGCATTATTCGTTGTTGATGTATATGCATTGTCTGCAGGTTATAAAACGATTTCGAAATGTTGACAACTTGTAAGGGTGTTCAAAAAATAACAATAAAGAGGTTATCTTTGGCTGAAATGGTAGGTTACTTATAACGCCTTATCGATTAAGAATCGATGACCGAATTGAGAAAGTGACAACAACAGCGCTCTATGTGCCCGACGCGTCCCGTTACGCAATATATGCGGATGTCGCCGAGCACTCGCTCTCACTCGCTCGGAATCCGCAGGACCACCAACAAGACTTACACCTGCCATTCGCTGCTATATCGACTTGCCCATGTGGTGGCATACAAATTTGAATCGAATCAAAATTGACGACTTCTTAAGGGCAACGAGGTCAAGAGTCCTGGAAATCGAAAGGATGATTCTCGACGACGAGGGTGACGTCTCCCACGTAACCAGCCTTCGTTAGGCCGAAAGCGGAACGCAGCCCGAGCGAGTCGAGCCATCTCTTCCCGACCGCTACCACAAAACCGCCAGATAAGTCTCGAAATTCTTATTTTTGAACATCGATTATCCGGGTTTCGGTTTTGTTTTAATAATTTCCTGTATCCTCGGTTTTTGCGCAAATAGAGGAATCTCGCGTGTATATTTAATTGTGTTAGATTATGTATTTAAGACGGCGACGATATTTGACGATGATGATAACGATGATAACTAAGTGATTAAAATATTTAACATATTATGCGTGCGTGCGAATTTCCATACATATCTAAGTTTTAATGTGATCTCTAATGATTTTTGTTAGATATAAGCAATGAGCTACATATGCGCCCTCTGACGAGAGCGGCCCTACAGAGCCGAACGCACACGTTGTAGGTAAGTGGTGCAACAGCGTAATAAAGTTTTCTGCGATCGCTCAGTCTTGTGATGTTTTACTACCTTCCTATAATCTAATAGGTTATAGGCCCTGGTCGCTTCCACTGCGCGATCTGTGTGTAATAAAAAAAAAGGAAGTCGAGGAGAGAGAGAACACTCTTCCTCGCCTTTTCTCTTGATCTCGCGTGAGAGGAGAAACGCACTCGAGAACTCGAGAAGAGAAAAGAGCGGAGAGAAACAGCTCAGTGGTATCATTCAGGGTGCGAGGAGAAACGCACTCCTGAATTGACGAAAGGCGCGAGGAGAGGAGAGCTCGACGTGCTCTGGGTACAGGGAGAGGTGCAATTTTCCGCCTTGTGGTGTCCGAAGTGCGGCGGGTGGTGCGACGAAGGAGAGGAGGAGGGTGTCCCCGATGGCGACAGGAGGCGAGGGGGCTATTCCAGCCCAGCAGCGAACTCAGGCAGATATAAGTAAGTAACGAACAATTAATTAAAGTGTTAAAAGTTAATAAAAACAGTGAAAGGTTGGTTAAATTCGGAAAATAAAAGGTGTAAAAATTAAGATTTGATAGAGTAGAGTAAAAGCACGGTAAAGTGAAAAACGCGCAAGAAAAAGAAAACGTGTGATAGTGAGTAAAACGAGTAAAAAGTAAGAAAACGCGCGAGAAAGAGAAAACGCGCGAGAGTATAAAAGCGCGCGAAAAGGAAAAAACCTCAAGATGGCCGCCGAACGGACCACGAGGTGAACAGAGGGTGAGAAACCGGAAGTCCGCCATTAAACAAACAACGTGCTAGTCACGTGGGACAGTTGGCGCGAGTCAAGCGTGAGCGCGTGAAGCGGCAGTGTCGGCAAAGTTGGCTAGAGCGCACATGCATAGGCGGGTCTGTGTGTGTACATATATATATAGAGGCGTCGTTGCCGATGCAAGCCTTAGCATGCCCGAAAGGAGCTGAGTGTGTGCGCGGAGCCGTGTGTAGCCGCTCGCGGAGTGGCGTGGAGAGAGAATCGCCGGCGGCGCGGCGTGGGGGACTCAGCCAACTATGGCAAGATCATCAGGGCGCTTCTATATGTAAATTCGTGGGCGCGCATCGGGTGACGTGCCAGTAGTCAGGCGAAATATGCTATAGTCGCACGAATGTGTGTATGAATGCGCATGTGTGTATGAGTGCGCATATGTGTGTGCTGCAGCAGGCGCGCTCAATCGTGCATACGGTAAGGTTCCGAGAGAGAGAGAGAGAGAGAGAGAGACAGAGAGAGAGAGAGAGAGAGAGAGAGAGAGAGAGAGAGAGAGAGAGAGAGAGAGAGAGAGAGAGAAATAAACTATATCACCCTTGCACATGTGTGTAGGTGTGTATATGTGCGTGAATGTAAATGCATGTGCATGCATGAGCATGTATGCATATATGTATACATATGTGTGTGGGGAGAAAGAGAGAGAGAGAGAGTGATGTAGTAATAAAAATAAAATATTCGAATATAGAGACTAAGAGAGTAAGAGAAAACAAGAGTGATTGCAATCAAAAGAGTATAACAGGGAGTCTGTGAATGACATAGAGTGTCATGAGTATGAAAGTGAATGAGTCCAATGACAAAGAGTGTCATGAGTATAAGTCATGAAGTGACTTGAGTAAAAGAGTAAAATAAAAAAAAATAGAGGCTTTCAGGGATCCCACAGAGTGAAAGCAGAGAAATTTTTAAATAGAATTCTAAACATTCATTCAAAAAAAAAAGAAAGTTTTCAAACCTTTACACAAATATCTCTCATCAAAGTTAGTTTATACAAATAAACAAAACTATATTATAATCTCTCATTACATGACCTGACTCAGCCCTGCAGAAGATACTGGACAGAGCGTGGCTGGTAATAGCTGACAAGAAGTGCGTCGATACTTCGAAAGTGTATGTTTCCAGAGGAGCCACTGGAAACTTATACTTTTCAGTGCCACCTCTGATATACCTGAGGTTAGACCAGTGCCTGACTCAGGAAGAGAAGGCGACTGCTGCGGCTGAGTGGCCTGAGTCAGAGCCGACTCTGCGTTATCGCCCACCTCCTACACAGCATGTGGTGGCTCTGGCTACAGTTACTACACAAACAGTGAACAAAATGATCACTCGAAACAATGAGCACATGTTTCAAAGGCTAGAAGAGATGCAGGAAAGATACCTATTGAAACAGTCCCAGCAGAACACAGACTTCGTGCACCAGCTGGTGCAGGGATTAACAGAAAGCACGGCCTGGTCGCTGGGAAAGAAAGCACTACATGTCCCAGAAAAAGTACCTGAAATCACCGAGAGGTAAGAAGTGGTGACCCAGGGAGGTTCTAACACCTCAGAACCACCTGCTTCACATGTTGATGAGATAATCGAAAATGAAAATTATGTGGCAGAGGAGGCACTGCTAAAGGTAGCGACGAGGCAGAGATCACTGAGGAGAGCCAGGTGCTAAAAACAGGTCCCAAGGTGCTGATGGTCGAAACGCCAAATCCCAAGATAAATCTTGGAGACGTAACAAAGGGCACCTGTGAGACCACATCCCGAGCGGAGTTTCAGGCACTAATGGAAAAATTGCCTGATATGTCCGGGCCCAGGCAGGGCTAGAGAATTGAGCCGGAGGTGCATGTAAATGCAGGCGTTGGACAGGGGGAGCTGGAATCTCCACGGGGACGGAGACCGTTGAGAGAGGACGGAGAACTCTCAGAGTCGCCCACCTCAAGCAATCATTCAGGGGTAATGCGACAGTCTGGAGTAAGTAAATTAATGTCAAATACTATCCCAAATAACCTTCAAAATAAAGAGTTAGAATTAAATTTAGAAAATTATATTAATGGAAAACTAGAGGAGTTGTTAAAAAGGAAAACAGAATCTCAAATAAACGAAAATAGCATAACTAAATTAACAGAAAAAATACAAATTGAGATAAATAATGGAAGTTCAGGAGTGAACAGAAATTACAAATTAAATATGTCTACTAAGTTTGAGATTTTTGAAGACTATTTGATGTCTGAGTTAAAAATAAAGAAGTTAAATTATGTGTTTAATCCTGAAAAGAGTAACAATCTAAATTCAGAGAAATTGAAAGATGATAAAGAAAAGGTTAGAGATATAATGATAAATCATATTGATATTATTTACTATACCAAAATAGTAGAGATAAGAGAGCCTATAGAAATACTCGAAAAACTAAAGGAATATAAGAGATTAGAATCGAGAACAAATTCTATCTCAGCAAGAAAAGATCTATACAGTCTAAAATTTAATACAGCAGCAGAAACTGCTTCACAGTTTTGGGATAAATTTGAAGAGAAAGTTAGAACTTTTGAAAATATCCCTGGAGTAGGAAAACTGAAAGATAAGGAAAAACGAGACGTTTTCTTGCAAGCTGTCGTAGATAAAATTCCAGAAATAAACATAGCGGATTGTGTTGCCAGACAAAATGGCAGCGAAATGACATATGCGCAGCTAAAGGAATTTATTTTACAGGTAGAGTCGACGTAGCCTAAGCGGGAACTGCCCAGGGCTGCCCTGTTTGTTCGAGGAGGAGGAGGAGAAACAGGCGGAGGCAGGAGTGGCCAAGGCTACTCTCGAGCCACTGAGAGGAGGTGCTACTCCTGTGGCGTGAGAGGCCACGTAGCCAGTGATTGCCCGAAACCGGGTCAAATCTTCTGCTTCTCGTGCAAGGAGGTAGCAGGGCATGTCTCGAAGGATTGCCCCAAAAGGAGTTTGAAGGAAAAGCGTGTTATCATTCGTATAACACTAGAAGTTCTAAAACAAATAATGAAGAGAATAGATACAACAATAATGAGAACATAACAGTTAGCAACAAATTAGACAAAAGCAAGGAAGAAATAGAAAATTCTCGTATCAAAGAAATTGAATTGGAAAAAGAAAGTGGTTTAGATACGGAACATCCTAATAAACTCAATGGCTTATTAAATACATTAGCTAATAGAAAATTACATAAATTAGAAGATGACTCTGAAATAGAGGTAAATTTAGATGTTGAGTATGAAAATAATGTATTCGGTGAACCAATGAGATTCTCCCAAGCAATTCTGTGGCACGTGCGATTGGGCCATGCCTCTAGGGCTTATCTGCTAAACTTGGCAAACGAATATCCAGAATTATTAAAGCCCGATGAAATTAGTAAAGATTTGAGTATATCAGAGTGTGAGACATGCTTAATATCTAAAAGTAATAAATTGCCTTTTTATCAGATAAGAACTAGAGCAACTAAACCATTACAGATAGTTCATGCTGACACGATGGGACCAATAAGTCCCACAGCACACCCTAAAGAGTTTAGGTTTGTGCTAGTATTGGTTGATGATTATTCACGAGTAGCGTTAGCTTATCCTTTGCTTAGGAAAAATGAGGCTCCTAAATGCATAGAGGAATTTGTAAAAAGTATGCAAAATTTCTTAGGATCCAACGAAAAATTCTGTTATCTGAGATGCGATAGAGGAACAGAATTCACAGGATCTGACACGGTAGAAGTACTGAATGGGTTAGGCGCTGAATCGCAATTAGCCTGCCCAGATACTCCAGAGCACAATGGAGTGGCAGAAAGGTTTATTAGAACATTAGAGATGAGAATAAGAGCCATGATGTTTGATTCAGGACTGCCACCAAGTATGTGGGACTTAGCCGTGAGGGCAGCTACTTATACGTACAACAGAACGCCCCATAAATCAATTGAAATGAGTACTCCTCTGAACAGATTAAACTCCAATTATAGAGTTGATTTAAATCAAATGAAGAGATTTGGGTCGGTAGCCTTTATAAGAATTCCGAGAAATACAGGTACTAAATTCGCGGCTCAGGGAATCAGAGGATTCATAGTGGGTTATTTGCAAACAGGTTACATAATTTATGCCCCAGAACAAAATAAATTATATGAGAGCAGGCATGTGAGATTTGTTGAGGGCTTGGCTTACAAAGACCTTTACAATAAGAAATCTGAGGTTACGGGTCAACATCTGAGTATACAAACACCCATGGAGCAGTGTGGTGAATCAGCTTTTACTGAGAATAAGTCGTTAGTGTCAGAGGGAGGAGTAGTGACTCAAAATCCAAGTGTAACAGAAGGTAAACAGAGTAAAGAAAGTGTAGACCCAATAATTTACTTTGCTATAGGAGAAAAGGCTAACGACATTTTAGTTGATGAGGACAATAGCGACGTAAAATTTCACGCACTATTAGCTAAAATACAAGGGGATCCGCAAACATACAGAGAGGCAGTACATTCCACAGATGGGGAAGATTGGAAAGTAGCAATAGAAAATGAACTTAACGCCCTCAAAGATAAACAAGTTTACAGAGTAGTAGAAAGACCAAAATTTAATGAAAAAAACTCACAGCCTAATATAATTAGCTCTAGGTGGATCTTTAAAAGAAAGGTAGACAGTGTAGGAAATGAAAGGCTTAAAGCTAGATTAGTCATTAGAGGTTTCCAGGATAGAAACGAGTACGAAATACGAGAGACGTATGCACCCGTTTCCAGACTCTCGTTAGTCAGAGCATTTCTAGCAATAGCAAATAAATACGATTTAAAATTGAAACAGCTAGATGTAGAAACTGCCTTTTTATATGGGGACTTAACTGAAGAGATTTACATGGAAATTCCAGAAGGGATAGTCATTGACTTAGAAACAAGGAAAGACTTTGTGTGGAAGTTAGAAAAATCCTTACATGGTTTAAAAATTAGTCCAAAGAAGTGGAATGATAAATTCACACAGAGTATGAATAAATTAGGATGTACTTCACATGACTTTGATCCCTGTTTGTTTGTCAAAAGAAGCAAAGATGAGTGTATCTTAGTTCTATTATACGTAGATGACATCTTAATGGCTGGCAGAGACAGCAAAAATCTAGATACTATAAAAATGTCCTTAAGTAAAGAATTTACAATTAAATACTTAGGAGAACCAAAGGTGTTCTTAGGCATAAAAATAGACAGAGACAGTCATGCTAGAACTATAAGTCTTAGTCAGGAGAAATTTATAGTCAAAATGCTGGATAAATTTGGATTTGAGAAAACTAGGCCTGTTTCAACCCCAATGCAAACTAGTCAAGTCACTAACCGAGAGAGGAAAAATAGAGAGGAAAATGAGTATACTAAAGAAGTGATTCCGAATCGTCAATATCGCGAGGCAATAGGATCTCTGCTATACCTAGCGAATGCTACCCGACCCGATATATCCTACACTACAAATGTACTCAGTAGACACCAGGTTAATCCGACTAACAACGAATGGGAAATGGTAATTATAGTGTTTAAATATCTATCTGGGTCAAGAAACTATAAATTGACTTTTAAAGGGGAGACTGACAATTTAATTGCGTTTTCGGATGCGAGTCTATCAGACTGCAAGAACTCGCTAACAACATGGGGCTTGGTTATTAAATTGTTCGGAGATTCAATAGCTTGGAAAACTCACAAACAAAGTAGTGTAGCTCTGTCAACATGTCAGGCTGAATATGTGGCAATGAGTGAGACAAGCCAAGAATTGATGTCCATGCACAATTCGATACAATTTATTCTGGGAAAGGATCTTCATCCTATGACATTATTTTGTGATAATTTAGCTGCCAAAGCTTGTGCTGTGACGAGTGGGTCAAATAGATTGAGACACATGGTAGAGAGAAAGGAACATTATGTAAAAGAATGTGTGGATAGAAATTGTGTTAAAATAGAGTGGGTCAGTTTTAAAGAACAATTAGCTGATATTTTCACGAAATTCCTCCCTAGAGAGTTGCATAATAAGCTTACCGTGAAAATACTAAACATGAATGAGTAATAATATTTTTGTGTATCATTTCAGGAGATAATGAGAATGAAGAGAGCTGGAATTGATCGAGGCAAAATCGATAGAAAGAGGTGATATTTGGTTAACGGTACTGATTACAAGGGAAAACCACCCAAGACGTCCTATGTCTAGTCATGGCAGAAGATTGATGACAAGTGACCTTAGTTATTCTAAAAATGATATTAGTTTTAAGAGTAAAATGTTGAAGTTCAAATTAAATTAATTATAAGTAGCTAGATTGAGAGGGAGTGTTAGATATAAGCAATGAGCTACATCGAGACAGTTTGTTCTCCGCTGTGCTCAGAGCCGAACGCACACGTTGTAGGTAAGGGGTGCAACAGCGTAATAAAGTTTTCTGTGATCGCTCAGTCTTGTGTTGTTTTACTACCTTCCTATAATCTAATAATTTTCGGGATATCTGAAATAACCGTTACAAACTGAAATAAACAATTATACATTCATCAATATAATATAAGCATATCGATATTTATTTATTTCCTGATAATTGTTATTATGTAAAATATATTGTCATTCGCGGTGTATATCTCGGGATCTTTTTGATTTTGTTTTGTATTTGTTATTTATTTAATTTAGTAAACTTTACAAACTCTACATTTGTTTTCGACATATTCGCAAAGCAAGTCAAAATTAAATAGCTGTATACTTATATAAAGCATGCTATATAGTGTATATTGAAAACAAATTTACGTTTATTGAGGATTAATTTTGGATTTAATTTCTTCCTTGCTAATGTTTTGCAAACAAAGTTCTATTTCTGTATAAATACCCAAATCATCAAAAAATTAGTTGATGAAAAGAGTTTATCATTTTTACCAGTTAAGAGAGCAATTTAATGCTCGTTCGAATTTTTATTACATATAACCCTTTAAATCTTCATATATTACAGTAACGAAAATAACGAAAGATGTTATAAAATATAAGTACACATACTTTTTTTAATGCAGCACGTTTCAAATAAAACTCTTATTCTCTACATTATATTCTTTTACATACAAGTGATTGCTATATCAATGATCAGTAGATTAAAGCTGTTTATCGAAGAATCATTGAAAAAATTGAGGTAATTAGTATTATACAGAACAATATATTCAGTAAAATTTGTTTGTGTTGATATTCAATAAAATATATTTACCTTCATCAAAAAAAATCATTTGTTAAAAAAATCGATTTTCTTTGTACAGCGATTACTGGAGTAAAGAATTAGCAACATTTTGTCTAAAATTTTTCAAAAAGACAGCTTTTTAATATCTCTTGACCGAGATCTTTACCTTGCCTATAATGATGGCCTTTACGAAGACTATCACATTTCAGTACTTACCACGAAGACCAACTTTTTTCATAATTTTCCACGAAGACTAGCACTTTTCGTGAGTTTCCCACGAAGACTAACACTTTTCATAATGTTTCCTGAAATACTAGCGCTCTTCATATAGAATTTTGTGATATCAACATATTATATTTAATACACACACGCATGCACGCATCCATACAGACATTTTCTAAACATACTGCATTTTGATTCCTAATATCTCAAAACATGTTTCTATGATGATTTTAGCACAACTTTTTTACCATCACAAAGCTTCCTCTATGAGGAAATAAATAAAACCCAAAAAGTTGCATCCAATTGTTTATAAGTGATGTCCCCCTGAAATTATTCAAGGAACAGAATGACACCTTCTGAATTAAAATCAGATGGAAAATAAAAAATTGCTGTGTGTTTAAAGAATAAAAGTCCTTATAAAAATAATTTTTCGCCATGTGATAAGCCCTTCTTTTATATTACATCCTCTAGCATTAGTATGCTATATCTAATACTGGAGTCACTTTAAATATTAATATAAAAATGTTTTAGAAGTTTACAAAAAACGCTGATTACGCTCTAGAACAACAATTCATTGAAGAAATGAAAATTTTGATAAAGCTATTTTACCTTATGCGCAATCATTTTTTTTTGTAGACTTCTGAAACATTTTTTTTCTTTCATATTTTTAAGAGAAAAAAACAAGAAATTTGTAGCTTTTACTATTTTGAATTTCAATCAATATCATTTTTTGAATAAGAAAAGAAACGTTTTTTATAGGTTCTTGTTGTAGATACTATAACTAGCGCGTAATTATCACGCGCAGGTCAGTCCTGCGCGACCCTGACTTGGAATACCTAGAGTTTTTTACGATAAACAATTTATAATTTAAGGTGATGCTAAACCCTCTGGTTAGCGTAAAATTCGCAGAACAACTTTTTTCATTAAATATTTAATTTTGAGAAAATATCTCTCTAGAAAGTTATTGTTTTGAGTAGGACAATAACGTTTCATAGAGATATTTACTCAAAATTAAAAATAAAATAAGAAAAGTGGTTCCTCATATTTGTCGGAGACTGGTGGCTTTAGCATCACCTTAATATAAAATCCAATAATCAATTATTATTTACGGTGGGTCGTGCGCTAGATATAGAGCATAAAACAAAAAAATTATTTAAAAATTTATGAAGGTCCTACGATAAAACTAATGAAATGTACTTAATAATAGGACACAACTACATGAAAAAAAGATTGTTCCTAAAAGTTCGTGACATAACAAATGTAAATATTGGTAATTTAAAAAATATTTAGTAACACCCCCATTATTTTTTTTATTTTTTAATCAATTTTAAGGTTTTGTGGGTTATTCTTTTCTTTAAACATTTATCTACAAAGTTAACGAAAAAAATTTATAAAACAATATATCAGTATTAAGAGAAAGCTAATTATTTATAAGTAATCGCGTAAAATTTTATTAACAATTGACTTTCTTTTGTCACAGATATATTATTTTATAAATTTCTTTCGTTCACTTTGTAGATAAATGTTTAAAGAAATGAATAACCCCCAAAAATTAAAATTGATAAAAAATAAAAAAAAATAATTGGGGTTTTACTAAATATTATTTCAATTGACAATATTTACACTTGTGACGTCACGATGTTTTTGGGACAATTTCTTTTTTATGTAGATGCGGACTATTATTAAGTACATTTCATTAGTTTTATCATAGGACCTCTATAAACTCTCATATAATTTTTTAATAAGTTAAGTGAAGTTAAAAGTTGAAGGTAATAAATGTAACTTAAGTTATGTTAAAAGTTGAACCTCATAAATTTAACTTACGTTAAGTTAAAAGTTAAAGGTCATAAATTTAACTTAAGATAAGTTAAAAGTTGAAGGTCATAAATTTAACTTAAGTTAATTTATTAAGTTAGTAACTTTTTAACTTTTAACTTACATTTTAACTTTGTAACTGGTTAGTATCCAACCCTGGAGAAAGCTTAAACTTACTTAAGTATTATTCTGCATAAAATTCTTTGGATTGCTATTATATTATGCAAGAAACGGATATTTTTCTTCAATTAGGATATATCTTGAAAACTTCAACAATGAAAATATTTTTAAAAAATTTGCTATAATAAGTTACGTTTACATGCAACATTAAGTAAAATTATTGCTATTTTTTTATTCTTATCCTAAAAAAAATTATTTTGTAAAAGAAGCTGTCTACTAAAATTTTGTTGATTAGAAAAGCGCTATGAAGAAATCAAACACAGAGCTCGCTTTTTACATGAAGGAAAACATAATTACTTTAGAACCACATAAAATATTTTAGTGAAGATGCATATACAGGTGCTTTTAGATCACTAATTTTTTAATATCTTGATAATAAACATACCACAAAAATAACAGTTTTTAAAAATAAGAAATACTCAAAAGGGTCTACTTAAGGGGATGTCGGAGTCGATCACAGATTTCTGCATTGAATTTTACAATATACTAATTTGATTGTGCATAAAAGTTAAAAACTTTAATTGTCCGGTGTTCTCAATCTTCTAAGGAACACCGGGCAACTGAGATAACTGAAAAAAAAAATAAAAATTGAATGAGAATACTGAAAAATACGAAAATGTCGGTAAGTACGTAATTGCAAGTAAACTCCGACCTCCCCTTAAATGAGTTATAAATAAGCTGAGAAAAATTTTTAATTGATTCTATCTTGATTAAAAAATTTATATTGCATAGGTACGTAATTATATTTTTTAAATATAAATGAAAAACTGCGATTTACTGGTGGTTTGGATACAATTCTTAACAAACTTTTAGTGCAAACGTGACATACAATTTTGCTCTCTCTACCCTACAGCGTTTTCTGAAACAATTTTATGTTGACAAGCAAAAGTAGACTATTTTAAAAGAAGTTTTCAAGTATGCAGTAGAAAAAGAAATTAAGAAGCGTTCGTTATATTTTTAATTTAATTTCTGATTGAAAATAATGATATGTGCTAATAACATTACAATGACGATTTGAAGAAATATTTTACTTATGTACGTATTATATTTGTAGACAAAAAATTATAGGATGCGATTCATGTTCTATTAGTGTAATTTGCAGTACTAAAAAATTAACTAGGGCTCTTTTGTAAGTCATATACGTAAGCCGCAGACATAACATGGTTGATAACTGAACCTTGTCCAAGAATCCGCAAGAAAAACTATGAACTTTCTGAACCATGACTATACGTATTTGCTTAATGACGTCACGTACATGATACTTGCACGTCAAATCCAGGGCTATGGAAGGCAAGAACTCGTCTATAAGAAATCGTATGACGCGAAAGTGAGCGGCTCGCGCACAGTCAATAACGGTGATGTGACGTTGTTACTCCATACGTAGTCGTGAAAAGGTCTCTGCCCCTGCTAAATGCAATATTAAATCGTAGGTTATATACACCGTTTAATTCAAGTCGATGTAAGAAAGAAACGTAAGGCATATCGACCCTGCTGTAACCAACAACATATTAAACCAATAAAAAAACTCTAGTATGTTATCATCGCTGACGGTGGGTCTACACTGATTTTTTAATAAAAAATCGAAAAAAAATTTATGACACTTTTTGATCTCTACATTTGTAAGAATATTTTGAGCCTGATAGAATAAAAAAAATCATAATCAACAAAGTTATAATCATTCAGAGAAAATAATTAACATTGCTTCTTATGTAGAACTGAGTATTTAAATGCGGTTTTCTCGAAACTTATTTTTCAGAATTCAAAAAGTTGCTCGCACATTTAGAGACGATGAATGTAGCTGGAACTCGCAGGAAATATTCCTATAAGGACTATTTAAAGAAGTTAGTATTTTTTTTTTTAAGAATTGCGTACATATAAATTTTTGCTGATTAAATATATGTGTATAAAAACATGGTATTTTTTGTCACATATTTACTTAAAATGGAAATATATTTTTTTCAAACTATTTATGATAGAAAATTATAATAGAAAACACTAACTTCTGTTTGTTAAGGGTTCTAAAGTTAGTGAGAATTTATTGAGTTGATATTGTCAAACTTAAATACGCAAGGAACTTTTTGAATTAACCTTTATTTTGACTGCAAAAATATGCATTTTCTTCAATGAATTGGGTTTAGGACAAGAGAAAATTACTCAAAATCGATATATATTCCTCTTTTTTGGTTACTAATAACATATTAAAATTTTTAAATAAAATTCCGGATGTTTAAGAATTTTGAAAAAATCAATGCAGACACACCGTAAGGACGTTCACCAGCTGACAGTAAGTTTAGAAAGTTTAATTTTCGAAAATATCATCATTAAATGGCAATATTTATAATAAAAACCCTTCAGTTTGCAATATAAAGAATTAAAATATTAGTAAAGAATATAAAAGTTATGAAAACACACTAAAAACCAAAGTAAGGCATTACATTTTGCATACACTGTACCACGATATAGATCTATATCCAGATTTGTATGTATTACTTCTATGCTTATTTTACATTACACTCTAGTTTTTCAGAACGATTTAAAGAAAACTTGGCTTGTAATAAATAATAATGTCCGGTTTGTGAGAGCCAAGATAGGGCTCCCGTGTTAAAAATTGAAACTTTGATGCTAAATTTCTTGCTTTTTGATACCGCAAGGGGGATCGAAATTTCAACCATGTATAAAACAGACGTAAATTGATAAATAATAAAAGTTTCAAGAGATTTTAAAGAGATTCAATTATCCGATGAGCGTCCTTAAAGGCGGACATACACCTTAAATTTGAAATAATAATTATTATTTTTAGTGTTTGACAAAAAAAATCTTAATGAAAATTGGTACTTATGTACAAAACTTACCCTCTGTTAACGCATAAATATTACCATTCCACTGGAGAAAAAGGCCCAAATATCGAGTTCAGACCCAGAAGACGAGCAGCTCACTTTTCATGAAAAATTCACTGATGTAGTCCAGTGGTCGTAAAGTATTGGCTTCCTAAAGTAGAGATCGCCATCTGTAAATTCTGTACGGCGAGTCCATAAGAAGCTTAGCAGGGGGGTCGCACATAGGCTCTATTTTACAAAATACATATTACTTATCATCACAAGTGTTGTCAATATTTTTCCACCATTCCTCTGTGATAAATAACAGTTTCAAAAAAAGACCAAAAAGAAACTTTTTTGTTTATAACAAACGAAGGAAATTACCTTGCCAAAAATTTCGGGTTGGAAAAGTTAGGTAATTTTATGCTCTTTCAAATGTATTTTCACTAGATCGATGATATTATTTCTAACATACTAAAAAAATTCGCAAAACTAAAACCCACGCACGTGTAGCCCCTCTGCCAAGCTTCTTATGGACTCGCCACACATAATTTACAGATGGCGCTTTTTGCCTTAGGAAGCCAATAGCATCACCCTGCAAGCGATTATCAATTGTTAAAGCTTTTTTCACTTTGTTTTGACACTGGCTATGAGCATGACCTAAATCTTGAAGAAATTCAGATTGTAAGACACTTTTCTAGTGCTATATAATTTTAAGGGATAACACCACTCTAGCGATCCGAAAAAATGCCTAATTTGTACGATTTTTTACTAGAGTAGGAAAGAAGTGATCAAATTTCTTTTTTGAGGGTTTACTATATATAGGTACAAAAATATATTTTTTTTACATTTAAATACAATAGGGCCGCTTTGCAGCGAATCTCGTGAGAAGCCTTTTTCAAACTGGGAGAACAGATTACTAGTAAACTATTGCATGGATTGGATTGAAATTTTTACTGTAGCTTCACAAATAGATTCTCTAAAGAAGTACGTAGCCGTTTTTCGATTGAATGTATATTTCATTAGTTTTATCATAGGACCTCTATAAACCCTCATATAATTTTTTAATAAGTTAAGTGAAGTCAAAAGTTGAAGGTAATAAATGTAACTTAAGTTATGTTAAAAGTTGAACCTCATAAATTTAACTTACGTTAAGTTAAAAGTTAAAGGTCATAAATTTAACTTAAGATAAGTTAAAAGTTGAAGGTCATAAATTTAACTTAAGTTAATTTATTAAGTTAGTAACTTTTTAACTTTTAACTTACATTTTAACTTTGTAACTGGTTAGTATCCAACCCTGGAGAAAGCTTAAACTTACTTAAGTATTATTCTGCATAAAATTCTTTGGATTGCTATTATATTATGCAAGAAACGGATATTTTTCTTCAATTAGGATATATCTTGAAAACTTCAACAATGAAAATATTTTTAAAAAATTTGCTATAATAAGTTACGTTTACATGCAACATTAAGTAAAATTATTGCTATTTTTTTATTCTTATCCTAAAAAAAATTATTTTGTAAAAGAAGCTGTCTACTAAAATTTTGTTGATTAGAAAAGCGCTATGAAGAAATCAAACACAGAGCTCGCTTTTTACATGAAGGAAAACATAATTACTTTAGAACCACATAAAATATTTTAGTGAAGATGCATATACAGGTGCTTTTAGATCACTGATTTTTTAATATCTTGATAATAAAAATACCACAAAAATAACAGTTTTTAAAAATAAGAAATACTCGAAAGGGTCTACTTAAGGGGAGGTCGGGGCTGATCACAGATTTCTGCATTGAATTTTACAATATACTAATTTAATTGTGCATAAAAGTTAAACGTAAAGCGTCTCGAAACAAAGTGAAAAACACTTGAAAAATTGACATCCGCTTACAGGATAAACTATTGTAACTAACTACTCTGATAACACATAACGTTTTTTTAACGTTTTAAAAACGTTAGAGATCAAACCTTCAAACGTTGAAAAGCACAGTTTTAAATACGTATGAAAATGGTCAAGCGTCTCAATGTCCGCAGATTCGTTCCACATGAGACGTTGTAAAACCTTTTTGAAACGTTTGAAACAGGTCTGAAAATGGTTTGAAAAAATACTAGCATAGAACATATCGAAAAAATCGTTTAAATAGAATTTTATGCTACAAATATTATCAATTTTGGAAGTACCATCTGGATGATACTTCCAAATTTGGTGTTATTTGTAGCATTAAATTCTATTTTAACAATTTTTTTCGATATATTCTTTGCTAGTTCTTTCCAAACAATTTTTAAACCATTTTCAAATCTTTTCCAAACTTTTTAATCCAAACGTTTTAAAAACGTTTTTAAACCGTATAAATTTTTACCATTCAACAGACCTTGGAGAGTTTTTCAAACGTTTTAAAACCGGTTTTATATCGTCTTATGTGGAACGAATCTCCGGACATTGAGACGTTTTACCAACGTTTTTCAGACGTATTTATAACTATTATTGTTAATGTATGAAGGTTTGAATTCTAACGTTTTAAAAACTTTCGAAAAACGTTATGTGTTATCAGGCTATACTTTGCATTATAACTCGACTATATCAGTGAATTTTTCATGAAAAATTAGACGTTCGACTTATGGGCCTGTAATCGATATTTAGGCCTTTTTCTCTGATGAAATGGTACATTTTATACGTAGGAATAAGGTGAGTTTTTTTACTTGAGTATACATTTTCATAAATTTTTTTTGCATCAGGTTCTTTGCGGCAGGCTTGCATCAGTGAAAATGCACTTAACTGGTTTACACGATGCAAGCGCACATGTTGTAGAATTGCGCCAAACTTGCGTCAGTCAGAGTATAAATCCGAATCCAAATTAAATTATAAAACATTATCGAATTATTGATTTACTTATGAAATAGATATGTGTAATAGCTATGCAATATTAAAGAGATTGTTCACCACTAAATAGACCACGAAAAATAAATTAGTTTAACAGTGTATGTACCTACATAAAATTCTGGTAATATTGTTAATAGAATATACAATCAAAATATACGTTTCAATGTTAACAACAATATTAACGAATTTGTAAACAAATAAATATTTAAAAGATATTTTAACCCACTAGTAGTGACACGTTTCTATTCTACAATAACACGCGCGTGGGAACCTCTGAGGTTCATAATATAGATAAACTACATTAATAAGCAATATAAACAAACAAAAAAATAAATAACAAGTTATTTTTACACTTTTGAAAAAATATTAATATTTTTACCGTTAATGGTGTAATAAAATCTTTTTTTTAATTTAATGTTTTCCCTTTTAAAGCTTATAAACATTTCTAAAAAATACATAAAAGTTTTAGACTTACGCAATTTATTTACTATACAAAAAAATTGGTTTAAAAAAACTGTGGTCAAAAGACGCCATGTGCGTGTTCGCGGATTAAGTAAATCGATCTTAAAAATATTTAATAAATCTTATAACTGAAAAAATATCTTAATAAATTTAAGCGCGACAAACCTGAGCACTAAGTAAAGTTACTGAAAATGTTCTAATTATATATTTTTTATTTGATTTTAATTTTCCAATAGTTATTTTATCAAATCTACTGGATAAAATTATTAAAAATATGCTTAAGTAGAAAAAGGAAATTCTTTGCAAGTCGATAATTCATTGAATTATTTAAACTTATTGAAACTTATTTTGTAAAAGTTGTAGCAATTTTATAGAAATCTTAATAGAAATTTTATAGAAATTTTAATCATAATACTACATTAAGTATTTTACTAAATTAAAGTTAAAAATGTACCTTAAATGTCTAGTAATAACGGAGGTTAGGTTATTTGCTTACATAATGACACGGGCATTTGAAAAGTATTATTTACACAAAAAGTACCAAAGCCCCGAGTAAAGTTGAAGTGTCTTTATTAAAGAAATTTATGTTATAAATAAAGGTACATGTAGTCATATAATTATTGTTATTTTAAAACGAACAATAAAAACAGAATAATGTAAGTTTTAACGAAATTTGGAGAATTGGTAAACATATATTTGTAGTTTTACAATGAACTTTTATTATAAAATTTTACTTTCAACATCAATCACAAAATTTTTGTTGACTAAGTTATGATTGACTAAATTTCGGAAAGAAAATTATTAGTTATCAAATACTTTTAGTAGTGCATATTTCTATAATCTCATAAGTTGTCATTTGAAGGCATCGATTCTAAAACGTCCTTAGCGCTCGGCTCGGGTTGCCGCTATATACAAATTGACGTCATGTCAAAAATAAGTATCTGGTGAAACAATAAGAAATTAAATAAACAAAGCAAAGGCAAAATCAAACGGCAGTTATTCATAAAGTTGTTGAATTTTTAATTCTTTGTACGAAAGTTTTAGAAATTATTGTTAATTCTAAATGTTATATACACTAGATAATAAATGGTTATAATAAAGCGTTCAAATGAAATTAACACACATTAAAAAGAATATTGCAGCGTAAATGAATTGAATAGTAAATTACAATCTTTAAAAATATAAATTTCTGGGAAACATATAAATTTCACCGATTTTTGACATTGTTCAGTAAATTAGAAACTTCAAATAACTAATACTTATATTTATTTATATTTCTACATTAAGATTTATTTACAATTTAGTCGCAATACATACAACGCGTTTCAAAAACATATTACTTTTTTTTTCCTTTTATTGTTTTTGTTTTCTTTTCTTTTTTATTAATTTTTAATTCTAATTTTTGCTTTTGTTCGTCGCTTACTTTTCTTCTTTTTGTTGAGACAACTTCCGTTTTTCGAACTTTTTTGTTTTGTTTATTTCAGGATAACTTTTATCATGTTTCTTAAATTATTTCTTATTCTATGACTGACATACACTGAGCGTCATGTATCGCGCAGACCCGCTAATGTTCGCGCGCATAGTGCAAGTTTGGCAAAATCGCTCTATCTTTGCCACTTTTCATCCAATTGATCTGTAATTTTCTGAGAAACTTCTTCAAATGTTAACAAACAAATGTCTCGTTGAAAGTTAGTTGAGTCTTAAACTTCCCTCGATACTTTTTTTCGTTGAATATACTTAACCATATAAAAGGTAGCTCACTGGTTTGCAATTAAATTGTTGAATGAAAAATATTTAATATTTAACTATCTATGAGTTTATTAGCAGCGCTAGACTATTTTACGAGTCTATGCAAAAAATAAGCAAGATCCGTTTATATTTGTCGGAGCTGCAGCGAGCTAAGTTTAAAAAACGTGGTGCAAATAAGATTTAAAATTTTGCCGTTTTTATTTTTTTTTTTTTCAAATACTAAACATTGTACAAACAAAGTATATATATAAAAAGTTGCCATTTTTGATCCTCTGCACGATACTATTTTTTAAAATTCATTTCCGTAAAATTGCAAATTTTGGTCACCATGACGTCAATTTTGATATAACGGCAGCCAGGCCGAGCGCTAAGAACGTTTTAGAATCGATGCCTTCATTTGTTGATGAAAATATTTATTTTGACGGCATACTATATTGAACATTTAATAAAGTATAATCATATATATTTTAAAATTTTTAAAAACTAATAAATTTTAGAAATAAAATATAAATAAATAGATTTGCAAACAAAATACGTTCTTGCTTAAAGCATAGTCTTAAGCAGATTATAGCCTGATATTAGCTATAATTTGGCTTATTGATAGCTTATTAATCTGGCTAATAATTAATAAGCTAACCAGCCATTCTAGCTAACTTTCTAACAGGATAGATTTGAACATATAATATATATAGAACAAATTTTTGAAGATATATATTGAAAGATTCATACATCACAAAAATATATTTAATTTATTCGTTCTACACTTATGCAAAAAATGTTTAAATATTTCATAGCATTATTTACTATAAACAATTAGCTTTTTCGCCTTACGTTTATATACAATTCAATAATTTTTTCGGTAGATTGCACATTAAAAATAAATAATATTAAAAATAATACATAGAACATGCATATTAAAAAGAAATACTAAACCCTTAAGAATTAAAATCACATAAATAATATAAAATTATATTATTATTTTGTACGTTTACCATACTAATTAATGTGTATATTATTATTAAGTATGCTTTCATCGATAATGACAGAGATAATATATTTTTTTCGATGATATCTGAATTGAATGTAGACAATCAAAAGAACATTAAAGATATTTTATTGTTTTAAATGAAATATTCCAAATAAATTAGAAATATGTATTACTAGGCGTTAATGTATATTATATACTAAATTATGTTTTAACAAATGTTTTACACGTTTATTTAAATAAAAAGAGACTTGGATGTTTATACTTGAGTTTCTGCAAGACTTGCGCAATTTTACCGCATTGAACCCTACTGCAAGTTCCTCTCCGCAATTCTTGTGCAATTCTGCCACACTTGCGCCTGCGTTATCGGGACCCAAAACTTGCACTTGAGCTTCGATAAGACTTACGCAATTCTTCTGTGTAGAACCTGCCGCACTCGTCTATCAGCAGAATTGCAACAGAATTAAGAAGCAGATCACGCATGCTCTGCGCAATCGCGAGTGCGACAGATTGTGCTACCAGGGCAGTTGCTAAGTTTACAATTACTGTAGTAAGAACTAATAAAAATAAGACGTTATAACACAATTTGACATAACCTATACTCATTGGTAAAGATTTTTAATAAAAAAACTACTTTCCCAGTCTCGTTTAAAAATTAGCTGCATATTACGCTTGCGAGATTCATGAAAAAATAAAGTCGTTTTCTGGGTTATGTTTTTAATGCTGTACATTGCTTTCACAGTAATAAACTCAGCTGATGAAAATTGGGAATATTTCATTTTACATGATATTTATATCGTTAAAGCATTAGCAGGATATTATGCTTATTAGTTCCATGAAAAATAAAAGTCGTTATCGGGGTTATGTTTTTCTTACATTATATTACTTTCCATCATTACTTTGGCTAAAAAAACTAGAATTACGCATTTGTATGTTGCCTTTGCACTCTCACAAAATTTAGTGGGATACTCTTTCCTACTATAGCAAGAAAAATGTTTTCCTCTTTAAACGCATTTTGGACCTTAATCAGGGGTCGGGAATATTTTGTATGAATCGGAACGCTTTTTTCATACAATTTCCTAAATAGTTATAATAAAAAATAATCGATGTAACATCGATGTAAACTTCACCCACATAATATTATGTGGTTGAAGTTTCGTTCAAATTTTATACGAAAATTATTGACTTTTTAATTTTTTGGCAAAAGGTGTTGAAAGAGTGTTCCGATGCATAAAAAATGTTGCAAAGATGTTTTTAAATAGTAAAATATATTTATTTCCTAGTTTAGACTTCAGACTCCGACAAATTATATCACATTTTGAACCTTATTCAAAATAATATGTTTATGATTTATTCCAGCTTAATTCGCATCGGGAAAGGTAGTAATTACCAAGAGAAACATAGCGCGAAACACGACTCTCATTTTTTAAGGTTAGTGCACGGTCTTAGACCCTTGCGAATTTCATCACATTGTAAACCTTATTTAAAATAATATGTCTGATTTTTTCCAGCTTAATTCGAATCGGAGAAGGTAATAATTACCGATGAAAACATAGTGCGAAACATTCAGATCCCAGTGAAACATTATCAAATGGATAATTGTTTATCTTTATAACGTAATCCGTTTGTCCTATTTCGCGCTATGTTTTTCTTGGTAATTGTTATACCTTCCCCGATTCGAATTAAGCTGGAAAAAATCATAATCATATTATTTTCAATAAGGCTCAATATTTGATGAAATTCAACGGGATCTGAGGCTGTACAGTAACCTTAAAATATTAAAGTCGAGTTTCACGTTATGATTTCCTTGGTAACTATTACCTTCCCCGATTCGAATTAAACTGGAAAAAATCATAAACATGTTATTTTAAATAAGGTTCGAAATATGAGAAAATTCGTCGGGGTCTGAAACCTTAAGCTAGAATATAAAAATGTTTTACTATTTAGAAGCATTTTTTAGCCTTATTTAAGGGTCGGCGACATTTATTATGTGTCGGAACACTCTTTCCACACCTTTTTCTAAATAATTACGAAGAAAAAAATTTTCGTATAGTATTCGAATGAAACTTCAACCATATAGAATATTGTACTTAAATTATACAAAAGTATACTTTACTCGTGTCTTAATTCGTTTCACTGACCTAAACTTAGAGAATTTAGTACTACATTCATAATTAAACGTTCTGGCACAACTATTCCGAAAAATTGAGAATTCAATCTTGTCATGATTTCTAATGAATTTATCATTCTAATTTCAGATTGCGGATAAAGTAATTCAATGAATTCCACATTTAATCAATCAATTCTTTAAAATATTCTTTAGGATAAAAAAACTAAAATTTAATTTAAATAGAAATTCATAAAAAATTATGACTACATATTGAGTTAATTTTATTTCATAACTATTGTTTTATAAATAAAATTTTTAGTAAATTAAAATGAATACTGCAGTTGTTAATACAGAGTGCTAGATATTTATAAATACTTAAATCATGTACATATGACGATTTCTTATTCAGATCTTTAGTTATTTTATTTACCTGATACTTACCTAACGGATTAAAGATTTTACCTAGCCAGTACAGCGTGTAATAAAAATATAACGTAAAAATATAAAATTTGTGATATAAGGTTAATAAATAAAAGTACAAAGTTAGACATTGGTCAATCGTTTATTAAAGCAAAATTTTCATTATAGCAATAGTGAACAATGGATAACTATTAAAGACTTTTTAACATGTTTTTTCTTTTTTTTTTGATAAAAATAGCGATTGGATGTTTAGACAATAGATAAGTATCTAAAAGGTATTTCAACTGTGTACAAAACTTTCGAAATAAGAAATACTCGTGAAATCTCATGATCATCAATGACAGGCGAAAGGTGTGTTGCTGTGTGTGTATCGTGTCGGTTTTACGTAAAATGGTCATGTGTCTGTGTGGTCATGCAGAATGAGGATGAACAAGAGAGAATGGCTATGAGGATGAGGATGAGGATGATGATGATGATGATGATGAAGGCGAATAGTCGAGAGTTGGTTCGCTCAAGATAGAGGGTTATTCCCTTGTTTTTGCAAATACACTCTCTTTTCTCGTATCCGAAAAAGCTCGCGTATATAGAAGCAGACATACGCGCGGAATAAAACGATAGGTAGTAACGCGACATAGTCTCGGCAGCGTTTCGAGCTTTCCATGCGCGCACGCGAAACCGAAAGAAAGCGAGAGAGGTAGAGAGAATTGGAGCGAGGCCACCGCTTTCTTTGAGCGAGGGGAGAAGACGACGACGTACACGACGATGTGATACGCGTCGCGCGTCCCTCCGTGCCTCAAGAGAAAGAGACAGAGAGTGTGTAAGAGAGAAAGAGAGAGAGCTAGCGTCTTAAATTGAATTCCCGCGCACGCGGAAGCAGATCCTTCCGCACGCCGCTGCTCTAAGAAAGAGTCTGCGCGCCCATTTCTCCCGGTTCTTTTAACGCGTCTCTCTCTCTCGAACCGATCGATTCCATTTTCGAGCTCCGTCGAAGGATGGAGAGGCAGGGAAAATGGGAAAATGGGAGAAAGCAAAGAGAGTGGATTATTAGTCCGGAAGGCCTCGCCCTTCCGTTTTTCTTTTTCTCTCGTTCTCTTGTTCCCCCTCTTCCGCGAATCCGTGTCAAGAAGTAGCGAATGAAAGCGCAATTCAAGGGGCATCGGACGCTTTGGAAAAGGGGTACGAGGGACCAATGAAGGAGGGATGCAAGAGAAAAGAAACAGAAAAGGCAAAAAAGAAAGAGAAAGAGAAAGAGAAATAGAGAGGTGTAGATGTAGGTTCGTGTACAGACGGGAAAAAGGTCAGAATAAAAAGAGACAATGTCGTCGGGGATGCAGGCGCGACGCATATACAACACTGCGCGCTCGCCGCCTCGCTGACGCTTACCATTATGATACGACCGCTGGAAAAGTACAAAATAACAGCTAAGCCGCGTCCCGCCATGTATCTGGCCTGTGCCTGTGTATGTGAGCGTGCACGTCTGCGTAAAGGTGTTGCTGTTGTTTTTATTTTCCATTTACTGGGGACGCGCAAGGAAAGAGGCTCTATTCAAAAGACTGGCCCTATCCAAGGATCATTCTGCCATTCGGAATAGCCATTATTCCTTATACTTAATTCAGAATTCCAGAATTTTTCATAAATAAACTTTGACATGTGTTGCTGCCTCTGTCTGCTAGTCCTAATGATATATTTCATTAATTGTTACCAGCCTATATTCTGCTTTTTCCTTGTTACTTTTGTTCTCTGTTTCGTAATAATTATAAGTCATCTTGGTGCGCAATACTAAGTCGATCAGCACCGCGCTTAGACACTAAAATCGCTCTATACCTATAGTTTTTTTCTGGCAAGGCGCTCGACGCGGCGGTAAATATATATAACGCAAAATTGGTAACACTGCAAGATCGACCTTTCGAGTCAAATGTAGTCTACGATATGCGCTGATTGAAAAATAAATAAAGTTATACACTCTCCACAAATGGTGACATTGCTTTGATTTCGTTTAAGAATTTTCTCGATACCCTGGGCGTGACTCTCTTATTCGTACTCGCTCAGGTAAATTGCAAGCTGCCGTCGCGTTGCTCGTATATCTATTTATATCTGTGTACTTATTTTGTACGCCAGGCAACACTTGAGAGCGAGTCGAAAAAGGGAGCTACTATATCTTCGGAGTAGAATGAATGATTTTGTCACATCTGTTTTTTCTCTTCAAATATAAGCCGTTTAGTTGCACGTCATTCTAATCTACTCTGAAAAACGTCTAGTGTTCCACATTCCACATTCTTCGACGAACTAAGATTGCCTTATGCTCCATACAGAAATGGTAATTTTTTCTTATTCGATTCAAGATTCGAGAAGTAGCGTAAAATAGATAATTCTTTTTCTATTGATAAAATATCAATAGTATAGATAGATATACATATAAGTCTTTACTAAAAAATTATGGACAGACGTCTGACCGATCCCTGGCTTAACTACTGATTCCGAATAAGAGGCAATTTTCAGCATAAGTCAAGCTTAGCACCGTCCGGCTTTTTAAATAGTCAGTATATACTCTTTTCGCATGATTAATCGCTAGTCCTTATGTACAAATGAGCGTCGACTCTCCGTTCCGCCGCGTCAACCGCGTAGAAATTAACATATACAAGTACTCGGTATTCTTATAAATGTTACTCTAACAATGTTAGGGATCATCTTAGATTGCTTTCCGTAATCACGCCCACTTCCTGTAGAACCGGAGGTGTAAATATTGCGCTGTACAGGCTTTGTTCCGTTTTGCCATTAGTGCAACTTGAACAACGGCGAACGTACGTCAAACGATAAATGATAGAAATAGAGTCGAGTCCGCGTGAAGCGGCAAGGTTTACACCTCTAGCCCTAAGCCATAGATCATGAGTGCCTTATTAAATATCTGTATAATATTAGAATTGCATGTACTCTCCTTTATAGCTTTCTTTAATCGTTAGGATAGTTACTTTTGACTTACTATTCGTTTACGTATTCCTCGATACGCACGCTCCTGAGTCTCTTGGAGACACAACAGAAAGTCGACTCGCGTTCGACACCCTCCCTCCCTCCTACGTACGCTTTTTCCGTATTTCGTGATTTTTCCTTACATATAGGTACATGTAGCTCGTGCACGCGAGCTACTCGCCGCGCATGCGCAAGCGCATCGAGCTCCTTTCGTTCCTTCTATCGGACGCTATGTGTGTATACACGCGTGCTGAGCAGGCTGAAACATTCGCATGGTCGATGGACTATATATCTCTTTCTCTTTTTAAACCTCTTCATAATTGATAATCGAAAAGCATTTCTGCGACTGTATTATGTTTCTAAAAATCCAACTTTCTCGCTTTACCTTACCTTATGTCGTAATACTATTCAATACTTGTTGAAGCTCATTATAAGTACATATTTGAGGATTAAATTATTGATTATTGGATTCAAATTTTAGTCTATACTTCTCGCGCGCGATTCGTTCTCGACTCGTCAGTTCTATATCTTACGCGACATTCACACGATACCTCGCGCGCACTCGTTTAACTTTACATTTTTTCATTAATAACTTCTCCATTTTTTCTTGCTTTCATTCTTTCTTTCTCTCTATTTTTCATTATTTTGCACCACTACTGTGTCGACGAGGTATAAAATTAAATCGTCTCGTGTTCATTTTGTATTCTCTATTCGCTAAATGTACGTATTTATATATTTATATATTTATACCGATCTCGCGGATAACGCTTATATACAAAACTTAAGAATTACACGATTTTCCCTATATCGCCATTGTATCTTAAAGACTTTTATTCTATGTATATGTGTATAGACATTATTTACCCTCGATCGCCCGAGAAAGACGCACATGCGCGTGGATACACCATACGAAGCTCTCGCGCGCATCTGCAGAGTACTTTTTATTTCCGTTATTTACAAATTAAGGGCAAGAATCTTGAATCTAGCACTGCATCTCTCTTTATTAGGGAACATAAATCCGTACGTTGAAAGGCGTCATGGCCTCCCTATTTTTTTTCCTTTAATACATAGCGCGTTTCTTACAGCGATGGAGATAAGTGGAGTCCTTGGTAGCGTCAGCATTTTTGCAGTTTCGACGAGAAGAATATTAACTCGCAATAAATGTTACATTTTTAATTTCGTTTGTCATCTCCAAAAAATTTGTTAATCTTTAGAAAACTTGCAAATAATAGGATACAAAGGTTAGTGCAATAATATTATAGACGCATGTAATTTATTAACATAGCAAATTTGATTAACGAACATAATGTAGAGAATGTTTTAAATGATAGGATGGAAATATAAAATTATATAAGAATCACACATTTTTATTTTAAGGCAGTGATAATTAACGTAGGGTAGTGACCCCAGTAGTCGGCCATTTTCACTATTTTCTTTTAAAAAATAAACCCGTAGACAAAATATCGCTAGGCTAATAATTTTTGAATGATCTATGCTATTTAAACATTTAATCCTAACGTTAATACAGTTCAAGAACCATAAAATATTACTATTAGAATTTTTTTAATTTTTGCCGAATTTTAGTTGTCGGCTTGACCTGGTCGGTAACCCATGTCCAAAGCCACTTTTAATTGTAATGATCATTACGATTAATTAATATTTAATTTCATTCATTTAATATTTATTCAATCTTTTATAGCTAAACTTAAATCGTAGAACTATTAAAAAGAATAAACAATGTTTTTAAAGCGTGATGTATTGCCTTAACTTGTTCTGGTTGACTACTAGCGATCAATCTTTCGTCATATTTTATTAAAACACATATTATAATTATCCTGTAAATATTTTAAGCAAAAATAAACATTTTATCCAAAACTAGAGTATATTTAAAATGTAATAGAACCGGTAATTTATTAACAAAGATGTTTCTGAATTTGTTGTAATAACTTCAATACAAGTTTTTCCTTAGATGGCCGACTACTGGGGTCACTACCATATATTAAAACAAGAATAAGGCAAAGTAAAATAAACAAAAATTTTTTTTTCATGTGCACATTTATTAATAAAAGAATATTTTAATAAATTTTCCTTAATTATATCTAAGAATCTTTATTTAGTGTGAGCGCTCAAGTTACGCAACATTGAAATATTTGTGAAAATACCCTTCCGGGAAAATGATTGCTTTCATTACACGCAAATTGCTTACTCTTATTTACAGGAAAATGTATTGGAATATTATTAATAATAATATAATTATGATAATTATGATGATACTAATACTAATAATAATAATAATAATAATAATAATAATAATAACAATCATGAGAACAATAACGAGAGCGACATTAAAAGAATAATTCAAAATTCAAAAACATTATTTTTTCGAATGAAAAGCGAGGAGAAAACAATAGAAAAGCAAAAAAGTAAAAAAAAGTAAAGTTTCTTTAGTCCAACGTAGCAATGAAAAGTAAGGAGTTATTTAAAATACTTCGATAAAACTTTCATATGTACATTTGTTATTTAATAAAAAAGCATTTAATAATAATTGATTGAATATAAATGTAAAAAACAATAATTTCGAATTTTGAAGTTTCGCCTCGATCTCAACAAATCTCTTCGCTCGAGTACATAATTTCTACAAATTATCTATAAGTTTATTGAAGTAATAAGTCTCTCGAACGCGGACTCGGCTCAATATACATATCTATATAGGTTATAGGTTTCGCGTGACGCAGCACAGAGATATTCCCATCGTCGAAGCTGAGCCAGAGGCTGGTGCCGGCGCTGCCGGTCGCAAGGATCCAGCCGTCCTCGAGACCCTCCGCCACGGCACGGAACATCCACGAAACGTGTATAATAGTGCGTGCCGGAGAGCCTCCGACCTCGACCATCGTCTATCGTCTATCGGCTATCGTTGAGCAAGAACGTAAAGAGCACAAACTACCCTACCCCCTAACTGAACCGAAGACTAAACTGTATTATACTTAAGATTAGCGCTGTATTCCACAAGCTAGATTTAAGCTTATAAAGTTCTGCGAGTAGCACCTTGGATTACCGGGACAATGTGTCGCTCCCGGGAAAATCCGCACGAGCGCGATTCATAAGTGCATTCCAGCTCGCGTCTAGTCCGGCTTTTCCGCGATCGACTCGTGCCACTGAATAATAAATCGAACTAAAAGGAATATTATCCAATGCAGTTAAAACCTAGAGCTGGTCCATTGGTAATTGCTTTGAATAATGCCTTTGTTTTATATACTTCCACCCTATTGCTATACAATTACTTCTCAAGCTCTTTACAGAATGTCTACTGAACTTTAAACGAATCTATGGACTTTGCGCGTGCTTTTATCTTTGTATATAAATGTAAAAAAGGATTAAACTATACTTTTCAGACTTTACAACAACATGGTCGTATTATAAAACGTTTCTTTTACGTGTAAAATGGATAATTTTGGACACTATTAATTCTTGATCACTATATGCATTAGAACATGAAATTGACATTATCAAAAGATGTACTAACTGTTTTATGAATTGTAAGCAAATGAAAGATGCATTAACCCGAGTACATACCTGAGACCAGCTCGACAGTCAGTAAAAGACAAATACTGCTTTTCTATAAAAATCGAAAGTTTGACGATGCACTACTACGACAGTCTGTTTGTTCAAGTTAAATATACAGAATGTAAGGATACAGAGTCGGTAAACGTATATAAAAGAGTGAGTAAAAACTTGGCAGTAGTCGGTAGTTATGGTAAATGTTTAGTCAAAGCTTCGCTCGTATTTAATAAGTACATATTGTGTGAAAAATAAATCTACGTAAAATAGTATGAGTGCGCTTAAAAATAAGATTAAAAACAGTAATAAAATTAAAATTAAAATTAGCTATGTAACTTGAAACATAATCAGACACGCATTAAGATAATTCAGTCAACGATAAAAAGAAAAGCATAAAATGATTTTAATAAAGAGATACGATGAGAAAATAAAGGAGTTAGTCGGCATATGTCGGAGAAACACCCGCCGACGCGAATAATCTCAATGTGTAACCTGCGTGACGACGACGTTTTGCGAACGCGCGCCCCTTCGCGATATAATAAAACGATCGAAATAAAACGATACGTTGCTGTGTCTGCAGCAACGGCTCTCCTCCTTAAAACCTATGTACGTAACGCGTGCTTAATATACATAAGTAAAATGGCTTCAAATCCCGCGACGATCTGGAGGATCGCGTTCTCTCATGATTGTATTTAGCTGTTTCTTTTTTCGTTTTGTTTTCACTTTTTTTCATTAATTCTCCTATTAATTAATTAGCATACTTTTCCTCCCTCGTTATATCACAGGTCTAAGAAAACGCTGAATACATTATACAATTGTGTCTTTATAGTCTTTTTTGTTATTCCTTTTATACAAAGTTCCTTCGCCTATATTAGTAAAATGTACACGCACACCCTGACGTGTGCGTCATATTCTACGCGAGTGTCAGCGCAGCCGAACGTTTTGTTTTGTTTTGTTTTGTTTTGTTTTGTTTTGTTTTGTTTCTTCGTACTTTTCTTTTTCTTTTTATAATCATATATAGAAGGATGCATAGTCCCGATAGGCTCTTTTCGCGATCGCGAGAACGGAAAAGGATCATGGACGTTTTCACACACGCCATCTATTTGCCCCCTTAAGAACACTTAATTTGGCATCCAGCAGTGCTCTAGGCTGCTTTCGAGTCATCAGCTCCCCATAGTCTTTTAATTCTTTTGTATTATTTCTCCTTCTCCTCTATTTTGTCCATTTACAGTTTGTGTGCGCGAGTCGCGCTCCGCCCTCGCGTGTGTGTCATCGCGTTTGTGCGCACGCACTCTCTATATGCTATTTACAGCAAGCGAAGAAAGAGAAGGAGAAAAAAAGGACCCACGAACGCTGGCGAAGAGTGAGAGGCAGCGAAAGTAGAGTAAAAAAGAAGAAGCACTCGAGCCATCATAAACGGCTTCGTGACCGGGAAAATCGCGGTTCAAGAGCTCCCCCCCCCCCCCCCCCCCCCGCCTCTCGCTCTTTCTCTCATTCTCTTTGCCGCACGTTCGCTCGCTTGTCCTTTCTCTTTCTTTTTGTTTCTCCCTCTCCGCGTCACTTATGAGCTAAGTATTTTTTTCATTTTTTTCATAATTTTCTCGCTCGTTTTTCTTTTGCCTCTCTCACGCGGCAGTTTTTTACTTAACGAATGTCCGTAGCGCGGTGTGCCAGCTACAGCAGTAGTACAGCACTAGCAGCAGCAGCAGCAACGGCAGCGGAGCCGCGGACACTCGGTCGAGCGAGCCAGTCGCGCCGTTCTGCGGCAGAACGCTTATGAAGATCATTTCGGCATCGTCCTCCCGACTCGGCGAGGGCGCCAGCGAGCGTTTCCATCACACCAGAGGCGTGCCGTACACCTCGTTCGTATGTAGATTCTGGTTACTGTCGTTCTGCTTCGACGCACATTGCTGCAACAAACGAGAAACAACGGTGCTCCTTATAGATACTCTCTCAGATTTAGACTTTAACCTGTTCAACTTTAGAAATAGCATTTTCTAAGTCTATACTTCCATTCATTCTAGTAAATGAAAGTATACAACAACAATATGGGCAAACAATCAAATCGAAATTTCTATCTAGACGTATTTTACTTTGTGTATACATAGCAAGTAAGCAACACAAAATCAATTTACTTTTCCTTCAACTATATTTACTTTAAAACTCCCGGTATTTTCGACCTTTCAACTGCTCTAAACTTGTGTTCCTTTCTTTTATATGAACATGTGCAGATTCGAAAACAGATTCAGCCATTTCTTTTATAAGATGCAGTATTAGAGGTCGAGGGCTGTCAATCAGTAAAGAATATATGGGGTGCTCAATTGTAAGACTTATAAGAAGCGTGTCAAAGGATCGTATATAAATCAAATCATAGATTTAAAATGGAAAGAGGATAATCCTGTTTGTCAATATGTGGACAAAGAGCAGGGGAACGACTTTATCAACTAGTAATTAACGTCATAACTTAATTTTTCATAAAAAGATAATATAAAAAAATTTTAAAATTGTAAGAAATTTTTAATACTAGAATAAGACTATCAAGAAACCTGAGCATTAAGAGGAAGCCGTATTCGCTGTCCTTGTCTAATCATAGTTTTGCTATTTACTCAAAAAGTAGTTTGTTCATTAAAAAACTAAGAGTTGACTCCAATTCGTCTTAAAATAAGCAATATTTTGATACCTACAAAAGTACCTAACATTATTTCCTTTCCTGTGTGGCCCACTCGATATATATATATATTAATCATATATATTATTCTACACGTGTAACTATATATATACACACGGGTAGTTCTGCCATAACTGTCCCAGACGGCATCCAGAGCTCGCATACGGGTGTATGAATGAAAAAAAATATTTTGCCGGCTCTAATGTGTGTATATTAATGTTGTCAACTTTCTTGCATAAATTGCAGGAACTGATTGGTTCATTGTTTTTTAGAATAAATCAATAAAATAGAGTCAAAATGTCAGTTCCGTACCGCTTCCAAAAACATGATTTTCAATATGAATCACATACATGTTGCAAATTGTAGGGTTCATTATGTATATTTTCATTAGTTTTAAGGCCAAATTCAACTAACTACTATTAAGGAGGTTGGTGACTAAAGTAAAATATGTAATAATTCTTTGATATTGCAGTATAACATTATTTTAGTTATAAGCTAAACTCTGCTAAAATTTTAGGAGGCTTTACCGCATTTGTTTATGAGATAATAACGATCAGAGTTTATGTATTTCATACAGAAATAGTAGGAAATCACCAAAATGAATGCTTTCCGATCGACTTTTTAATATTTTGCAAGAGGAATATGTTTACAAAAAACATTGCAAATCAAAGTACATATATTCTTATATGATTTATCGTCTAGAAAATCCTGGTTACCATATTACTTTCAAAGATATAAACAAAAATGTAAAAATCAATCTAGTACTCTACGTGCTACAATGCCGGGAATAGACGCGAATGGCGACGCCTGCAGAATCAAAATACGCGTTAATGCCCGCCGATGCGTCCATAACAAAAATACGTCTAGAAAATTTTCTATTAAAAATCATGATCTAAAATTTTGCATACACCTTCTATGAACCTTTTATAATGGATCTACAACTGAAAATTTTAGTTTTCGAAAATGTTCAACAGACTTTTATCGACGGAAGGAAAAAATAAGCGGATTAAAAATAATATTTTAACTTTATATTTTTTATTCTTTAACGGAATATATTTTAAATATTTGAGCTTGCCGTACGGAATTAGATATCTTGAATGATATGATCGAGTTTTGAAAACTTTTTATCGATGTGTTTTCGAGTAATGACGAGTTTAAGTCCGCGAAATATTGTGATATTCGTCTTAGAGGCGTGGGTCTAATGTTTTTAGACGTGGATAGTAGTTACTACACTTTCGCGTACAACACTCTCACAGTATACAGGATTTTAAATTTCCCCTCGCACCGCACTCCCCCCGCGGCCGGTCCCCAATCTCCTTAAAACCGGATGCGTAATTTTTGTCCAGCGATTTACACAAAAATGTTCATACTAGCATTAGTCGCTTTTAAAAAACATACTATTTGAGTTCGCAGAAGTATTTAACGACGAATTTTCAAAGTGTAGGTATATCAAGAATACACAAATGCAAATGTCAGAATTGTTAAAGGTTTGAAAAATTGCTAACGCGCACAAGAAGAGTTTTTAATTTTATAACGTACGAAAATTTCAGTCAGTTCCATTCACCCTGTAAACCACTATTTAAATTATGTTTATGGTCAACAAAATGCAATTTCTCATAGTATTTGGTGGACATAAGAATTATCTATGCGGAAAAATTTTAATAACAAATATACGAGACGCTACGAGCATTTTTAACCTGGAATGTCAGTTCCGTCCCTGTCAGTTCCATCCCCTACTAATATCATATAATATTCTGTACATTTTGATAGGAATACATTTTAATGTATCCCATTCAAGTATTTTGTTTTAAATGTTATTATGCGTGCAAAAATCTTCAAACTCTAAAAAAAGATAGTTATGGAGAAAAATTTTTTTTGGTTTAATAAATTTTCGGATACTTTTAAAGCTAAACTGGGACAGTTACGGCAGAATCACCCATATACACATTTTATATTATACATATATAATATAAAATAAAGAGATTTGTGGTAAGGAATTGCTTTAGAAGAATGATAACAAAAGTTACGCGTGTTAGAACTTACGACATTTAAAAAGCCCAATTTTTTAATGTTTGTCATTAATTTTAATGTATAAATGTTCATATTATATCTACAACATATTCATTTCTAAAACTGCACCACTAATTTCTTGGTATTGTTCTAACAACCACAAAATAATTCAAATGGATTCGTTGCATATTTCATCGCTTGGAACACTTCGAAGCCTGATCGGTAGTAAAACTATTAATTAGAAGACAATCAGAGTTTCGTAATTTATACACATATACACACACACACATATATATATATATATACTGCACCACAAATTTGTTGGTATTGTTCTAACATAGATATATATATATATATATATATATATATATATATATATATATATATATATATATATATATATATATACGTGTGCGTGTGTGTATCCATTTTAATTCTTTGAATTCTTTTGTGATTGGTAGAACAATACCAACAAATTTGTGGTGCAGCTTTAGAAATTAATATGTTGTAGAAATAATATGAACATTTATACATTAAAATTAATGACAAACATTACAAAATTGGGCTTTGTTAAATGTCGTACATTCTGACACGTGTAACTTTTGTTATCATTCTTCTAAAGCAATTCCACGTCGCAAATCTCTTTATTACGTATATTACAATTGAAATATCCAAGGGAAATTGTCAGCATCATTCATCACCTTCATCGGCTGGACTATTTTGAAAATCTTCATATTCTTTTACCATTTTTAACGAATTTTGAGGTATATCTCAGGTTTTAAGGAGACTTTTGAGGTCTTTCTGAGCTCTTTTTCTTAGTTTTTGTATATAATATATGTTGCTAAATTTCCAAAAGGTTTGTATTTGCAAATGCTTGTAACAGAAGATAAAATAGATATTAAAGTGCAGTAATGACATTTCCAATATTTATTTACAGATAAGTGTTTTTCTAGATTGTAAGTTAGTCCAAGAAAAATGATAATTCCAAAATACACTATAAGTAGAAAAGGAGTGTAAATTAATATAAAAAAAGTATTCTCATGCAAAATCGGAATGAGCGAAGGCAAAGCCGACGCCCGACCCGTGTAAAAGTACATCTATATATATACCATAAATGTGTATATATATATAAGGGCGTCGCTTTTGGCGACACGGATATAAATTGATATAGAGTGAGGATTAGACATGTGAGTGGACTCACCGCTTGCTTCCTCTCCCAGCTCTTCATCGCCGACTTGTACTTCTCGAACTCGTGGCACCAGTCCGAGTATATCTTTTGGTAGTCGTTGGATTTGGACGGAGCCGAGCACCTGTGCGCGTCGACGGTGATGTTGTAGGAGCAGAGCAAGGCGCCGCCCAGCCAGCAGTCGTACCTGCCGGCGTCCTGCTCGTTTACGCCGACGATAACCAGACCCTTCTCCGACGTCTCGATGAACTTGTCGCCGGCCACGCCGTACTTGTAGGCTATCTGATAACGGCCCTTCTCCTTGCTGTAGTGGTACCACCTGACCTCCTGGTTGGCCAGCACCTCCGGCATCTTGACGAAGCAGCCGAGGTGCACCGACTGGCCCCACGTCACCACCAGCTTGCGCTTGCCCACGCTGCTGTCGCACACGTCCGCCGTGCTGTTCGATACGTCCTGCAACAGGCTAAATGCCCACCGAACACGAACCTTAGCCTTCTTTGCTCGTAATCAGAAAACATTGTGCGCCCTACAAACTCCTCACTTTCATTCTTATTTTCTTCTCACGCTTGTTTTTCCTTTGCGCTCCTGATAAGCTTTTCATTTCAAGTCAAAATAATAAAAATAAATAAATAAACATCCGACAAAATGTTCCAAATCTTGTGTAGAGAAACCAATCACTGGCCATCCATCAGAACGCGGAATACTGAATTTGCCGCCCAAAATAAATCACGATAATTGGGTTTCCGAGTTTCATCGCGCCCGGACATTGCGGCAAAAAGTTCGTTTTCTTTTTTGATTTATATTTATATTTCCTTATCTTACGAATAATTATTCTCGGAAAGATTGATAAGTGTAAACGAATAGAGGAAAGCTCATATTTTTGTAATATTCGTTTAAAATAACTGCGAAGTCAACAAAAACATATTGGCTAATTGAATCCTATAGTCCTATTTTTTGTGAATTAACCTTAACTATAACGTACAAGAATCTTATGTTTTTAAATATTTGAAGTATTCATGGAACATTCAATTAAATTTATGAGTCTAGAAAGTTCAGTTTAAAATCAAGAATAATAAGTGTGCAAAATCATTTGATTGCACTCTAAGTAGTTTTGTAAATATAAAGAATGTTGTGAAGTTACCCAGGGGCGTAGGGTTTGCAGGCATTCGTATCCTTATCCCACCCGCAATAGGGATCGTGGACGCATCTTAGGCAATTGTCGTACCGTCGAGAGCACATGACCAAATCGATTTGCTTGATCCTATGATCAGACGACACATAGAGCGCTTTGTGTTCCCGGGATATTTCCATCGCCTGAATCGGCTCGCCGGGCGTCACGTCGAACACGTCCAACAGAATCGATTGCGATTCTCCCTCGCTGTCGATCCATTGTACGACTTTGTGAACTCGCCCGTCACCTGCAATACAAATAAACAACATACAAACTTACTACGCTATCTAAAAAGTTAAATAACTGTGTTTTATTGAAAAATTAAGTAGCGCCAGTTTTATACTATATATTTCATAAAAGTAGTTCTTTACATAGTGAGACATGTTCTTTAATTCTCAATTATGCGGGCTTCAACTTTTTCTAAGAAAAAACAAAAAACAATAAAGACAAAGAGATAATATATTAGGCACGATAGTCGGTAAAACGCAAGAAATAATGATAAACTTTCTGTTTACGCGTGTAGGTTTATTTGTTTGAATGTCGGGAGTAAATCGTGGACACGGAGCTCGAGGAGCGTGAGGCAGAGGCGTAAAATGAAGATTTGTAGGAATTGGTCGCGCGTGAGCAATAAGGAAGCAAGCGCGGCTCACACGATTTAATAAGACTCGCGTATAATAAAGACGCGAGAGCTGCGCAGGAGCGATAAAGTGTCGGCTGGGTAAAAGAAGAGGAAGAAAGGTAGGGATAGGATATAATATTATAGTATAGGTATAGGAATAGGTATAGACTTACTGGAGCCGGCGTAGTAGACGGTGTACTCGAGGTCCAGGCCGACAAAGTCGATGCGCAGCTTATCGACGACCAATCTGGTGAGCATGACGTCGCGCTTGTAGAATACCGGTTTTTCGTTCTCGTGCGAGATCGCCGAGTCCATGAGGGGATGCGACCTGATGAAGTTGAGGACGGTGTCGGGCAGGGTCTCGGTGTCGTTGACGCACTGGCCGGGCCTCGGCTCCGGCACCTTGTTCGACAACACGGGCAGCCAGGCGCTGCTGCTCGACGCCTGCTCCTTGAA
Source organism: Gastracanthus pulcherrimus (assembly GCA_949152435.1). Classification (NCBI taxonomy): domain Eukaryota; kingdom Metazoa; phylum Arthropoda; class Insecta; order Hymenoptera; family Pteromalidae; genus Gastracanthus; species Gastracanthus pulcherrimus. Next base: position 134,526,263 of record OX424575.1, on the reverse strand, counting down.
CTTGCCGCGGAACGCCTCCTGGATCGCGTCGATGTGGAACGAGCAGATGGCCGAGCCCATCAGGCCGTTCGTCGACGTCGTGAACGTCCCGTAGAAGTGCGTCTCATCGCCCGGCACTTTGTAGATGCTCTCTGGCAACAGACACAAAATACACCACAAAACTCATTTACTTTATTATACAATTATGCTTAACAAATATCACTTCAGAGATAAACATACAAGAATCCTATTGACTTTTAACTTAACATATGCTTGCATACTTACGTATTTCATTGAAGTAGAAGGGAAATTCTCCTGGTATAGAGCAATTTAGCCTCGCCTTCAGGTAGGTTGCCCAATTTTGCGAAAGAATATTCTTTCCGCCCGTGTCCCTCTTGCAGACCCGGGCTACGCGCGAGTACACGCTTTTGCCGCAGTTTATGTACTCCACAGCTGTTTCCCGGAAGAAAAAGAAGACGTGCTCGCCAATATCGAACGAACCCACGAAGTTTGGCTCTGGAAAATGAAAAATCGAATACTCGTCTATAAAATATTCTACAAATCTAACACATACTTACAATAAATTATTAAATTATCTTCTATTGATTACTATCATATTAAGTTTCAATTTAATTTAATTGGGAAAAGAGATCGTTGAGTTTGCAACGATTATTGTAATTTCTGTCCAGGGAGTACTATTGGTTTGACTTCCGTGGTAGGCCAAATCGTCTGCGTAAATGGCTGAGTGAGCGTAAACATTTTTATTCATTTACTTATATTAGCTCTCCAAATTGGTGAATCAACACTTGGATTTCTGGATTATATTTGTGGGATATTAAATATATATTTCTCAAAGTTTCGTCGAAAGCATAACAGCACTTTTAATGAATTTCACGATTGAAAACGTAAATATAACATTCTTAATATATTTTTTCTGCGTTGGTGTAGCTTTCTAAAAATTTATATGAGGAAGTTTGAGGGCAAAACGTACAGTATACAAAATTTAAGATTTTTCTGAACACCAATTCGAAAGGGATAGTAAGACTATTTATATATCATGCAGCATTGGACAAATATTTAAATGAAACGTTATAAGAAGTACCCTACTTAAATAATTCAAGTTATTATAATTGGCCAGGAGAAAACTTGCTAATTGTAAAGGTGCACATATTGTAAAGGTATATATATATAGAGTGTTTGTATTATTAGAAGCAAATAGAAGAGGCACAATGAAATGATATTAAATGACTTAAAGCATTGAAAAAAAATGGCGTTATAAGTATGTATTGGTTAATTCTGCTATATTCCATCCGGCTTTTCTCTCGGAGCTTATACAGCGAGCGGGGAATAATTTCATGCGCGTACGTGCAGTGTTTGCGTGCAGCGCGCAGCTGCAAAGCAATGTTTGTTTGTATTTCAGGGAGCCCGAGCGCGCGGGAGGAATATCGCCAAAGCAGAGACTATATAAGGTATACACAGCAGCGACTGCGTTGCGGCGAAGCGAGCGCACACTCGAATCTTCCTGGTTCCGCGCGGCGAGCTGGCAAAAACTTGGGACGGCGCGGCCGCGCGAATAATAATCCGGCAGTTTCCCTGGCCGCAAGTACTTTGCGCTCGAGCAGATATAACGACATTATTTCGCGTAGTCTACTCGCGCTGATTGTACTTTCTTCCAAGTCTCGCTCTTCGGCTTTTCTTGCGCGCGCGCGAGGATGAGAAGGAGAGAAAAGTCGAGGCTGCCCCGGTCTGATAAATGACGTAAAATGAACGGCCGGGGCTCGACGGCGCGGCGCGAAGCAATTTACACCAGGGCCAAAGTTGCCGCCCCCGCTCGCAGCAAAGTCGCTGCTGCTGCTGCTCTTGCAATGAAAGAACGGAGCGAAGGAGGCGCGGCCGCGCTAGACCCGAACAATTACTAATTACGATTCGCCGGAAAAGCGATTGTCGCGCCAACTCTCGAATCTTATTGCTCCCTTCGACAGTCTCGCGCGCACAAACTAAAGTACAAGGAAAACGACGGACCAAGAGACGCAGCGAGAAATAGCAGGACGCGACGAGCCACTTTCCACTGAAAAATAGGCAAGGGAAGAGAAGACGGAGAAGAAGAAAATTAGGCTCTTGCTTTTATTTTTCCGCCTTTGATAATTACATTTCCAGGTCTTATTCGGCTAAGAATATCTGTACCCTGATTACGTTCAGTGCAGCGAAAAATTATTGAAATTCAGAAAAAGCTCAACAGATAGAAACTCTTACGATATGGACTCTTTGAATTATATTACTCAAGAGCTTTTATTTTAAAGAATCTGATCATCTCGATGCTGCGGATTTCCTAATTAGGTCACCTACAAGATATAAACGCTTAACTAAGATATTAAAATTTAAAATTTTCAATTAAACTTTGAATAATAAATCTGAAAAAAAATTGTATAAGAAGATACAATATGTTCATTATCATTTTTTTACTATAGAAGCTCCAAAACTTATTTCAAGCTGAAAATAAAAAAAAAGAAATCCGGAGAAATACAATTACATTTAACTTGACTAATATTTAAAGTATTTTTATGGTAGTCCTACCCCTGGTAGAAATTTAAGCGATACATTAGCTAGAAATTAGATATTTTTTACAAAATCAGCTTATTTCTATTTAACGAATTAGCTAATTCACCGTCAAAAACGACTTTTTATCTAAGTTGTAGCTAATTTTTAGCTAAGTGGAAAAATAACAAGAGAAACTTTCTTATGTGATTATTTGTGATTATATTACAATGAATCTAGAACGTTTATGAAATACTCGACCTGTATTGCTCATAGTGAATAGATTAATATAGAATCTGACTGTAAATTAATCAAATAATATAGCTTTTTGAGGTTATAACACCAATATCAAACAATCCGTTTCGATTACCGACCGATAAAGAATTTTCTGTTTTGCCTACATCTTATCGACTGAGCTCTTGATTACAATCTTAACTAGAAATAAGCTAAATTAGCTAATTTCTAGCTCATTTCCAGCTAATTTTTAATTAACAAATTAGCCTAAGTATTAATAAGCTAACCAGCTAAACTGGCTAATTTTCTACCCGGGGATCGCGAGACATATTTGATAACCACTTAAAATTTATGTTATTCATATAAAAGATAATAGATACGCACAGTAAAGACTATGGAAAATAAAAACAAAAATATTCTATAGATTTCATAAGAGGAGGATGCCTATTGCTCATGGATGCTTATGTCGGTTCCAGGTAAAACGTGAAAATAGGATACCTATAATTTTTATATTTTGAGAATCTGAAACAATAAGGTTGAACGCTTCCCTGCGATTCCTTACTTACTACGGATCAGTGAGCATATTCCTTTCATTGATTAAAATCTTAATATTAGCGGGTGCTTGAAAAAGATATTAATAATTTAATACAAAACAGAAACATTTACAATCACCAAATAATTTGTGATGCTAGACTGATCGAATCAGTACCTAAAGGCATAATTTACAGTCATATCCATATTTCACGTATTTAAATTTTAATTGACGAGTGTCATTAAAAATATTTTCTCAAAATTGTTCTTTTGATTAGCGTTGACGAAAGAACTATTAGCATATATAAGTATTTTTACTCTTTTCAAGTGATTTCTGTATCGTTCACGACTAAACAATACAATGAAACAACGTACTTTATAAGACTATCCGGAAAAAGCATTGCCATGGAAAAGAAAGAGGAATTGTCTGAGCAGATGGCAAGCGAAGAAAAAGCAGCAGCTGAGAGAAAAAGAACAGTAGATAAAAAGGTCGGTGCCGAATGTTCGCTCAGACTTCCGGACGTAACTTCGCATCGTGCACACAGTAGCAACAGCAGCAGCAGCAGCTGCAGCAGCAACAGCGCGAAAACGTTCGCAGCTATACACAGACTAACGATTCGTTCTCCGGCTCATAGCTCATTCCTCTTTCTCCGTTCTGCGGACACGCACACTCACACTCACACACACACACAGCAAAATTCTGCTGTTGCTGCGGCGGCGGCGGCGGATAAACGACTTTTGCACTTTTCATTTAACGCGAGCGCAGCGCAGTAGTCGAGGCGTGCGCGTACATGAGGGGTTTTAACGAAAGTTTAATGAGCAGCCACTTGTCGCTTTACGATCCAAAGTCGTAAAGCCGCTTAAGGGTTCATCCTGGCGTGCAGGCGACACGACGCGACGCCAAGCCGCCGCGAGGCAGCCGCAGTTTCTGCGCGCGTTGCACCATCGAAATGTGAATAATTTGCGCACGGACTCACTTCCCTGTCAGACATGGAGGAAGTGGGGGAGGGGGGGGAGAGAGAGAGAGAGCCGAGTAAAAGCCTACATTCGCTCTGGCACATTATGCATATAGGACACGTATATGTATAGTGGATAAGGAGTTTAGCGCGAGCTCAGGCCTGCTTCAGCTTTTGCGAGACTATGGATTTTACACAAGTTTCCCTGAGAACTTTTAATATATAATGACCGGCAAACAAAGTCGTTTGACTGCCCTCTCGACAGCGCCAGTTTTATTCTCACTCTACGCGCTGCAGCCCCTGTTATACGTTATACATCACTGCGAACGTGTTTGGATAATAACTTTAATGCAAAGAGGTCGGCAGGCTCTTTTTTCTTCGCGCCTCGACTCTTTTATCTTCCTACTCCAGGAATGTATAATCTTATAGCTTTTCAGACTTGCAGCGGACACATAAATGCTCTCGCCTTACTTTTATCTATACATTTTGATATAAATTAGCCAATTCAAGCGTTCGCTCTGCTGCTTGCTCGCAGCTTTACGAATTATGTTCTTTTTATTTTTCTGCTTTTATAGATACGGTACTTTATTTTAATTACGTAACTTCATTTCCGAGTGGATCGCCGATCGTAGCCGTATTTATTAAATTAAAGCATTTTGAAAATCTGCGTATTGATAAAAAAACTTGTTTTGATAATAAATAATAATTTAATTTATTTTAATTTAATTTAATTTAATCTAATAATTAATAATTCCTAAACTAAACAAAATTTATTAATTTGGGAGAATCTATTACTCGTTGATGGTTTTACGTTAATATTGAAGAAACTTTATTGATCTCCACGAATTAAATATAATTAATAATAGCCGACGTTTCGGACATATATAAGTCGTCCCTTATCTAGGCTAAAAAATACAAAATACAAAATTTTAAAATAACATATAACACAAATAAAGTTAATTTAACTTCAAACCACTTCACTCACCATTGTCAATATATAATATAATATAATATAATATAATATAATATAAACCTCGAGAAATAAATATTACCCCTTCTTTGTTTATTTCAAGTTGTACATGCTGAATACAACTATTAGTATATCATATAGGCCAAGGAAGTGGCACGCAGCCGCGCGCGGCAATAGTCTCTCTCCGTATTTTATTATAGAGATTCCCCGCGCGCGAGACAGCAGCACTACACTGCACTACGTATGTATGTGCGCGTGTAGCAGAGCGACTCCCACGCACCTCCCCGCACGTCCAAACTCCCCATCGCGGAGTCGTAGTCTGTTGTCTCCTAGATCTGTTCCCTCTCCACCCGTCATTTATTCGTTTCCTAATACTTATTATTCGCACTGCCCACGGGTCTCGGGAGTCTCGCGCACTCAGTGTATCTCCTGCGGTGCAGGATGGTCTCCGCAGGTAAAACACTCAGTTGCGAGGGAATCAGAGTGAGTATTTAGTTCTGCTTTTGTTTTAGTACAGGTGTTTTTGTTACGATTTTAATTTAATTTATAAAAACTTTTTTATTACAGTTCAGTAATTGATTTAATTACTTTTATTATTTTTACCAATTTGTTCTCCACGTCCATGTAATTTATTATATTAGCAATGCTGAGCAATGTTATTTTTAAATTTAGTATTTTGTATTTTTTTAACCTAGATAAGGGACGACTTATATACATCCGAAACGTTAGCTATTATTAATTATATATGACTCGTGGAGATTAATAAAGATTCTTCAATATTAACTTTAACAAAATTTAATTTTCCTTCTAATATTAATAATACTGTTCATGATTATACAAGTTTCATTAATATATATTTCAATCAACATAGGTACAATTTAATTAATCATACAATTGTATTATATTAACGCAACTAGTTTGATGTTTGAAATGATACCCATTATATTTGTACATTATCATATTTGCGTAAATTCAAAAGATATAATGATATTTAGGGAAAGGTTTAAATAAAGAACAGAGTAAATGTATCAAATATAAGGGCATTATGGAGATTAATGTTGGAAAGCAGATAGTGAGTGTGAGCTCGTAAAATGTAAAGTTATTTACAGTGGAGTGCATAATAGCGAGGGATGTTTGAAAATACGCATGTTTACAGTGGATCGAGCTCATTGTATTCAGGAAAGTTTGCAATCTCTCTCACAGTTGAACGATTAAATCGACTGGGCGCAAGCGCTGGCGAATGGGGAAGTTTGTTTTCGTGATTCAATAGGCATCCTTCCATCACGGACGACGACGCTCTAGCAGCCCAAGTCATTCAGTGCCTCTGTGATTTATCGCGCGCGAAGGGAGGTAATCTAATTACGCCAAAGTGCACCTTTCCCGGCATTTGACAGATCCGTCGGTTGCTTCGTTATGCTTAATGCGACATTCATAGGATTCAACCGGTTCCATTCTTTTTTCTTTTTCATCAACTAATAAACTTTAATTGATTTAATTTATTATTTAAAAAAAAAAATCATTTGCGTTTTGTGTAAATGAAATTAAGAATAATTTAATTTGTTTTATTATTTTCCTGATATCTTATACATGTCGTGACATTTCAAATACTTGATTTTAATTTATCAAATATTAACATTAATTATTTAAAATTGCAAAGTGTAATTGACGTCTGAAGATTCACACTGTCATAGCTGCTTTTTACTAAATAAAATGTAAGTACAGCGAATTACCCATTTAAGATTGATCCACCTAGATCATGATGTTCTATTTAAACATTCGAACGTAGTACTCTGAAAATATTTTACTAATTTACATTTCTACATTAATCCATTACTAGCAAGAACCACTCGCTCGCTGACGCTCGCTCGCGTTTTGGAAGCCATAAAAATGTATTACCGTAATGTTTCAACAATATTTTATTCTACAATCTCTATTTTTTTATACTTGATAACTTTTTAATATTTAATAACTGAGATGATTATCTCGCACACGTACATATGTACGGAGGTACGTTAGAGGATCCACAATTATAATGTGTAGATAGTAGATAAATGCAGATGAAATATTTTAAGAGAGAGAGGAGGTAAATAAAATGTATAGAATAAGTCTGGAAGGTAATAAAAAAAATATTTTCAGAAATTATAACATAAAATGATATTTATAACGGAATTTTTCTTACACCAGTGGTAATATAATGTAGATAGATGTAGAAGATATGTGACATGATAATCTCGTTCACGTACATATATACACACTATAAAGTATCTTCGTTAGTAGTGAATAATATCAATAATTATGAAAAATCATACGCAACATCCGGTACATCTGGACTGCACCCGAAATGATCATCTCGCACAAGTGCACGTACACCCATAATAAAGAATGTTCGATAGCAGTAAATAATATCATTAATAGTGAAAAATCATACGCAGCCTCCGAGACATCTGGACCACACCCGAGATGATTATGTTGCACATGTGTACTTACACCCACTATCAGAAATTATCGATTGTAGTAAAAAATATCGATAATCGCGAAAAATCATACGCAGCATCCGGGACATCTGGACCACACCCGAGATGATCACCTCGTATACGTACACGTACACCCACCGTAAAATTATTGATAGTAGTAAAAAATATCGATAATAATGAAAAATAATACGCAGAATCTGGGACATCTGGACCACACTCTAGATGATCATCTCGCACACGTGCACGTACACCCACCATAAGAAATTATCGATAGTAGTAAAAAGTATCGATAATAGTGAAAAATCATACGCTGCATCCAGGACATCTGGAGTATGTCTGAGATTATCATCTCGTTCACGTACACGTACACCCCCCATAACAAATTATTGATAGTTGAAAAATATCGATAATAATGCGAATTGATTCGCAGAATCTAGGTATTGAAAATATCTACAAAATGAGACGTGTTGCGTTAAGATTGGATAATTAGTTTTTGAGCAAATTAAAAAACATGAGTGGTTGTGCGCATGTGCCGCGCGGGAGAGAGCAACCGAACGGCCTTTCCGAGCTACCAGCAGGAACAAAATTTTTGTTTACTTTCTTTCGTCATTCGCAAAAACTAATTATCCAATCTTATCGCAACGCATCTAATTTTATAGATATTTTCAATACCTACAGATAACACCCGCAACTTTTTTCTATCTGATAAGAAGTTTCAAAAATATAAGCATTTTTGAGTTTTTCGAATTTCTTTTGGAAAAATCATAAGTAGTTCGAGTTGGGAATTAATTTTATTTCACGGAAAACACCTTTTCTATGACGTTAATTGTCTTTGGCGACCTTGGAATTATTCCGCTTTCCATGCATAATTTGACTGTACTATTTTAGAACCATTAAAATGCGAGAGAAAAGGTGGTAATTATAATAGTTTAAACATTTTTTGTTATTTTGGGAAATAATAAAAGAAAAAAGTAATTGTTCCTCACAGAGGAAGCTTTGTGATGGTAAAAAGAAATTTTTGCTAAAAACATGTTTGAAACATGTTTTGAGACATTAGTAATAAAAATAAACTATTATTAGAAAATGTTCGTATAGATGTGTGTGTGCGTGCGTGCGTGCATGTATGTGTGTGTGTGTGCGTGCGTGCGTGCGTGCGTGCGTGCGTGCGTGCGTGCGTGCGTGCGTGTGTGTATGTGTGTGGGGGGGGGAGTGCATCTATATCTCGATTAATCCTCGGTAAAATAGAATGATCCAGGGCTCATTTGGTTTTTTCTTTAGGGGGCACAATAATAATTTTTTTGGTTTTTCGGATTAGTTTTTGTTTTTAGTGCTTTTTCGATTTTTATGTTTAAGTTTTTCATGTTTTTTGTACGTTAGAAATAATATCATCAATCCTGTGAAAATACATTTGAAAGAGCATAAAATTGCCTATCTTCTTCCGCCCGAAATGTTGGATAAGGTGTTACCTATTTTTTGTTATACACGGAAAGATTGTTTTTTGTTTAAACGGGAATTTGTCTGAAATATATGATGGAAATTTTTTTAAAGAAATTGAGGTGATTAGGATAATGGAGGAGATTATTCTTTAACATTTTTGAGCCATTTTATTTTTCTATACTTTAGAAAATCATTTTGTAAAATAATCGATTTTTCTTTGGCAAACGATAACTTTAGTAAAACGGCATTATTTCTTCTGAAAATTTGCAAAAAGGTAGCTTTTTACAATCTCTTGGTTAAGTTATTTGCTCAGATCAGGAGGATCTTTATATTGCAAGTTATTTGAAGTTATGTATTTTTTGAATTTTTTTTTGGATCGCTTATGTACCGAGAATAATGTGAAAATTTTTTTTTAAAGATTTATCGATTAGTTTTCTTTTATAATGATTTTTCTATTTTACTATATTCTCAATTTGATAGGCCAATTATTGTGATATGTTAGAAATAATATATATAAATAATAGATATTCGAGGTTGTTTTTTTTTAAATGTTTGATTGCTTATTTCTTGGGTATTACACAGTAACTATTGCCCAATGAATGCTTATTTTCTTTGTTTTTTGATGAAGATTTGAAATAAAAAAAATTTCAATATTCATCAAATCGTTTTTGTTTTATAATATTTTCTCATTTTTAAAATTTTCTTTTTCATAAAACTTTGTTTGTTGATTTCTTGTGTATTACGAGGTAATTGTTGACTAATCTCAGCGCATTTTTTACGTTTTTCAACGAAGATTTAAAATCAAGAAGAATTTTTAAGATTTATCGATTTGTTTTTGTTTTATAACGTTTTTTTATTTTTATGCTATTCATATTTTTCCACAAATATTTTTAATCACTTTTTAAGTACTTTGCTGTAATTTTTGGTAATTCAAAGTTTTCTTTTTACGAAGATTTGAAATAAAAAAAATTAATATGCATCGATTCGTTTTGTTGTAATAAATGAATAAATCCGTTGTTCATAAACTCGAACAAAATTACAAATTACGAAAAAATTTTATTTGTAGAAGTAGTATACATTTATTATATTCATAAATAAAATTTAATGAACAATAATATTATGAAAGAATTTATTATTGTCAATTGAAAAAACTTTTTAAATTTTTACTCAATTTAAATATTTTTTCATAATCTGTGCTATACTTTTGCATAGGTTCAAAAAATGTTTTATTTATTGCAGACCGTGAATTGAGATTAAACAGAGTCGAAAATATTAACTTTCGTTCATTTATAGTTGAAAATTATCTTGAATTTTTTAAAATAGATGTTGTCTAATAGGTGTGCGTAAAGAACTTTTTTTAAAAACCCTTTTTTATCACAAAAATAGGCGCTTACTACAATAACTTGTAAAAAAAATTTTAATTAAATAGTTTCAAAATGAGAGAAGACTGTAGAGCACTTTTTAGTTAATCGATATATTTTTTATGTTTTTCTTTCCAATACAATTTGTAAGGAATAAAATTTAATTGAGTTAAAACTAGGATTCACAGTTAAAACGAGTTTGAATAAACTATTTCGAATAACTAACTGGAATAATGACACTTAATGAACATTTTTAAGATTTTCATAGTTATATATAATCATCTTATCTTAAATTTATTTGTAAAAATGGTATGCATTATATTATATTTTTAAAAATATTTTAATGAACAATATTGTTTCATAATCTATGTTCTATTTTTACATAAGTTTAAATTACAAAATTTAAATATATACATATATCTCGACATATTAAAAAACAATATACTTGTCATTTTTATTTTTCACCGCAGTAGTAAATAGAATAAATAATTTCATATTGGAACAATTTATAAAGTTTGAGGAAGCTAAGTGCCAATGAATTAATTGGCAGCGGTTTTTCATCTTTATTCGACTTGGATCATTGGATAAAACCAATTATGAGTAGAAATAAGAAAAAGGATACCTCGGATATATTAGTAAATAATATTAAAATGATCCAATAAATGTTAAAAGTTCGGCGGATTTGCCCATATATTTTTAGGATGAATATCTACGTACTGGAAACAAAATTTAGAGAAACGACGTAAGTCGACTTAGGTCATTCTTTGAGCAAACGGCTGATTTGTAAAATCAAAATTTATGTTAGGTTTAGAAATGTGAAAATAATGATGTAAAAATAGCTAATGTAATAGTTGTCGTTTTGCTCATTTATCGAACAGCCAATCATTTTCCATTATCATACTTTTCAGGTTATGTACACGATTCTTCAGCGTAGGATATTATAAAGACCCTCCTAGAATAACAGAGACATGTCATCACCAACGGTCATTTGGCCACATCCTCTTGTATGCCATTTCTTAAAATCATTCTAAATGAAATATTAAAATGTACTTAGTTTATTAAGTATAAATAAATTCTTAAAATAAACAACTTTTAATTTGATATTTTTCAAATTTAAATTCTAAATTAATTTTAATTTGGCAAACTTCTCGCCTTTTACTAAACAGCCAATCATATATATTTTCATTGAATACAGGGCATGCTTACTCTATTATAAGAGGATTTTCATTTCCCTAAGAACAGTCTTTTGTAAAGCAGAAATGAAATTGTCATTTCCAAAAGAAAAATGACTTATAGAGGTATGTATAAAGCTGAGGGTAGGAAAAAAGTGTGTGATAATGTCCGAGTATCTATAGAGAGAATCCGAGAAGAACTTAAGAATGAAGAGCGGATTTCTATAGGATCATTAGATCGCGAGCGCGCGTTCTCTCCATTAATTAAAACTCAAAGTGACTTATGGAGTCAGGCGCTCAAAGGAATACAAATAGCCCGTCGCTGCGCAGTAGACTGCAGTCAGCTGATTGTCTTAAAGTGGAAACTCGATTATCCCGAGCTGCAGCTCCACGAGCGAGTCAGTCTCTCGCGAGGTGCCGTCGAGCTAAGAAACGTCGGCGGGTACGCGACACTTGCGGAATATGTCGAGGAGGAGGAGGAGGAGGAGGAGGAGGAGGAGGAGGAGGTGAGGGCTCGCGTGTGCGCGGCCCCGTGAAAGTGGCTGCTGGCCTCTCTTCTCATCAGCTACTTATTCAGAGCCTGTTAACTCTGTCCCTTCCGGCCCCAATCCCCCATCCCGTTTCTCTCTGGCGCAGCTGGATGCGCGCGTATACAGAGTGTCGCGACTTAGAGGCTCCATTGTTGCAGAGCTTGTCGAGGGCTGGAGAGGGCCTCCAAGTGCGCATTTAATCAGCGCCCCATGCGCGCGAGCTTAGCAGGCTCGATCTTGATCTGTGCGCCGTTACTGCGCGATGCTCGCGCGTTCGCCAGACGCCAACAGCTGAGTCGCGAGATTGAATTAAACGACGAAACAAATGGCTAATCATGCGTCCCTCGTCACGCCCCCTGTACTCGTGAAACCTCGCTATATACCCACTCGTAAAGTGCTGCTCCTCCGAACTTCTTGGATTTTCGGAAGCGCGTACGGTTGTTGACTTGCCGACTTGCGCCTCGAGCTTTCAACGATCTGCTCGCGCGAGGGTGTCACCCGCTAAATTTATTTTCGGGCGCTAGAATATATGGCCTTGCATCCTGGCTAATTGGAATTTCTGCCCGATTTTTTTCCCTCTCGTAACATTTTACTTGATTACACTTTACGCGCAGGTTCTTTTGTTTTTAAGGCTCGGCGCCGTGACTCGTGACTCGTGAGCCGTGAGCCGTGAGCCGTGAGCCGTGAGCCGTGAGCCGTGAGCCGCCCTTTGTCTCGAGTTTGCAACTTATGAAATCAGTCTGACTAGCATTTTCCACTGAATATGTTTCCGCATTTCCTCCGTGAATCAAGGGCATTACGCAAATCGTACTTTCATCTCGTGAAAGTTGATACTTTTTGCTGCCGAGTCGTGCGACGGGAGCGTGCAGGAAAATTGGCGAAAAGCAATTAGAGAAGAAAGAACGGCCGCGGCGTGGCTAGAAGTAAAAAAAAAAGGAAGGCCGAGACGAAATAGGGAGGTGCGGAGGTTAGGTAAAGCGCAGGAGGTAATTACCGCGTCAAAACAATCAAAGTCAGGGGCGGCGGAGGAAGAATGGTCGGAAATTAGAGAAATCTCCAGCCGGGGCATTAGAGCTAGTCGAGGGGGTGGGCTGATTAACCTTAGCCGCGGCCGCGCTGTGTCTCTTTCTCCCGCGAGACTTGAAGGAGCTCTCGTGGATGACGGCGCCGGGCCCGACTTTAACTTCTTCGTATATAGTGGAGGAGTAGAGAGGAGAGGAGAGGCGCTCTCTCGAATGGGACGTTTAGTCAGGGATCCTGGGTGGTGTTATTTTATTACCGAGCGCTCTTTCTCCCGTCTCCCTAGATTCTCTCTTTTTCACTGGCGCGCTATCGTTTCCCGCGCGCGAACCCCTTGGCCGGCGTATATATTTCATCCGAGGCCCCCCTTTATACCGTCTAGCGTCCTCCTCGGGAAATAGGCGGCCCCTAGCGACGGTACTTACTGCTTCGCTCGCCTCTCCGCGCCTTCGAGCTTATACTTCGGCTCGGTAATCTTCCGAGTCGTCGTTGCGCAATACCGACGGCGCACTGAAATTTTAACGCTTTGCGTATAGCTCCAGCTGTCTCGCGGTATCAAGTACGCCGGAGAGCTAGGGAAGCTCAGCGACCGTACTCTTCGAGCTAGAGCATGCCAGCATTGCCAGCCACTCTTTGGATTCAATCACCGCCGGCAAAACATACGTACCTATTGCTCTCGACTGACTTCTGCTTTTTATGCCGCCATCCAACTTTTACGAATATTCATCACGTTCTTTTATGAAACGACCACCCGGCTCAATCGCTCAGTATATTATTTGTTTTTGTTAACAATTACACTTGTATATATATATATATATATATATATATATATATATATATATATATATATATATATATATATATATATATATATATATATATATTATGTATATAATTAAATTTGTATTCATCCTTTTATAATCTTCATGGGAAAATTGAAATATTTGTTGGGGAAAAAAGTCTTTTAATATTTACCTTGAATGAGTTTTGTATCTTTCAAGCAGTAAGACAAAAAGGCTATATAGTGAAGTCCAACTTAAGAGATGGTCTGATAGGATTGTGAAGTGTCGCTGGGGATATTGAGCAGAAGGAATTCAGCTGATAGGAAAGATGAGCTAGGGCTCATGGAAAATACGAGAGGTGTACTCACTGTCCAGCCACTTGGAGTCGTATTTGAGTGTCCTCTTGAAGCTGTAGGCCTTGCGGCCGGTGGTGAAGTTGAGGAGATCAGTGCGAAAGATGACGGTGTCGGCCTTGGTGAACTCGGCGTTGGTGCCCGAGTAGAGGGCTGGCAGGTCTCCCGGATTGCCCTTCTCAACCCAGACAGCCGTCGAATTGTCCGCGGGATCGTAGGGGCACTTGGCAATGCCCATGCCCACGCCCGGCACGTACTCGTGCCGCGACAAGTGAGTCAGATTGTTCTGTAAATAAAAGATGATTTTCCACTTTTAGAATTGACGGACGATGCGCGCGAACGCGCGCGGATGCGCAGATGCATAATACACGACTTTCCGAATAATTTGCCCGCAAATGCTTCTACGACGATTACACGCCGCGAAAAGACTCTCTCTCTCTCTCTCTCTCTCTCTCTCTATCTCTATCTATCTATCTAGCTATCTAGCTATCTCTCTCATGCCGCTCACTATTTGCGACCGATGCTCGCGTGAATAAGTAAAACTCGGGCGATCGACGATGCAGCAGCGGCGCTAAAAGCTGCATTTATCATTCAAGCCTGACTCTGGCACGGAATTTTCATTCAGCAACTTAAAAATCTTTTTTACTCTACACGTGTCTACTCGATCTCATATAACTTTATCTTTTAATTGAATATTTTGAAATACACTTTTAGTTTGCACTTTTTATTTATGCATAATCGACTTGGAGCTTTTTTCTTTCTCCAAGTAAAATAACAAATGTTGCATTTAGAAGTGCAGTAATTCAGTCATAAAACTTTCACTGCGAGTGATCTATTCTTAATTCAGTTTCAAATTCTAAACTCCATGGCTCTTCCGACAATTCTCATCCAATTACAACAAGTCTTGCAAATACGTTTGACCATGTAGTATATAATATAAGGTACAACTTACTGATTAAAATAGCATAATTAGCATAATTATTCTTATTGGAAAAAATATATACAAAATGTCAATATTGCCACAAATTACGTAAAACATGATGAAATGAACAGGCCATCCGAAATTCGTAGATTGATTGCGCAAGTAAATGCTGAACAAAATGGGAAGTCGAACGTAAAGTGTAACTACCAGGGCGCTGCGCTGGCTCTACCTATAGTACTCGGGACGGAAATCGCGGAGCGTCCGTATATAGGCGCGGAGCTGCTACAAATACAGCACATGCCCATAACGGAGCAGTGGCAGCTCGGCTCCGAGGAAGAGCGAGGCGTCGTTAAGAGAGGTCTATTGTGCATTTGGGACTCGTAATCTTTAAATATCACGCGGCTCGTATATTCTTCGGTGTCGTTACACGGGTACTTAAACGCACGAATGACTGCGTAGTTCGTGTCGGCTAGATAAATCTTGTTTGCCGCGCAGCGGAAGGAAGCGAGAGGCGAGCCACGATAAATACTTACGTAGATCACCCAGTCCTTCGGTGAATGAGCGTTCGTACCGCATAGATACAGCCGGTTCCCGTCCTCCATTGGCTGTATCACTCTTATGTGATTCCTGCAGTCAAAGTGCTGAAAAATATACGTTAAACATTCATTTTTACTTTTTTCACTTCACACTTATTTCTCTACTTTTTGCCAAATTTTTCATTGCATAATCAGCTTATGCTGCAATTCATTAGCGTTGGATTGATTAGCGCGATATTCTATTTGAGTAATCAGAAAAGAACATGAAATGCTCATTTTCTATGGACTATTAAATATGGAATCCATTAATGTATATAGCAGCCGATAGGTTAAATTTGTATGATAATTTTAACCCTGTATACCAAATATTCCAAGAAAGCAATAATAGGGATTAATCGGCAATAAATAAGAATTACAACGGAAAACTAATTTTAAAAGGTAATTTTAATTTTTTAATTAGAATATTCGATTAATATCCTTAAATTAAATATATGAAAGTTTTGCATATTTTATTATATACGTTATTACTGCATTTGAAATTAAAATTTGTAATGCGGTTTTAATGACTAAACCACTAAAGTTCATGTTTTGTAGATTTGTGTATATTTACGTACCTCTGATTTGCCTTTTGACACACAGTTAGCCACGTTGCTCGGTTCCAAGTTAAGGGCGTCCCTCTGCAAAAGAGAAGCAGAAAGAGGAAAGCCAATTAGAACATTAAATTTTTAATTTCGTGCGTTTAATCTCGAAAGCGCAACAGCGCCATCCACATTTTTTGTCATTTCCACACTCTCGCATTCTCACATTCTTTCCGGATCCGTCTCCCCAGCCGCCGCCGCCATCGCCCTCCACCTTCTACTCTCACTCCTCTATTCATTTCTTTCTCACATTTAATTTTCAAGTCCCAAAGGCCAGCGACGACGGCGTGGCCCGAGTGTATCAAAAATGTCTGCAGCTGCTGTTGCTGCTGTTGCTGCTCCGCTCCCTCGTCGAGCGTTATGCAAGAAAAAGACAGCGGAAAATACGAGTCCGACACAGAGTCTCTGTATGCAGAGAGAAAAAAGGTACCAAAAAAGTCGGCGCCATTTCATCTAAAAGGTTCCGCAATCAGAGAGAAATAAGGTCAACGCGTTTCATGCGAGACATATGAGTGCGCGCTCACTTGCGCACAACTGAGCAATAGGTGTATTAGCACCCCGTGATGAGCAGCAGGCAGCAACACGGACTCTTAAGCATCTTTTCACCTTATTTTACCTAGATACACGTTCCAGAGCTCTCGAGGTTTGAAAAAGATGCAGACTACGCAAAAGGAAGTGTATGTGCTGTTTTTTCCTCAAGGATATTCACCAACGCCAACGAAATTCATAATTTGAAACGTGAGCTCGAACATAATGTTAATGAGATTTTTTATATGAAAATAATGCGCACTACGCCGAATTTTTTATCTGCTTTCTCGGTTCAGAATTTTAATTATTTTCTTATTATGATATCCATAGAAACAGGACTAAAAGTAGACTTAGTATATAGTAGGATGAGGTACTCAATAGCTGAGCCCATGATGTATTTATTTAGAAAGTTATAAGACCATATCGAAATTTACATCGATACAAAAGTAATTTATATTAAAAAATACTATTTCGTCGAGTTAGTAGGAAATGTTATATTGGGGTTGTTACTAGGTTTTATTCTGTGAAGAACAGCTCATTTGAGATTTCTTGAAAAATACTATCACTATGTAGATTGGAAAAAGTGAGAGTTTTCGTAGGAGACTCCTGCGAAGAAATATGTCTATTGGAATTTTTCGTGAAAAGCTTGAGTTATCAAGGATTTGGGTAATAAACAACCTGGATTTGAATGTTCCCATAAACTGAATTTAAAGAAGCCCATGCATCGGCTGAGCTAGCTGGGGTAGCAGTCATTTCAGGAGATTACGCGCTCGAGCGGCAAATGAATAGAGTGATCTTTCCCGCGGACAATCGACTAAGCCGCGTAGTAAAAGCGGAGTCCGAGCCGGCCATTGTCGGGCATGCGAGGAGAGGCCGCGCCCGCGCGGACTGCACGCGTCCCATCTCGAGGCGAAGGCCCCGCGATGCCGGACGAGCCATTCGCCGTGTTATTGTGCCATTGCTCGAGCGCCATTTCCAGGGCGCATCGGCGCACGCCTTGATTAGGTGCTTGGCGCCAGTTTTCTCTCGGCGCCGTTTTATTCCTGCGTCAACGAGCGCTTTTACACTGCGAAACGAGCTCGTCGGCGTCGCAGCTCGCCAGAACGCGCCTTTTCATTTATACTTATATATACATTACGTCGGCGGCTGCGTCCGTATCGTGCGTCGTATCGGAGCAGCACTTTGCGGCACCGTTTCATCAGGCCGCGTGATAATTAAGTTCGAGGCGCTCCTCGTCGTCGTCGGCGGCGGCTCTTTCAGAGCGCAAGCCGCAAGCTCTGCTACAGCCGAGTACTTGTCATGGAGCTCGAGTGCGAGGAAAGTAGTGCAAGCCACGCCGCGCCGCTGTTGCTTTGAGCCAGCTTGGCGCCTCCGATAATGCATGCACGGAATCTTCGCGCGTCTGGAGACCCGCGTTACATATGCCTCGGCTCGCCCAGACTCACATTTTCTTCTGGCGCTCTATTATGCCCGAGTGCCTTATTTTTCCTTAATCTTGAAAATAAAATATCAGCCGAGATTTTTTGCGATTTGAATATCACGCAGAGTGAAAATGAACTGTTCAAAGTCACAAGATTTTTTTCCTATTGTTAAGCCAAAATTTCGAGATGAAACTTATAAAATAAATGAACCGTACTATCATTAAATTTACACTGCAGCTTGACTTTGTAAAAAGTAATGAGATTCTTGTCAAGCACGCTTTTTTGTCTCTCATGATTACGTAAGAGAAAAGATAAAACTTCAACTGAAAGAGAATTCAATAATACGTTCAGTATTATTGAATTTTCTGAGCATACTAGACTTTGTCGTTATTTGCTATTCGTTAAAAAAGACTGGAAAAAATGAAAGGATTTCGCATATATTATAGGAAAAGCATAAGATTTCCTAGTGCTTTTTAATTTTTTTAATCGATTAATTTGCTCAATCGGATTTCAAAAAATCTAATTATAAAGTCGCGACAAATTATGAAACGAGATTTGGCTTATAGCGTTAGTGCGTTAGTGAGGAAACGTTATCGCGTAAGCAGATTAGCCAAGATTATCTGAAAAATAAATTTAGCATCTCCATTTGAGGATGTACCTAGAAGAAGATTAAAATCAAGCAAATCCGCAAAGCAGGAAAAAGAGAATCACAAGAACGCGCAGAGGGGGCTTACTCAATAAAAAAATTCACAGTACAGTCCTTTAACTGGCAATAGTAGACGCAGGAAAAAAGACGAGTGGCGCAAAAAAGGAGAGCGCGAGCAGGTTGGGCATGAAATTCCACTTTCCCGTTATTAAATCCGCAGTAGCTAGCGGGCGTGGACGACGAACGTAATTAGAAAACATTCCAATCCGCGATAACGCGGGTAGTTCGCGCGGACTATACGTACGCTCGGCTTGTCCGCATCCGCAGCGGCGGCGACGGCGGCAGCAGCAGCATCCCTTTGAGGATGGGCTTTCTCATTCCGTGGCTGAAAATGCGGAGGCGCCGCTGCAGTCGGGCCGAGAATCCAAAGTGCCGGGAGTTGCTGCAGCCGTCGACGGCGCGCATGATTAACGCGCAAACGAGTCTGGCAAAGTGTGCGCGCGGGAGAGCAACATGACAACCACTGCTTTATTTCTCTCTCTATCTCTCTCTTGCTC
This sequence comes from Gastracanthus pulcherrimus, assembly GCA_949152435.1. Taxonomy (NCBI): domain Eukaryota; kingdom Metazoa; phylum Arthropoda; class Insecta; order Hymenoptera; family Pteromalidae; genus Gastracanthus; species Gastracanthus pulcherrimus. The sequence continues at coordinate 134,506,681 of OX424575.1, read as the reverse complement.
TCTCTCTCTCTCTCATCCTCTCTATCTGCGGCTCGTCATCGTCCCAGGCCGGAGAGACTCTTGCGTTATACTCCCCATTCTCCTCTGCACCCAACGCCGCGGAGTTTAATCAAGCAACCGCGCGCTCCATATAAAGTACATGCCGAAAGTCGAGGTGTTCGCGAGCTGCTGAGCTTTCAATGGACTGCCATTGCCGCTGCTGCTGCTGCTGCTGCTGCTGCTGCTGCTGCTGCTGCTGAAACTGCTGTTCACAGAGATAGAACGAGACAAACAGACAGAATAACTACCGCCCCTGCCGCCGCCGATTTCGAGACGAGGTGCAGCTTCTTCTTCTTCTTCGCGACAAGATGTAGTTCGCCTGAATAGTGATTACTCGCACATGGATGCGGAATTTCGCATAATCAGGCTTCTCCTCCTACTTCTCTATCTCTTTTATCTCTCTTTCCCTATCTCTGTGTGCGTTTTCTATTTCTGCGATTCCGTAGTCACGAGTTCGTTTTCTCATTTTTAACGCCGCGATTGCATTCAGCGAGCCGATAAACCCCCGACCGATTCTTTTATACCTTGCTTGCTTTTTCCTTTTCTTTCCTCCAACTCGCTCTTTCTCTGCGCTTTTTTGCATGGATATTAAAATTATCCATTATCGGCTTGGTGCGCATCTTCGCAATTTTCTTTCAACGCATATCAACGCGAGTGGATAAACGTTGAACCGAGGAAAGCAGTAAAACCTTGGAATTCGATTAAAGCGCGTGTTTCAATTTATGAGACTGTCAACGGAATGCTAAGTTTTTTAGCGGAATTTAAAGTATGATTCGAGAACAACAATTCTTGCGCATACATTGATGTTTTTACTGCACATAAATGAAATATTTCTCCCGTTTAGGAATTCAATCGAGAGCACAATGCATAAATTATAATTCCAAAACGAGCAAAATGCTTTCAGAAATGCAATTCCTTCGTTATCTTATTCGCGTAATTTTGCCAAATGAATTTATGCGATATCGTTGGAAAATCGATAATTCCACAATACACGTACAATGAAAATCCATTGAAAGTAAGTGCATGCTAAATCCTGGGGTAAAATAATTATGTACGCATTCGGTTGAAAGAGATACATTTTTGCATGGAAATTCGCTGAGTTATCGGATTTGGAGAGACTCTGCAGTGATGGAAAGAGATATTGTTACGACAAGTGAAACATGCGTCTGCTTCGTAGATCGCACAAAGGCACGAAGAGCAATAAGAAGAAGCAGCACAGCATCATAAGGCAAGGTAGAAGAGAATGAGTAGAAGTAGAAGAAGAAGAAGAAGAAGAAGAAGAAGTCGTCGAGGCAGGCCGACTATATAACGACGGCATTTTGCTTTCTCACAAGATCTGCGCTCCCTCCGCGATATGCAAGCTCCGCGATTTCACCTCATCTCTCTCTCTCTCTCTCTCTCTCTTTCCATCTTAACCTCCCTTTCTCCAATTTCTCAGCCAGCGCAGCAACAGCATCAGCATCAGCAGTACTGATGCTGATTTTCCTCTTTCCCGATTTTGCCTTTAAAGGCCTTATATTACGGCAGCAGCGGCGGCGACGAAAACCGGATTCCGCGACGGGAGCTTTACGGTGCACAAGAGATATTTCTGTTTAATAGTCGGTGTGCCGCCGCTGCAACAGCAGCAGTAATGGAAACGGGCACATGCGAGTATAGTCCTGCCGCTGCAGCTCTCCGCCTGATTTGCGTGCCGTCGAAAATGCCTCCGCAGCTGTAAACTTAATGGCCAGCGCGCCCCACGTAATAATAATCCTCGGCTGTTACTGTCATTTGCTGAAGTACTGCAGTTGTAAAAAGAGACATAATCCAAGTTTTCTATTGCCCGCGCGCTTTTCGAATAGTGCATCAGCTAGCCGCCCCTGCGCGCCCCACGGCTTTTACCCTATCGCTACCGCGTCGCTACTACTACTACTCGCGTTATTTTCACAAAGTGCATTTCCTTAATTGTCCTTGCGAACCTCTCTCTTTGACATTCAAACTTTTGCAAATTTTGCGAAAATTTTACGACCCGAGCGCCAATTCCGCGATCGACTTAATGCTTTCACTCGTACCTCACAAATTTACTGCAATTAGCTTAAGTTATTTTTTTTTCATATTTATCACGACAAATTCATGTACAAACTAATTGAGAAAAGTACTTTACTTTTTGCATAACATTTATCCTCAATATATTAAAGTTTGGACGCTAAAAAGTTTTATAAAATAAGATATGACAAATTTTACGGCAATTTTTAATAGGCAGCTTTATCGAATAATGAAGTTCACTTTACTCTGCATCTAAAGCTAGTAGTGCCGAGTATTATATAGTAAAAAAGTTCAAATGGCAGTATATAACAAGTGAGCTAAGAGGTTGTAAAAGAAAATACAGTACAAGTTTCAATCCCGGATTGGGTAATCTGCAGGGAGGAAGTCGTAAGCTCAACATTAGCCTAAAACGTTGAGCTAGTAACATTTAGCGAATGAACATGAATAAAGGTAAAGAATTTGAGAAGGGCAAGAAAATGCTTCAATAAACGGGATAAGATAATTTGATTGAGCGCACAAAGCGATATCAGCAGTGTGTATTATTTAAAATGGTCTTGATACAATTCATTAAAAGAAAAGGGAACATCAAATAATAAAGTAAATTGAGGCACTCATGTCCTAATTGCATATGCATGAAGGGCTCGCGTAGACATGCGTAGCGCAGAGTGGTAAGGTGAGCGAGTTAGTTTTAATTACTGCTGAAGCGACGGCCGGCACTACCTTGTACATATGCGACATATAGCTAGGGCGGTTTACAGGTTGACGCGGCGCAAACAGTCAGCGGCGCGGCAGTCGCTGCTAATTCCTCATTATCAATCCTTCAAGGTATGCGCGATGCGTGAAAAGGGTAGGGAGCCGTTAAATGATTCCGCCTAACCAGTGCACTTTAGCGGCGCCAGAGCCATGTACATACGCGCGCGTATAACACGTAAGCGCAACATGACGCCGTGCGCGACGAGACGGCTGCATCTGGGAATTTTCGCAGTGCGCGCCGAGCGAGAAAGAGGAAGACTACCTAATCCCTCGGGCGGGCGCTCGGCTGTGCCGCTACACTCTTGCGTTTGTACTCGACGCCGCGAATCAGAAATCGCGTGGAAATGACATCTCGCTGATTCGAGGCTATTAATTTCGAGTGCTAGCTCGCGGGCGCACGCCCTTATATTGACGCTGTTGCTGACTGCGTGCGCGAGCTTCGAAACGTCGCGTCGCGTTGCTAACCGCGTTTCACCTTTCACATGATCTTTTTAAGCAGCTCCGCGCAACAACACTGACAATGCTCAAATATTACCTACGTTCGCACCTTGCTTTTCCATTTGCTCAATTTCCATTCGACGTATATTTTTCGATAAATTTCAATAAATCTGGGAAATATATATTTTTCTATGACTTTTAGATGAGTTTGAAAATTTAGCAAATTCAAATAAAGGATCATTTCAATATTGCTGCTCATAATTGCACAAATCAAATCATTGGTAAAAATTAATTACTACTTATTCACTTGACGTAAATAAACGTCTATTGGTAAACTTCTATTGTTTTATTAAAAGAAAGCATCTTATGTATATGCAGAGTATGAATAAAATACGACCGAGAGGGAAATTAATATTTTAGAAACGAATGCAGGACAAACTGGCGAGGTTTAATTCAATCCCGAACAGCCAGCTAATTAATCAGACTGCAGTTGTGCAGCGGGGCAATAAATGTGTGCCTCCTCGTCTCCTCCCACTTAATTTACGAGTTAAAGTCTGGAGGAGAGTGCCGAGGAGAGAGAAACCGAATGGGCCAAAAAACACATACACGCAGTGGAATTTGAAGGGTGAAAAGTGGGAGAAAGTGCGATAAAAAGTAGGTGGAAAAAAGAAAAGCATGAAAAATGAGCGACGTACGTGCGGGGGCGGTAGCGGGTAGGGGAGGGTTAGAGAGCCAGCAAGAGCGACAGCGGAGCCCCGAGAGGGAGAAAAGGCAGAGCGGGGACATCGCTTTCTTTCTCGCTCGTACAATTTACCCTGATAAAATATTGAGGCCGAAAAACTGCGGGTCTGTCTCCCTGGGGTAACGACACCCCCTCCCGGAGCATCGGTGGGGGAACGCAGCAGCGGTAACAGCAGTAGCAGTAGCAGCACAGCAGCACAGCAGCGCAGCAGCAGGCGCCGCCGCCGTTGCTGAAAAATGCAGGAGCTACCACCGCGAGCGCGCGCGCGCCCCTTTTTATCTCATCAAATAGTAATGAGCACCGGGCGCGCGACTCCGAACTGCTGCTACCTGCCTGCGCGCCCAACGCCACTTGTGCTGTGCTGCGCTCTCCCTCTCTCTTGGTCGCGACTCTAACGACCCTGTCGCTTTGCCGCCAAATTTCGCGCGCGACAGCGCCTCGCAAACCCCAGCTGAAAGAGAGTCGCAAAGAGGAGACTAGACAAAAATTACCCCCAAATGACGCGCTTCGATGGGCGACGAAGGCGACTTTTTCGCCTTGTTGCTGCTCCGAGCAACCTGTAGATACTACACGCCTTTTCCCGGACATTTTTCGGCTTCGAGGCGCATTTGCGCATGCTCTTGTCATTCAAGCGCATAGCAACTACAAATACGCATTTCGGTTAAAAAACACTATATTCATGTAATATTAGTCTTATATTGTGCATCACGAGCCAAGCAACGTATTCTTCGTGTGATCGTATGTTATATTATTGTTGTAGTAACAATAGGGCTACACAATGACGAAATGTTGGTACATAATATCGTCAAGTAAATAATGCGTCAATTCCTACGAAAATTAAAACAAAATTAAATTAACATGATGTCTTAACTTGATGAGTATACTCATAGTATCATTGTTCTCTTGAGCAGATCGTAAGAAGTGGGTGAATAACGCTATATAATGAATAATATTAGTATTACTGTCGTAGAAATAATTTCTCTTTTTCTTTCATATAAATACGCAGCAGTACTCGCAATAGTAATTGCTACATTTAAAGACTTCGACAACTTTAGTGCTGAATGTTTTATTTGAAAAAGCAAATAAATGGGGTACTTTCAATTAATATTTATATTCGTATATATAGTAAGAGTGACTTCTTTCTTAATTGAATTCTTGTATAGAAAAAAGTTTCATTTGAAAGTCGCCATGAATCGTTCTCTGGAAGGGTGTAATAAATTTCGATTGAAAGCAGTATTTTTTTAAAGCTTCTTAAAAAAGAGAGATAAAAAATATTTTCATCGAAATCCGTGCACAGCTGAATCCTTGGTCGTTCCTGGTTCGCATTTTTTCTGCCAGTCAATCTGCATTCAATATTGATTCCAATCCGATATCGCGGAACTTCAATTTCTGTGATTTACTCCTTACGCACTGTCCACAGTACTAGGATTTCATTTGGAGGTTCACGTTGATTGACGTCTCTCATGCCGAAAAGAGAGAGAAAAAGAGGCAACGCGCAGCAAAAACGTGCAAGACAAAATGTGTTATTTATTTTCTCTTTCTCCTATAATCCCTTTGTACGTCGATTGTCGATAAAATTCGCCTCAGACTTGCGTTGAAGTGTACATATAGTTATACTTATCAAGAGAAATAAACGGAAATTCGTTTCAAACTACGCAGTGTCTGTGTTTTCATTTTAACTTTTGATACTTCAAGTAACTAATAAAAAATCTATAATTATAACAGAATTGGATAAATCATTTATATTATAAATTATTAATATATCGAGGAAGTCTTTGATTAAAATTTAATCTTAGTATAGCGGTACTCGATCGGAAACACTAATAAGATAAATATTGAGTGACTGCAGTGAATAAAATGTTCATATATATCAGCGTTTCATATAAAATTCGAAGTCTGTAACAGTTTGAGAATATATAATTATAAACTAGCGAAGTGCGAGAGAGAGAGAGAGAGAGAGAGAGAGAGAGAGAGAGAGAGAGAGAGAGAGAGAGACAATGAAAAAACGCAAAGAGAAGAACAAGAGTTGCCGCTGCCGATGACGAAGTGAAGGACGATGCAGTGGAGAAGACTAGGACGACGAGGACGAGCCCTGGGAGTTAAGCAAAGAGAAGCACGGCAAAGCAAAGGCGAGAGAATTAACGCGACGATAAACACGAGTCGAGATGGTAATTAAAGAGTTAAGCCATAAAGTGAGAAAAGAGGGAGGAGGTAGGTAGGTAGGCAGTGGCGGCGCGGCCCCGCACGAAGGACTTTGAACAAGTGCTTCGCGCGCCCAACTGGGAGGTTGCAGCAGCAGCAGCAACTCAGCGAGAAACAGCAGAAAGCCCCGAGAGAGAGAGAGAGAGAGAGAGAGAGAGAGAGAGAGAGAGAGAGAGAGAGAGAGAGAGAGAGAGAGAGGGGGGAGTTGACAGTCGCGCGAGTGCTAGCTGCTCGCTCGTATAATACGAGAGTTTCGTTGTCTCCAATTACCGAGGTTGTTAAGAATCTTGGCACTATGGCACTCGCCAAGCTATATCTTGCGAATCTACGCGCATCTCACTCTGTTTGGGCCTAGGCTTGCGCAACGCCGCCGCCGCCGCCGCCGCTCCCGATGTTTTCTCGAATTCAGCTTAACGCTGGCGCACTCATGAAGCCGATTGTCGAGGTAGAGAGAGCGAGAGAAGAGTAACGAGGGAGTCGTCGCGCGCTAGCTAACGCTCCAAACTTTACGCCAACTACGACAGACATGTTGCTTGCTTGCTTGCTTGCTTGCTTGCTTGCTAGCTAGCTGCTTTCACCGGAGAGACGACTACTTAGTTGTCGCTCACAGCGCGCAAATCACATCAACTCTCTTATTATAATTGTATTTTCAACCAGCTCAAACAAAAATCTATCAAACTCATATATAAGCATGTCGCTACTTTACTAACTCTATTCAGCTTTATGCTTTTAACGCGACTATCTCTTTTATTGTTTTACTAGTCAGTAGCGTAATAGAATAATGTTATATCATCATGTTAACTCTCAATATTTGACGGAAAATTTTACCTACAATAGTATTCAACATTCTTCAAAATTATCAGGATATTTCACTTACGCCAAAAAACAAAATTCTTACTAACTGAGTGAAATTCACCCTCGTAGAAACGTTGACGAGTTTATCACGAGTAAACTTATTAACTCCTTAAATGGTAAAGAAAATTTGACGAAATGGGCAAAAAGTGTTCAGCCAGAGCAGCAAAAAATAATGTCTTGAACACAACATTTATGTTTTTTGACATTGACAATTTCATATTGACATTTCAAAATTCGATTGGTGGATCCAATATGGCGGACGAAAAATAGAAAAATACTTTAATTGAGCTAAAGACGATTGATAAGGGATTATTAAGGTCACTGAATTTAAATCTCGTAATAAAATTTCAAAATTCAAAATGGCAGATCCAACTGATGGTAAAAAATAGGAAAATATTTAAAATAATTTAAGAATAATTAATACGCGGTTTTAAAGCTCACTCAATTCAAATTGGTGAAATTTCGTATTTAATAAAAAAGAGAATAACAGATTCAGTATGCTGGCCAAGAAAGCTGGAAAATATTTTAATTGAATTAAGAACCGTTAATAAGGGATTTTTGGGTGGGACTCTAAATAACAAAAAATTAAGAATAAATAATACTTTGAAAATCAAAATAACGAAAATTTAAAACTACGAATTGCAAAAATATAAACGAACAAACTTCCGAAACTTAAACAACGAAAAATTTTAATAACGAAAACATAATTACAAAAAATAATACTGCATAAATCAAATCAACGAAAAACCAAAATTACTAATTGCAAAATTCAGATGAACAAAACTCCGAAAAATGAAAACCGATTATTGATTTTAAATGGTCGATTTTTATGTTTCGGAGTTTTCATTATCTGAAGTTTGCAATTCGTAATTTTGGTTTTCCGTTGCTTAAACTTTCGTAGTTTTATTTGTCGTAATTTTGTCTTACGTCAATACAGTTTTTCTTTCTTTAAGTTTCGGAATTTCGTCTGTCTATATTTTTGTAATTCGTTGTTTTAATTTTTCGTTATTTTGATATTCAAAGTTTTATTTATTCGTAATTTTGTTTTTTCGTTATTTAGAGCCCCGCGCAGTTTCTAGCAGGTTTATTAAAAAGAGGATTAAATATATTGGAACAACTATTTACGTTTGAGGCGTTAAAATATCATTATACAGATCTAAAAAGCCAATATCTTGCATCAACTAGTATAACTAGGAGAAAAAAATTAACTATACCTAAAAATAGCAAAAGGGTTAGCGACAAAAATAGTTTTAAAAAAGCAATTACAACTTTTAACAATTTACAAAATGAGTTTAAAACTTTAAATGTAACTAAAAATTCTCATAAAAAGTTGCTAAAAGATTGGATAAGATCTAATTAAGAAGTGCTGTGATACAAAATTACTGTTTTGTATATAATTTATCGCTTTATATAAAAATACGAAAATTGTTAAAAAACTAAAATTTTATATGCTTAGTTTTTAAGTCAGTTTTAGTTTTAAGTTAGTATTAAGTATATATATATTTTTTTTTATTTAATATTTTGTATAATTTTTTTTTGTGTTATGTCTTAATACTAGACATGCGTATAGGTAAGTAAGTTTACCTCTGCAGGGTTTTGCAGTTTGTATATAAACTGTATCTCTTTCTGGTTTTCAATAAATAAATAATATTTTCAGTGCGCAAAATCGAACTTTGCGCACGCTGTGTAGAAACATATCGTAATCAACACATGTGCTCAGGTGGAACTCGACTCGTATGATTGTCCCTCGAGCGAAGCAAGCTATGATTTAAAATAAAAAATTTACTATTCGCTGCGTGACTGTTGACTAAGCTTGTGAATTTATTCGCTCTAAAGGCAATTGGTTTTATTTTTTCTTATGAGATATTAAGATTTGACACATCATTTATAAACGTGAATAACACTATTTTTTCTACATACCTAACTTGGCAATGATTTTTTTCTTAGCCTATAGAAGAAAAGATTTTAACTTTTGAATAGATCTCTCATGCTTTAGTCTATATCTATTTAATATATCCCTTACATGATCACCATCTTATAAATCAATAAGTCCTTAGAAAATCCAAGAGATGGCGCTCATAGTATCGAAAATGAATTTTTCTTAGTGATCGGCAATACTAACTAGACAGTTGTTAAAGTTTCAGCTTTATCCAGCACATAGTTTCATTTTTACTGTCGATTGAAGTAAACAATTTTCGTTTATTCATAACAATGGAAAAAAGTGAGTTTCGAGCGGTGATTAAACATCTATATTTAAAAGGCTTATTACCGAAAGAAATCAAAGCTGAGTTGGATAATGTTCATGGTACATCTGCTCATGTGTTTGCATCTGTTTACAATTGGGTGAATGAGTTTAAACGTGGTCGTACATCCACAAAAGATGAACATCGTTAGGGACGCCTAGTGGAAGCGACTACCCCCGATATGATTGACAAAATCCACGATATGATTTTAAGTGATCGACGAATGAAAGTTCGTGAAATAGTTGAGGCCACAGTCATATTGCAAGGTACAGTCGCTACAATTTTGCACGAAAAATTGGGTGTGAATAAAATTTCGGCAAGATGAGTGCCGCGTTTGCTCATAGTGGAGAATAAACGCAATCGTGTGGTCGACTCTGAGGCTGTTTTGGCGTTTTCCGTCGCAATCCTGAGGAGTTTCTGCGTCGATACATAACTGTGGATGAAACATGGATACACTATAAATACAGTCCAGAGACCAAGGAACAGTCAAAACAGGGGCTTTTTGAAGGTGAACGGGCTCCGAAGAAGGCGAAGACGGCGGAATCGGCCTGCAAGGTGATGGCCACGGTCTTTTGGGATGCACGCGGCATCATCTACATCGATTACTTGGAAAAAGGAAATACGATAACAGGAGAGTATTATGCGTCGTTATTGCACCGGTTGAGCGAAGAAATCAAGGAAAAACGTCCTCATTTGAAAAAGAAAAAGATCCTCTTTCATCAAGACAATACACGGGTGCATACCTACGCAGTTTCGATGGCCAGAATTATGGAATTAAAGTTCGAATTATTACAACATCCACCGTATTCGCCAGATTTGGCCCCCAATGACTTTTTCTTATTTCCAAACTTGAAAAAATGGCTTGGCGGACGACGGTTTACGTTGAACGAGGAGGTCATAGCCCAAACAAATGCATACTTTGAGGAGCTTCCGAAATCATACTTTTTGGACGGCTTAAAAAATTTGGAAAAACGCTTTGAAAAATGTATAGAGCTAAATAGAAATTATGTTAAAAATAAAAAAAAATTACCAAAAAAATTTTTTTTCTATCTTTTTCTAAGGACTTATTAAACTACCCTCTTACAATAATACAATTAAACTATTTGACAATAATATATAGTTTGAAGATAATGCCTGCGTCAATGCTGGTCAATGCTTATCTATAAAGAACTAGTTTGGAAAATATTGTTGATAGCAGTAACAAATTGGAAGTTACATTAATGTAAAATTTATAATGACGTAAATTGTTCATGGATTATTGACATCTTTATCATACAGTCGTTAGCATTAACATTTTATTAAAAAAATAAAATTTATATTTTTTTACTGCATTTTCTTTTGAACATTATCGATAATCTGGTTCAAAATTGAGTAAATATTATAATTATTATAAGTTATAAAGCACATATAAATTCAAGTGATTATCTAATATATCGTCAATTATATTAATTCCATCGTCAAGATCTTAGTGAATTTTGAAGAAATGTAATCTTATATTTGACATATGTAAAACTCAATGTATCCATTACAAAGTGAACAAACTAATATTATCAGTATTTAATTAAGTAAATAGCGTGTGTCGGAAGTTTAGTAATCCAATAATAGAACAACGTACAAGTAGTTATTTTAGTTTTGGATGAATTATAGCCCACGCAGTTTTTAAGTAACAACAAACATTCCAAAATTGTTAAATTGATGTGAAATCCAATTATCCGTAACCAATTTACGGTATAAAATAAACCTTTTAGGGTAGCTGGTCAAAAAAATATCAAACAATCAAATGTTGAGTATAATTTACCTTTAATAAATAAAATGTGCCTTAAAACATTTGAACAGAAGAATTTGATTCTTCCCTTAATATTTGTAAGGTGATGTTAAACCCCCTATTGTCGTCAAATACGGGGAATCACTATTTTCTTTCAATTTTCAATTTTGATAAAATATCTGTCTGAAGAGTTGTTGTTTCGTACAAGAGCAATAACGTTTCATAGAGATAGTTACTCGAAAATGAAAATAAAATGAGAAAAGTGGTTCCTCGTATTTGTCGGGCACCGGTGTCTTTAGCATCACCTTAAATGATAAAAATGGACTTATGAGTGTAAAATTCTGTCTAAACGTTTGTATATAAATGGACAAAAAGTGAAAACTGGCTGGCAAGATGCGGAGAAATAAGAAGCCTGCGGAGTTGATCAGCTCATCTCGAGACAGAACCACGCGAAGAGGAAGAGGAAACCTGTCCCGCTCGCGCCTTGAAAGTGGAGTCTAGCATGCAGCTCATCAAAGTGTAATAAAAGGGCGCGGAGGCCGCCGCCGCCTGTATGAAATTCAACGCGTCCAAATAAACTTGGCGCTACAGCTGCTCAGCTCGCACATACGTACACACACATGCACGCAGTTGGCGAAAGTGGAAGAAATAAGAGAGAAAAGAGAAAAAGGAGAGAAACGAGACGGCAAGAGCAGGAAGTTGAAAATCGCAGTAGGATGAGCTGGAAGAATATAAGGTGCCTGGGGGCTCGGTGGGGGTGTTTTTTCTCCACGAGTGATGTATATTTAATAGCGTCGTTTTAGAGGGCAGCACAAGACACAGAGCTTCGGCTCGTACGTTCGCCGGCTCGCAACTTGGCAGGATTGTTTACGGCCGCTGCTCCGACGGATTTTATAACCGATCTCGCGCCGCCGGCTCGTGTAATACGCGCGCGCCTTCGCCACTGGCGCGTACCTCATCCGCGAGCACGCTTTTACTGCCGTGTAGCTTTCCTTCAATACTTTAGTACCGCCGCGGGAGCAGCACCAGCAGCAGCACCAGCACCACCAGCACCAGCAGCAGCGGTGTTGTCAAGTGTACACGGAAGTCCGGAGCCCTGGATGCAGCTTGAACCTACCTACACTACCTACACACATGCGCCCTGCTGCAGCAGCAGCGTCGGCGGCAGCGAACTTTCTCTGCGCGTGACCGCGGCCAACTCCCTTGCGCGCTCGTACGTGGACAAGCTACGCCCGATGAATCTGCTACCTGCATCCCTATACATGGAAAATTTCTCTCTCTCTCTCTCTCTCTCTCTCGTTTCCACTACCACCCGCTCGTGCTGCCATTGGCTATGTATGCGCTTGCTCGTTTTATTAGCTCGGAGATGCCTTGCTTATCGACTTATCCCGCTCGTATTTTCCTTACGTTATGTCAGACTTACACGTATTAGGTGCGGAGAAAACTTGTCCCGCCAAACTTGAACTGCCGAACTCTACAAAGATCATATTCACCTGGCAACTTTATTTTATCCGCTCGAGTCCTTTCAAGCTTCAATTAGAGAATCTTCAGAATGCGATAAACAGTATAGTATAACTTTCATGCAGCTAGACAAATTGGATAACTGATTTTGCTGTCTGTTATTCCGAATTAGACAGACGCAAACTCGGCAGAGAAGAATCTTTCAACAATCAAAGTACATCCAAACTTCATTACAAGTTAGCTCAACAACATTTCTGCCCATAAAGTGAACATATACTTATAACAATTAATATTTTACTTTACTCTGTATATTTTACTCTACGCTTTAGCTTGATTCATTAATTGTTTATTAGAATAATCTGTTTCTTTATTAAAGTTCATTTACAGTTCCCATAAGTAAATACTTGTTTCGATATTATACAACTATGAACATCAAAAGAAAATTTGAAAGGGACGAATGTTATAAATTTCTTGTAATTATAGATCACGCATCAAAATATTACCTCGTATGTTACGAAAAAATATAATTGCGCGGTATATTAAGTTTATATGATTAGTTGAAGGGAAGCAATTATAGTTCTAACTATAACTATACTATTGTAAAATTTACGACATTGAATATCGTAAAATAAAAAATGCTATTTAAATGTCTTATGGAAAATTATAGAATTTTGAAAAAAAATTTGTTAGTAATTTTGTACCATATCAATATATTAATATTTTACGATATTATTTTCTCAGTATATTATAATTAAAATATTAAGTGAAACAGAAGAATCTCTTTTTCTAGAATTTTCAAAGCCGCAAAATAAAGATTTTATAAAAATTCTCTCTCTTTCTGCGTAGGTGCGGTAAGGGTGAGAGAACCATTTTGCTTTTCACGCGCCGGAGATATACGCGAATAATGTCTTTTCAGTCCGCGAGATCCATACTTATACACTCGTATGCAAAGCATTAAATTGAATCGCGCTCTCGACTGTTATTCCACGACTGCATTCTTTGCTTTTCAATGGCCGCGTGCATATACAATCGCGCACAGCTGCAACTACACACACGCACGTAAAATACTCGCCGAGATCCGGATCTGCGCGTTGGCGACTTGGGCTTTTCGTTTTCTCGCACCGGGATGCGCAAAACGAAGCGTCGATGGTTTGGTCGAGGGCGCGCGACGCCTTTGATCGGCTGCGAATCTCACGCGGCGGCGATAAATCGCGCGCTTTTTCTCTCAGCGCCAGGTTATAGGCAGAGTCGAGTGGTTTATGCGCGCGTGCATGCGCACGAGAAAGAGGCTGCTTTTTAGCTGGGGATAATTACAGTCGCCGCGATGCAGCAAGAAAGCGGAGAGTTGCGCTTCTATTTTCTCGCAGGCCACGGCTCTCGTTCGAGCTCGAGCATTCCATTTTGTGTGTTGGTATTTTCTATTTGCCGGCACTAGAACGCAGGCCGCAAGCTGCGCTGGCTCTGCAGTGGCTCCGATCGTTTTTGCACTCGTTCGCCATTCACTTGCGGGCTCTCTCGCGCTCGCCGACGAATGCCCGACAGAGAAAAGGGATCGTTTCTGCGGCTTGGCGTTAACGTTTTTACGGTTCAGTGGGACTCCCACCGCTTTTCTCTCTGTCTAGTTCGCTCTTTTTTTTCCACCCCTGTCCTTCTCTCTCTCTCTCTCTCTCTCTCTCTCTCTCTCTCTCTCTCTCTCTCTCTCTCTCTCTCTCTCTCTCTCTCCGTACATACAGCGCCTGTCTCGCGCTCTCTGTCTCTGTCTCTCTTTATGTACCTTCTCCCTCGCGCGCTTCTCCCCCAAGTAAAATCGAAACCCCATTCCCGTCGGCGTTAATTCTCCATGGAATCGAACCCTGCGGTGGCGGCGTCGGTGCAATAGGATTTTCACTGTGCGACCGCTTCCACACCATCGCGTGCGCCACCCTGTATCCTCCCCTCTCTCTCTCTCTCTCTCTCTCTCTCTCGCTATATATATATATATGGTATACGAATATACACGAACGAGCGCTGCCTGCTTCCGTCCGTATATATCGACGAAATGAGTCTGCGATAAAAGATTCAGGATTCCGCGGAATTATTGACGAGGAACTCCCTCGCAGATCGGTCCCCCTGCCCTCGCTTTACTCTCGCCTCTCCTCTTGCCCCTCTTACCCCTCTCTTTCTCACTCTTTCTCTGTCAAAGTGAAGACTATTTGGCGTTTATTCGCTTGACGTTTTTTTCATGTTCCCGGAGAACGTGAAATACCACACTATGTCTATACCTGCATACGAACGTATTTCGTCCTGATAAACGAGACGCACTGTTGCGATGACGATTCGACTTTATCACCTGTGTGACACAAAGCTGCCGAGAATTCATTTTTTGTAATTCGAGGGAAAAGTAGCAGACATTCTGGTACCATCGCCGACTCATTTAAAATTTAGCTCGGATGACATGGATGTACGGAATAATGAAAATAAAAGAAAGAAACTGAAATATTTATTCTACTATCATAGCATTAAATATTAACGTACATCGTGTAGTTTTTTCAAGGGGGAGAATAACGTTGTGGCGGGATATAACCCTCTATACTCTCCTATATATATTTAATGTTGTATACCTATAAGTTTCAGTGAATAAAATATTCAAGTCGTAGGCTAAGTCAGTATTCTGTATTGAATAAAGTAATTGGGCTCACGCAATATACATTAGACGAATGCTTTTAAGTACGAATTATCAGGCGACAAGGGGAGAATACGTATATATTTCGATCGTGACGTGAAAATACTTGTATCATCAATGTTTAACAAAGAAAATGAACATTTCCTAGGTTTTTGGGGGCCTTCCTTCGCTTTTTAATGTAATGGCAGGTGTTGATACAAGAACTCTATACGTTACAACTCGAGCGGTGCAGAAAAATGATGAGTAGCGTGATATTGACGAATGTGCAGAATAAAATCGATCATCCTCTGAGATTCTCGTGATAGAGTTTGCTGAATTGAAGAAAAAGCAAAATAGAAAGGAGGGGATGGATGAAAAGACGAAGACACAAGACAGAAGACAGAAGACAGAAGCAGGAGGAAATAAAAAAGACTTTATATTTGAGTGGCCGGCAGTAAAACACTAGCGTCACCTGTGATAGCGCGCGCGAGCGCTGCTGCGATAGCCGTGTATTCTCCTCCTTCCTTCGAGGCTCGCTGCGCCTTGCGCTCTTCGTTTTTCCGTGCTCCCCCGCGCGCTGTACGCTCTCGGTCAATCGATTCGGAAACGACCGCGGACAATCTCGGCTTTCGTGTTCTGCGAAACCTCGTTTGTAACCGGTCACGATTCTCGGACTCGACCGAAATCTCGCTCTCGAGATCCGAGTCCCGAGAAAGACGGAGAGCTAGAAAGAGAAAGAGAGAGAGAGAGAGAGAGAGAGAGAGAGAGAGAGAGGAGCAGCACGAGCAAGCCAACAAAAGAACGAGCTTGCAAGCGCAAACTGCCACGTGGCGCACTCGCGATTACTTGGATTCTGCAGCAGGACTACTCCGCCACCACCGAGTGCACGCATTATTACTTCATAATAATAACAATATTAATAACACAGGAAGTACAGAGAACCAAGTGAAATGAGAGCTTTTCTTTATGATTGGCTCTCTCTCTCTCTCTCTCTCTCTCTCTCTCTCTCTCTCTCTCTCTCTCCTTCTTGGTTTTTCTCTTACGTGTTTATGTGGGAGAGCGAGTTCGCGAAAGACAAAGGTCGACCTTTCGATTCATTTTCGTGGCTATAGACTGAATTATGTATGGGGGATGCTGCTGCTTACATTAATATGTGATTGAATGAATGGAGCCTTCTAAGAATTACTTTGAATAAAAAGACTCATGAAGACTGTAAATATTTGCGATTTATAGAAATACGCATGCAACAAAAAAACATTTCAATTAACATGAAATATGAGATTCTATCCAAATGAATACCTGACGTATTCAAACCAGCTGTTCCTGCTGTAAGGCTTAACTGGGACAATTAACGCTAGTAGGGTAGATACCGGCGTTTATGGTCGATGAATAAATAATTATTTAAGTAGTTATTACAAAAACCTCCTTCTCTCTGTTTGTTATGAATGCTGCAGTGGGCTTTACACCGTGGTCATCAAAGTTGTTGTTGTTTTTTCTTGTATTCGACAGATAGTTTTAGAAAAAAGCTTTCTAATTATAATGAATACGCCGTGAGTATAAATAAATCGAAAGTTAATTACTGATACCTAATTCAATGTAATGGCCCGAGCAGCGCGAAATATAACGAGTTGAAAGAGGAGAGAGCATGCAAAATTACGAGCATTAAAAGAATGATGAAAGAAATGTCGAAGGTAGCATACAACTAGCGCGCCACACGCGGTCTTCGGCCATCGCTTCGCAATGCAAGGCATGCAAAACGCTTCGCGTTTGCTTGATTGTATAATATAGTAAAAAAAACTACAGTTTTCGATGTCAAAAATCGTTTTTGGACTATTAACTTGATTTAAAAGCATTTTCGCGTCTTGGTGTCAAGAAAAAAAGGAGTATTTTTCAAAGATCTACAACTTTTTCATTTAACTTTTTCATGTAAAATGCATAGCTATAAAGTTATATGGTAAAAAGCTGTTTTTTCGATGTTAAAATCCGTTTTTGGCCTGTTAACTCGAGTTCAAAGTATTTTCATAAATAGATGTCAATGGGAAAAAGTAGTATTTTTCAAAGATCTACAACTTTTCCATTTAACTTTTTCATGTATAATGCATAGCTATAAAGTTATATGGTAAAAAGCTGTTTTTTCGATGTTAAAATTCATTTTTGGCCTGTTAACTCGAGTTAAAAGTATTTTCATAAATAGATGTCCAGGAGAGAAAGTTGTATTTGTCAAAGATCTACAACTTTTCTATTTAACTTTTTTTCGTAAAATGCTTAGTTTTCAAGTTATAGGCCAAAAACCGTTTTTAGCGATTTTTTATAGTCGCCGCATTCAGCGTATATTTGCAGGATCAATCTCAAAATAGGACCATCAAGTTGTTATACTTAGGAAAGTTCCCAAAAAAAATTTGAGGTTGATTCGCTAAGATTTCGCGGAGATAATTGTGTAACATGAATTTTTAAAAAAGAACACGTAAAAACACGTAAAAATAAGCAAAAAGTGCTGGCAATTTATTTCAACCCGATTGGTAAAAAATTGCGTGAGATATGCTATCGCACAGATTTTTGGCTAAGGAAAATATAAGGCACTTCCGTGTCGCGGTCGTGCCTAAAAATACGGGTGAAGAGCGACTGCTGGTACAGAGCAAAAGAGAGAAGAAAGCGGTCCAAGGTTTGTAAGTAGCGAAAAAAGAGCAGGAGAGCCAGCAGAAGCAGGCAGGCAGGCAGGCTGGCAGGCACACAAGACTCGTTTATCGACAATGGATCGCTTAGCAGCAGAAATGTGTCAGCTGCCCGGGCGACGAAGGGTGCACGCACAGTTCTCTGTCTCTCTGTCTCTCTCGCTCGCTGTATGATTGACAGTTTTACAGGGGATTGTCGAGGCATTTTCGGCTTTACGAGGCAGTGCGCGGGCTATAGCGGTATGCAGATTCGCGAGAGACTGTATGGCTCCGCCGCAGCGATTCGTCATGCGATGGAGATGGCGAGGGAAGGCTCGCTTGCTCTCTGTCGCCTGGGTTGTGTGTCTCCGTCTCTCAAGAGAGATGCGGCAATGATTCAAAATCACACCCAACATTACGCGGGTCAAGTGCTATAGCGCGATCGCCTGCCTGCTCCCCCTCTATCTCTCTACACTTCTGCATTGTACTTACTGGAGGGGCCTCCAAAGCCGATGCATTATTATTCACAAAGCGCGAGGAAAAAATATTCGACGGCATTTCTTATCCCCGGCTTTTCTGAAAAATCGCCACGCCAAGTCAAAAGTCCGCGCTTGCTAGCTGTCTTAGCTGCGGGATCATAATGCGTTGCAAAAAAAGAAAAAGAAGAGTAAAGGAAGTGCTGATCTCCACAGGGTTGCTAGCGCAAGCTCCCTCGCGTGGCAAGCAATTTTCCTTAGCGATATATATGCTATACATATATACATAGATATGTACTAGCGCTGGAAAATTTTAAATTCGGAAAGTTTATAAGTTTCCGCAGCAGCTGACATTCTGCCTTTTCCATCCATCCGTACATTCCATCAAAACTCTCGCTCAACTTTTTCAAAGTACCGCCTCCACGCGGCCGCTATAAGACGAACGCGCATGGAAACGTCCTCTTTTTTGCGTATTTTAATAATGTCCTAGAAGAGAAAGACAAGTATATGCTTACCTCACAGTTGGAGTGGCTAATGTTGCTCAAGTTTAGCCTAAAGACCTTGTCCCTAGAACACAAAGACAAGAAAAATTGTTAGGCATTTTTTGGAACACTTTATTCTGGTTAACGGTCAGATTAAGCGAAAAGAGGGTCTGTGCGCGCTGGATTTTTATTCTGCACGTTCGCACGATATGTTATTCTCTCTTATCTTTCACGTGTTATATACGGTTATGGTTAGCTACGGCAGTCGCGCGCTTGTGCGCCACTGCCTCACGTTTTTCTGAATGTCGCCAGTAGTTTATTGAGATGCATTTACATTTTAAAGGAAGCATTATTAATTCATCACATCAGCCAGCTTCTTTGTCTGACGAGATACAAACCTTCATTGTATACCTACCTACATATATGCTCAAATAAGTACATATTCTGTCATTTTTACATTTTGAACCCAGTTTATGGATAAAACAAGTGTGAATATTTTCCAAGCATACTGTTTTCATATTGTTCTAAAAACTTGTTATTCTGCATACAAATATTTGTATTGCATATTAAAAGAACTGATTTTAATTATAATTAATAAACGTTTGTTTATCAACTGTTATTATTTTTCACACTTACGACCACTAATCAAGCTTTCACCGATTTCCACAAGTGTGGAAAAACAAATTAACGAAAACGAATTCCAAGAGCAACAAGTACTTCATAACTTTTGTGGGTAATTATTTTTAAACAAATTAACAACCAAGCTTAAAGAATTATGTAACGGTATAAAATTAATTGATTCTGTGATTTAATTTTGAACAAAATAAAAAGAGAAGATTACGAGAGCTCATTGTGAAATTCGAATTATGAAAAGGTATTATTGTAAGAGGATTTAAATTTTATCAGCCTCGGCTTTTTGAGATAAAACCATACAAGTAGTGGTATACTATGTTCATTGCAAGCGTTTTAAATCTCAAATTTATTCATGCTTAATTTTATTATGCAAGTTTAATAGAAGAAATATGAACATTTATTCGGCCCTTAAACTAAATAAATTGTTCCAATATCAAATTCTTTGTTCTAATAAATTAATTTTAAATTGCTACATAGCTCAAAAAAGTGTGCTTTTCTATCATTGATAAATTATTACTAAAATTAGAAATTTCGTTTAAATTATAGTTTTCCACGTCGCGTCACCTTAGAGGTACTGTTATAGGTGCATTTGGTTTTCTCTTTATTTTAAACATCATTTAGAAATTTTGATTACTCAAAGAGGAAGCTTGGTGTTTTTTTAATAATAATTAATATTTACTTGTTGTTTAATCTTTAACATTGTTTTAGTTTTCAGTTTTTCATAAAAATACGAAAATTAAAAAAATGTATAACCTCAAATGTCTTGAAAAATAAAAGACCTCATAGTCTAAGTAAATAACTCAGTCAAGAGATATACTGAAAAGTAACCTTTTTGGAAAGTTTCAAATGAAATTCTGCTAATTTACTTCATTAATCGTTCAAATAAAAAATATGTTTATTTCACAAAGAAAATAAAAAATTACTTTTTTGTTTAAACCAAAAGAAGATAAATAGCCTTTCAAAAAATTCGAGTTAGAAAAGATAACAAATTTTATGCTATTTCAAATGAATTTACACTGATGTTGCTAACATATTACAATAATTTGCCTTATCAAATTGAGAATGTGGTAAAATAGAAGAATCATTATAAAACAAAAAATAACCGATAAATCTTTAAAGTTCTTCTTAAATACGAATCATCATCAAAAAACCAAGAGAATATACAATCTACGATAAAAAAATAACCACATCGTTCTCGGTGCGATCAAAGAAAATTTTCAAAAAATACATAACTCAAAATAACTTGAAATATAAAGGTAGATAGATAGATAAAGATTTATTTTTGCACTTGTCAAAAAATTATGTACAAAGTCATAAATTACACATCATTATCTTAGGTCATTATCACAATTCATCACTGATTTCGTCGTTATTTAAGTGTTGCACAATTTCCATTTCATATTATCATAAACATCACGTCGAAGCACATGTTTATAAAAATCTTATTTACTAGTTTTATATACTACACAAAGAAACGTAATAATAAATCGGCATCACAAACCTTTTTACTATTCTCCTCGTAAATGTGCCTACGTAACACCACCTTAAATTTATTTAAAGATGAAAGGTATCTAATACTTCAAGGTAGCGAATTCTAGAGCCAAGCACCTTGGGTTCTGAATGATTTCAGGCCAGCGTCTGTGCGCGACCCTGGAATTACAACTTCCATTGGATCCCTACCGTAGGTCCTGAACTGGTTCTTTTCAAAACGGGCCGCAAGGTACGGTGGCTGCCCCATGACGACAGCATATATTTATAAAGCATCACCCCCACAGAATACATCCTTCTTGACTCAGGATCGTTCTTGAGTCAAGGTCGTTAAGGGCAAATACCTCGGCCATGAGATAGTAAAAAGCTACCTTTTTGAAAATTTTCGAAAGGAATGGTGCCGTTTTACTCAAGTTATTGTGGGCCATAGAAAATCGCTTCTTCACACAAAATGATATTTTTCTCGAAAACAGAAAAGGGCAAAGACTGTAAGACTTCAGTAAAATGTTTACTGAATATGCTTCTCCATATGCATAATCACCTCAATTTTTTTCAAAAATTTTTCATCCTATAATTGTCAGATATCATTGTTTAAACAAAAAATTACGTTTCCGCGTATAACAAAACTACGGAAATGGCTTATCCAAAATTTCGGCTAGGAAAAGATAGGTAATTTTATGCTCTTTTAAATAGATTTACAGTAAATCGATGATGTTATTTATAATCTACTAAATAATCCGAAAAACTGAAACTCAAAAATCGAAAAGCCCCTAAAAAACAAAAACACAACACAAAAAAAATAAAAAAAAGTGAGCCCTGAAACATTAATTTTGACCGTGAATATTCAGAGTAATGCTGGTTCACGTCCTACACACCCACACACACACACACACATACTGACGCACACGCGCAAACACTCACGCACACACACACACACATACACATACACACACACACTCACGCACGCTCACATACACACATTCATACAGACATTTTCTAAAAATAGTGTATTTTGATTCTTAACGTCTCAAAACATGTTTGATCTCTAATGATTTTAGCATAACTGTTTTTTTACCACTACAAAGTTTCCGCTATGAGAAAGCAATACTTGCATTGACATTTAGCAGATAATTTTGTTTTATATAATGTAATTAGAAATGTTGGCCTAGTGTCATTCTTAATTCAGAAAAGTATAATCCTACGTTTCAAAATGTATAATTCCATCCGACGAATGAAATAGAAGAAATAAAATATGTTCTTTTAAAAAGTAGAAGTCAAGGATAGACAAGTGTGACAAATGTAGGATATAAAAAGTATAGCGGTGTGCTACATTAAATATAATTGGGCAGAGAAGCAGAAAAGAGGCAGGAGAGAAAAGAGTGTGGATATAAATGGCGGTTGGTATTGGGTCAGTGAGTCTTATCGGTCCGCGGAAGAGAAATACGGCTGTTCCCTTGCGCAGAGCAAGAGAGAGAATGGGGCGGGGGTGGTGGGGAGTGGGAAAGAGGCAGTAGCAGCTGAAGTGCCTGGGACGATAAAATCTCGGCGCTAGCGCTCTCCGCGGAATATAGGTACACGTCGATCTTCCGGCACGTGGAATCTCACGAGGTCACGATTACCTCGGAGATTTCTGGCGAGAGAGCGGGAGAGTGAGAGAGAGAGTGAGAGAGAGAGAGAGAGAGAGAGAGAGAGAGAGAGAGAGCGAGAGGCACTCGAGAGCTCGAGTAGAGCAAAGAGGCGCAAGGGAGTACAGCAGCAGCAGCAGCAGCAGGGACTGTCGGCTTTCTCTGCGAAGCAAAGACTGTCGCGATCGCAAATCGAATTTACCCACTTTCTCGCCGCCTACGCGGCGGTATTTTGCGACATTAGCACTGCGTCGCTCCGCCTAACTTTATTGCCGATGCGCGCCGCTGATCCCATTCATCATGGGACTCTCGGTGCATCGCTCCCTATACACTCAGCGCAGCGTCAACGAGAGCCTGAGAGAATATACGCAAAAAGCGAGTTTTCGAAATAAAGAGGGAACGCAAAAATTGTACAATGTGCCGCTGGTGTGGGAGGCTTCGTTTGCTCGAAATGGAGTGTGAGAGGCAGAATTGAAAAACGTAAAAGCTCCAGTGCAGCAGCGGAGGAAAAACAAATCCGACTCCCGCGGAATCCAGAGTTAACTTTTCCTCCCGCGGGCACGGAAGAGCGAACTTCCATGAGCTCGCGCCGAGATAGAGCTGCTGTGCGAGGCCGATGTGGCCATGAAAGAGCAGTCGGGGAGAGAAAGAGAAAGAGAGAGAGCGAGAGAGAGAGAGAGAGAGAGAGCGGAGGAGCTACAAGGCACTTCGAAGGAGCGAAAAGGAGGAGATACAAAAATCCCCAAGTATATACCTACTCGGGGATAGAGAGGAGCGCGAGCATCGATTTCAATTTGGAGCCGCAAAACGAAATAAACTCCCGCTCCCACCGCGGGAGAGCGAGCACGTGGCGAAAAAACTCTTTCGCGATCGAACTGCTGCCCGCCTACCTGCCAGTCTGTCTTTTACCGAAGAGCTGTGTATGTGTTTGTGTTTATGTTTGTGTATGTGCAGTATCCGTGATTGAGTGATGTTGCGCAGTCTTTTCGAAACCTGTACTCGCATTTAAACAAAATGGCTTAATTTTTTATCGACGAATGCGAGAGCGACAGATTCTAAACTGCAAATGCTGATTTATTATATTCTGATCGGACCTCAATAAAACAAAAGATCTAAGTTAAATTGTATAAGTGAAGCTTAATTAATTTTACTGAAATTATTCATACTGAAGATAAGTTAAGTATAATATGTTTTTCTAAAAATGATTCCTGCTATTGATAAATAATATTTTCTCAAAAGACAAAAGAAAACTACATGTTTCTATATTATCCTTCTACTCTGACATATACATAATTCACTTTGTTAATTATAAATTAGCAAAATTTATTGATAAACAGCTATTCGTCATCTATGCGCACCACTTGAAAGTCGTTTGACAAACTCGAATAATTATACGGTCATGAAGACAAATACGTTTCTCAAACAGCTTGTACAAACAGAGGAACTCGGGACAAGTAACGGCTGATGGAAGCTCACGCTATCGGCCGTTGATTGTGTCTTTTCCGTCTATCAGTTTTCGCGGTCGCGGTGCCGACAGCAGCGGCAAAAGAAAACGAGGATAAAAAATCGATATATAGCGAGGCAAGCGAGCGAGCGCGAACAAGGGCGCCTGATAATTGGGAACGTTCAATTAGCGTGCGCCTTAATTGCGAGAAAACGCGAGCGCAGCCGCAAAATTCTCAAACTGGAATTAACTTGTGTCGTACTTCTAATTAACGAGAGAAGCGACACTCTCGAATATCCATCAACTATCGAGGCAAAACATGGAGGCAGCGAGGAAAAACGCCGGGGGCTGAAAGGCAGAGAAAAAAGTTGCACAAGATATATATAACGGAGCGTGGGCGAAGAAGAGCACGCGGGCGTCGGATCGTACAATTTTTCGCGAGTCTCGAGCGCATTCGTATACATATACGTAGAGACATAGAGGAGGGGCCGTGGTGGCGGGGTACCCAACGTTTTGCGCGACAATGCCACTTGTTCCCGGCTCTTTGCTCGGGCTGAATTCATCGCGATTTGCGTGTCTACATACGCGCGCGTGAGCGTTGTCTGCGTGTGCGCAGCGCAAACTCATTGGGAGCGGAAAAAAAATAACATCCGGAAAAAGTTTTGTAATGGATTGATCGATGACGCTCGGGAAGTTCGAGCGCGCGACTCGCCTCCTGCTGCACCTATATACGTGAAAAATAGAATCAAACCGGGAGATGAAAAGAAATGGCGCCGCGACGAGCAAATATTTTTCAAACACTTTTGGACCGCTGTCGCGCAAGCGATACAGCGGACAATGATGACAAAACTACGTATTGAGGAGATGAAGCGAGCTCGATATTTATCTACATGAATTTTTATGCAAAATTGGCGCGGTTTTGGTTTTTCTTAAACGTGTCAAATCTATACGATTTCGTTTGTTCTATAACCAACCTTTCATGTGGAATAATAATTCATTAAACCTTTTTGCGCCGTCTGACGTGACAATTATTTTAAATGCAAAATATCACATCCTTGTATATGTGACAGTTAGTATCCACTACATATTATAATTAAAAGTGAAATTACATGTGATAATTACAGACTATAATCAGTAAAGTACAAATTAATTCTTCTTCACAATTCAATATTAATGTGCTTTAGTACTTGTGTATACATTTTCGATATTCAGTTGATATGAATATCTAATTATGCTTGTGCAATGTGCATTCACGGGACATGTGGCTTGGTTGATATAAGCCCCAGAGAACTTAATTTTTGGTGTTGACATACTTAGAAGTAGACGGATCGATAACTTTCAAAAGCTCAAGTCCTTACCAGCGCAATGGAGACTGGCTCAGCGAGTCTATTTAGTGAGGGCTTAAGGCGGAGATACTCGCCACGGGAGAATAATAATGAAAGTAAATTGCTCAAATCGGCAGAAATATTTCGATGATGGAAAAAAAAGGATTGGTGGAGGTAATTGTAGGAGGAGAAACATCTGAGAGCAGAGATAAGCTCGGCTGCAGATAATCGAGAAAAAGATATACGAGAGAAAGGACAATTTATCGTTACGAGCCATTCGAAGCGAAACGTCTATCAGTGGCGGGTCTCTTCTTCCTTGGAATTCCTATTGGAATTCGATTCTTTATAGTGGTAGATAGTGCGCACGGGCGCCTGGAGCCCCAAGCTCCACGTACGTATATATATGCTGCTGTACCTTCGTACATCGGGATCGCGGCGCGCGGGACGCGAGGCGCAGAGACGAGAAGCGCAGCGGCGCGAGTGCAGGCACGTGGAACCGAGCCAGAAAGCCGGAAACGTTAAAATCGAAGTACCTGCCTTCTCCGGAAAATGCGATTTATCGTTACTGCCCCCACCCCCTTTTTCGCTTTACCCTTTTCCTCCTCCCTCCCCCTCCGCCTTCCTCGCCACCGGCTCTTTGATTGCGTTATAAAAGTGAAAAAGGATTAGTTTTAAGATCAAAAACTCACGCTATACACACACACACACGCGCGCGCGCGTATTTACTTTATTGCCGCAGCCGCCGCAGCTTTGCGCCCCCCCCCCTCCCGTTCCACCTGTCCGATTCTACGTGCACGTGACCAGCCTATATGTCTTAATATCGCCCTGCACGCTGCCCGCGAGACAGAATCTACTTTAAATTTAATGCGCGCCTCCGATTTTCATTAAAATGTCTTGCAACCTAGGAAAGCTTAATGCTCTAATTAAAACAAGAGTAATTACTCGAGCATTATAAATAAAAATATTTTATTAACCGCTCCCCGATCTTTTCGAGCAATAAAGCCATTTCATAGCCATTCCGCGTTGCTGGCGAGAAATCCGATAACGTATATGAATTCATTTTAATCTGTTTGATGCCTATTAATAATTTAACCTAATTATAGATAATCGTTATCCTTTCTTATTAATTTGATAGTCAAATTAATTACATTTGCAATTCCTTTCACGTCTGTACCGCACTTATTTTTTAACTTTTTTGGTTTGATATAAGAAACACTTGTTGATTAACATTTTCTTTATTTATGATGCAGTCATTTTTTACATTATACACTGAGATTTAAATGCGAACAAATGAATATTTCTTAACAGTAAACGTGCTACGTAATAGTTAAGAACTGAGTACTAGAGTCGCGTGTCACTGGTAGACCGCCTGACTTTAAGATGGGTGGGGAGAAATTTGCCGAAAGATAGTTTTGAAGATGGATAATAATGCCGAATTTATTATACCGAAGGGTAGATTTGCCGAAAGATGAAATGTGCCATAGGGTAAAGTAATCGATTAACAAAAGTGCCGAAAAAAGAAGTTCCGATAGACAAAAATTCCGAAAGTTAAAAATGCCGAAATGTTGAATGGCAACGGGTAAAAACTATAAATATCGAATATTGAAAAGAAACTACCTAGAAACAATTAACACATTATTATACTACAGTGGCATATTCTAATGAAAGAACATTTTGTTCAAATTTTCGTTTTCGGCATTTTTAACTTCCAGCGTTTTCTTTTTCGGAATTCTTGTTATCGGCATTCTTAACTTGCGGCATATTTATCCATAGGTATTAATTTTTTGGGCAATTTCAACTGTTCGGTACTTCTAGCCATCTGCAAATTTATTTATGTAGGGTGGATGTCAGTACTACTGATACCTCACCCAACTACTGATACCCAAATCTATTTCATTATAAATAAAATATAAACTGTATTAAATAATATCTGAAAAATATATATAAGCAATCCGTAACTGTTATTAGTATAATGAATAAACAAACGTGACATCTTTTGATTTCAGAAACTTTTAAAAAATAATAATAAAATTCCAGGCTACGAAAACGTTTAAAATTATGTGTGTGTTCAAAGTGAACATGAAAATATTGCGAAATTGAGAAGACTATTATTTATATATTAGAGCGATATATGCAATAAAAAATAGTTTAATAGGTAATATTTATATACCAGATAAAAAAGGAGGCTTATCAAAGGCATTTTATTTAATTATTGGATGGCAGCGTTAGGTACAAGCGTTTTAGACATTTTCGTATTACTGACATGTCAGTAGTTCTGCAAGAAAACGGTGCATTTGCCCAACTAATGACACTGCCGCGTGAGTTAGTGAGTACAATCTAGCCTTCTTGGCTTCAACGGTGATGTTCATTTTGCATGACCTTCAACACTTCCAGGGGAAAGTTTTCAAATATTTGTGACGATACATTTAAACTAATCATTTAGATACATATACGTAAGCTCAAGTCCAAAGTATTCTTTAAGAATGTTATTTAATTAATAGATATAAAATTAAATATTATTCTTTGGGTATGAAAGTAAATGGGTGTCAATAGTCGGGGTGTCAGTAGTTGGTTCCGGCATATTTTCAGGGTGTCAGTAATAGCTCATGAAAATAGTATTGTTAATTTCATGAATGTATAATTAAAAATAATCTTTATTGAAATTGCAACCTCGTTTTTATTATCTACATGTAATATATAATGATAAATAAATAGAAAAATATATATTTTTGTTTAGCAAATAGTATAAATTATGCAATAATGCAACAATCGATCCTTGCGGATGTCAGCATTCGGGACATCCACCTTATAGGATCTTTTTATACTTATTGCTTAAAAAGCACCATTATAAGCTAGAAAAACGTCAAATAGAGTTCTTAACTGTTAATGAATGTAACATTTACGGCGAGTACATAAGACTTCAATCACACAAGTACACGATTCATTTGCTTTAAGTAATCCCTCAGATTTTCTCAGTGATATACATCTTCATTGAGTTCAATTAATGTTCAAATTTATTGGTATCAAACATAGTTTAAAAGAGTCTTTTACGTGAAGAAATAAATTTTAATTTTATTGTTGTTGCGAGAACAAAATGTATAATAATACTCAATTTTTTCAGTTGTTTTAATCCAAAATTGAATTATTCATAGTTCGTTAGCATAATACTCTAGGAAGGAGAATAAACAGAAGAATTTTTAAAAAATTATTGTGGCAAACACGCCGGAAGTACCCGTATTTCCGTTTCTACAAAGTTCGGGGCGCGCGGGTGTGCGCATTTATTATCCCAAGAAAAGGTTCTCTGTTGGTTGTACACAAGTTTCTCTCCCTCGTCTCGGTGTACAGGGACATAGAACTAAAAAAAAAGAGAGAGATAGTGAGAGAGAAAGAGACAGAGATAGAGAGAGAGATAGAGAGAGGGAAGGCAGCAAAGGAGGCAAAGGAGGCAAAGGAGGCAAAGTAGGAAGTCCTCCGCAAGCTTGGCAGCAGTCCCAAGCCGTTCATCCATGCGAATCGTTACTTCCGACCGGACGACTCGAGAATCCGGGCTTCTCTTGCAGCCTTTCATTTTCTCTCTTTCCCCGTGGCTTTTTTAGCGAGGCAAAATTTTGATTTGCCAAAAGTAGAAGCACGCGTCGAGGCACTAATCCACGAATTCGATATTCGCAGCGAGGCAAAGCGTGCGCAAGAACACGCGATCTCTGCTGTACGTATACTATTATATACATACTTCGCTTCTCAAGAGTCGTTTGCAACAACTGAAACTCGCCCTTCCCCTCGTAACTCAATGCCAGGCGACGTCAAGAAGACGACTGCGGGCTTCAAGAGGAGCGGAGCATGGAAGATACCCCTCGTAGCTCTCCTCTCTATTATGACGGGCGAGGCTGCGTAATGCTAACATTTTGTTGGCATTTACCAAATTAAGGAGGGACGAGCCAGTAGCAGCCCGAGACGCACAAAGCAGGCTTCGAGAGACTGAATCGAAGAATAATACCATACTCTCTAGTAATGATCCGACTCTCTGGGCTGTTTCGCCGCTACAATCTCAGCGCGGCAGCACGTCGCGCTTATTACGGCCAGACCGAAATAATAATGCCATGATGAGAATTCCGCCCGCCCAGACATTAACAATACTTTTATGCGATTAATACCTTGTTTCTCTGTCTCCTGCATCCCGCGCGCGACCGTTCTCTCTCTCTCTCTCTCTCTCTCTCTCTCTCTCTCTCTCTCTCTCTCTCTCTCTCCCTCTCTCGCACGCGCTCTCCCTCGCTGCCTCCTTTTTTACTTCAGCGTTGACGAGCTTAAACGAGGACTCGATCCGCCAAACTCATTAGGATACAAACTTTGAACGAACAACGGCCCCATTCACGGTAGGTGACGTTTTTTCCTGACCGGCGCACTATCCTCCGCAAGAAGAAGGCTTTTGTCACGGGGTTTTTACAAAACCGACTCTTCTGCGCCGCTGAAGTACTCTACTGACGAAAAAATATGTACAATGTTGACGCCATTGTGCAAGCGAAAAACGCTTTTTAATTCTAAATACAACTGCATTGTTGCGTCGCCTCACTACTGAACAGCGCGTACTCTCCACCCCTTGTCGTTGACAACGTCAACCTGACAATAATTAAGATTTTTCAACTTGTAAACATCCTTTTCTGCTGTTATACTTTTAGTTGTTCATTATTTAGGAATTCATATTAGGAAAAGTTTTGAATTGTAATAATGGGGAAAAATGTACATAAATGTCATATTTAATATATTTTTGACAGAGTCTTTTAAACGTATGTTTAAAAATATCTAATATTTATATAGTATAATATGCACGGTTTCAATATTACTGAGGTGAACATTATTTACTATCGACTAAATGTCATATATATTTTTAACTTTAAAATATTAAGTACATTTTCGTGTAATATGTAGTACCATCTAACTAAAAGTGTCTGCTTAAAATAGACGTCTTCTACATTAAATTTCTTTCTATTCAACTAATATAAAACTGATTTTAAGATGAATGTTTTATCCTGTAGTAATTATACAAATACCTAAGATACCTAGTTAGTATATTATTGCGTAAATTTTTCAGATATTTTGTAAAGCATATATTACTTTTAATCATCATAACCTTTTACATTGATAACTACAACAAAACAAATTTTATAATTCTGTTGCTTCGAGGCGTTGAGCAATTTTAGTTATAACAAGTAGAGTCCACTTTTCTTTTAAATTGAGTTTTAAATGATTTTAGTTTTTATGCATGGTATAAGCATTACTTTTTTAAATTTATTATATTTTCTTCTGCATAATTTTAAATGGCAATTTAAAAATTCAAAGATCGATATCTCGACATTTCAAAAAATGTACTACCCACTAAATACGTTAGAGTTAAATAAATTACTCTATTTGTAGTGGATTTTTCACTCTAAGAATAGAGTGGAAATGTGTCACTCTTAAGTAGACGAGATCTCATTCTATTTTAGAGTGAATACTTTTCCCATGGACATCGACGAAAAACTAACCTATTTTTTATTTTTAAGTTTATAATATTACAAGCGTGATATTAGATACACGTTTTCCAGTAATAATAGGTTTACCAAAATACACAAAACAAAATCTCAGTAGTTTATATAAACCAAAATTAATTATTCTGCATGTTTTATTATATAAAGGTTTTAAAGTGTTTTTACGTTACAACAGAAACTTTCAAAGAATTCTAAGCTATAATAATAGAAACTTAAAGTATGTTCAAATTAAATAATACAAACTTTCAGAGTACTATTTATTATTATATTTTTAAATTTTCATTTTTTGCTATAATTATATAGTTTTTTCAGTATATGATTAAGAGTAGTTGTTAAAAAATTAGTCATTAGGATTACAGTTTTAGGAGGATAATTTCACTAGGTGAGTACCAATCATAATAGTATCAACTTAACCTCAAAATATCGCAAAAATACTGTTTTTTTTTTTGCAAATTTCGCTACAATATATATTTTCTTCTATTCTGTGATGTAATGATGATTTTTGCATTATAAAGTGTTACTAGATAACTGCTTATTGTAATAGTATCAACCTAACCTAAACATATTGCTAAACAACTTCTTTGGAAATTTGGAGGTCAAAATATGATTTTTTGGTATTTTCTGTGTTCTAATTTTTGTATTTACATCAGAGAATGTTACTAAATAAATATTAAATGTAATGGTGTCAACCTAACCTTATAATATTGCAAAACAATGTCTTCTTTGAAAATTACGTTGTCAAACTAAGTAGGTATTTTTTGGTATTTTGTGGGTTTAATAATGTTTCTGCATCAAAGAATGTTACTACATGAGAACCAACCGTAATAGTGTCAACTTAACCCGAAAATATTGCAAAACAAAATATGTAGGTATTTTTGGTATTTTCTGAATTAATAATTAACTAGCGGGAATCGCTCGCTCGCTTACGATCGGTCACGTACTATGAATGTGGTCTATAATTTGTCTTGATAACTATTAATATTTTTAAAATACATATATATATATATATATATTATGATTAATTATTAGTATATTGTAGTAGAATATACCATAATGTTTTATTTTCGTGTGGGGTGTGTGGTTGTATAGCTCGCGAGATTATAATTATCATAATAATATCTATCGTAATTATCCTTCTTGTATAAAGTTATTTTTATTTTTGTATCATTAATCACATTATTTATAATGTTAATTTTATTATATACCAATCAAGTAATTTGATAAGATTATGAGGATTTGAACACTTGTGGATGTGACGTTTTTCACTTGCTTCTCTTATGGAAAAAATGTCATATGAGGAAAATAATCGCTTTTCACATTCGTATTGAAATATACCAAACAATTTGAAATATTTTTTTTTAGTTTCAATACTATATATATTTAATTTATAATTTATAAATATCAAAATCCGATTTTATGATTGTAAAACTATTTGGCTGATTATCGCCATATAAAATATTTTATACGAAAATCGACAAAACTTATATTAATTATTATTTCAGCTTTAATATAAACACATATATTTTTGAACTTATGCTAATTTAAATTTAGAAATATAATTAATTTGGTTGAGTCATCGCCACTGCTTTTAAAAATGTATACTATATGCTTTACATTATCATATAAATCATTATTATATAAATTACATCACATTCTTGTTAGTAGTGTTAAAAAATTGCAATGCGGGAGTTTATATTAAAAATTGCATTATTTAATTTTAATACGAGCTACAGTTTCAACCCTGTTAAACGCAGAGAGCAATTTTTCATGTTTCTTTTGTATAATGAAACATCTTTGATCCATGAACCATCAACCATCAACCATTATCCATCATCAATCACCCATCATTATCCATCGCCCATCGCCTATCACCAATCATTCATTGCCATTCACGAATAACCTATCAACCATCAACCATCATCCATCAACCATCAACCATCAACCATCAACCATCTACCATCAACCATGAACCATCAACCATCAACCATCAATCATCAACCATCAATCATCAACCATCAACCATCAACCATCAACTATTTTATATCAATAATTATTCCCAGCATCCCATTCATTTGGACTACATCTTGCAGTTATTATATATCATATATATAGCATGTATCTTATTGAAATTTTTTAAACAAATTCTCATCATCTTGTATCAATAATTATTCCTAGCATCCCATTCATCTGGACCACATCTTGATTCGCAGCATCCGAGATATCTGGATCATGCTTGATATGAACATCTCGCACACATGTATACGTACTCCACTTACAAGAAGATACCCCACTTTAAAAATGATTTGCAACTTCCAATATATCTGAATCTCGACTATGTTAAAGATATCGAAAATATCGGCACGGACGGAAGCACGGACGGACGTACGTGCGCACAAAGGATCCTTCCCTATAATCATATTTTTTATTTAATCTAACGCACATGGAATATTTTAGGAGAAATAGGATTGAAGGTAAATGTAAAAACTAAGGCCAGAAAGTGATACAAAAAAATTTTCAGCTATTATAACATAAAAAAATAATCTTAACAGAAAATTTGTACAGCAGTGGTATTCTGTTAATATAATAGAGATGTTTCTGCATCAAAGAATGTTACTAGATGAGAACCAACCGTAATAGTGTCAACCTAACCTCAAAATATCGCTAAAATACTTATTTTTGTTTCAAATTTCGTGATCAAAATATTTTTTTTTAGTGTTGTAGCTATTGTTTTTGAATGAATGAATGAATGTTACTAGATGAGTACTAATGGTAATAGTATGTATATAATCTCAAAAAATCATATTTTGATTACAAAATATGAAACAAAATACAGTGTTTTTGCGATATTTTGAGGTTAGGTTCACACTATTACAGTTGGTTTTCATCTAGTAACATTCTATGGTGCAAAAACAATATTTATAACACAGAATATACCAAAAAATCATATTATGACCACGAAATTTCCAGAGAAGACAGTGTATTTGGAATATTTTGAGGTAAGGTTGACACTATTACAATGAGCACTTAGCTAGTAACATATTCTATAACGAAAACACAATCATTATAACATAGAAAATACAAAACATTTATATTGTAACTACGAAATTTTCAAATAAAACAGCGTTTTTACAATATTTAGAGGTTAGGTTGTCACCATTAACATTGGTACTCGATATTCATCGTCAAAAGATTGAAGATTATTCATGCGTTTTTTTGTCGACTCACAAATTACATAACAGAACACGTGCGAATGGGCGGGATTGACGCGAACGATGCGACTGTAAGCACCATATATACAAACTACTTATTCGCGTGTCTTTCGAAATTAATTTTAATTAATGATATTCAAATTCGCGATAAATAAAATAAAATTTGTTTATGTTGTCATTTCACTCTAACTACTAGAGTGAAAATTAGAGCGAATAAATATTACTCTATTTTCTAGAGTTAGGAGTATTTTTCACATTCTAGAGTGAAATCTCAGTCTAAAATCGGTTCACTAATTTTTTAGAGTGGAATTTCACTCTACCGGGTTTATCGTGTAAGTCGGTTTTGCCTTTTCACCACATAATTTAACTAATAAGTTACTGTTGAAAAAGAAGAAATTTAAATTATTTATAACCGAGGTGAATTTTGGTTCCATTACATTTATATGATTGGAGTATTGCATCTATAAAATAAACAGTGCATATTTGGTTTTCTTCGAAAAAATATTATTTCGATAAAGAATTTGTAATAGGTTTTAAAGTATTATCTGACATGATGAGTCCGAATTACTACCAGAACGTAAACTGCTTCAGATAACCAAATCAAATTTTATAAAAATATTTGTTCTGAAATACTTAGAAAATGCTTATGAATTTGAGCATTCGGTAATTAAACATTAATGGGACGCCTGCTATCTCTGTCCTTATCTAATTGAGTTTTCATTCATAATTTTAAGAGAAATAATTTTTCTGAAGAAATAATAGTTGTCCCCCTTCATTTTATAGTAATCTAAATATATGTCCAAGCTGGTTTCATATGATTGTTTTGCTTTCGAGAAAACTTTGACAAACTTAGTATGTAAAGGTTAATCTCCATGTAATTGGCCCTCATAGTGTGTCAAAGTTTTCTCGAAAACAAAAGAATCATATGAACCCAGCTTGGACATATATTTAGATTACTATAAAACAAAGCAGGGACAACTATTATTTTTTCAAGAAATGATTTCTCTTAAAATTATGAATGAAAACTCAATTAGACAAGGACAGAGATATCCGGCGTCCCCTTAATTTATATTTCAAAGTTTCAGGTCATGCAGTTTCAATTCATTGCAGTTTGAAAAAATATGAAATAACAAAAAATAGATTTGTATATGAGAGCTTAAGGGGGAACGCCACTGATTTTTTACCAAAATATAGAAATTTTTTTTATTACATATTTTTTATGTTTATAGTTTTATAAACATTTTGAGACCTGCTGGATGTCGAAACTCTTTGTTATACCAAAGTTATAGCCAGTTGAGTAAAACAATTAACATTGCATACCAAATTAAAACTTTAAACGCGCCTTTCTCGAAACTTACTTTTCTACCTTCAAAAAGTTCTTTGCGCAACCCATGACAATGGATATTTTGGAAACTTCCAGAAAATATCGGTTAAACTATTGTGAAAAGAAGTTAATAGGTATTTTGATGGTAAATGTTTTATTCATCCATTGTAGGTGTTGAGACATGCAATTTTTTATGTATTTTTAAGTTCAAAAAACGTTTCATTTATTTTAGACCATTAATTGAGTTTAAACAAATTCAAAAATATTTACTTTTGTTCATTTTAAGTTGAAAAATATCCTAGAATTTTTTAAAATAGAATTCGTTAAATTCGTATGCACAAAGGAACTATTTAAACAATTTAAAAAATATTAACTTTTGTT
This sequence comes from Gastracanthus pulcherrimus, assembly GCA_949152435.1. NCBI lineage: Eukaryota > Metazoa > Arthropoda > Insecta > Hymenoptera > Pteromalidae > Gastracanthus > Gastracanthus pulcherrimus. The sequence goes on along the minus strand of OX424575.1, from coordinate 134,470,957 downwards.
CATTTTAAGTTGAAAAATATCCTAGAATTTTTTAAAATAGAATTCGTTAAATTCGTATGCACAAGGAACTACTCTAAAAATCTTTGTTTTTATTACAAAAATATGTATTTTCTCCAATAACTAGGAAAAAAATTTTAGTGAAAAATACGCAAAATTTTTTTACAACCATCTTTAATCATGCCAAAAAAAGTTACCGAATTTTTAATATTATTGGAAGAAAGGGAGAGATTTTTTAAAAATCACTGGAGTTTCACCTTAAGGGGGTCAGCCTGAAATCGAAAAAAAAAATTTTTTACATGAGTTCGTAAAAAATTTCCCTTAAAACCAACAATTCTGAATTTTCTTTTACTATATAAGCATATATATATATATATATATATGTACAATGAAAATTTTGTTACATATTGACTACGAATTTATATTTATTAATGACAAATGAAAATGCCCACGGATGCGTAGTAAATCGGGGAAGTTAGCCAAAATACGAACACTAAAGAAATTTAATGCAGATAAGTGAAGGAAAATTTTGAGAAAAGAGGACGAAGTTCAATGAAAATAAGTGAAAAAATCAAGATTTTATCAGACATTAAGTACTAAAAATTAAGAGAATTAATTATTATTAATAATTTTCATTTTAAACAGACAGAAACTTTTGTTTACACGATTAAGATTTTATAAATCCCTTATGAACATATCAGTTTTACCATAGGTATCCTCCTTTATTGTTAGATAAATGCATTATTTGTTTTAAAGTAATTGTACAAAACGGTTTGTTTACGTAAAATGAACAGATTGAAAGCTTTAAATTCTTTGAGAATTAAATGAATTTCTAATGATTCTATTGTCAAATCCACATTGCTTCATAGAGTAGTCTAAAAAATGTCAATTTAATTAATTAATGTCAAAATTAAATCTTAAATATATTAATAGATATATTTAAAGTCAAAATAAAAGTCCTGTCAATTCATCCTACTTTTTTGATATATTGAAATCGCAGAGGAGTAAGTTCGGTATAATACGTAAAACTTTTTAAATAGAATCAACAAGATTCCTTTAAATAACAGAGTGCAGCTTAAACCATTAGTCAACTCTAAGAGAAATAAGTCAGTTTCATAATGAGAGGAAAGCCTTTGGTAGTAAATGCCGGTTATCGTCAGACATCAAAGGAGCTATCGAAAGTAGTAGTCTGTATAGTAAGTTGAAAGTGCATGTGTATATATATATATATATATATATATATATATAAGCTGCCGCGTAGACGGCGGCAGTCAATCGATACTCACATCGCTCCGACGTACAAGACGTCTCTCTTGCTGTCCAGGTAGAGTGTCCTGTAGTATAGCATCCCGCAGCTGAACTCGCGAACGTGCTCTGAAAGCAGAAAAAGATGTGGGATTAACGTGTGGCAGCAGTGGACGGTCGATTAGCCGCTGCAAGTGCTTGGGCGAAATAAGCGCCGGAACAAGAGCGCTCGCGCAAAAGGGGGCAAAAGAACGAAAAACGGAGGCAAAAAATGTACAAAGCGAGCGCGAATAGGAGGAAAAAAGGTGCGCGAGATTCGCTCTCTGGCTCGAGCAAGCGCCGCTGCTGGCCCGACTAGTCGCTCGTTAAAATTTTATTACGACTTTTACAATAACGCCGGCAGCAGCAGCAGCAGCAGCGCTACAGACGAAGTAATCCAGTCAAAGCCGACTTTTACTTAACCGGGTTCTCGCGTAACCGTAGCCTCGCGGAAATTACACGATGCTTAATACGTCGATCCCGATGTGATAATGATATCCTCTGGCCGGCAAAAGCCAAGACAGCTTGCCTAGACGAATGTCAATACTCGCGCCGGCAAGTGGCTTTAATCAAATCGTTGGACAAACCCTTAGTAAAAACAAGGGGCTCTGCACGGGTTAAAGCTGGAGCGAGAAAAAGCTAACACGATATTATTCGTCCCCCCGCTGGAGGATTGGAGTTTTCAGCTTTATATATGGCTCGGGCGCGTGGGACGAGGCCCGACAATGATCTGCTTAACATAAGAAAGAAACTTCAGCCCTATCCAATAGACTGGAGGCAGCTCGTTCAGCTCGTTCCGCGCTGCTCTGGACTAACAGAGCGCGAACTGTGCAGCGCCATATATTTCCTGTGCTCCGCGCTTCGGAGAAAGAGAAAGAGCTGCGAGCGATATCAGCAGGGGCGCGCACACATCGCCTGACTCTGGATAGGATGAAAGGGCTCCGTCCGCGCGCTCGGCGTCTAACAAGATTCTCTCTCTCTTCCCCCCTTCGGTTTTCGGCGCACAGCACTCCTATTTTCCAAGCAGTATATAGGCCGAGGACGACGACGACTGCTTGCTGCTGCTGCTGCAGCCCGATTCCGAAAAGCTCTCGCTCGCTTTCTCTATCTATCACTATCTTCATTCAACCGAACGGCATTGCTCCACGTCGCTGGGGAGTGCCTGCTTTTCTTGCCTGCCTGTCTACTATTTATGGCTCTCGGCTGTGTTGATCGTAGTCTGCGCGCGTCTTTCTATGCGCGTATGCTTAACATTTACTTAGGGGGATTATTCTTGGGAGAGTATGCTTGACACGCGATAAGAATGTGAATTTCCAAACTTCCCACTCTCCTGCTCATGCTCCTCATACTCTTCTTTAATGCCCGTTCTCGCTTCGGCTTAGCCCTTGCCTAATATCCATCATCGACTCGTGCCGAGCTGCGGCTTTACTTTTAAGATATATGTAACGACCTTGCTTATCAGATGTTTCTAATACGATGCGCGAACTTATATCTTGCGGCTTATAGAAAAAAGGAGCTTTGAAAAAATCACTTTTCACCTTCATTTCTCATATACCCCGAAGAATCAATCGCTCGGATATAATGCAGAATTCTTTGTGGCCTGTTGCCAGAAGGATTTGCTTTGCTGCTTTTTCTCTTTGTACGAAAGATTATAACAGTATTGGCTTATATTTAAAAACATATTACAACATTCTTTCTTTTAATAAAACTGAACCTTAATTATTCTGCTAATGAATGTATATTCTTAAGACAATGTTATTCTTGAAACATTCAACGGTAATACAATTATACCTGAGATTAATATTTTATCGATTTTCACGTTTCTTCTTATTAACCGACTTCGAAAAAGGAGGGGTTCTCAATTCGACATGGCTTTTTTATGTTTGTCCAGCGATTATTCCGAAACTACTCGACCCTTTTGGATGAAATTTTTTTTAAGGATTACTTTATATTTAATTCTGAGAAAAATATAAGAAACTGTAATCTTATTCTAGTATTTTAAACAGAATAACGTATTTAAAAATAAGACAATAAATGTGAACAGAACAATGTATTACACGGAGAGAAAAAAGTTAGTAATGATTACTATACTAGGGTAGGAATTCGGAAACGAAAAGTAAAAGAGGTTGACAGTACTACGCAGGTTAGGATTCAGTACTAACCTGTATAGGAATGAATAAAATTTCGCGTAACCTCCAATCCTTCCGCTTTTCATGCTTTTATATTAACAAAATGCGTATACACATAGACTTCATGATATCTATTTAAATATACTAAGCTATTTTTCTTCAATAATACATGTATAACATAAAACAAGCCAAATATTAAATAATTATTCAATATTATTCAATTATCCGAGGAGGATTGATTACTATACTATATTAGGAATCAGTCCAAATAGGTTTCATCGTTTCCGATCTACCCACCTTGCACTGTACTCATCAGTCTTAACCCCATTTAGAAGCAATTACAATATTTTTCTCTCCGTGTACGATGAAAGCCGCTTCCAATCCATTGGCACTTAGCTTCTTCTTAAATTCTTTCTTCAATAAATTAATTTTAAATTGCTATATCTCTTTCTAATTAATATCTGAAAAAGGATGTGCTGTTTTATCATTGATGGCTTGACAAAAGATAATTTTTTACTAAAATTACAGAACGATAGATAATATAATATGTCCTTATCAAAGCAATTTTTTATCTCTACGTAATTTATTAAAATTATTTAAATATTTAAATTAACTATAATCAGGTGTTAGTACATAGATTCACTAAATTCCTAAACATCTTAAATTTTGTGAACGATTTGACATCATAGATTTCCGAGATATAACCGTTTAGAGAAAGAGCCTATCTAAAATTTGCGGTTGTAAAAGATAGGTAATTTTATGCTCTTTTTAATTTACACTAAATTGATCATGATATTTCTAACATACCAAAAAAATAAAACTCAAAAATCCAAAAAGTATTGTAAAAAGACGAGTCGATGAATCTTTAAAAATCTCTTTTTAATTTTGAATCTTCATTAAAAAATCGAAAAAAATGAGCCCTGTTTGGTAAAAAATGATCGTGCCGTTTTTGAGATATAAGCGAACAAAATAAATTTTGAAAAAATACATAACCTCAACTATGATTTTGCGAAGAATCTTTCAAAAGATATAATAATTTGACTGGAAAAAGTTTCACTTGGAACTTTCAACCGTAAATTCAGTGATTGTATATGGGAACGCAAATGTTTTCCCAAGAGAGTAGAGCGTAGTCTTTTAAAGAACTAAAATTGCAACCCCAACAGATCCGTGAAGCAGATCCGTGATTATTTTAAAATTAAAATGAACTCGTGGAGATACGCAGAGGGAGAAACAAAAGTTAAGGGATAATTTATTTGAATGAGATAAGGCAATCAATATGCGGCGATAAAAAAAGGTAGCGATGCGGCAGAGTTGGTGTGAAAGGGGGCGAAAGTGGAGAAATAACTGAGAGAAAGAGGGACACGCTGCAAAGGAGAAGAGAGAGAGAGAGAGAGAGAGAGAGAGAGAGAGAGAGAGAGAGAGAAAAGGGGCTGTGGACGTACGATATCTTCCACACACGGTGCCGCGCTATGCACTGGTGGGCGAGAAGTAGCAGCAGCGAGTGGCCAAGAGATTTTCATCGGAGGTAGGCTTGGCTGTGGTGCTAGCGGTGGTGGTGGTACGTATTCGCTCGACGAAACCCATTACAGGTTCCGGCGGTAAAAAGTTTTCCAGGCCGAGAAAGATGAGGCAGGGTAGATAAGTCAGCCGCTCACTCTCTCCCTCTTTCGTTCTTTACACCGAGCCGTGTGGAACTATCGCGCCAATATATAGAGGAATCTCTCTCCCTCTTTCTTTGCTGCTTCCCTCTCGCGCGCTACTGAGCAACTTCGCAGGCTCAAAAGACAGATACGATCGCGCCGAGTTCGGGGGGTTATTAGCGCTCGAGATAATACCTAACGACCCTTGCCATCGGAAGCCATCTATTTGAATTCGGGGATCCCAAAAACAGTGGCGAGCGGGCAGCACAGCGTGCGCACAGCGTGCGCACAAGAGGAAGGGAAGAGGCGCGCTGAAAATTTCTTCGATCCGAGCTTAATTAAAGCGCCTCCCAACTTTTTCTTCATTCGTCTACCGCCGCTACTGTTGCTACCACAGCTATGCTGCGACTTGAAGCAAGCACTTTTAGCCTATGCGTACACAAAACTCTCAGTGCACAGGAGAGAATAGCCTCGAATGTCCTTCAGTCTTTCTTTTCTTTTCTTTTCAAGTCGCAAATTTTCCTCTGTTAGATTCACTTGAACTCTAAGTAATTTCTCAATTTCCATCTGGATCGCGAAACAGTTTGGTCATTTCCGCGGATTAGCAGAGGCACTTGGCGAAGCATGATAAATCTGCTGGAGAAAAATACTTGCACGCGGAATAGCGCTAATCAAGTTAAATTTCAGCGTAAATCGCTTTCATGACGTTGGGTAAATATAGTATATCTGCATTGACTAACTGCTGGCGTTGCGAGCTGAACTTTCTATAAAGTGGAACACGGAGCGGCAAAGCTAGAAAATCGAGCAAAAGGAAAGAAGCGGGCGCGCGATATTGACTTAATCGCTTTTCCTCGCGCGTCCCACTTTTTAAACGTCTTCCACAGAGAGCGAGCGACTGCAGCTATATACTTGAGCAGAATATTTACGCCCTATAAGTTCCGGATCCCGCAGCCCTGGGCGAAAAATCACGAGTGCCGAAGCAGTGCTACGGGCGACGGCTCGCGTGCCAAGCATTATTCTTGACTTTTGCGATGCGTGTATCGAGCGGAAAACGCCGGGAAAGCAGCAATACGATATACATGCTCTGCTAACTCTACGTCGTTGGGAAAGTCGCGCGATCCATTTTTCAAATGCATTCAAATATATAAGTTGACTGCATGAGAATCACCGCTCACTTGTTCTCATTATCTCATTATAACCGCTGCGGTAGGCAGACGAGAGCGCGAAAAAAGGACGAGCTTTGATTTCGCGCGGGAAGTTTTGCCCGCGTGCTCGTAACCGAGTTAGTCGCGAGTCCTCGCCAGACGCAAAATATTCCAATGAGCCGCGGGAATTTTAAAAAACATTTATTCCTGCGCTCGCGAGCAAAGTAAATGAGTTTACGGGACGGCGCGCACGCGCTAAGAAAAAGGAAGGCGCAGGGCGAAAGGAAGAGCGAAAGAGGAGGAGCGCGCGTAGATATACACGTATATAGGTATATAGGTATATAGGTATACATTCGGAGAGAGCTGCGTATTCGCTTGACGATCGAATGTAAATGCCGCGCGCTCCCGAGAACAATGGCGCGAGATTATGACTCGGGGGACAATGGGGCGCTAAATTGGTTTCGCGGAACGCTCGCGCTCTCATTCTTTTTCTTTGCTAGAGCGCGCGGCTGCACTCGTGACTCACGTGGCTTACGAATGCCGAAAGATTTCGCGAAATTTTATTTCCCCAGCTCTCATCGAGAGACGAGTTCCCCGCGCTCGCACAGAAAATATTTCCCCTCCGCAGGCGCGCGCGCGCACGACACAGCCCTCGGGGCTTTTTGCCAAGTTTTTCGGATTTGACCCACCGACCCTCTCTCTACCTTTCTCTTTTCTCTCTTATTCGAAGCTCCCGCCAAAGTCGATGAACTTGCGGCGTTACGATTGTACGCCCTCAAATAAAATCGGCTTTCGTTATCATAACAGTATATATACCTGCGCAGATATAACCTACGTGCGAGGCTCTTCCGCACGCTCTCTGCCCCCCTCCCCCTCGCAACCTATCTCTAGCGCGTCAGTTATATAATTTCCCCTTTTATTTTTATAATACTTTCACGATGTAAAACAGCGCGAACGTGAGATTTCATGCCAAACTGATTTATCTCAGCATTTCCTTTAATTAGAATAGAATACGACACACCACCATTCACTTAATCTATGTGATAAATAAAATTAATCTACTTTTTACATGTTGCCATGATTAACGTAAAAAATGTAATAAAAACGATGCTTCGTTAAAAATAGAATCAAGGGAAAGGTAGATTTCTTAGAATTTCATTTATTCCCGAAAAAAGCCGAACAACGAATATGCTGTTTCAGAATGACATTTCAATCAAACCTCAGCACAATGTGTGTTCACAATTCAATGATACGGTATTAAGAAAATGTGAAAAATGTTCCTATAATTTCTGAAAACTGCGTCGCATAACTTTAGTATGAGGCTGAAAAAAAATAGCGAAAGAATAATACAAGAGCGGCAGTTGGCGTTCCCTCAGGCAGGAGCGCGCGTGCGGAAAAACGAACTTCTTTTGTTCCAGTTCGTCAAGCTTATTTTATGGTCTCGGTTGCGCGAGCTAGCGCCATCCCCCCTGATATTAAAAAGAAATCTTACATAACGCGACTTTACGGCTCGTGATATATGGGGCTTGCGGTGTCGGGCGGCTAGGTATACGCGGCGAGGCCCCGGGATTCACAATTGAATAAATTCCCCCTCTGCGTATAGGCCGGCGGAGTACGTGGAGTGCGAGAGATTAGGACCTGGACGCGCGCGCGCGATCATTTTTTACGTTCGCCTGGCTTGCTTCCAAGTGCGAGTGCGAGTGCGAGTGCGAGCGCACGCACGCCGCCGCACCGGCATATGGCCGCCAAAGATTACGAGGGGGTTATAACCACCTCGCGACCGTGTCCAATTTCCAACGTTATTATTATTTTAATCCCCCGAGTCCGAGTCCGAGGAGAGAGAGAGAGAGAGAGAGAGAGAGAGAGCGGGCGTTTTCTCCTTTGCGCGCGTTATACTCACCCCCAGGCCATTCTTTCTCTCGCGTTTCTTATATGTAGCGAATCCAATATGGATAGCGTTCGCCATCAGCTATACCTAGAATATATACGCACGATCATTGGAAGCTGTATATATTCGTTAAAACTTTGTTTTTGGTTAAAGTTGCGCGCGCGCCGGAAATCCGATCGCAGAGCTCGGATTAAAATTCTTTTCTAAATAAATTAGAATTGAGAGCTCCACTTTTTTATCCGAAGGGTTGAAGCCAACACTTTCTGCTGAGGTTTCAAAATTAACTTTAAAACTTTTTTACGAATATGGTTTATTTGAATTAAAGACCGCTGCAATTGAGTTTCTGAGTTGGAATTCTTATATTTTCAATCATGTCCTATACATTGAAAGTAATAAAAAAACATTAGAAAAGCTCTTGTAATAGAGATGGATAGCGTGCCACGCCAGAGTTTATCAAATAAGAAGAAAGCAAATAAGAGGAAAATGTTGTTCTCCATTAGCATGATAATAACGCTGATGATCGCGCGAATTCGTTCGAGTGGCAGGGTTGGCAGTGGTGCGTTCCCTTCGCTCATCGGCCGGCGCATAAATGAAAAGCGGGCAGTGTAATGCGTGGCGCGGAAGAGCATCGGCGCGAGCGTTCCCTCTTCGTGATCGTCGGCAGGTCTTTTGTTCTTTCGTTGCGCGAGAGCGGAAAGGTCCGCGTCATCGTCAAGCGCGAAAGAGAGACGACGCTCGAGAGTGATTTGCCAAGGTATACATAGAGTGCTCGTCGGAGTTTGGGGGAGCCGCGGCCCGATATTCGTGGGAAGTTGCTCGCTGCTGCTGCCGGCGCTCTTATGCCTACAGCCATCAGCGGCGGCGGTAGCGAGTTTAGGGTCAAACGCGCGAGATACAAGTGGTGTATCTATCCACTCGATCCCTCAGCTCTCTCCCCCAGTCTCGCTGCTATAGCCAGGGCAACGCTACCCTTAGCTGGGGAGAATCCATCTCTGAATGCTGCTCTCGCTGGCTGGCTGTCTCTCGGCGAAATAGACATGTTTTGCGCTCCACCGATGCTTACTGATCCGCTCTCACGACACGACAATACACTCTTCGCAAATCCGCAGCGCCAGCCCCCCGAGGCTGCCGGCGAAGCCCGAACTAGTAGAGCCCACACGGAGCGGAGAAGGCCGAGACGTAAGAGCTGCAGCACAGCGCGCGAGTGAGTGTTTACGCCGCGGAGAAAACCACATGACCCGAACCGATCGCAAATCACATTCTCTCTTGCGCGACATTGCTCTATATACCACTGCGCCTCTGCGCCTCTGCGCCTCTGCGCCCGATTTGCGTTTATCCTAAGCGCAGACAAGTGTCTCCGCGACGCGGCCCCGAGGCTACCTCTCGACATTGCCAGCGGAGACCGATGCGCGACTCTGATAAAACGCTCTGCACTCCGATTGCTATGAACAAAGTTCCACAAACTTTTTCACCCAGCTCGCACTCCATTTCCTGAGAATGTTTCGTGCTTGGCACGCCTCGATAAGCCCTTCCAGCCCTCCTTTACAACTCCTTCCAACTCTGCTTTATATACCAAAGCCTGTCTTGTACTCCCAAACAACTACTACTACTACTACTACTACTACTAATACTTATCACAATCGGAAACGTGTCGAACCAACGTCTTCTTCAATTCCCTAAAGTAACGCTTTAATTGTCGCGAAAATAGCGCTAAATAAATTCAACTAAATTCATTCTACAGTGTACAGTGTATTCATTATATTTAACAGGCTGATTTGTGATCTTTAGAAGCAGTATGAGAGCATATTTTCATTCGCTATTTGTTACTGACATTTTTCCTACAAAATCTGTGGAGAGTAAATTTGGGGCGAAATGCAGGCATAAAGTTATTAATAAATGCAGGCATAAAGTTATTAATAGAATGTAAAAGTCTGCTACAGCGGTGCAATGTAGCAGAATGAATCGATTGTGAAATCTCGCTATCGCAGACTCAAAGAACCGATAAGGACGAAGGCTATAAGCGGGAAGGCTCGACGATGGCATTTTAACATGTTCGAAGTTCTTTTAAATGAAAAAAGTTTTTCATGGCCGAGGTTACCGAGGGGGAGAGGGGGAGAGAGAAAGAGAAAAAGAAGAGACTGCGAGTGAGCGAGAGAGAAAGAGAGATAAAGAGACACGGACGAACGCCCATGTAAAGCAACAGAAAATTGCCAGTGCAGCGTGTTCAGCGTGGTCTGCATGTCCCGCGAGGGTGGCCACCGTCACCGCCGACGCCGACGCCGACGCCGCCGTTGTCTGCCTCATTTAATTTATGCGGATAGTTAAGCGCGATTCTAATCACCGCCAGTTCGGACCAACTGGCTGTGGCTGCTCATGCCAGTCGCCGCTGCGTCGCTACTCCCAATAAAATAAAGCAAAAAATAAAGCAAAAAACGAAATTAAGAAGCCGTCTTTTGCAACAAAGTGCATTCAGTCGCATCAATAACGTCTCCCTCGGGACTTGACTAATTTTAACCTGTCAATTTCACCGTTAATTAGGATGTTCCCGCGGGAGATATGGGATATTTCAAATTCCTTCTAGCGGACGTCCCCCCCTCAACTATATTTCACGTGTATGAAAGTTATTAACAAATTTATTTACTCTCTTAACTTCTTAAACGGACATGGAAAGGTGGAATTTTAAAGAAACTCGTTAGAATAGATCGCTTCTATATTATAGAGATAGTTATACTATAAATTAAAATTTTCTCTTTCTTCAATTTTACTTGTCACTCGCTTAGAGTGCAAATTAAATTATTTTTACAGCGATAATTCATCATTCGCAGTACACTAGGGTGATAATGGGTTCTCTGCTCGAGTGATTATTTCTTTTTTACACACTTACAAAAAGTAAAAACGTCAAGTTAAGGTGGTTTTATGATGATTTTCGCCCAGAAAATAAAAGAAATTTTTGAAGAAAAGATATACTCTTTAGCTTTTAACAAAAAACATATAATTGGTTCCAGTCATAGTTCGGCAAGTATTCGACCGCAAAATTTTGGCGAATAATTTTCATATCTTGCGAAATACTCAACGAAGTAAGAAAATTTCAATTTTTAAATGTCTCACATGAAAAAATAAGGCCCATAGAAGTGGTTCCAAAAAGTATTCGAAAATTTATTCGACGAATACTTTTTTCGAGTAAGCGATTATTCGAAAAAAGTATACGTGGAATAATTTTCGAATACCCGAAACTTGAAAAAAAAATCAAAATTGATATAACGAAAGTTCGATAACTTTTACATGTTTAAAACATTTCTACAAGTCAAAGAAACTTTTCTAATGTGTAAAAGTCATCGGATTTTCGTAATCAAATTTGATTTTTTTTCAAAATTCGGTTATAAGAAAGAATTATTCGACGAATACATTTTCGAATACTTATTGGAATCATTTCTACGGGCCTTATTTGTTCATGTGAGACATTAAAAAATTGAAACATTCTTATTTCGATGAGTATTTCACAAGATATGAAAATTATTCGCCAAAATATTGCGGTCGAATACTTGCCGAACTATGGCTCTAGTACATTAAACAAAGCCGCTGCCAATTCATTGTCACTTAGCTTCCTCAAACTAAATTAATTGTTCCAATATGAAATTCTTTCTTCGATAAATTACTTTTAAATTGCTATAACTCTTTCTAATTAATATCTCAAAAAGTGTGTGATGTTTTATCATTGATGGTTTGACAAATGTTAAATTTTTACGAATATTACGGAACGATAGGTATAATAATCCTTATCACAGCCATTTTCTCTCTTCATGTAATTTACTATAATTATTTAAATATTTAAATGAAATGTAATCAGATGTTAGTACGTAGATAAACTGAATTCCTAATCATCTAAAATTTTGTGAATGATTTTCCATCACAGATTTCCGAGATATCGCCGTTTAAAGAAAGAGCCTATCTAAAATTTGCGGTTATAAAAGATAAGTAATTTTATGATCTTTTTAATGCATTTACACTAAATTGATCATAATATTTCTAACATATATAGATAACCGTTTAAACTAAATACGAATTTATTCGTGTATAACAAAATAAGGGAAAGAGCCTATACAAAATTTGCGGTTGTAAAAGATGGGTAATATCAGACCACTGGCCTACGCTATACAAGAGTGGCAGAGCCACACCTTGGGCGATCCGTAAAGTTAAGCAGTTTTATGCGCGGCTAGTACTTGGATGGGTGACCACGACAGGACCCCGTGACTAAACAAATAATCCAACCATCCTAAAGCGGATTTCACCCTAATACAAGTTTTCCACACTCCACAGGCATATCCCTGGATGTAATTAGGTAACTGCGGGTAACTGCGAGATGTGACTAGGTACAATAATATAAAAGTATGAAAAATTACGGTGAAACATTTGCTATGCCAAAAGACTGTATAACATACAAAAATAATTTACCTTAACGATTTCAGAAAATCGTAAAATAAAAAAAAAGGTTCTAGAAAAAAACGAGTCAATGAAACTGTACTCGATCAAAAAAAATGTTAAAAAACATAACTTACAACTCTTTCAAGCAATACTTAAAAGCTACCGTTTTGTGGTTAAGTAATAACCCATTAAAAGTAATTATTATACGATCAAGGGTTATATTTTAGTTTAAGCAATTCAGACGTTTGTAATGTAAACTTAGTTTAGATTTTAGAATTTAGAAAACTGCATTTTAAAGAATACGCCAAACATCTTAATCGGAAATAATTGCAAGACAAAACCGGTTTGGAAGAGACAAAGTCGGTGCGTTTAAAGGCTATCAGCAGCAGCAGCAGCAGCAAGCCGTAGCCGAAGCAGAAGCAGAAATGGATATACAAAACGCGAGCGCAGCAGGTCTGCACAGCCGCACTCTGTCCACTTACACAGAAAATCCCCACGTGCATGCGTGCGCGAGCAGCCTCGTAAATATCATTCCGATTAGAGCAACTATAGGAAAATCCGCGGCCTTTGCCGGTTTCTGTCGCGAGATAGCGCGCCCCATAAATTTACCATGAAATTTCCATGCTTTTTTCCTTCCTCTCTGGACGCTTCTCCCTCTCTCTCCCCCCTCTCTCTCTCTCTCTCTCTCTCTTCTCTCTATCTCCTTCCTCCGCCGTCCCGCGTCCTCTCGCTCGCTTCGATGGAAATGAACTTCCCAAAGTCCCCCCATACCATTTCCCGGTACCGACGCTTCGTGCAGGACTAACAAAGTGCCGGCGAGCGAGATTTAACGGCCCTGAAATGACCGAATATGGGCGCAAGCGAGAAATATGGAGGGCCTGCGGAAACGGAATACGTACTGCGGACTGCGGTGAAGAGAATAACGAGAGTGAGCAATCGACAATCGAAAATCTTCTTCGGATGGGGGGGGATTCGAGGTGAAAACGGAGCGCAGACTGTGTATAAGCGAGAAACGCAGCGAAGTGCAGCTGCACGGGGCAAAAGACGCGGGAGCGCGCAACGCCGACGCTGATAAAAACACGCGCTTGTGCCACGTCACTGTCGGATCGTTAATCAACCACTCGCTCCCAGGAATTTGATTATTGGATATTTTAATCAAGATAATAGGCGAGCGCGAGCTTCAACGCGAAAGTTCCCAGCTAATACCTACCACCTCAATTTTTCCTCTTCTCTGGCACTTTTATACACACGCAGACACACGTACACCACACATACACCTATAACATACTTTATACACAGTTTCCTTCCGTGGTTCATGTGTACAAGGTGCGGTGGGGGAGTGACGGGCCGCCTCGCATTCCCCGTAATCATCAGCCATATAATGCATGAATATCGTTGGAGCTCGAGATATAAATCATGTTCGCACCGACTTCCTTTTTACAGGAAAATTGGGTACGTGCCGTGGGAGACTTTAAACGCTGATTTATACACCCGAATTTCCCTCCCGAATTGACTTTTATTATAATTAATATCGCAACGCGCAAGCAAAAAACTACGTACACTGAGATCACCCCGTATAAATCAGAGTAATTTAGCAACGCAACACGTTTTTGTACTCAGCGCGAGCGGTTGCGGGAATCGCTTTATCGACCTTATCGGCGAATCGTATTTTCCGCTTATCAGACGCGCGGTTAAAGATGTCGCGAAAGGTCTCAAAGACGACGCGGGTCGAATGATACATCCCTTGAACGGAAGCCGTGACGTTCGCTAGATTTTATCGGGCATAATGAAGCTTCGCGGCTCGTCATATACGCGGCGGCGGCTATAATTCTTCGGGCTTTTCATGTAGGCGGGCGCGCACGCTCGCTAGCGCCAATGGGAAGTAAAAAAAGCACGCAAAAGTGTCCTACTAGTCATGCGGGATGCGACTGACAAAGGGAGAGAGGAGCAGAGGGCGACCGAGCGAAAGAGGAAGCGCAAGAGTGGATTAAAAAAGCCCGACTAAATTGCGTTATCTTTTCGTTCCACGCGTATGGCTTTCCTCTGATGCGCTGACTACCCACACTGCGTCAGCGGCAGCAGCAGCAGCAGCAGCAACAGTGGCAACAGCAGCCGCGGGACAAGAGAGAGAGAGAGAGAGAGAGAGAGAGAGAGAGAGAGAGAGAGAGAGAGAGAGAGAGAGAGAGCGAGAGAGAGAGAGAGAGAGAGAAAGAGAGTCGAAGCAGCGAGCGACTGCACTCGTACGGCTGCAGTAATATCGCGCGTGCAGGACGCGTTATTGCGGCCGAGAGGAAAGTGCATCCATTTTCCGAGGGCTCTTCGGGATGCCGTTGCTTATACTTGCGTGTCGCGTCGCGCGCGCCGGTTGACACGCCGGATGCGCGTACAGAAGGGCTGTTTGAAATAATTCGCGAGAGAGCTCTTTAAATCTTTTTCAGCCGTGCCAATGCTGATTGCTCTAATGTAATTCCACTATCGCCCCTTTCGCGCACCTCGCTCTGCGCTTTTTTTTCCTTCCACTCGCACGCATTCATCAATTATTCCGCGTGTATCCTTCACTGTCGCCAATTCTACGCGCCCCGACTTTTATTTGCATTTGTAATCCGCTGCGGAATCCTAACGGCGGCTGCGAACGATAGTCTCTTTCTCCGAGTCTTTTTTGCGCCGATACTTCGTTACGCAATATTCCGAACCTTCATTTCTTGCGGATAGATCGACTTTTACCGAGTAAAACTCGATTTCCCTGTTCAAGCTACTATATTCTCGATTGATTGATTATATTTACTCTCATTACTTTTTTCCTCTCTAAATTAATTTTAAATTCAGTTAAATATATTTTTCCCCGATTAATAAAGTCATAAAATTGGATTTGTTAAATCACTTGGCTCTAATTATGAGGTGTGTTGAGATAAAATTTAGATATTTTAAGAGACTAAATGTTGATGTCTCTTATACATTATACGTTAAAAAGAAACATGTTTGCGAAGAAATGAGAAAGTATCAGGCTTTGTTCCGCCAGTCTTGATATTAGGAAGATAAAAGTCGGTGATTTGTCGAGAACAATGACCGATGGTACAAGTTTGAAAAAGTAGGTAAAGGAATTTAGAAAGGAAGAAAGTAAAGTCTTCTGAGAAGACATAAACGTCGAAGAATTTATCGATGAGACATTGATTCAGTGAGCGGAAGGGCTGGGGGAAGGGCAAAAGTAAAGAGAGAAAGGGCCGGGCTGCAGAGTCGATCAGATTGGATTCGCGTTTATCATCGGCGAGGCATCTAGAGTTCTGGGCTGTAATCAGCCTTCCGGCTCGCTAATAACGAGTTAGAAGCCTTCTGTGTTCTCTCCGTGCGCGCTCGTTCGAGCCCAGCCGTAGCCGCCCGCGCCCGCGCGCTCCCATAGTGGGAGTAATTGCTAACGTAATCACACACGCTGTGCACTAGGCAAGCAACCCCCCGCCGGTCCGCTGGGAGAAAGGCTAGAGAGCGAGCGTGGATGTGGATGCAGGTCCCGAAGCTCAAAACCGGGGGAAAGGAGCGAGCAAACTGTGTTTTAAGAACGATCAGATAGCGCGGCTTCAATGCGCAAAGACTAACTCAGCTCGTGGAATATGAGTTCTCGGCTGCGATCGCGCGTAATTAATCCCCAGAAACTGCCCGAGCAACGTTGCGACGTCGCGCCGGCTTTTACGATGATGGAGCGACGGCATCGATGCGCGATTACGCTTTATATTTCGGAGAGAGATATAGAGAGCTTTAGTAGGACCGGACGACCATAACATCCCAAGCATTACGTCTAGGGGGCTTACTTTTTGACTCTCCACACTGCTGACGCGCGCGCTTTGATCTTCAGTGGCAGTAAACCTTTGGTATTTGCATATTTTTAATGTCCTTAAACGTATACTCATTCTGTATGGCCGGGGGACAACAGAATTATATATTACAAATATATTTCATACATTAATCAGCCATAATTCTGCTTATAAAATTATTGCACTGGCTTATAGATTTGTTGAGGATAATGTAGTTGCTATAAGAAGCAGCAGATCTTGGAATTTCTATGATTCTCGACTGAACGTAATGCCTTGATGTCTCGAAAGTGACGCCGACAAAGCAACTCTCTTTTCCTCTCTAACTCTATCTTTTAAGTCGCGGAAAATATTTTAATCTCGGCGGCGCAGAACTGAAGCGTTCATCTGGATTATGGATTAAGAATCGCGCATTCTCTCTTAATACATCAAAGTTCTTGGGCGAAAAGTTAGTTTAGAATTTCAGGAGAAAAAGGAGGGAGAGAATGAGTTGGCCCTAAATCGGAGCTTTGCTTAGCGATCTCTTGGGGGATTTCTCGCACTCTTGGGTTTGCTCGCTGCAGCAGCCACTCGCGAACCGCCGTCTCTCTCTCTTTCTCTCTGTGTATACCCTAGAAAAGCGGTTTAATATGCCCGTTAGGTACATATAAAAGGAGCAAAGAAGCAGGCAGGCAAGCAGCAACGCGCGGGGATGAAAAAGGAAGGGAGCTATCGAACGCCGGCTCGCGCATAGCGGAGCAGGAGGAGTCGGCAAGTAAAGACAGAGGTGAGAGAGAGAGAGAGAGAGAGAGAGAGAGAGAGAGAGAGAGAGAGAGAGAGAGAGAGAGAGAGAGAAGAGAGAGAGAGGCTCCCGGGAGCTTTGTGGAGCGCCGCGAGCGCACCGGAGCGAACTGGGCTTCGGTATGCGCCGCGCACCGTCTGTAAGTAGATTGCAAGCGAGCCCCGCGTACGCTCGCGCTCGCGTATGGCTAATCAAACATTGGATAATTGCATCCCCTTATGGAACGGATCCGGGGCAGTTCGATTCTCGAGACTCGAGAACGCCGCGGGCAGATATATCTCCCCGTCCCCCCTCTTGATTGACAGTCCAAGAGGCATGAACAGGCTCGGCTAATGAAACATCAGTATGCGCCTGCACACACAATACCCCAGCCTCTCTCCCTTCCTCTCTTGTTATACCTCTAACTCCGTTACGTGAACGCATGAAGCGCACAAAAGAATCGCAGAGCCAAGACACAAACGCACACAGCCGAGTGACTCTTCCCCGTACCTGGGTGCGAAATGGCAAGATTAATATCACGCCCTTTGAATCCTTGCTAACCTGCACTTTATGTATATTATAAGAGTATAGGAGAAAACATTCATTTTATTTTCATTTTACTATCAATTGTTAAATATAATTATTTATTTATTAAAAATTGTAATGGTCAATTTTCACCAAGCAAACACGTAAGATTGTTATACTATCTATATAATTGTTAGACTGCTTGGATAGTCGATAGTAGAGAAAGTAGTTCTCGGCGATGGGTGCCAACTGCGCACATTCTTTTATAGACAACAAGGCGAACAGTAGAATTGACGTAGAGCACATAACTCAATGCAAATACTAGTTCGGTTTAAGGCATTCCAAGTAGCTCAACAAGTTCCACAATATTTACTAGGCGTTGTTGACAGTGCGCATTTGGGAATATCCCCGGCTAATCTCATATTTTGACTGACAACGTAAACAATGACTCTGGAAATGAGGGTGCACGCGGGAGCTTTAGTTACTCTGGGGCTGGGGTGACTAAATTACGCATTAGCATCAGCCCGGTCTCTCGCTTTTTTCTTCTCCTGCGAGCATTGTGTGCGCGCAAGCCCAAGCAATCTGCACACTCTTGCGGCATAAGGCGCGATCTGTCCCGCTAAAGTGGCCTCATCCAGAATTATTATTATCGACATTATCATATATATTGGCCATCGGCGGAGCGCCAGTGCGGCACTCGAACACCGCGCACTAAAGTATTTGATTTAACGCTAATAAATAACTATTACTGTACGCGGACGAGACCGACCGTATGTGCTGCTGGCGGCAACTATGACTGCTGTTGCGACTGCTGCTGCTGCTACCTTGGATGGTTCAGCACTGCAGACTCCAGAGGGAGAGAAAATCGAATCAACAACGCAGTTTCCATTACTGAGCTTTCGATAAAGGGATGGCCTGATGACGACTTCGGTGCACTGCACATATAGTATTTCTCTCTCGCGAGCGCCCGTTCGTCCGTACGGATAGGGTTGATTGCGACTCTAGGACAATGATTCGATGGTGCGGAAAATTAATTGTCGCCATCTGTTCTTTCGTATTGCTGTTACTCAATTTTTTATTCACTCTAATAACAACGAAAGGAATTTTGCCGAACCCAAAAATGCTACGAAATGACGGCACTTGTATGCGTTTACGCAAACAGAATCGTACGCAATTTTTTGCGCTTCCTCTCAAGAAGCGTATATACTTGACGTGGCTTTCACGGCATACACGTGTAAACACGTGACTATCAAATTTCATGCGCGTGGAAGTAGCTGCTCTAAACCTGTCAAAAGCAAGAACATTAGCAAACATGATGGGAACACACACGAAGTCATGTGTATATTCTGGAGGCAACATATGGCTGACGACAGATCGGTCTTCACACCAGGTGAAGGGAAAACTCTGTATTCAAAACACGGCTCAGAATACACCCACTTCCTCGTCTCACAAAAAAGAAGCTTTAAGATAAAGCAACGTCATCCTTCGCAGCCGTAACGGTAAAATAACCGACATGTATAACAATGTGATAAATATAATGTTTTTATTACCTATAAGAAGTCGTTTATAAAACGTGTAAAAGTTATAGTTATCAAAGTTTGGAAGTAAGAAGACAAGTTTATCCATTTTCCGAAAGCCGTTATTCTTAGTTTTGCCCAGACTGTTTAATCCAATAGATGTAGAGTTCGTAACTTGGTAGTTGGCGGTCGAAGGTGAACTTAGCAACGGCGGGCGGGATAATTGAATCTCGGAGGGAGTCGAGAGCCTCGGTCAATTCCTCGGTCTCCTCGCATCGCATCATCCACGGGGGCTAGCCCAGCAGACCCCCCCCCCCCCCCCCCTCCCCAGCCACTGGTCGTGTGTGCATGCATGTGCCCTCGGCTCTCTACACACAGAGACTGCAATGGAATGAGAAGGTATACTATAGGCGAAGGCAGTGTGTGGAGCACCGGTTCGATCTCCACAGTGACTCGCGCGCGCTGGTTGTCGATGTTATACTCCTGTATAACGAGAAGTGCTTGAGTTATCGACACTAGCCAAACGCCCGGTCAGGAACCAAGCGAGCGAGAGACTATCCCTCTCTCTCTCTCGCACACACACACACCCTCTCTAAGCTTTGACATCAGATGCAATATTGTATGGGCTCGAGCGCCGCTGGACGTTACAATGTGTCCAGGTAATGGCCGAGCAGCATGATTGTCTTCCCTGTCGAGCAGGAAGAGAAGAGAGACACGCGGTCTTGTTGGCGACACGTGCTCATACCTCCAACAACGCTACTGCTGCTGCTGCTGCTACTACGGCCCTGCACCACCGACCGTATCATTGCTGCTTGCACGCTTACTTTGTCCCAATAACATAGCTATATACCTCCCGTTCCCAGCGACGTACAGTTTCAATTTTCAAGATTACTTATTGATTGAATAGAAACCAAGAATCCACGAAAGAGTCTCACATAGAAAAATGTAGCTTTTAATCCCTCGATTGATATATACAATATAAACAGATATGTTGTCTCGGATCTCTTTCATGTATTAAAGAAATGTAATATCTATTTAAACGTATTTTAAACATTGACACATATTAATATATCCTCGTAGAAATTCAAATATAAAGTAATAACACAGCAATAAAGAGATTTAGCGTCTGTGATAATACGTTTACATCAGACGCGGAACCTAACTATTTATCCATTTGTGTTTCATTCTTTACATACAAGAAAATTGAAATAAAAATATATTCGTTCGTACCGTTTCGTAAAAACGAATGTAAAGACTGACTTGCATTCCCACTTAAAAACTGCTTTTGTATTGCTTGCCAAGTTTTCCCATCTCTTTTTATACATTTTTTGGTACATCCGGTATTATAAATAAATGGATAAAATGAAAACTACTATAATGCAAAGCTTAAGACTTTTTTAAAATATTGCTTTATTATTTTAAAAATATGCAAACCTTATCATTGGTCAGATATATTTTTTCTTTTTACTCGCTCTTGTTCGAGGAAAATACTTTTTTATAAACAATGTCAAAGATTACTAAAACATATCGTGGCAAAAATGGTAAAATACAATTGAAGATTCTTTTTTTAATATATCACAAGAGGAATATTATGCCTTTATCCGTCAAACGGTATTTTCCCAACATGGGAGTTCCCAGAGTTCGATCTCGAAAGGCGAGAAAAGTGCAACGTCATTTTGTTACCAGATTAAGAATTATATATCACTTCAGTTTGTCAGTATTATTCACTCCCATAAGAACACACATGCTGATGAAAAAGATCGTTTATTTCGTTGTATATATAGTTTCTTGTAGCAAACTCTCTCGTCTGAAAGTAATGAAAACCATTAGTTCCGCCAAAACAGGGCATTCTGATTTCGCTTTAAACATTTTTTGTTGATGCACTAATTATTTAACAAATTCAATAAAGCGTAATCTCTGATAATTACTTTTTATTGTACACTTTTTTAGTAACTAACTATTACGATGTACGTATAGCATATACTACAAAATATACCATGTAATATAAAATTTGACAGAACTAGAAAAATGGTAAGTGCAAGAAATAAAAGTAGAGTCTCTATTTAATGTAAGAAGTCCATACATTTATAACAGGTATCATCTTACCAATTTTTCTATTGTTTATGACTGCAAGTTCTTCCGGCGTATCAAAAAGCTAGGACAGTGCAGCGATGAAAGAAAGACGCTAACGTCTGCTTCTCTTATCAGTAGGGAGTAGCGAGGAAAAAGAACAATTAAAGACCGCAACTGAGAGCATTATACCTTTTTGTAAGCAAATACACTTGCTATATACAAACTCAACGACCTCTACACGAAGGTTAAACTCGTTGAAAACGATCGTACTTTTGAATGCGAAACAAGTCCGATTCATTCCTCGGAGCTTTTCCTGCTTCTTTGTATTATTTCAGACAAACTTTAGAAGCACGACTTGTATTCTAGCCAGCTTGTACATTTAAAGCAAAAGTGGTTTGTCACCATTCAAACTAAAATATCATAATGAGCTAACGTTATCAAATAATCCGCAATTGCATAGAAAACAAGCGACGGCGAATATGCGCTAGTGGCGAACGCAGATATAAATTATGTAACTTTTAGCCTCCTTCCATTCAGCGTGCGTGAGTGCAGTAGCAGAGTATAGCTAAGCCGAGCAGTGAAACAAATTTCCAGTTGCAGCAGCGAATTCATTTTGTCCGTGCTGCATTTCCAGGAAACGAAATAAAAGCAAGTGGCGCGCGCGAGCGCAGCGAGTTAACTTTGCTGACTGGTGAGCAAAGTTCCGCAACGAAAAGTCTGGAGCTCATAGCGCGAAGCAGCTTTTTTGTTAGCGTTTAACGGTAACGCCATCAGCGCGCCCGCGCACACAGTAACAGCAGCAGCAGCAGTAGCAGCAGCAGCAACTGCAGCAGATAGAGAGAAAATAAGTCACGTTGGCCTACCGAGAGCTCAACGCTGCTTTGGGACTCGCCCCAGAATGGCAAGCATCGGCAAACGAGAACAGTGCTGATTGTTCTGTTTTTCTCTCTCCCTCTCTTTCTCCCTGGTCTCTCTTCTATTATATCTCTTTCTGTTTTGTTCACTGATTGCGGAACGCTACTGTGGGCGCAGACCATAGACAACATTGTAGACATTAGATGCACATGTGCCGCTGCACACGCGACCACAGCTCGGGATTCCGGCTCGGTGAGAGATAGAGAGAGAGAGAGACAGAGAGAGAGAGAGAGAGAGAGAGAGAGAGAGAGAGAGAGAGAGAGAGAGAGACTGCAGGCGTAGCTTTGGCTGCTCTTTGAACAACTCTGCAGTGCGTATTTCAAGTCGATTCAGGCAGTTTAGAGTAGGAGACGTAGGCTTCATCAATTGCTCGTCCATTATTGTGGTACAAAACGCCCTGCCAACATATATGCTGTACGCAGGTTAATCGCCGAGTCACCATTCCAGCTTGGGTTCGGTCAAGATATATTGCGATTGTTACGATCAATTTTATCAATGACTAAGTCCTTTTGTACCCGTCCAACCTCTACTTTGCTCCAGAATATTTTATAGATCACCAAAATTTAGTAAACACAAGTAATAGAGTCTTAAATGTCAATCTCGGAAATGATGCGAAAGTCCCGCTAGATGCAGATGTGATGTAGTGCGTTTTGAGGAAAAGCATCCATCATTCAGGAGTGTTTTCGTAATGAATATTTACTTGAACGAAGAGATACCTACACGGCATGCGCCTCGGCACATACATCTTAACATATATTATATGTAGACAGTACTACATTAGTGCAGGAATTTCAGAGAGCGTCCCCGCGATTAGCCCCAATCCCGACCCGATTTTCGGATCAACGGAAGTCAGCCCAGATTCAGACCCGTTGTCGTTGACCCGTCTTTTCCTCGTATTGAGCGGGACTCACGGATTCCCTGTCTGAATCCTGCCTGATATTCTGAGGTCCGCGCTTTTTTATTTTGAGGTTATGATTCTTACGTAAAACAAAGGATTTCCGTACCTGAATCTCGTCTGAACTCCTAATTTTAGTAAGCAAGGAAAAGTGGGGGATAACACGTCGGAATCTAACTAGTATTTCCTATCATCTACTAAGTAATATTGACGTAACCTGTCGGCAAGATAGATCTCTATATTGAAATTATCACTTATTTTTATTAACATTAAAGTATTTTTTTTATTAATGATTTCATGTTCAAATACTATTATTATTGTTTTAAAAGTAATATAACAATAAAGCAAGTGAACCAATTACCGTCCCCTTCGATATTTGCATTTAAGACAATATGAAATCATAAAGTTATTCGGTGAAATAATCGATGCAGAGCTCAGTAATTGGTTCAAATATCCTAGTTATAACAATTAACATGATAAATGGTACTATAATTTTTATTAATTTAGTTATTATTGTTTTGATTATTATTATTGTTGTTATTATTACAATTTTAATTACAAAGTTCATATTTACTTATTATAGAGATAAATTTATACGCGTGAATAGCCGGTAAGGTAGGTTTCCCGTGGATAATTCACATGTCCTTATTTATTCTTCAACTATAAATAAATCATTCATACTTGTAAGGTTTTTAAATACCAACACATTTATACTGTGTTTAATTAAAATTATTAAGTGACCGTCGACTATTGATGTCCTTGTCTAAGTAAGTTTTCGATTCTCGGAATAAGAAAGATTTCACCAAAAGTTATCTATATTCTAAAATCAGTAATTGTTTTTGGACGTATAATATTACTTAATTATTTATTGTTCTCAATCGAAAACGGAAATGTTTAGTTTTATGTTAATCAAATCATTATTATTTAAATAAAGAAATAAATAAATAAAAAAATAAATAAATAGCAAAAAATATGCGTTGGACAGTAGGAATTTGTTGTCGGTAACTGGCATCCACTTAAATGAATAGTTTTTGTTTTTTGGTAAATTTTGAATTAATTAAAAAATTAAATTTTCTAAATTTTCATGAAATTTTATTGTTAACTGTTTGAGAAAAATAAATTAAAAATATAAAAATATTTAACTATAACTTATATTTTTTTAATCCATTCTTCCCCTACAATAATTAATAAAAACCTTTAACTGAAAATTATAAAACTAAAATGCCGGTAAGGTAGGAATCGGGTTAGTTCTTTACATGTTTTTGATAAATATCTCTTTTATTGTATCAATATAAAAGAGAATAAAAGATTCTAAAGATATATACAAAAAATTTCATCGGTAAGTTAGGAATCGTGTTAGTATTTCTTATCTCCTTGATAACTATTCCATATTTTAATTATATAAATCTTTTCGTTAAAAGAATGGTATTAGACATTATATAAATACCTACGAATAATAAGAGTATAAATGTAAACTTTAACGTGTCAAGTCACCCAAAAATTTTTTTAATTTATAATTATTTGTATATTTCTATTTCAAATAATAAAATAATAACTACTGTAAATAAATCTAGTTTGAAGAATTAATACCTGTAGAATACACGCGAAGGAAATGAATAATTTTTTCTTCACTGGGGATTAACATCCGAAAATCGGGTCGGAATCGGGCGTAGATTTCTAGGCCGAATCGTACAAGAAGTGGTATACAAATCGGAGCCCGGATCTAGTGAGGTTTTCCCCTCCGATTCCTACCTGACCTACGGAAATCTGGTCTGAATCGTGTCTGGTTTACATGAAATTTGCTGCACGGGAGATAGCGTATTAACGGCTGTCTATAACTATACGTAGTGGGAAGTTAAAACGCAGCCAAATGTCGCTTCTTAAGGTATCATACATGAATTATCTTGAGATGGATCAAAGGAGTGGAGGTGTGGTATCAGGAAGGGAAAGTAAAAGGCTGGAAAAGCTACATTATATTTTTATTTCTGAAAAAATTGTAATATTCTTTATCTGATTGAAGCACAGGATTAAAATAAAAATATTTTGCAGTTTCGAATAACCTCCATTGATGAGGCATTTCATTATAAAAAGGAGTGTCAGAGCTGAAGTAAAAACAAAGGGCCAGAGAATGTAAAAGAGCTAATAAATGATTTGACGCGATCATCTGTTTTCAGAAGCGCATCGATCTTGGGAAGCGAGAGAGGGAGCAAAAGTGGGTCGAGAATTTGCATAGACTGATTAGTGAAGATTAAACTCCTTATTAAATTCCAATTACTCGAAAGATAGCTTAGCAAAGTGTCTCGGCGTCTCAGTGCCGTGGCAGTGCCGTGGCAGACAACGCGATCCATCAAGTCCTGACAAGCCCACGTCTCGGCCAGATTCTCTTGCCGAGGGTCTTTGGCTTGCGCGATATCCTACCTCCTGGCGAGAGCTGCTTCGACGCTCGCGCGCATACTCGTATCTGATAAGCGGCGCGAAGCTAGCGTGGCGCGGCGCACCAGTCTGAATATGCATGATGCCCTTTTCGGGCCTCTAATATCACGGCTGATGTATCACGCGATTCAGCCCGCTACCTATGTGTCTCCCATCCATCACTCGTTTAACGCAGCTGTCAGAGCCTATGAACTTCTCGGGGAATGAGAGTCTTGCACTGCAGAGGATCGCCAGCCGTGCGTGTAATTAAAAACAAATATCATAAAGCGAGTAGGTACACTGTACAATGTACAGGCCTTCAGGTCTTTATGGGGCCATTGTGAATTCCATATCGGCTTCAACCATTCGTCTTGCGAATCGCCGATACATTTCCAAAGTGGTGCTTGCGCCCGGCTGGCCGGTTCGTTCTTTTGTCGTCGCCATACACGCGGCTGCGCGTAGAGCGAGAAAGGCTCGGTTCGGTGGTGCGTTATTCGGGGGAGAGGTGGATAGGTTGAGCTGCCTTCACCCGCGAGAGCCCCATGAGGATAGCCCCCTGTACAGGTTGCTGCTGCTGCTGCTGCTGCTGCTGCTGCTGCTGCTGCTTCGGCGGAGGCCGCGGCCATCCTTATTCGAGGACGGACAGCTCGAGAGGGTAGGCATCGGACCATGGTAACTGGCGGCCCTAGAGGGAGCCGTTAAACCTCGCCCCGGCGCGTATACCCGTTCTTCCTTCTGATATACGGTCCTGAGCGGCCCAGAACAATTCTGCCTAGTCTCTCTCCCCCTTTAACCCAGCTCCGCGCGTATAAACCCGCGTGAACGCGCCCACCGCGCGCCAGCGACGAAAACTTTGATATTTATACCAAGTGCCGCTTCTTCTTCTTCTTCTTCTTCTTCTTCTTCTTCTTCTTCTTCTTCTACTACTACTTTTCTTCCTAACACGGCGTACAACCTACCCATGCTACAATGCCAATTCTTCTTGGCACTCCATATGCTAGCTCTGAATACCAATTGCTTCATTCGGTATCGATGGTCAAAATTTAGAATTATTAATTTCGTGCGTCGGATATTTCCCATAAATATTGCATATACACGTGACCAGAATGAAGCTTCTTCGAGCTCTTTGTTTTCGATTCGGAGGGCGTGGAAAGTAAATTGTCGAGACTGATGCGCTTCAATTGCGAGATTGCTCTTGGGGCAGCAATTTATAGCGAGCGAACGTTAGCGTAATGCCTTTTTTTAAGATTCCGCGGCGATAAGAGGTGGAGGAGTATATCGTGAGTTCCGTCGTGTCCTTATCGAGGCTGCATCCGGCTGATCTTCCTCCGGCGCGCGATGCAGGGAGCCCCGCTTGATAGCTACAGGCTAAAGGAGCAACATCAGTATAACAGCAGCCGGGTCAAGCCCTCGCGATTGTGATATATCAAGACAGTTATCACTGGAATGAGATCATTTATTGCATTAAGGCGCGCGCGAAGAGAAGTCGGAGGGATTGCTGCTTTCTCAAAACGACCCCGCAGCGCAGGAAAACTTGGGGTTTCGCCCGCCTGTGTATTGGGAGCCGAAGATAAGGGAACGCTCGGAAACCACTCGCTTCCGTGATAGATTTAGGGCCCGAATCTTTGGTCTTTTTTCAACTTACTTTCTGCCTGTGCCTTTCGTTGCTCTGGCGCTTTCGAAAATGCTTTTGATCTTTAGAAACAACTCGACAAACTCCCGCTCTGCCTTATCTTTATTTTTAAAACTCTTCGCTTCATTCTTATTTTCGTCTGCTTGCGCTCTCTTCATTAATACTCCCAGTGATTTTCATCATGCTTAATTGCCGGTATTTATCAAACGTCAAAATAAATAATCCGCTTACACTTCTTTGACTCTTGGTAACCCAAATGCTTACTCTGCTAGCAAGATAGGTTGTTTGCGATCGTTATTATTATTATTATTATTATTATTATTATTATTATTATTATTATTATTATTATTATTATTATTATTATTATTATTATTATTATTATTATTATTATTATTATTATTATTATTATTATTATTATTATTATTATTATAAATTTCAATAAAAAATTAATTACATGATTAATGATTTTGAGAATTAACTCTTCTTATATGGAGATTGTATTTATAAGTTTTAATTTCTGTTTATTTTGATCTGATTGAATAAATGCTCAGAATATTTGGGTACAATGCTTCAATGACAATCAACAGAGATAATTTTATGCTGCTCACGACCTTGTCACAAATTCATTTAGCGAGGTATCGAAGCCGAAGAGTGCGATTGAAGTTACATTGATCGAGACGGACAACCGAGTGCTCTCCACGGGTAAATTCTTTGTAGCCGACGTTTAAAAGAATCTGATGATACGGTTCAATCGTCTAGCTGATGTTGACAAAGTCCTCTTTGTGCCTTTCCGAAATAAAAATCCTACGATAGTAGGATAGTAGTTTATATCAGCTTGTATATAAATGTTAAAACTTTTCAAGAAATTGGAAACTGCGAGAGTGGGATAATAAAAAAATCTGACGGTTCAAACCCTTTGTAAGCGATTTGCGGTGGAAAATAAAAGAAGTATAAATTCAGCTTTTTTTTAATTACAGGCCCAAGTAGTAAAACATAGTTTGATTTTAATTTAATAAAGCGTAATATCAAATAATTTATATAATAACCTGAAACGTTCACAAAAACTAATAAGTTGAAATTTCAACGATTTATCAAAAAAATGTTCAATAAATATATATACTTATAGTCTTAGCTCTTTAGAGATTACATTACCACTTTTATACAAGCTTTTTTAATTTTTGTTTTTGAATTTGTGTAAATATTGAGAATAAACATTTAAAAACACTTTGTAATTTTCTTCGAAAACAATAATGGATCAATTCCATAACCGTAATTACTCTCCACGACAGCCTGAAGCAGTTTACCCACCGCAGGGATTTAAATTGTTACACGGAGACCAGCAATGCTAAAAAGAGGCCGCGTGATCCAATTCTGATTACTAGTCGATGAAGACTCGGTATAGAGCTGCGCGGCGGCGCGGCGCTCTCGCGTTTTCATTTCCATAAATCCGAGCTATAGAAAGAGTGCCAAAAACACGGGGGCGTGTACATACATTCTAAAACATCTACAGTCTACACACAACTAAACAGAGAGCGAGAGAAAAAGAGAGCATGAAGCATCAAAGTGGTCAGCAGGAATTCCGTCAATTTTTGAATATACAAGAGCTCGCGCCGGATTTATTTGCTTTCCGGTCGACTCGCGTACCGGTCGTGTGTGTACCCGCAGATCCCAGAGAGAGAGAGAGAGAGAGAGAGAGAGAGAGAGAGAGAGAGAGAGAGAGAGAGAGAGAGAGAGAGAGAGAGAGAGAGAGAGAGAGGGGGGGGGGTAGGAAGAGAAAGAGAGCTAGCTGGCCAAAAGCGTATTTGTGCGCGTGCGTCCGCACACATTGGCGCGTCAACGTCAGATCAAGGGATATGCATTGTGCGTTCCTCCGGCAAGCCACCCTTGCCACAGCACTCGCTCTCCCGTCGACGGCCCCTTCACATACACGCGGCGGCGCTACCTTCCCTTTCTTTTCCTTTGTGCGCGCGTGCGCGCGTATACATAGACGAACAAGCTGAGAATCGGAAGACCAACCCAAGGCCGAGCTCACTACATAACAGGGCTGAAGAGGGAGATACAGCCACTGGGCGAGAGCTGCTGCCCAGTGTAAATCCCAAAGTTGCCTAAACTGCGTTGGCCCTCTTTCTTCGTTGTGTTGAGCTTGTTCCGGTCGCCCCGGCAACTAAGTAGAGAGTGCCTCTCGTTCCTTTGAATTTTCAGCTACCTAGATGCTGCCGCTCTTTCGTGGCCGCCCGCGTTATTCGCTTCCGAGTGCCTCCTTTTCCGGCAAAGGAACGGCAGCAGACAAACGGAAAAGGGTGGGAAGGCAGAGGGGAGGACAAAGGAAGAAAGAGCAGCAAGCACGCGCTGGGAAAAACGACGCTGGCCGAGCGGAGAATAATCAAAAAGGGATTATATATTATTGTCACTGCGCGAAGCCAGCAACCGAGATGATTGAAAATTTTTTTATTACGATTTATACTTTCGGAACAATTTCTCGCTTCGATAACGCGACGCGACGACGCGCCCGCCCAATAATTCCTAGGTATATCTCGTTCGCTGCGTCCAAATAAATCCTCCATTTCCAATATGATAAAGCCTTTTTTGCCAGTATCGCGCCCGCACTCGATTCCGCATCAGCGCCGCTTATTGTTTTTTTATATTTTTTCGTGTTTTGAGTAAAATCGACGATAATTCTGACAATTGTATAAATCCCCGATTATGTCTGAAATGCTGATTGCTTTGAAAAGCAATATAAAGGTTGCTTTCTGAAGGAACAATTGAACGTGAAAATCAGTCATTACTATGCAGCGATCGAATGGAGGCTATAGAAAGCTAGCAGCGTTTGCATAAACGCTTAAACTTGCAGTGTTGGTCAAGACGATCAAAGCTCGATCTGTCGTCTAGGAAGTTTAATTGCAGACGAGAATTCACTTAGGCTGCAGGAGCGCGCTCGCGCACTCGGAGACAGCGGAAGTAGTACACTGGAATTACCAAGTTTTGCATTCAAATAGTATGTGGAATAATACATTCATCCTCGCCTACTGTGCGCTCGCAAGCTCGTAAGTTTTAATAGGGAATGCTCAGTAATAATTCTCCGGGGCAATGCTTATGCGAATATAGCAAAGAATATATCTCTTGGAGCATTAATTAATTTTGAACTTAGTTTGCAAGTTATTCGAGTAAGATGAATGGATTTCATTTCGAGAAACGAAACTTTTGATAATAAAATATTGATCCGCTTTGTAGTTTGAACTTTAGCGGGAAAAACATACTGGACTGCGTACGTTGTAAATTGGGTTTGAAATTAAGTGCATTTGGAGGAAATATTATCGCCCAACTTGCAGCTAGATTAATTTGGCAAGTTTATAATTCTGCTTGGCCGTATTGAGAAATAAATGCAGTCTCTAGGCGAGTCTCGTTAAATGACAGAATTTAACGGGTCTAGGTTTAAGTGATAAAGAATTTTCTCGGGCACTGTAAAACTGTAGCTTTAGCTTTCCGGCAATAAAGGAGTCAATAAACTCTACGTTTGCGAGATAACGCCGTGGCGAAGCACAGCAGAAGCAGTGGCGACGGCGTCAGCAGCAGCGGCAGCAGCAGCAGCAGCAACAGCGACGAGAGAAGCGCGCCAGCACACGGCTCAACTAATTCGGTTGAATTTTGATTTTCAATAAGAGAGCTGTAGAGATGGGGAGAGTATGGAGTGGG
This sequence comes from Gastracanthus pulcherrimus, assembly GCA_949152435.1. Classification (NCBI taxonomy): domain Eukaryota; kingdom Metazoa; phylum Arthropoda; class Insecta; order Hymenoptera; family Pteromalidae; genus Gastracanthus; species Gastracanthus pulcherrimus. The sequence goes on along the minus strand of OX424575.1, from coordinate 134,440,226 downwards.
GTAGGGGTAAAGCATCCGAGAGGGGAAGCGAATGGGAGCTTGGGGGATCCATCCCGAGGACGCGCAGAGCGAGCGAGCGAGAGAGAGAGAGAAGACGCGTTGGGATTTAGCTTTCGCGTACAGCTGTACTGGGGACGGTTTGAATATGCATGATGCATGGGCATTAAAGCCGAGTGCCAGCGCTGGATGCACGGTCCTCCTATGCAAATATCTGTAGCCGCCACCACCGTCGCCGCACAGTGCACCGCATAGCTTCTGTCGCTCGCTCTCTGTCTGTCCCGTGATATCTGCTGCTGCCGCTGCTGCTCCGCCGCTGTTGCTACTGCTGCTACTGCTGCTGCTGTGTCGCCCTCATAATTGCGATATTTTTAACGCGGCCAGCCGCTAATGCAAAACCCTTGAATAATCTTGCGGCGGATGCGCGCGAAACGAGAATCGCCGCAGCGACTCGTTCATTCAATTTTCCCGCCAGCAGCTGCACTACCCCTGCGGAATTTCTTCCAACGAGTTCTATACGTCGTTTTCGCGTATACGCTTATGATTATGCTTTCATTTTATGTTACGTGCGCCAGTCTCGCTCGCAATGCCCTCGGATGCTCCGAGCGCGCACGTAACAATTTTCTCTACGACGTGAAAAAGTGCACATCCTGATAGGGAGAAACGTACAGCAGCCCTGACAAGGCTTTTACAAAAATTATGTATGCCAGGTTAATGTTTCTTCTTACTTCTTTTTTCTATCTCTTGCATAAAAGCTGCATAGTGCTTGTGCTTCTGCAGAAAGCTCAACTATCTCGTATTACAGCTTCTCGAACTGCCTGAATAATGGATATTGAAGTCAGATGAATAGTCAAATGTTATCAAGTTTTTATAAATAAATCCTTGCAAAAAAGAAACTTGACTTGCCATTCCTTCATTTTATCTATTGCACATAATCATGTACTAACTTATAAGTATACTTGGGGAAGTTATTAGCAATCTTTTACTACGTCTAATAAACGTATCTTAGGTGTATATGAAGCAGAAAATGACAAAAATGATCAGCTTGAGTAGGAAGAAGGAGACATGATAGACAAATCGAGGAAGAAGGTGGCCAATAATGTTTCATCAAAACTGACTGTGAATAATAGGTCAATTATTGGAGGTAGAAGAGGAAGAATAGAAGGAAGAGGAGGAGATGGAGGGAAGAAGATGGAGGGGGGGAGGCAGATGAATCAAAGAAGTGTGGAGTCAACAGACCATCTTTTTTGGTTATACCTAAATAATAGAAGTAACAGAGGCAATTTCAAGTTAATTTTTACTAAAGCAAATAATTAGCTCTGTAAAAAACACCACACCCAAATATGGAGCTGTAGGATGTGACTTCATCATTCTCTGTCTTTCTTTTATGACTTTGACTTACTTTTAATTACTCTTTTTACATTACAATGCTGCAAAACTCGTAATTGGAGTGCTATTTTAACAACATGACCAAGCCTGATATTTGTTTGCTGAATTAATTAATTAGATTTATAAGATTTTATTTTTTAGCATCTTGTTATCTTGAAGCGAAGAGCTCTCAAAGCAAATAAAAGCTTTTTAATTTTATGGAGAACCTGTTAATATCAAAGTCATCAAGCACTTTCGTTCTCAGAGTGTTGTCTTAATACTTATATATACATACTGTATGTGCTCTAATAAAAATGAAGTTTTGCAGTTTCTTTTCTTCTATCTCTTGACTTACATGCACGTCATTCGTGGTTCAAGCCATAAAAGAAGAGTAACCAGTTACTTGTTTAACTTGTTGTACCCGTTTTTGTTTACAAAGCTTTAAGATATTTTCATAAAACTCTTTGACAATTATGTTAATTGAAATTCACGAGAGCAGGAACAACGCCCTGACGTAGGTACGCACTTTTAACTCGCAACGACGACCTGCACCTACTTGCGGCTCAGCTGTGTGTATTAAACCTTTTATGGGGCCTAATGGAGCGGGCAAAATAAACGATGGGAATAAACGCTCGAGTAGATTACAAAATGAAAAGCGTAAAATTTTTCCTAAATGAGTGGGCTACGTGGATTTGCACGTAATAGCAGTTGAGAATAAAAGTGAAATACGTCCAGCTTTTTCCACTTGAAATTAGTGGAACGGATAGTTTTATTATTTTCTAAGTTGTTGTGAAGCCGTGCTAAAGTACATTGAGGGAACCGAATTCAGGCCGTACTCTGAGGAAAACATGGGTGTGCACAGTCAGAAAGTTTAGCTGCCAGGTTTAAGGCTGTTTCATGAATAACCGGAACTGATAAAACTTGCCCGAAAATATCTTATTTTTCCAATCTAGAGGTGATTAAAGTGGAGTTACGTGATGAGGGTGAAAAAAGAAAGCGGCCAGTTTACGAGTTCCGGGGAATAGAAGTAGTGAGCGAGGGCTATCGGCGCCGTTGAACTCAATCGAGATTGAAGGAAGAATTTTCAGAAAGCAAGAGCCAACGGCAAGGTAGAAGCAGGCGAAGAATGTCTATGTGCAGAAGCAAAGGGACGAGGGACAAGGGACAGCGAGAGCGCGATTAGGCCCGCGCAAAAGAAAGAAGCACAGCCCGCAGGTGCTTTTACTGTAATCTTCGGTGAGGATACAAGACAAAGCGCGGAGATCGCAGAGCAGCAGAGGCAGCGACGAGCATGTATAACATTACGCGTAATTATTCCGACGAGGAGTGCCGCTGGCAGGAAAAACGACAGGTCGAAACATCACGCCACACGCAGGCAAGCAGGCAAGCAGGCAAGCAGGCAAGCAGGCAAGGAGGGAGGCAGGTAGTCAAGTTGTGCGCGCGGCAGCTGTCTCTCCGCGGAGACACGTAAGGCGCGCACGTGCAAAATTGCGCGCTGTTGGGGCTCTTACGTGCCGCTGCGGGCCAGGAAGGGGAAAGGGAGGAGGAGGAACATATTCGTATGCCCGTTGCGTGCCCGGCCATCACGCGGCTGACCGACGTTAAACGCACGTGTCTTCGCCGCCACTGCGCGCGTGCACGGGAGGGCCAACCCCCAACCTTCCCCGCAATGCCTCCGAAGGTGTCGCGCTCGCTCGACTTTTAATTATATGCCTTCGAACGCGAATCTTGGACGGAAAACGCCGACTTTATGAATAATAATGCCATGATAAAGGGCTAATCTCATTTTAATAAGCCGACTTTATTTTCCCCCCTGCCTCCTGCCTCCTGCCTCCTGCCTTTTTCCATTTTCTCCGGTTTACGCGATGCCCCGCGCCGACGCCCTATAAATTAGAGAGGGTGTAAATTGCGAGCTTTACGTGAGCGTGTTTCAATTTTTAATTTTTAAATTCTATTCGCGAGATGCTTATCTACTTCAGTCTCTCGTTTATAAGGGTACTTTTTCGCAAGATTTATTCCACATTTTTACTCAAAGCCTGCACCATAATTGTTCAAAAATACATAAATAACTAAATTTCGTCATATAAACTCACTTGATAATTAATTAGCTACTTTGCTGCAAGTTTTAAGTATACATATATATAGTCGCTAAAGTTTCATCTCGCAAAATTGGACATCATTGGCTTTCAAACTGCTGCATCAAAATAAGGATTATTAATTATGACTGTAATACTCTAAAATACGCATAAAATATCGACAATAAATCAAGAAATTTAGTAATAATAATTTTAAAACCCCATTAATTGGAAATTTATTAAAATCTCATGTTTCATAAATGATCAATATTTTCAATTTTTGATTAATTATTCATAAGTACAACGAAAATTGCTTATTAAAAGGTGACACATATATATAAAAGTTCAAAAGTACAAATTCATTTGTTTTCTTTATTTGGAAGTTCGTGCACTACTACCGCAATTTTCCATGTACGCAATAATTAGCCGAGTAATTGTGGTCATATTATGAGTAGCAATATTTTTTGACTTGCCAACGTAACGACATTTTGAAAAATAGACTATTATGCTGCATAAATTACTGAACGTTAATCTTGAATTTCGAAGTAAAATAAAGATTGATATGTTAAAGTACATTAAAAATCAGACTTAAAAGGTATAGCAGACACTTGTTTAGTTATAAAAATGTCATTAAATTCGAAAGAAGTGCATTCAGGCTACATAAATTATAAAATCCAATATCCGAAGTGCAGAGCAGTGTGAAAATCGAATATAAGCTGAAAAATCGTGATTGCGAACGGCGGCGGCAATGATGGCGATAGAAAGAGAGAGAAAGCGTGGTTCTCTTAATTACAATTTTCGAGCGTCGTTTTTACGAGCAATAATATTCGATCGAGTGAACAAATTACACTGATATTTCGGCGTCGACGGCAAATATTAAAAGCTTCGTTTCATCTAGGGAGCGCAAAATGTATATGTCTAGCGGCGAGAAAAATGCTAAAAGATATGTGAAAATACGCCGACGCAAGAAGGATGCACAAGAAGTCGGCGACGACGATGACGAGGATGCGGCCCTCCAAAGACTCGCCGGTCACGTGCTCCGCTCCATGTATTTTGAGCAGTTTTCGTTTTCCCACTGGCCACGCGCCGCGCGACTGCGCCCGAAACCATTATACCGCGCTCAGCGGCACTGGGGCCGCCGATCGATATTTACCGAAAAATGCCCAGGGCTTATTGCACTTTTTGGCCACCTGTTCATGGATGTAGCTCTCGTGAGAAAATATGCTATTGCTATGCCTCGTGAAAATTCATATATTCGTTTTTCTAGCTTATACGAAAATGGCCGACGATTGCAAAAATGTAGTATCGAATTGAATAAATGGATAAAAGAAGCTTTGACAAAGGAAAGCCAGAATTAAGAAGTATGAAGCAGTGATTGTCGGAATCCCGTAAGTTTCTAGGCAGAGCGGATCCAAGTAGAGGGCGATATGTTAATGCCGGCTCGATCTTGTTATTCAGCACGCACGCGCAAGTGAATGTATCAAAGGAAGGCGAAGAGCAAGGAGGGGAAAAAACGTATCTGCAACAAGGGTAAACACTTAGGCAGTCCGTCGAATAATGCAGATTTATGTATCGCAGTAACTTTCTTCCTCAATGATACTTTGTTTTTGTCCCTATGGCGCGGCTCCCCTTCCGTCGCTATTACCAGACAGACAGAAGATATCGAAAGAAGTCGTGGTGCTGCCGCTACTACGCTACAGGCAGAAGAAGAGCAAAGGAGCGCGAAGGAGCGCAGGCGCAGTCGCGGGTATAGAGCAGATATGAGTAATAGGGTGTGATTTATATTAGGATTTATTAGGGCCACTCACCTCGGCTCTCGCTCTCCGGCCGAGGGTAAGACCTCATGATTTCTCCTGGGGGCTCATACACACAGCCGGCAGGACTAATGCACCTGGCATCCTTAGTCCTTGAAAGTACGCCCGACGCACCGCCACTGGCGGCGGCAGCCCCTCTCCGCACTTGAAACGAGCTTTTTCCCGAGGCCATGCGCACCACAGCCGCCGCGCGCCTCTATTTCTCTATGTACATTTAGACATATTCATTGTGCTCGCAACCCGATTCCCACAGCGCTAACAAAGCAAACTCGGCGTGCGAGCACATATAGCTCAAAAATACGAGCGTCTCGAACTTTTGCCAATTTCGCATAAGTCTGCGCCCCTTTCCCTCCCTTTCCCTTTGCCCCTTTTTCAGAAGGAACGAGGGTGCGAAAGAGCAATCGCCTTTGTGCTTGACAAATTATGTTTGTAGTTTTTACGAGCCGTACGGGGAAAGCTGCGCGCCCAGCGACGGAGAAGGAAACTTCTCGGGCTGAGCGAATCCTAGCATACATACACAGGCATTTCTCGCATCTCTGCAGTGTATATACGCATACGCATACGTATAGAAAAGCACGCGCTTTAGTCGCGGAGGTGGGTCGAACAAAAAAGTTCCGCGAGTCTTTTCTTTGGACGCGGACGGCGCTAAAGTGCCATCGATGTTCAGCTCGCGGCTCGAGTGATTTACCTCGGCCCGGGAATATTTCGCGAGACTCTAATTAGGAATTCTCACAGATGCTCAAAACTGCCGTCCCGTACAGCTGCGGTCTCTAGTGCGGTGCGGGTGCGCCGAACCGCTGCACGTTGCTCGCTCGCGCCTCTCGCGCCTCTCGCGAGCTCAACTCACCTGAAACAAGCAATAGAAAATACGTGTTAGAAGACTGGCCAGAGTGTAATTATAATAATTGCTCTATATATTGTCACGGAAATCATGGCTCTCTCGGACTAATGCAATTCAATATTATGTGCAATTTCACAACAACTCGAGATATTTCCTACAATACCTTTCAATAAAAACAATCAAATTAACAAATTTGATGTTATTAAAATACTCCACCCATGATATTATTTTATGCGCATATTTTATTCCTCGAATGATTATAACATCTTTAATTGCCAATAATTTCTTGCTAATTAAAGAGAAGCTTATTAAACAGAAAGTAATTTCCGATAAAAATGCCAACAATGCGATGGAATAAAGAGTAAATATTGTCATGCAAATATCTGCAAGAGCTTGCAGTAAAAGCGGAATAACTTTTCACAAATAAAGTGGTGAAATAATATCCGTCATTTTCCCAATCAGTCTAGTTAATAACGCAACGGCTCTGCGTCCGGACGCTGAATATAGTCGCACAAGGGGACGGCGAAGAAGATGATGCACAATGAACGGATAATCGAGTTTATAGATCGCGTTGCACATCGGTAAGCGCAAAGGAGATATCCAGCAACTGAATGTCTACAATACGACATCGCGAGCGGCGTTAGAAACGTCACTCGCGCCGTTATCTCGCATGCGTATATAGAGTATAGGGCGAGCGGCGTTCTATATATATATATATATATAGATGCTCCCGGGAGATACAAACGCGGATAAGAGATAGGCCGACTCGTTAGCATTAGAGGGAATATTATCGTAAACAGGCGTGTTTACAGAGGGCTCGCTCGAAAGTGATACGTGACACGCATGCCGTCGTGCGCTTTCGAGAAGGAGGAGAGAGAGCGAGCAGGGCACCAGCTGGATTTGCGCCACCCCTCGCTGAATATATGTCTATTTGTTACGCGACAATGACAAGCGCCTTCCTCCCACGCTGCTCGAAATGCGCGGCACGACACGAGCGAGCCTCGCGCGTCGCTGCGCCAAAGAACCCGAACGCCAGCGCCTAAAATATTCAGATCAGGCCTCGCCCGGCGCCATGTAAAATTATTTCGATGGAAGTTATCGCGATGGTACTTTATGCATCGCGATTGACTACCTAGAGCGCAGAGAGCCCCGACACTTGGATCGATCGCTCGCTCGATAAATGTTACATCGACAGCCGACGCCTTCGACGGCAATGACTCTTTCTTTCTTTTTTCTGCCTTTTCTTTCTCTTAGGGATGCTACTGCCAATAATGGCCTTCAAGCGCTTAGTAATCTAAATTGCAAAATTAGGTCGTCCACGTACACTGCAGACGACTTTCTAACTACTACAGAGCTTTCAATCACGATCATTATTAAACAGCTGTTTGGATTATTGAAAATTTCACGTGCACGCAATTCAAAACCTCGTTTTGCATCAACTACATGAATGAATAGGGGGGAAATGAACTGTATGCAGAGAAATTGTTGAATGAAGATTACTGCGCGTGTAACGCGAAAATGAATAAATGATTAAATCAGTGCTATTGATGGATAAATAAATGAAAGGTAAAATGTTGAAAAGCCATAAGAAAGAGAAGTGTAAAGTGCGATAGGCGATAAAGGAGTTAGTTTCATCAGATGCGTTTGTTCATTGCCTACTCGAGTTGAAACACGGCCATTTTCCGGGCAAGAAGGAGAGAGATTAAAGGCCGTCCTGCTGCTGGATATCGCCGAGCGCGCGAAAAACGATACTCGAGGTAGAGCCGGTAGAGCCGGTAGAGCCGGTAGAGCCGGTAGAGCCGGTAGAGCCGTTTTAAGTGCACTTTAAAACTTTGCCGGCGACGTCTAGGCGATCGTAAACTTATACCTCGGAGAAAAACAAACATTTCTGGCCCATTCATCTTTTGTTAAAAATAAAATAGCCAGTCATTAATGAAGCGAGCAGCAAAGTGCGTTTCAGCAGCGGTCTCCAACTATACTGAATCGCATAGCTGCTCTCGACTGATAAGCACGAGTGCATTATGAAGGCGCATGAGCGGGCAGTTTATCGGAAAAATGTATTTTATCATATTGAATTAACGAAGGAGAAAAGAAAAAAAAAGAAAATTAAATAGACTTAAGAGTGGCCTTTGTAGAGAATATTTATGATTTCAATATAGCGAGGCGTTAAAATATTCATCGATTATTATGGCTCTTGGCCTGCGGCGCTTTGGCATTCGGGAAAATTTTAATAAAATCTATTAGCCGGGCTCGGTATCGAGCAAGCCCAAAGCAAACGAGCCGGCAAAAAGGGACTGCTGATATGCATATGCATAGGCAATTGTTTGGCCCGGCGTTGCATCGTTAAAATTAATACAAAAGTCCATTGGCGACACGCGCGATAACGAGGCCATCAATCCAAATAAAGTTTTAATTAAAGCCCGAAAAGCAGCTGAGAGGACGTTGATGCGTCGCGCGTAACACGATGAGCCGTAGTTAGTTTACGCTGCAAACCCAAGCGCGGGATATTTGAAACTTTATCAGAGAGGGAGGGAGTGAGGGAGTGAGAGAGAGAGAGAGAGAGAGAGAGAGAGAGAGAGAGAGAGAGAGAGAGAGAGAGAGAGAGAGAGAGAAAGCTCACCAGCATAGAGAGCGCGAACCCGTCGGCGAATGCTATTATACTACGCGAGCGAGAACGATTAGGCGTTGGGAGGATGGGCGAATACGAAGGCGTTCGTTGCCGCACTTTTCCTCCTCTCTCTTTCTCCGAGCGCCTCGATTTTTCCTCTGCCGGCACGAGCCCTTGAAATTGCTCTGTGCGTCCCGAGAATGCCGGGGATATTTGCCGTAACGCGCGACCGTACACTTTAATAGCCGCGATGACGCGATATAAAGGCAATAAAAATCGCATCGCGCCGGCGCGCTTTCGACTTCTTATACAATTGTACATTATAAGGCGCGCTCTAGCCGCGGGAGAGCGGATCGGAGTGCGTATGACGGAAAGAAGAGCGAAGAGGGTAACTAAGGAGAACTCGCTTCGCGCTCCAAGAAAAATATTACCACTAAATTCCGGAGATACAATGTTCTCCACTTGTCTGGCGGGCCGCCGGGCTCACGCTTCTAAAATATCGCCGCGCTATTTCTTCGAGCTACTTGCGCATGCTCAACGATGCCCTATCTACCAACTGTACGTACGGAAAGAGCGAAAATGAGTGTTAGAGTGAATTCTTGTAACATTAAAATCAATTGCCCCGCTGTATACATAGCGTAGACCTAACTTTTTTCCTCGTCGAAAACAAATCCTCGCAGGAGGAGAGCGAAATCGAGTCAGCGTTTTAGTCGTAATATTCTTCTGCTTTTCTGCGTCGCTCGCGGAAAATCGATCCCCCTCGCTCTCGCGAATATGTATTCAACTGGCGTACTCCCGACAAATTTTAAAGACTCGCCCGACCAGTTCACGTCCGCGAGGACTTTTCGGATTACATCACCGGCGCGGCGGCTGCTCCTTTTTTATCCCTTTTTTTATTTTTCCACGGGACGCCGGCCGCCACTCATTCTCATTTCGAAACATTTAACATTCGTGGGCGGTTTGTCAATTTGCATTGTCCAAATTCGACAGTTATACGCGAGCATTGAAGCATTCTGACTAAGACTTAAAAAAATGTCTTGAAATACAATATATCGCTTGATATACGACGATATAAAGACCGAAACACGAAATAAAATGAACAATCTATTTATTTGCTTGTAATTAAGATTTTTAGCTCTTTATACCATAATACATTTTTGGATCACCCAAGTACTCTAACATTTCTGTTATATTGATTAAAAAGTCGTTTATACTCAAATTAAATGTTCTCCTTTTACAATTTTAAACTGCGAGTTTCGGAGATCTCAAGACTTTCTTCATTCTTCACCCCACTAGGCACGATTATATTGATAATTTTTTTTAAGTTTTAAATAACGTATGTAAAGGAAAGTTACACGAGAACCAAACAGACGATGCTAGAGCATATTGTAGCGTAGAAAAACGGCGTGAATCCTTTTTAATATCTCGTATATTTGGGTTTGTTGTTTGTAGAACACGATGGCCAATACGAAGCTGTTATTCTCTGTATGATTGAAAGTTGGCCAGTTCGAGTATCGATTTCTCTGCCATTTCTCTACTGCAGATTGGAGGATATTTTTTGAATTTAAAAATGACAAATTATAGAAAAAACAAGTTTCTATATCCGCGGGAAAGGGGAAAATGCCAACACTCGTGTTGCCCACGGCCGAGAATCAGAGCTTCCAATTATAATGTAGAATTGCAGAGAGCGACAATGGGCCAAGCTTTTCACATGAAAAAAGCTAAAGCCTGCGATGGTGTTGCATTGCTGCGAGCAGTCACATACGCATGTATATAAGCTATCGCTAGGAGTAGGTATGAAATGTTTTAAATGAAGGATGAGCACGCTGCGTGACGCGGCCGATTTTCCATGACGCGCATTTGCCAAACAAAGGTGACATCGGGCGCGAGCTCTTCCTTGCTGCTTTTCCGCGTAAAATCGATGCTGGCTTTGTCGAAGCTTTTTGTTTTCCCGATTTTTATGCCACTCGAATAATCCCGGCAAGCCAAATACCGCAGCAACAAAACACCCGCGCGCAGATCGATCGTGATTTAGGCTTTCACCGGAAAAATTGATGCCTTCAATGCCTCGTACATGAACAGGGCACGTAGATAGAGACAGCAGCACGGCAACGGTAGCAAAAGCTTGAATTCCACGCGCGAGCCCGTCGAGTCCGGACGCGTGCATATACGAGTAGTCGTGTGTGCGTAAAGAGAGCGAGCGCGACGACAGCGTCACGCGTAATAAAAGAGGAGGGACCTTTACGAGGACCGAAATCGCGCCCAAGCGCGGATTTCAATACCTACTCGCGCGACGAGAGTGGCGCGCGCAATGTTGTTCAGTCTCTCTCTCTCTCTCTCTCTCTCTCTTGCGAACAGAAATAGCGACGAGATGATGGCTTCCATTTTCGCGGAACTAACAAAGGCTGCCACGGAGCGCCGCGTCAACCTTATCGCGCAATGCCCCTCACTCGTCGTTACTCCAATTTTTTGCTGATCGAAAAAGGGGTACGAATATCTAGAGCTCACCCTCAATGCCAATTAATCCCGCGGTATAGCTTGATCTGTTTGAGCCTATCTATATTATATGTTATAATTTGCCCCAGCTGTTTTAATTTATTTTCGGCCCGAAAAAAAATAACTAATACTCTCGCATATTCAAAGTCTCAGACAGAGTTGGAGAATGTTTTGTTAAGAAGCATCGAATGTTACTAAACTCCAAGTATAAGAATTATCAGGCCGCATGATCAAAGTTATCTCGTCGGTCGGAGCGAGTGCAATAAAGTAGCGGTCTTTATAGGCTGGAAATAGAGATAAGAAATTGTAGGTCGGGAGGCAGGAAAGGAAAGAAAGAAAGGCGGGCAGCGGTGTCTTGCGCATATGTCAAAAAGTCGAAAGAACGCCGTGCGACGAGGCGAGTGCACTTGTGCGAGAAAGAGGAGGAAAAAGACGGGCAGAATTATGCTGAATTATGCGCGTCAGGCGCAATGTATCTCGCAGCAGCGCGTATCATGGCGGTTTTATCAGAAATGCAGCAGATGTAGATGCATGCAGAGCGTATCAGCTGTTATGCTGAATTTGCGGGCAGGTGGAGGCCGCTTGCGCTTTGGAGATGCGAGCTGCGCGTAATTCCCAGGGGAGAGCTGAGCCACGTTCGGGAAAGTAGATGAGTGGGAGGGCCCGAGGCTGATCTTGAAATAGAGCCCTGCTATGTGCACCAGTTACAGCGCTCACTAGCTATACCTGGGCCGGCCGCGCCCCCAGGATCGAGCATCACGCGAGCGGCTAGAGTCCAGCGGAGCCAGGCCCTACAGAATACAAGACCGCGCGAGCTATATAGCCTACCGCCGCGGGCGCTTTATCGGCTCGAGACTCGGCCACGCGAACTTGCATCTATACAACCTCTCTCTGTGTCGTTCCTTCCTTCGTGCGTTCGTTCGCCTTTGTGTTATACGGAGAGGCAGCCACGGCAGCGCTCTCTCTATCGGTTATCACCTTGTAAAGCTTATCACGCACACACACACAGAGGGTGACAGAGGGGGCTCGACTTGACGCATTTCGGTTATATACCTACGCAGCGTTCTCTCGTCGATGAGGCGCCGCGTGTTTACGTCTGCTGCAGCGTGCGTGTTCGTATTACACAACTAGGTCAGAGGTGTATACGCAGCGCGCGAGGTTTTCGATGAAAAACTTTTATCGCGCCCGCTGGGATTACAAACTTTTTCCTTTATATCGGGCTAAATGGTCTTTCAGCCTTAATGCATTTTAATTATTTTTTTAACTGCCACGTTCATTTCACGTTAATCAAGATTACGAGCTGGCCCAGAAGAACAATCTCAAAGTATACTTTATGCTCGACTTTATATTGCCTGTGAGCTGCGCATACTTTAAGCACCAATAATGAAGACACAAGAGTATAGCATTGCATGGTTTAACTAACAATCTTGCTGCTACTAGGTCCTTCAACACGCTGAAAATCCCCAAAAAATGGGCAAATAGAAATTTCTGTTCTTGTTTTAAACAACGTCGATTCAGTTAGTATGTTTCGAAATTTTTAAGTTTTTGTTAAACCAACGCTCAGCCCTTTCAAAACTTACTTGCTCTCTTTTGAATAATCAATTAATTAAAGTATTCCATTTTTAATTTGTAATCTTTACCTGAAAGAATTTCAATAGCATTCATTTTTAAAAATTGATAAGTTTCACATGTTATAGAATAGTTTATCTTCTGATCAAAATGTATTCAAGTAAAAGAGATTTTAACTTGACATCATGTACTTTGATTAAATAATGATTACATGTTAAAAACTTTTTACAACAGGATAAAATTCTTCGGAAATGCTTTACTTTGTTTTGATATATTTACAATCTTTATAAAATCCATAAAATAAATAAAAGAAGATAAATTTATACAAGTTATAAACGAGAAACTCTAATTATTTATATTATGACGTGGTTTGAAATTGCGCGCGACGTCAAATGCGCGTAATCCAAAATAAAAACGTTTTCCGAAAAACAACAAATATCATCACACATTTGAGAAAGAGATGAAGAAGGGATTCGCCGAGGAGGAAGGTACATCCAACTTCCAAGTATGCAAAATTCATCCAGGTCCCAAGCGAAATGACCCATTGTTCTATCTCGTTGCATTTATTATACGATAAATAACCTAGTAGCAGTGAAAATATTTTAACCCTCCCTATTATTTATTGCAATTATTGTAAAATCTCTTTTATTATAAGCCAATTTTTATCATAATGGTTATTAATAGTTATAAATTGTTTACTTAAATTTTAAAAATAATTTGCGTATTACAATTTAGATTCTCGGAATTGTATGAATGTATGGTCATTTTATTATTTAAATAGTGCGGTTTCAATGTAAATGCGTGTGATAGAAGTGCGTAAGAGCATATCACAATTTGCGTTCTTACAGGTAATTTAGATTGCATACATTGTAATTAACATAAGGAGGTTCAGGAGTTACGAAAATATGTAGAGAATGCAATAAAATTAAGAATTATAAAATTGCATACCAAACATATTTTGAAGATATTTGAGTTGGAGGTTTGGTCGTTATACGTAGGCTGTTGTGGGTCTCGACTCATAAAAATAGATTGACATAGGATGCGATGTGTGCACAAACGTACAGACCACAAAGAAAAACTGCACACTTTTAACCTATATTACCGTTATCCAATTTTAAGTAGTCAACGAAAATGTAAAGAAAAACTCAAGCTTGGGAAAAAGGAGAGACCCCCTTTTTCACCGCAACCAATGACACGCCTGAAGCACATTTAAAAAAAATACAAGTATATTTTTTTTTCGACGTTTTGGAAATGAAGTGAATTCGCAGGATTATCTATATTTTCGAGCAGCAAGGTTAGCTAGCATATTTAAAAATTATTGGCAAAGCCGGACGCAAAAGAGCCGTGATACAACAGCGACATTTATTGTAATTAAGAGCGATCAGCCGTTCTAGAAAGCGTAGAGCGGGTATAGGGTTTTGTCGCCGTTGAAAAATTGCCAGGGATATAGTGTAGGGTTTTTGTTGAGCGACGGCGACTAACAATAACGAGGTGAAAATAAAAGAGATGGAGACCGCGAGTGCATAAAATTCGATTTCCCTCGTCAGCGTTACGCATCGGGAGTGAAAGAGAAAGAAAACGAGATACGAGCGCGGGTAAGCGAGCCAACCCCCCGTGGCAATCGAACTTTACGGCCATTAGCATAAATCGCAGCAAAATGCTGATCGATTGTTCGGGCCCAGTCATAAGGGGTAAAAGTGTCTTTATCAAAGGTTTAATTAAACCTTCGATAAATCACCGGGCGCCACAGTGCGCGGCCGATGAGCTTGCGGCTCAGAGGAGAGAGAGAGAGAGAGAGAGAGAGAGAGAGAGAGAGAGAGAGAGAGAGAGAGAGAGAGAGAGAGAGAGAGAGAGAGAGAGAGAGTCAAGGTGCTCTCGCGAACAAATTAATAAGATTAATTGGTTGACAGTTGAGGAACACTTTCGGATCTCGCGTCGAGGGCGAACGAGGGGAGCAGGAGTGAGCGAGAGAGGCAGTGCGAGAGCGAGGAAAAAGAGACGCTGCGCCGGTGCGCTATTATTATGATGGCGCTTCGATATTGAGATGGGGGGAAAGTTGCCGCAGTCGCACGGGAGCTGAGGGAGAAAAGCGGCGGCAGCAGCACCGGAGATGAGAGATCCAGGAGCGAAGAAAATTAATTTTTTACCGTGGCCTTCTATTACTATTGCCGCCAGACATCTTTGGGCTGCCGCACTGCTGCTGCTACAGCTTCGGCTGATCCCCGACTCCTTTACTTTCCTCCTTTGCTTCATTTTTTGCGACGAATGAATAGGCTTTTTCGACTGCTTGCTCATCACCCTCGGCTGCCGCCTACTTTAATATTTATTCTTCGGCAGATAATATGACGGATTATTAAGATTCAATAAATAACTACATTTTATATCACTGATGAGATATATGGGATAGCTAGGTAAAGCAGGCGATTGCGCACTCGTAGCATCGTACGTCATGCGTCAAGTTTTCAGCGAAGCCTTTAGGTGCTTATGATCGCATCCGCATATACGAGGTCAGCAGTGACGTTGGACAGAGCGGTTGCGGCAATCTGACGTTTCACACAATACGTCAAAACTTTACACGGGGCATACGTCAATCGCGCTAGAGCGCTGCATATTTAATGAGGTCAATATACACGTGTATAACGTCACAGCCACGAGTCGCTGACGTTACGAAGTCGCTGCGTGGCTCGATGACATTATTAATTCACATAAGCTGCAAGCAGGCCACTGGAAAGCTGCTGCTGCCGCTTGCCAAGAATCGCCGGGGGCTGCGCGGGCCATTTTTTCCTCCACCTTCTTAAACGAATCAAGCGCTGAGATCTGGGAGGAGGCGGCGCTGGTTGCGGGAGCCCAATACATATAAGAAGTTGATAGAACGTTCACTGCCGCGTGCGGAGGGACAGGGAGAGCAACGTGCCAAAACGATAATTGACCTCGCGTGCGCCCCGTGCACTGATTGATTTTCCCTCTCGATATGCTGCCAATGTACGGCGCGCAATAACCCAGCGTCCCTTGCCGTACCCCCTCCCCACGAGCACGAGCGCCAGCGACGAGAGATAAAATATAAGGAAGACGAAGAGAAAGAAGCCGGCTAAGCGCCCCGAACCTCCTATGAGAACGAGATGGAGAAGACACGGCGATAGTCAACCCCTTATTGAGACAGTCTGTCATTTAACGTTATGTCACCTCCATAAACTTGGCATGGACATTTTCTATTTAGCTTATATAAACCAATAGATAATTTATCCGTAAATTATCCGTAAATTATCCGTAAATTATCCGTAAATTATCCGTCAATTATCCGTCAATTATCCGTCAATTATCCGTCAATTATCCGTCAAGTCGAAACATTTGCCGCGGATTTATTTTTAAAAATAATCGAGTACCATCTTAAAACTACCATGGAAGCATTCCACGTCATTGGGACCGGGCTTAAAATTTGCCGCTTTTTTGCCGTTAAACAACCCTGCACTCAGATTTACTCGAAAACTTTTGTAAGCGCTCATAAGCGCCAGAAATTTCCAACTCAAGATGAAGTTGGCAGGGTACCCCCGTAAAATCCACTAGACTAGATTCTAGACTATTCGGTAAGGGCTCAACATTTGCCGTAAATTATCCGTAAATTATCCGTAAATTATCCGTAAATTATCCGAAAATTATCCGTGGAAGCGAAGAAATTGCCGCGGATTTATTTTAAAAAAATACATGTACTTTGCTAACTTAGGGTTAGGTTAGTAGGGTACCCCCGTAAAATTACCAAGGAAGCATTTCTCGTCCTTGGTACAGAGCTTACATTTTGCCGCTTTTTTGCCGTAAAACAGCCCTGCTCTCAGATTTACTTGAAAAATTTTGTACCGTTCATAAGCGCCAGAATTTTCCAACTCAAAATGAAGTTGGTAGGGTACCCCCGTAAAATTCACTAAACTGCGTTCTAGACCATTTTTTACAGGCTCAAAATTTGCCGTAAATTATCCGTAAATTATCCGTCGCGACGAAAAAACTGCCGCGGATTTATTTTTAAGAATAACCGGGTCTCTGCTAACTTTGAAAAAAGTTAGCAGGGTACTCCTCTTAAAACTATCAAGGAAGCATTCCACGTCATTGGGACAGGGCTTAAAATTTGCCGCTATTTTGCCGTAAAACAACACTGCTCTCAGATTTACTTAAAATTTTCTTTTTTTCAATATTGTTCGAAACGGGCGGTACAAACTTGAAAGTCATAACACCGCCCAGGGCTCTCAGAGAAGAGGTCCAAGTGTTAAACACTACAAAAAATCAAGTCTAGATTCTGCGCTCCGAGGCTTTTTATGTATTCGTGTACATTTTCTTCGAGTAAGATGTAAATAATTAAATATAAAAAAAAACTTGTATAAGTCCAGCAATCGCAAAAAAAATTTTGAATGCTAAGTTTTCTAAACCTTTTTTGCTTTCTCACAGAGAAAGCTTTGCAACGATAAAAATTTTCGGATAAGAGATTTCGATAAATCTCGATGATTTTGAGGTTCCTGAGTCAGAAAAATATATTTATACAGATGTATGTATGTAATATTAGCGTCGTCCAAAATTCTCAAACTTTATAATTTTCTAAGTGTAATGATTAAAAATAGTAGGAAATATTGAAAAAATCATATTCCTGTTGTCGTTTTTTTATTATAAAATTTTAGCAGCTATGTCGTATTTAGACCCAAGGTTGCTAAAACGCGTTTTTTCAGATCGATGTAGACACATTTAAATAATCTCTAAAAACATTTTTCTAAAACAAAATATGTTTATTTTATTATTTTCGACTTTTTCAGGGGTTTACTTCAAGAGAAATTAAAGGAATACGTGCTTTTCCAGAAAGTATATACGAGTAGAAGAAAAGAGCTTTAATTTGAGTTGTTGTTCGTTGAAAATGGATGCTCCACTGCAAAGTTACGACCAATTGAAAACGGGGTAATGATTATTAAAAAATCTCAGATTCTTCAAAAAAATGGAAAATCCGTCCGTTTTTTACCCTATTTTCAACGATTTATTACCCTATTTTTAATTGGTGATAACATTGCTCCGGAACATCTATTTCGACAAACAAAAACTCAAATTGAAGGTCTTTTCTTCTACTTCTATATACTTTTTGGAAGAGAAAATCCACCTTGGGTTGCACAGTTATTAGCTGTGTAGTAAAATCCTTTTTTTGCTATATATAAAAAAAACACCTATTTTATCAGAAAAACATAGTCACATGGCACATGCGTGTTGCTGTTACACTCTCGCGTTTATTAGAAGTTTAGAAGGTTAAATTAAAAGGTTCCTTAATAAAAAGGTACTACTTTTGCTATTCAGAAGTATGCTAAATTAGCATTAAAACCAACCTAATCTATATTTGATTACAAGTAATGCAATGGCAGCGGTGTAAATTTTAATTTCAAAACTAACACTACTATTTCGCGAAAATATCAGTTGGTCTACAAAAAGTGTTTGCAGTTAATATCACAGTGACTCAGAAAAGGATCTTTTATTTTTAATGCTTTTTCTTCAATCTACCAATCGACAATTTCAAAACTATACGATTGTCTGCAAAAGGTCTACAAAAATGTGGCATACAGTGACTGAAGCTTAGAATGAGAAATTCGACAATGAAAGCGAATAACTTGATTTATTTAATTTACGATCACATTTTATTTTATATTTTCATGTTATTATTTCTCTATTCTTATTATAAACAGTTCAATAAAGTACTTTTTGAAGCTAATATATTTTTTACATTTTAAAATTAATATTAGCCGTCGATACCCCGAACATCTAAAATGACTTATAAACTAATATAACTCTTCAAATGTGATATATTATCGTTGCAACAGTTTAAAAATTAGGTTTTTTCTCCTATTATATCCTAAAATAACTCAAAAGTTTTAAACTAGTATTATTACTACCTTTTTCTTCATACTTTAATGATTATAAAACATTTTTTACTAGTTCGCCGGAAAACGACTTAAGTCATTCGGTACAAATAATATATTTAAAAATTGTTTAAACATTTATACTTTCCATTTTATCATCTAAAATGATTACTGAATAGTAGATCTTTAAAGTGAGTGCAAAACATTTCAAACAGTAAACTGTATTTGTAACTGCACCAAGAGAGATCTCAGTGACCGTCTACAAGTTAACGCAGAAAACCTTTAGAAAACAATATCTTAGTAGATTCCCAAGCCATATTCCTTAAAATCCGTATACTTAATAGTTTTTTATAACACCCTATTTTCCTACTTATACTCAAATTAACAGTAACGACGTAATCAAATATAGAGTTAAACTAACATCATCTCTCAGCATCTAATAGCATGTTTTTAAGCAATAGTGAATAAGTGTAATATAAAAGCATGCTATTTTATAAAGTGATAGTGCCTCATTGTGAGTGGGAAAAAATCAACCTGATCGTTCACCGACACTCGATGGCTGAATACGTCCAACGCAATTTTCAACCGCGTTGTGTGGGATGCAGCGAGCAGTCTAGATAAGTTACCTAGATTTAAGCTTATTATATAATTAATTATTCTTTGACCTGAAGAAGGGTGTAAGAGACACCCGAAACGTTGTCAACATATTCATATAAATTAAAACAATTTAGTCTACAATTTGCTGTTAGAAACAATCATTTTAAAGTATCACTACTGCCCTTACCAAATAGTTTAGGATGCAGTTTAATGAATTTACGGGGGTACCCTGCCAATTTTATCTTGAATTGGAAAATTCTGGATCTTATCAGCGGTAAAATAAAGTTTCGAGTAAATCTGAGTGCAGGATTCTTTTACGGCAAAAAAAGCGGCAAAATTTAAACCCTGTCACAATGACATGGAATACTTCCTTGATAGTTTTAAGGGGGGCACCCTGCTAACTTTTTCCAAAGTTAGTAGAGACCCGGTTATTTAAAAAAATAAATTTACGGATAACTTACGGCAAATTTTCAGCCCTTACCTAACAGTCTAGGATGCAGTTTAGTAGATTTTACGGGGGTCCCCTGCAAACTTCACCTTGAGTAGGAAAATTTTGCTGCTTATGAGCGGTAAAAAATGTTTCGAGTAAATCTGAGTGCATGGTCGTTTTACGGCAAAAGACGGCAAATTTCAAACCCTGTCGCAATGATGTTGAAATGCTTCCTTGGTAGTTTTAAGAGGATACCCTGCTAACTTAACCCTAATTATCTATTAGTTTATATAACCTAAATAGAAAATGTCCATGCCAAGTTTAGGGAGGTCGTTATGTCCAAGACTGAGTGAGAGAGAGTCGGAAGATTCCGCTTCGTAAAGCCATGTAGCTGTAGCAACTACTATCAAGGGCAGATTGGATCGAATCGGCTTTCAGATTGCTCGGCCTCAAATTTATCCTCGTTCACGCATTCTGCACGACACTCCCTCTTTTCTCTTCTTATTATCTCCTCCATCCTCCTAGTCGTCCTCTTCGTCTTCTTATTCTGCGTCGCCCTTTTGTTGCGTGCATCGCTTTTTTGCCGACTACTGCACTCAGATTATTTTCAGATGTAAGGGGAACCGAAATTTGTACATTTCGCTTTAACTAAATCTGACTGTATATAAGATATGTCTGCATATATCAATATCATTTTTTTTCAACACAATAAATCTTTTTATTGTTAATTTGTTTATTATTATTTTTATGATACAATGACTATATCATTATATTTAGTAAGCGAGATAACTAATAATTTTATAACATTGTCTAAGCTTTCGAAAATTTAAATTTCCTTAAGGAACCACCTTTAAAATCTGAAACAAAAAAATTAATTAAGAATTTTTATTTTGATATTTATTTTAATAAGGGTTTTTTTCCCTGAAAGTATACATAAAAACCTACCAATTTATATATTTTTACCTTCGTTGGACCTTCTATGCCTCCATGGCAACCCAGACTGTTTTCGAAGACTTTAAGCACTGTCCGTAAGATTCCAAGTCTACGCATGGATGGATTGGGCTAAAAATTTATGGAGATACTCATTATAGTAGTACTTTTAATATGAGCGTAGGGATTTTGATTTGAACGAGTAGAAGTATTTTTTTATATGAACATTGTCAATATAACACTTATTTTTTAATAATTTTATCACTTTTATAGATGTAAAAAAGTTTCTACTCGTTCAAATCAAAATCCCTACGCTCATATGAAAAGTACTACTATAATGAGTATCTCCATAAATTTTGAGCCCAATCTGTCCATGCGTTCTCTTGGAATCTTACGGACAGTAAGCTGAAATTGATAAAAACAACATTTAGAGTTATTTAACAATTAAGTTACAAGTTCTAATATATATAATTTATACTCATCTTATCAATTGCAACTACTTTTTTCTTCTTTTCAACGTAGCAGACAAACATCTGCAGCAGTGTACATCAATATTTTCTGGTGCGTGGAGTCCCATGAGTCTTCCTCCTCCTTGAATAACCTAAAATGAAAAAAAAAACCCAAAAATGAATAAATTGAGTAAACTGTACTTATCATACTAAACTCTTGAGCGACACTTTCACACACTTCACTCAACTGCTTATTTATTTCATCAAAAGCCGATTGGGCAACTGGTTTGCATAGGTCCATAATCCCACAAAAAGTTGAAAGGCCAGCGTGTCCATGTCCAAGTGCACGAGCAGACAGCACAGATCTTCTGTTCACTTCATATGCTTTTCCTTTGACTCCTACTTTGTTGCTGGAGTTGATCGCTGCTATTTCACCACACTTTGAGCACACAATATCTATTTTGAAACCAAGACCCTGCACACCAGATTCACTTAATTGAACACTGCCATGGCACCGATTACAACACAGAACACTTCTAAGTTTAGAAAATAAAATTGAAGTGTCAATGATTCTGTTTGTTGTATTACTGGTGTCTCTAGCACTAGCTGTGTTTTGGAGTTTCCTCGCTGAGCTGGTGGATAGTCTTGGTTTCTTTTATGAATCTTCCTTTTTTATCTCTTTTAGAAGACATTTTCACTACACTGATTTACACACATTCACAAATTGTCAAATGCAATTAAAACACTGTATAAGTTCAGTACAATAAAAATATTAGCTGTGTTTACTAACAGGTGGTTTGTAAACATAAAAGCTAACTGTCAAAAGTAGCAAAAATGTACGGGTAAGGTTAGTCAAAAATTCGATCTGATTTATCGACCTTTATCTCAAACGCATGTAAGTTCAACTATTCACCTGTAGTGGCGCTGAAGGATTCTAGCCTTCAAATTCGTTCCAATTATATTATATTTTATTGCTTTATAACTAAATAAAATAATCAATCAAACATTTAGTTATAAATAATAATAAAATAAATAATAATTGATAAAATACCGAATTTACGCAAAATCGGCAAAAAAGCTGTCTCAGTATTTATATTGTAACTTTAAAAGGAATTATGATATCTTAAAACGGTTTTCGGGAGCTTATTCTACGGGACATTCGATATAAATAAGGTAAATAAAAAAAACGATTTTTTGACAATTTAAAGGTGGTTTGCCCATTTAAGTCTTTTCTTAGCAAGTATCCTTCATCAAAGTAAGTATTCCAACCTGCCATTCAAAAACAGCACCAACATATAATCATTATAGTTTGAATTACTAAATACATCATTTATACTGAACGGGAATAGTGATTTTTACTACACAGAAGAGAATGATTTGTGAATTTAACAAAGTCACTTGGTTAAATGCAGACCAACTATTTTATTTATTACATTTACAAAGTAATTACTTGTTTCTATGTTTACAGCTGTACCTCATGTTTGGGGCAACGTTAAACATTCTTATTATACAAAGTCTTCCTTTTGAGGTACAAGAAAACATATCTCAAAGTTGCTGCAAGATCTGTTACCCAAACCTCAGATACTTTTCTTGTTAGCAAGTGTAATAAAAAAATAGTTGGTCTATATTTAACAATGTGACTTTGTTACCTTCACAAAGTATTTTTTTCCGCGAACAATGCATTTGTCAACGACGTTATTGTGAAATGATCGTTTGAAATAGCATTGAAATACTGTATAAAAGCACAAAACACAAGACAGATATGACAAAATGTCTTTATAATATAATGTATAATAATCTGAGATTTTTGACGAATTATTACCCTATTTTCAATGTGTCATAACTTTGCACTGGAACAACCATTTTCAACGAACAAAAACTCAAATTAAAGGTCTTTTCTTCTACTTTTATATACTTTTAGGAAAAAAATTTTCCTCTTTGTGTACACAGTTATTAACTGCACAGTAAAATCCTTTTTTTAACTATATATAAAAAACCGTAAAACACACCTAATTTGCCAGAAAAATATAATCACATGCCTAATTTTCTTGTTCAATGGCGTTTTTCTTCAAAATTCGACCCCTAGAACAAGATAGACAAGGTTTGAAAACCCGAGCATTCAAATATTTTTTTGCGATTTCTGGAGCCCAAAAAGTGCATTTTCTTTAGATTTTGTCATATATAAGTATAAGAGCTCGGAGCAACGAGAAAGAAAATCGAATTCACATTGTACTTTTTGTAGAGCAAAGCGAGCGTACAGTAGTATGTAATATATCGCAAATTCAGAGTACGGCTTTCCTACAATACAGATCTCTACTTAAGGTTGCTGCGGTTGGCATGTGGGCCCGCCGTGAACGTCGCAGAACCGAGAACGCGGCGTATCGCGCGCACCCAGCCCCTACGATCTAAATTGCGGTTCAGTCTGAGGACCGCGCACGTGAAATACAAGCCAAGGCAAGAGTCGTCGCAGTCATCGCCGTCGGCGTCGCCGGTCAGAGCCTTTTTTATGGCCAATAAAACTCGCGGCGAATCCTATTACTCATATACACGGTTCGTCAAGCGACTGGCCGAGCGCGCGCCGAAGCCTGCAGCCCTAACCACGTATACACAACTATATATGTCACGTGGCAGCCGGAGAAAATTGCTAGGCTTCACCTCTACCCTGCGCTGCTGCTTCATCCTGCCATGGCGAACCCGACATATCCATCCGAGATGAATATCGTTGCCACTCTTGTACCAAAGTATACCAACATTTTATAGTCGAAAAAATTAATGACCGTACTTAGGCGCTCAGCGCCGGAATTATTATATATATTGGTAAACTTGCTTCCCTCTCGCGTTTGTATCCTTGATGCTTTAATTACCGTGAAAGCTCCTGAGCTTATTTTGTCGACGCTGCTTTTTCAATCCAAAGCGCCATGTTCACGAGAAAAGTGTAAAAAAACGCCATTTTCTGGAAGCACGCCAAGCGAAAAAGACGAGAGCGAACGTTTTTCCATTCCGTTAGCACACTGCGGGCGTTTGCTAATGAATCATAGAAGAGACGCCCGCGGATCGTAAAAGTTTACCGGTGTTTTGTTGTCGCTAGTATATATCGAGTGCAATGTCCTCCCACACCTCCATTACTCGGCCAACTAAATAAGAAAGGCCAAGCAGCACTTAAAACTTTGGCAATTTTTAATTATTACAAATGTGCGCTGTCTTAAGGATGACGGAAGATTAATGGCTGTGCAGCTTATAAGTAAACTTTTATCATTGTTTCTCTCTCTCTCTCTCTCTCTCTCTCTCTCTCGGCTAACCGGCAAAGAGAGGATCGTCCGTCTGTATATAGGTATATATATAGGTATATATATAAAATGGGTGGGGATTTATAGTCACTAAACGAAAAGCCCTTGGCCTCTATAAACTATAGAGAATCGTTAATTGTCCGCACGAGCAGCGGCGTTAATTTAGTTTGATGCATGGACCAATTTATCCGCGGTCGAAACGAGATGTGGATTTTTACGGGCGAGCGTGTAGGTATAGACGTACACCATGTGTGTGCGTATACGCGCGTGCATAGACACGCGCGGCGGCCAGCCCAACAGAGCGCGGGGCTATAAAGCCCCAGGTAGACAGTCCGACACAACAGCTGCTGCCGACTCCAGGCGTCAGCCTTTCCAGTTCCTAGCCTTTTACTTTCTTTTTTTTTCTCTCAGCTCCCAGGCTTCGGCTACTCGCTCGACGTGTCAATTACAAGCTCCTGCTCGTTTCACAGGCCCCAAAATACCCGAACCACATAATTTGCTCTCTACGAGGAAATTCGCTTTTTAATTCTCCTTCAAGCTCTCTCGGTTTCTACACTAGAATAATGTTACATACTCCCATCGCGCAGAGATAAAGATATTAACCGTGACAGTCCGTTGCGTCAGGTGAATTGATAAACTTTGTTTTTTACATTTTCGGCTTCTTATATAATTATTGTAATACATTTTTAAAATTAATAACATTCAGGGCCCCTGCTGTAGAAAAGATATTGCACTAGTGCAAATAACAGTGATTGCAGGAGAGGATTCATTAAGAATATTACATCTCGATAGTACATTCAATTGATTAATTTGCAGAAATTCCAACTTTTCAGCTGAACAATCTCATATATTGATTTAAGTGAAATCACCTGACAAAATAAAGCTCAAGAGCAATATATTTTGTTTAAATTCAACATGAATATTTTGCTGGCTTTTACATGAATCCACGCTTTCGTGGAAGGAAAAATATGTTTTTGGCGATGTGATAATAATTAATCTTTACATTGATCTTTAATATTAGAGCTTTCAAGTTAATTTCAGGCTATAAAGAATATATTCAGACAGAAAATCCTGTCGGGAGCGATTTGACCAGCAACGCATACACGTCGAGGGGCAGTTTGTCAGTCCTTGGGTGCACGATAAACATTTATCTCTGGCCGGCGCTGCGGTCGAGACTGCAGATGTTCAGAGCCAGCGATGACGGGTTCGAGTGTTCATTGGTTGGCAAGGTAAGCGGGAACTCTGTCGACCTTGTATTTATCCTTCCGACGGCCCGAGGGGCCGATTTTTTCCTGTTTGCTTTTAGCAATGGGCACTCGGCTGCCGCAGCCGCCACCGCGCGAGAGTATTTTTCACGACTGCACATCGGGAACGAGAGAAGACAAACGATCCCCAAAATGACTAGCCAGAGAAGGACGGAGAGCGAGAGACGCGGGCCGCTCGTCCAAATACGTTCAAAAACTGCACAGAGATCAGAATAAAAAATAGAGTCGAAGCGGAGTGGAAGCGAGGGAGTCCATCGAACGGCGCGCAGACCACTTGACTAACCGATCAAGCGCTTCGATAACCATCGATCGCTGGCGGCGTTCTTATGTCGAGAGGTGAACAGGCCTGTGGATATCTATGTATACTATACACACGCACGCACGCAAAAAATGCATTTGCTAAAGCGCGCGACACGCGTACGTACACGCTGGATTTCGAAATTATGGTCTCCTGCGCGAAGAAGTCGCGGCATCGCCATGGCAACATCGAGGTATTACGGTACGATTTCTGCTGCACGTATTGTACGAGACCGTTTTTGCTCAAGGACCCGTTAGCCGGAGTTACGATATATCTAGCTATATACACGCACACGGGAAAGGTACATAATGCGGCCACTCGGATTAAAGGTGCATGGATACAATGCGCCGTTTAATCCCCCTTCTTTTCAGATTGATAGCTCGCTACTCTAACCTTATACTACGTACAATGTTACGGGCATTGAACCGCTCGGGAAGATGACAAAATTTCATATTTTCGACACAAGCGAAGCACGCACAATGATTCAGCGAATCATATAAATCAGCAGTTTTGATAACAGCGAATTTAACGGCGATTTCGAGGATTCTTTTCCGATTAAATTAGATTATAGATTATATATATATTAGACCAAGATTATATTATTTTCTGGATCAAGACTTAAGAGCTAATTCTCAATAAACTTTCTTGTGTATCTAATATACATATCAAGCTTGTATTTTATATTTCAGCAGGATTATATTATCTTTATATGAATATCGATTATCGTTCAAAGAGCAATAAATAGATTGAACTAGTTTTGCCAGAATTTCGATACTCGTACAATGCTATCGCAGTAAGGCAGTATTGACGTTCCAAGCAAAGCTATCCCGAATTATTCGCGCTGGACTGCTCTCATTCTCAAACCCTCTTCTGTTTACAATGTCGCCTTTCTATAGATTCAGAAAGCGTAACACTCTGAGCTCCAGGATAGATACTGCATTGATATAATAGTTATTCAAACTACTTCGATATACATTACTCAACTTGTTGTGTTAACTATTCATCAAAATCGTGCTCGACTTGGTATGCGGGTAAGACATCAAACAAATTGTAAACAATGAAATGTTTGCTTGCGATTTTGTACGTTTGCACAGACAAGTTCATCGCTGTCGTCAGACTCGGAACACCGGATTGTGCTAACTGCATGTACGACTACCCTTTGTAATCAAAGGACATTTAAGCGTACTCGCAATCTATCAAATGAACTTGAGTCCCTTGTAGACATGATTGCGGTTTGCGTGTGGAACTACACTTTAGGCTAGGTTTTGGATTATCAGAGCTGTCTTTAGCTAAATAGTAGTTAAATGAGAAGGGGCGAAATCTGCTTCGTTTTACTTGTTGGGCACTCTCACAAAATTAGCTTCGAAGAAAATCAATAAATGAAATAAGTGGAACACGAGTTTTGCAATTAGATAAAACATCGGGTATAATGCGTGCAATTTTAATAACGCTTATTTTGTTAATGTCAAGCATAGCAGTTTGAATGGCTAATGAGAATAATAAAATATAGACCAAGTTATTTCGAGTTAGCGTAATAATACGAAGCAGCTTGCAACAAATCAGCCACTCCTTGGCTGCTAAAGTTCGTACAGAATAATTCACATGGTTATTTGACTGTACCACTTATTTAGACGATAAGTGAGGAGTCTTCGTCTGTAGGTAAAAAAGTAAAAAAGGCATGAAATTGAAAGGATTGATCGGAAATTGAAATGCCGGATTTATCATTGGAGGGGCGGCGCGTGAAGGAAGCCAGAAAAATGTAGAGCAAACGCGGAAATAATTGTGCCGCCATTGCGGGATTGCTCGCGATCGCAGGGCGCAAGCCCAGGCCCCGACACTGTATAGGCGCAGGGCAGAGAAAAAGGCTCGTTTGTATTGCGTGCTTATCAAGCGTGGGAGCTTGGCCGGCCGATAGCATCAATCCAACCTATAATACGTTTAAATGGGAAAATAATGGCGCGTGGCAATTTGTGCCGCACGCGGTAGGTACACTGCGAGTCCTCTTTGCGTTGAACGTATCGGCGCGGGGGCCATTTACGCGCCGAGCGTTTACACCGCGCCAGGCAGATCGGAGGAGGGAAAAAAGGGTGCGAGGATGCGGTGCCAGTGCGGACGGCAGCTCGCGCGCACGCGGTCAATTATTGCGGCTAATCGTCGCTCGGAAGCGTGCAGTGCGATATCGGGGCCCATAATCGAGAACGGCATCGGTATCGCAATTAAATACCGAGAGCCCTACGGCTCGTATTTCTCGGAGCGCGCCGAGGATGCTGCCGCTGCTGCTGCGCGCCGGTGTCATCTGCGTTCTTTCTTCTTCCTTCCTCCCTTTATCGATTATATCCCCCAAGCTGATGCCAAAGCCGCGCTCGTTGAGGGAATCCAGCGCTAATCGGACAATACTCACCGCCACGAATATCCCTTTTTCTGCCTCTTGCTCTTCTTTCAACTTGTTCGCTGACCACTGCATTGTTGCTGCTGCTGCTGCTGCTGCTGCTGCTGCTGCTGTATTTCGGAGTGGAAGCAAGACGTGAGTCATTTGCCGTCCAAGACACGATTAAATAACACCAACTTACGAGGCTATTTTTAATCATTTTGTAAATTCAAATTCAATTATACGTCATTTACACGCATATCCTACCGAGACCGGAACACATCCACTCTAATGGATTCTGGATTCCCTAAATTTAATATGATGAATAAATGAACGACTCCGCGAGTTAAATTCGTACATCGCTGAAAGGGATAATTCGGTCCCTGCATGCCAGAACCGTGAACCGTGAACCGTGATGCTGCTATTATAATATCCAACTGGAGTGGCATGAATCGCAAAGCTGCGTTAGGCTCCCCTTATACCCACAGCCCAGTCGCTTCAAGTATACGTTAGTCGTCAATGCGCCAAAAGGAAAATATTCATGCGCTGCAGTGGATGCGCCGTATAGCACGCGAGTAATCCTGCTACGTCAGTTGTGCGCGAAAGCTCGCGGACGTAAATCCGGAAAATTCTTCATAGGGAGAGAAACTGGCGCGCCCGCTAACTTCCTGCATAGTCGCATTTTCGAAAGAAGAGTCAGGAGGGAGAGCGAATAACAGCAGCCTGCTGCACACGCTCTTATGTAACTTGGGCACGAATATTTCCTCAATACTTTATGTACGCCCTGCGCTGTGTATTTTATCTTTCTTACACACGCAATTTTCCTACACAACCGGCAATTTATATATTCATGAAAGTATCAATAAATGTAGAGGATTATAGCGCGCTATCATGGAAATGGATTGTATGCTGTATTACATAAGAAATGACAATGTAATAGAGAGAACAATATTTGATTACTAGTGGAAATTTGTTTTTCGTGCAATCATTTCAGACTGATACACGGTAAATATGTATTCCAGCATTTTACACACATATAGTCAGGCCAACTCGTGACATTAGGCTAAATTTGAAGAGCCAACAAAGCATTGAGTCGGTCGGGAGAGCTGGCCTGGCTAAATATGTGAATATGTGGGTCGACAGTTTGAATAGGGCGGAATTTTATGAGAGCGGCACAAGCGACGGATGAAATTCCACATGTGTTCCAGGCATGTGCTGCAGTCATTTTGTTATTATACATACGCACACAGAAATAGGCATACGCATAGGCAGGCACATTGGTCGAGCGGAGGTGGCGGCAAGCGAGGGTTTCCTGTCCACGGCAGAATGCATTCGCAGTGCGCGATGCATGTATACGCGCGGTACACGCGGTCCCTTTTCCACGATGAGTGCGGCCCAGTAGTGCCAGCGACCCAGAAAGCAGTTCGCGATCTCCCTTGTCTCTCGCCGCACCGCCGCCGCGGTCGCTCCGCATGCCACCGCCTCACCGCCGCGCCGCGTCGGCGACCTTTGCGTGTAATAATTACCGAGCGTGCAGAATTTCATTTCAAGTTACCGCACACGCCGGCCCTCGCTCATGCGCATTGCGCATTGCGCGTTGCGCATGCTCGCGCTCTCTTATACATACCTATATACAGTATGTATATCCTCGCAGCGCGCCTAAACAATCATTCACAGGGCTTTATAGCTGGAGGCCAAGCGGCGTATACCTACTCTATTGACATGCACAGTGTCTTTTCATTACGATCAAATATATTCTTTACCAGCCAAAACAATTGCCTTGCAAAAAAGTTTATTCTACAAGATGTTATACGTATTGTGCTTTAGTTACTCCCATAACTTGTATCGCTTTTTAGATTATTCTGTACAAAATAGTCAATTATTTAAACTTATAATTTATATACTCGCATACAGATCATCACACACATCGTTCATGTGCACATTTGTACTTTAGGCATTAATTGCTTTGCACAGTCATAACCATTGATATTATCAACAATATAATCAACACTTAACTCATCGATTAATTTACTGAACTGTGCGATTGTTGTTTTGTTAGACAACAAGTGAATGCGCGTAATCTTCTTTTGTTGCTGGGCAAAAGCGTGCCTTATATGTTATATCCATTTTCCACGTATTTCGACACACGCGTAATATTAATTACACGAGTACAATGAGAACAATCGCGTTTAAGGTGGTTGCACAAGCTGCGCGTATCTTCTAATTAATTTCAAATATAGTTTAGAGAGCACATCGCAGCTGGATATCATATGCCTCTGGAAGGAACGAGCTGCGAGACCTCAGACTACCGTGCATTCCCTCGCCGCCTTAGGGATTTTGTCGTCGTGGACAAGTTTTGCCAGGCGCATAACAAGCAAACTTTCAAAAAGGTTTGGAAATATCCTATGAATTAGCAGACTGTTGCTAACTTGACATTTTTCTCTCTCACGATGAATACGTTTATCATTCACTGTTTAAGTTTTAACGAATAGGCATCGAACTTATTTTCCAACCTGAAATACTTTTTCAAAGCTTCGCCGTAAAATCAAACTTTAACATGAATTGATCAAGCTTCTTGATTGAGCAAAATGTGAGCTGTGGAAATTATAATGATAATATGTAATATCAATCTACTTCCAATGTATATTATAAGAAACACGAATACAGTATATCTAATCCTTATTGTCTTTATTTTTCTTTGGGCGACCGAGATAATAACAATTCAATTTATGTATAAATGTGTTTAAATAAATTTCCCGTGCTTTTGGCAAAAATGCAAAACAGAAGCATAGCGTTTCGTCATTTCTGCAGTAACCTAAACTTTTGTCTCTTTTCTTACAAATATTTAAATTTCCTGTAAGATTGTCACATTTAAAAAAATGGAACCACGGTTTAATCGAAAACTATTCTTTTTTACGATTCCGATCGATATTAACAATAAGTGTAATACTAAAAACTTGTGTATAAAAGTAAGTTTTCGTGACATAATTCAACAAAAGTCTGGCATATAATCTAGCTTATAGTCAGGGATCGTCTTCGTAGCCAGACATTTGCAAGACTTTGTGAGCCAGATTTTTGCCAGACTTGTCCCAGACTTATTTTTTGTACACGTGCACGTACAACAGACGGTACCTACCACTATGAAGATCGCTAGTTCTCTCTAGGGGCATAATCTCTAGTTCCTAGAGATATTCTACTAGATACTCCAGTTTCCTAGACTAGAAATCCTAATTTAATTTATACAACTTTTTTGTATTACAGAAAACAGTGTGTACCACATTTTATATTTCGCGTGTGTATATAAGTGTGGGTATAAGTGTGAAAAAGCCTATCTAAGAAAAAGCTTGTCGATAATTTAATATTCGCGGCGTGCGTGTTAAATCTCATTTTAAAAACAATAAAAATTGGTTTTTAATAAAATTAACTTTTAAAATAACTTTTAACTTTTAACTTTTTAACTTAACTTATGCTTTTAGCGTGCAAACCACCTAAGAGCCTGACGCAGTGCGCGTGCGCATTCATGGGCATATATTTTATGTATAGAATTGGAATTAGAACTTAGAATGCATGCGATACTGCAACTTCACTTATATATCTCGCATTAGTAAACTAAATTTTATATTGTAAATTCAAATTTAAATTTGTATACATGTATTTGAGGTTATAAATGTATCTTTACCCATATTATGGTCAACTTATGGTGCAATTGTTGGCTACAAATTGACAATCAAAACCTACAGAGCGCACTACCTGGACCACGTAATCGGCCACCATAACCACCTACCCCATCTGCAACTAGTAGGCTACGTGTTTACTACAGTTCGGCAATTACGACCGAATTACTTTGGTAAAAGCTGCCGAGCAAATGTTAGATATTACTGAAGACACATTGTTATTACTGCTACGGTCGCATTGCTGTTTTTGTCGTACATGCACTACCGAACTGACTTGGGCTAAACTAACCGAACTCTCCAGTCGAAACGACTGTAATATCCTCTCAGTGTAGAGTATCCAAGATCACGCATAGGAGCGATACAAGCGACACTGTTTGGAGAATTAACATGACTCGGTTAGAGTATCCACGTTCTTTCCTGTAGGAACAGCGAGCAGAAACAGTGGAATGAAGTGGAAAAGGTACAGCGCACGTTTTTAAAGTCTATAACAGGTGCAGTTTCAGAATTTCAAGATACTCTAGCCAAGTGAAAATTAGTTGCTTCTAAAAGCTTTTTCCGAGCTGAAGCATTATATGTATCGGAGCGCGCGCAGTTATCCCATTAAGTTTTCAGCAGCAATGAAGCCACTGTCGGACAGCGCATACAATATAAGCGTATAAAGAACACGAGTGTAAACATTGTGGCGAAGAGCAGCGGGAGATTATTGCATGTGCGGGCAATAAACGAAAGACTCGTAATTATTTATCGCGCGCGGCGGACGGGCGCTGCTTTCAGTTTTACGGTGCAATGGCATGGAGCTTGACGATCTCCATGGTTGTTGTGCCGTCCACAGCGGCGTGGGTATAGGCGGTTCGCAGGTGTGGCGAAAAATATGATACTAATAAAAGTAATGGCGGTGATAAGATCCTGGGCCGCTCACTCGCGGCCAATACCTTGGCATATGAAAGGAGCCGCGCGCGAGTGTGTGTGTGTGTGTGTGTGTGCGCACGAAAAGAGAGCAGGAGACGAAGAGATGGAAAGATGGAGCCAGGAGCAGCATCTCTCGCAGGTCGTTCAAGCGCTCAAGTCTTTACGAAGCGGGGAAAAAAGAGGCGACTTGTCGCCGCGCCCGCGCCGCGCTTCGCTCATATAGGATCGATAGTAATACGAAATTCATCACGGCGTTTCTATGCGACCGCGACGCCGCGATCGGAATAATGTAGTCAAGAATATCGCAAAGCTTCGTGCGCGCTCGCGCGACTCGGCAAACTTTCGCAACTTACAAGCAGATGCTCGACTCTTGAATATAAATTTTTATGCGCGCACACCTATATACACCGCACTGCAGAGTTGAATTGTCGGACGAGTCAATTTGTCATTTTGTTCTGAAACAATTTTCAAATTTAACACGTTAGCGCAGCTACAGTGTAACTGCTTTAAAAACAAGCTGAATTAAACAGTTGATTTAAAACAGACTTTCTCGATTATACCTTTAAAAATTCAACAAACGCTAACGTTCAAAACGATCCTGCAATGTACTGCAATTAAATTGCTTTTACCCTCTACGTCATGATTTCAAATGGGAATATTCATCGAGAAAAGAACAACTTGCAGTATGATGCTTGTTGCACAATATTGTAGGAAAATCTGTCTCATGAGTCTTGCTATTTTAACATGACATAAAATATTGTAATGAACGAGTACCTGAGTATCTTTATCCGTTGATTTGAAGGTAGGCTTTTATAATAGAATACTAAATTCAAGCCAAAGACACGTTATACCGAAAGGATTTGCTTTACTGACAGAATACACGAAATAGAGCAAGTAAAATAAATCGTACAACGCGTGTACAGCTCGTGAAAATCCTCGCGGCGCATGAACAAAGCCCAATCAGGAGAGAAATGTAATAGAAATAAGGATATGCAAATAAGAGATTGTTGCGCTTTTATTAGCGAAGAGAAGAGAGGTGAAGTGAAGTGAAGAGGGAGGTATGGCAGAAATGCAAAGTAGAGTAGCGCGAGGGAGATATAAATAGAGGAACGAGTCTGGCGGCGCGCAGCTAGAGCTTGCAAGATAAACGACTGATTTTTGGAGATAGGAAAGGGCTGAAGGCCGCATAAAGGAGCTGCAGTCAAGGGAGAAGGAGAAGGAGAGGGAGAGGGAGAGGGAGATGGAGAGGGAGAGGGAGAGAGCGAAGGTATTTGGGCGAAGCTTATGGCGCTCCGAGATTTCTGCGGATAGCCGCACTCGGAAGCTCAGGCTCGCGCTGCTGCGGCAATGGCGATTATGCAACGCTTTAGCCTCACTCGCCGCTCATAGAGATCCATCCCGCGCATATATATCAGGCATTGTGCATAGCTGCCCTCACCTCGGTTATCTTAATTACATCTGTAACGCACACCGCAAGCCCGCTGCCGACGCTGTCCTCCCCTGCGCATATTCCCGCCGCGACTCCTCCTCGTGCAGCCGTGCTTGCTGTATATACACAACGCATGCACTCCGCACGCAGGCACGCACTGCTGCAATGCGGCCTACACACTTGCCGCCGTATTTCATGCCGTGTGGGGCCTAAAAGATGCCGAGGGGCTGAGAAAGAGAGAGACAGAGAGTCAGAGAGAGAAACCGACCACTTATGCCCGCTAAAGCTCCAGATCGTAAACCTTGGCTTGGAGAGCTTTGCCCTGCTACCGCGCGAACCTTTTCAATCGTCGATATTTTCATTACGAGCCAGCGCTCGCGCGTTTGCTATGTTACAGCTGCAGCTGTAAATATCTCGGCAACATTATACTGCTCTTATGGACCTCGATGTTTCAACGTCAAATCTTTCTATGTTATTGAATTATCCAGCAAGATGAAAAGACCTTATAGCGGAGATATTATATATACGTCGAATTAAAGCCGATCAATTGAATAGAATTGTTTTATTCATATATATGTATACAATTAAGCTTCCAAATATCATATTTTTAATTATAAATGACATAAGATTTCTGATAGATGTTAAACACCCAATTGTGTGGTGATTGTATTGAACCGTGGAGAATAACTTAAATATTGATTGATTAACGGCAATTCAATTAGAAATTGTCAACTTTTAAACCAACAATTAGCTTTTAGCAGCTATTATAGCGAGTATAATGCTACTGTATAATACAGATGATGCAGAAGTTGTAATATAATATAATAATTGCAGTTTAATTTGAAAGAAAGAAATAAAGACTGATCCATTGAAAGTCGGTTAATTGGGATAAATGCCTAAGACGCACTAATAAGTGTAATTTGCCAAGTGAGGCCCAAAGAGCCGCGTGGCATCAAGCCCAAGTCCAGAGATGCAGAACAGCATCAGCAGTAGTAGCAGTAGTAGCAGACGCTGGCGCAAACACAGGTGCAACGAGGCAGCGTGAACGGCCGCCTAACCGCATTGTATGCTCCGCTGCTATGTATTTGCTCCTCGTCGGGCATAAACTGTAGTTTGCTTCAATAACCTACATTCTACCGTCATGTACAACACGAGAGCCCGATTCTCTGCTGCCCCCTAGAGCCCGGCAGCCGGCAGCCGGACTCGCCGGACTACACTGTTAAGCACACCACCCACACGCTAGCCGGTACTCTCTCTCTCTCTCTCTCTCTCTCTCTCTCTCTCGAATTGCTGCTGCTGCTGCTGCTGCTGCTGCTGCTGCTGCTGCTGCTGTATTTGCAAATGTATCCAAATGCGCGCCAACACAAGACCTATTGAATTTTGACGCTCTTGTACTCATTACCCCAACGACACCGCCCCTATTCAATCACTGATGCTTTACTTCGAATCGACCCCTTTGTTGGTCAGCGAGATTTTCAATTACTCTTAGCAATAGGAAACTTTTGCACATATGCTTCCATTTGAACTTTTTAAATACCTAGTTAAACAATATATATTAGAAAAAGGAAACATTTATCAAGAATTTTAAATGTCCGGCGTTTTAAACATCCTATATTGCATGATGTAGAACTGATGCTGGCACTGCCTCAAATAAAAACAAATATCCACTTTAGTCAATTGTGTATCAATTAAAACTGAAAAGAATAAAGTAGTATGAAATTTACCTTATCATACGTTTCATAAAAAATTCTTGTTCCTTATGTTTAATTAGAAAGTTTAAAATTATTAAGCAATGTATTAATTAACATTTCACGATTTTAGGATGTACTATATCATTAATCACCGTAATATAATTAGTTTATTCAACGGTTTTACTAAGTGAAAATAAAACCAATATTTGTTTTTAATTAACTCGGTGTTGGCTTTAACATTATAGTGTGTGGCAAGCTTACATTTTCAAGGCACGAAGCAGCTATAGCCGTTGGCATGTTGAGAGTTCCCTTTGTTTTCCACGTCACAAAGCTTCCCCTTTGAGAAAGAGAAAATAAGACAGTATACAAGGAGCTTCAAAGAAAAGGCAGAAAGAGGTGGAAAATCGATAAATCGTTTCTAGTCCACAAATTCTTTTCGCTTGATTCGAACAAATCAGCGTATCTCGAATTCCGAAAAATTGCTACTTTGTAGACTTGAACTTGAAGCACAAGCACTAAATGAAAACAGGCTTATGCAGTTGGAAATCATGATAAATACACGCAGGCAGGATTTTCGAAAGTTATACCAGTCCGAGCGCAGAGGCAGACTGCTGAAAGCGGAGCCAGCCGAGAGCACTAATTTGCGTCAGACGCAAACCTTTCGCTACTACTGTGCGACCATGCATGCACACGGCAGTAACGAGGAAAACCAAACGACAAGTGTATAGAACCGGACGGCGTCGCGTGTGCACGTGCCAATTCTGACTCTTTTAATTCGCGCGTAAGCAGCTGCAGCCCCTGATGTATAAGGCCATGAGAGTCGCAACGCGCGACGGCAAGCAGCAGCAGCAAACTACTACTGCGACAAATTGAACTGCGCCTCCCGGAGGAAAGAGGCTTTTCCGCGCCGTTAAATTTTGCCTGCACCGCGTGTATTCCTCTTAGATTATATATATATATGTAGTCAGTAGCTAGCGGTCCCCCATCCTGTTTACACCGCAATAAATACCACTCCGACGTACACGTAAACCTAAGCGAGTTGCTGCCTCCTGTACGTAGAATACACTTACACGTGCACCCTTCCCTCGAACGTCTGTGTTGCATACAGCACTCGGGCTCGCACTGCTACGACTCGCTGCCTGATCGTAGACTTACCTGTAAACAGAAATAAATGCCATGCTTATCACATTGATACTTTTCACTAAATTACCTTGTTTTCATGTAATTATTTTATTATTTTAAATTATTCATATTTTTATTCAGAATAATCTTATCACATTCATTTCAAATATCAATATTAGTATCAAGAATATTTTATATATTTTTTAAATATATCCATTGAATTTAATACTAATGTAATGAAAGCAAACGTCAAGTACGTACGTTCAAAAGTTTAATATTTATATTTACTGATTTAACCCTTAGCGGCCACACCTCAGCCAGGCCACATAGCGGCCACATGGGGTAACTCATTACCCCACGCTGAAAAACCTAGTTGTACAAGACATATGGGTGTTTTAACCCTAATGATTTTTATCGGTCAATTTATAGATGGCGTTCTAAAAACTGGTCAAATGTTTTAAATGTTTTAGACCTCCAATTTCACTTTTTCTGAGCCTCGGGTAACTAGTTACCCCGTGTGGCCGCTAAGGGTTAACTTCGATAAAAATTGAATAAGATTAAGCAAAGATCACTAAGCATCGATCGCTACTGTTCAGAATTTTGTATTTTATGCATGTTCGTAACTTTTGCACTAATATAACTTAAATCTACATTGTACATTAACATTAATAGCATTCTTAATCCTTCTATTCCCGAATTAATTTGCTTCGATAAATTTTTTTTTTGTAAATACGACATTGAAACGTTGGCAATAGTATATTTTGTGGTAATTGAAGATACATTGAAAATTATTCTTAAAATATACTAATCGCTGACGTTTTTCTGAGTTTCTAAAAATTATCAATTTACCACCAAGATTTTCTTCCAATCTTAAAACGGACGTAACTACCGACCGCATCATCCTTAAAAATCCTTACACTCCTCAAATTAAAGGTCTCGATGTCAGCTTTCATATAAAACTGTAAATACATAGGTGTGACGTAAATTACATATAGTAAATTACGTCAATGTAATTCAGTACCATGCTTTTTTACACGACGCGAATGTGCCCTCGCCTTAGGTTAGGAAATTAATATGTAGCACTATTTTCCCTCTTCGGCGGCGAACGAGTACGAAATTTTTGCTAGGTACGTTAAAAAAACATATATTGCACGCGTGAATAAAGTGAGCCAGCGATTGCCAGCGTGTGTGACGCCATACGTAGGCGTTTAATGGCTCACTTTACTCCCTAGGTGCATAACATACTATTTTTATTCTAACTTGTCCTTTTATGCGTCGACATTTCCCATTTAAATAACATAACAATTTGACATTTATTAGTAATACATTTTTCATGGACATATGCGTCTACAATCAATTCGGAAAAAAAATAAAAATACATATTCTTTTTACATGTACGGATGTATAGAAATTCTTTTTAGACCTCTACATTAAATCTTGTGCCTCGCAAGAAAAAATATTAGTATGGCAGTAGTATGGCAGATGTATATAAAATGCCAGACTAAATGCCAGAAATTTAACTAGACGTTTTATTGTTATTATATTAGTCTGGCAAAAAGTGCCAGACCAAATGCTAGATTTTCAGCTATACTTTTTATTTTTATTACAATAGTCTGGCAAAAAGTGCCAGACTAAATGTTAGATTTCCAGCTTTACTTTTTATTTTTATTATAATAGTCTGACAAAAAGTGTCAGACCAAATGCTAGATTTTCAGCTATATTTTTTATTTTTATTACAATAGTCTGGCTTATATATCCATACAAAAGTCGAGATTTCTAGCTGGATGATTTATTTTTATTATAGTCAAGGGACAAGTATCTGACTAAATACTATATATTTGTCTATACTTTTTTGATTTATGGAATAGTCTAGCATAATCTACTAAACTTCTAACTAGACAATTTGTTTTTTAACTAGTCAAGGTACAAGTTTGCTATGAAGCATAACGGCCATGATAAAATACTTATTTGTAAATATATGACTCAATAACTTACTCAAATAATAAGTGGTTAATAGCTTAATTCCATGTCGACTTTATTAAATTATCATGCGAACCAATACTTAATTTAATAGATGAACATTTTTTATACATTCATCTAATAATCTATCAGTTTATATTATAAATAAATAACTTAATAAGTTGGCTTTTTCTTTATATCTGCTTTGCGTTTCGGATTTCGGTGGGTATTACATAATAAAGTTAATACCCTTGTATACATACACTAAAATGAAAATATATAAAATTAAATGTTATGTTATTTTCAATATTTAAGATTTATCAACAAAAATGTTAATAATTTACTGAAAACAGCTTTAAAAACATCCGGGGGAATCCTTAACGTTCCTGCTCTTCCTGTGGGCGTCATTTTCTTCAATACTTTGCATCCGATTATAAGTCTCATTAATCGCCTTACAAATTCTCTTGGCTTAGACTGCCAGGTCGTTTTCAAATATGTCAACTTTGAGACGCATATGTAAATTTTAAAGCCTATTAAAATTTGTATCTGTAAATAATGAGTTATTATAGTACGTAAAGTTTAATCTTTTAAAAGTTAATTTTGTAGATGTCAAATTTTTTACTTTTCCTATTTCAGAATGATCTGAAACTAAGTTCTTTCTAACAAACTCATAATCGTTGTACTGATCTTCTATCTCCTCCCGCTCCTTCCCCTTGCTTCACATCCTGTTCTTCTGATTCTTCTACTTCTCCGACTTCTCCCACTTAGTCTTGCCCCACTTCTTTTTCTTGTTCAATTGAGGAAACTAAAATAGTAATTCTACGTACGAGTGGTGAACATTATGTTTTGATGATACAGTGGGTATACAAAATCGACTTTTTACGCTCGCAAATCAAGGCGTAAAATAGCAATTTTACGCCAAATGCATTAAAATAATACAGTGTGTACCAAGGGCGAGAAATGGGCCTTCTATGATCGAGTGTGAGTTTGCAGTACGAGACGTAGAGAGTACTGTAAACACACGAGGTCAAAAAGGCCCTCTCGCCCATGGTGCACACTATATTTTTTGTAACGCATGTATTGATTTTCGCTAACCAAACTTAGACCAGTTTTATTTTCATTCTTATTGATTTCTGAAAAGTAGGCGTAAAGTAAAAAATTACGCCCGCCGGACGAAATGTCAAAATGTATGTCTGCCGGGCGCAAAGTACCAATTACCAGCGGGCGAAAAGTAAAAATTTACGCCCGCCGGGCAAGAAGTAATAATTTACGTCCGTCGGTCGGAAAACATTCAGTTTAGGCCCCATTTTTAGGGCAATAAATGCAAAAATCTTTCATACGTCACAAAAAATAATTTTTAATCGAGTGTAAATAAATGTTTCTAAATTATGACATAGGTGTGTTCATAATATGGTAACAGTTCTAGGTGTTCTCAATAAGCAATACTCGTAGTAATATATACTCATATATACTCATTTTTAGCAAACTAACTTTACTATGCGATGCGCGACCGTACTAAATTTTATAGAAAGGTGTATTTAGTAATTTTTCGAAGTACAAATTCGCAATAACCTCACCTTCTTCTTGTGTAATTTTAGCATCCTCATTTTGATTAAACTCCACTAATTCTCCCTCTTGTTCACTCACGTCCCTTGATTTAACCTATTTTTGCGATCTCGACACTTCTGCCATTTTATTTCTATTTCTTTTCCTTTCCTCTTCCATTTCATCACTAACTTTCGGTTTCTTGGTTGTAGATCTATAAAATAAAACACTTATTAGGCATTTAAAATAAACAAAACTTTAGATCACATATAAAAAATAGTATATTCAAACCTTGCGTTATCTTCTTCTGATGATGCATCACTGACTATCGATCGCTTATTTAACAGAGCTTTTTCCATTTTTTTAATTGCCTGTTTCTTCGCGGCAGCAATTTCTCGTTTTTCTTTTGCCATCGTACGTTTCTGCAAAATAATCGCATCTGGAAATGACTCTCTTCTTGCTTGCGCTATGGGCTTGTCCTCTGTGTCGACTTCCATATCGTCGAGGAATTGTTTACTTTCTAATTAAAAAAAGTATATTATTCAGCAACCAAATTTTTTTTAAATTCATAGAATATATATATATATGATATGATATTTATGTAGAACTGCTATAAATATGATAATTACGCTTCTTACCGTTTGTCAAATATACGAATTTCTTAATATTTTATAAATTATAAACTGCCCTTGTTAGGTAATGAATAATATACATATTTATACACTTACTGCTGCTCTTGAGAAGTTTAACATTGTACCATTCAGATCCCCATTTAGCTGCTACTTTCTTCTGAATGGATAGATTAGAACGACAGCAATAGCGAATTGGATGAGAGTGAATAAGACAGTGAAGATGATGACATACTTTTTATAGATAACGCTCAAAAACCCTTGTATGCTGGTTCGCCTATAACTGTTCGGAGCATGTCCTGTCAGTATTATCTCTGATAATTCGTTTTAAAGAAACCGGAGTCTTAATCGCCAAAATTCTCTCCTTAATTTCATTA
This sequence comes from Gastracanthus pulcherrimus, assembly GCA_949152435.1. NCBI lineage: Eukaryota > Metazoa > Arthropoda > Insecta > Hymenoptera > Pteromalidae > Gastracanthus > Gastracanthus pulcherrimus. The sequence goes on along the minus strand of OX424575.1, from coordinate 134,398,623 downwards.
CATTGCATACAACCTAATTTTTGCATCAAAACCCTTTATAAAATCAAAAAAAAGGTTTAGAGATATAAAAACGCCATTAACTCGACAATATTATTGCACAGTATGTTTTACGTTACGAGAAAATGCAGAAGATCAAAAATGTTTAGAATGTAGAAAGAATACGGCTACACTAGTTATTTTATGGAAATTCCTATTGTGTTTCAATTAGAAAAATTATACAATCGTTCAGGTTTTCAAGAATTATTTACAAATAGATTCACGCGTAATAAACAAAGTGACAATAATTTCGAAGATATTTACGATGGTCCAATTTACAAAGAATTGATAGATCAAGGGTTTTTTTCGTATAAAAATAACATATCATTAACATGGAATACTGACGGTGTTCCTCTTTTCAAATCGTCGAAATTGAGTATATGGCCCTTTTATTTCGTTATAAACGAACTCCCTTACATCCACAGATTTAAGCGCAAAAATAAGATTCTGGAAGGACTATAGTTTGGTCCCACTAAACCTGAGGCAAATTTATTTATCACCTAATTGTTTTTCGCGATAGCCTCAAAAAATTATATAAAGGAGTTTTATTTACTCTTAAAAGTTGTAGTGACATTATTCGCGTGAGAGGTATAGTTATGTGTGGCACGTGCGACTTATGTGCAAAAGCTCAGTTTTTAAATATGAAGCAGTTTAATGGCGATTAGTGTTGCCAATTTTGCAAAGGAAAAGGCAAACGAATCGGAAATGTTCACGTCTACCCGTATAATGATAGTTTAGAGTTGCACACCTATGAAGAAAGATTTAAATAGGGTAAAACAGCTTCAGAAATATTAGACTCAATTTTCGGCGTAAAAGGGCATACTGAATTATCAAAATTTGTGTATAAGTATATTGAAACTACAGCGGTTGATGTAATGCATTGTGTATACGTAGGTCTTACTAAGAAACTCATTATCTAAATTTTTATCTACTATTAATAAACGACTTTTAACGATTTATCCTCCGTATTCCGTTATGAGATTGCCGCGTTCGGTTACAGATTTTGTCTACTTGAAAGCTTCTGAATTAAAGCTGTTCCTTTTAATTTATAGTCTCCCAAAACTGAGCGATATTATGGATCCGAGATATTTGAATCACCATAAGTTACTTGTTTTAGGTATTTACTTATTAAATCAATCTAGTATATCAAACGAAATCATAGAAGACGCATCGATAATCCTTAATGAATATGTTTCCCAATTTAGCAGCCTATACGGGGAACAATATATGAGCTGCAATCTGCATCTTCTACTTCATCTACCAGAAGTAGTCAAACGATTTGGCTCTTTATGGGTGACTTCTTGTTTTTCTTTTGAGAATTTGAGCGGCATTTTGAAAAGTTTTGTTCAGGGCACGAAGTACGCCGAATTGCAAATTTGTTCCTCAGTCTCACAATTTTTGAATTATTATGATTTTTAAAAAAGTATTTAAATGAACAAAGTGCAGTTAACTATTTTTGTAATGAATTAGAATCTAAATCTAGGCTTAAAACGCAAAAGATAAATAGACAAATGTCTATTGTGAGACGATGTAAAAAAACGTCTAACTTACTTCCACTTATTGCATACTGTTTCAGAAATATTGATATAAATGAAAATAAAGTTCACATTTTCTATAGGCTACTTAAGAACGGAATGTTATTTGACTTTAGATTATACAATCGTAAAAGAAAAACAAAATCTTCTATTGTAAAATATGTACTAGACGATGTTACTTATATAGGTTGTGTGGAAATTTTTGTAAAAGTATGTAACTGCGTATGCGAGCGACTTTTTAACGAATGCGAAGAGAATACATGTAAATGCTACGCAATTATTGATAGATACGATTATCGATATGCTTTCGATTGCGATTTGATCAACATATCCATCCCTTTTATTTATTCTTGTGATACAGATTTAGATGACAAAATTTTAGGTCCTGTTCAAAACATAAAAACTGTATTATTTGAAATAAATATCGACCAAAGTACTTACGTGATCGAACCCGCAAATAACATAGAACATGAATAAAAATACTACATTTAGAAAAATTGTTGTTTATTTTCAAAGTAATATGAGTGAAATTTATATATTTTTTGTCACAATCTATAAGTATGGAATAATCTATCGGACTTGATAGCAAACTTGTACAATATGACTGTTTAAAAAAAAATTGTCTAGTTAGAAGTCTAATAGATTACGAGGGTAGTTCAATAAGTCTTTAGAATGACCAACAGATGGCGCGCGAATCGCTCCAAATCATCTGTTTTCAGTCAGCACCACTCCCGACTAGATATATGGTGCAGTCACAGTCCACATCTTCTGAGTTTACGTGTTTTTATAACCAATTGAAAAAAAAAAAATTGCTTGTTAAGAAAAATGGAAAAAAACGAGTTCAGAGCGGTAATTAAACATTTTCATTTAAAGGGTTTAACTCCATATGAGATAAAAAATGAATTGGACTCAGTTCATGGCACATCTGCCCCTGCCTTAGCAACGGTTTATAACTGGGTAAATGAATTTAAGCGTGGTCGTACATCAATAAGTGACGAACCACGTTCAGGAAGGCCCGTAGAAGCAACTACTCCCGAAATCATCAATAAAATCCACGATATGGTGTTGAAGGATAGAAGATTAAAAGTGCGTGAGTTAGCTGAGGCCACAAGGATATCTATAGGTGCAGTTGTTTCAATTCTACATGAAAAATTAGGCATGAAAAAGCTATCGGCAAGATGGGTGCCGCGTTTGCTCTCAGCTGAGAATAAACGCAATAGAGTGGTCGCCTCTGAGGCTCTTTTGGCGCGCATAAGTCGGAATCCTGAGGAATTTTTTCGTCGATTTGTGACTGTGGATGAAACATGGATACACCACTACACTCCTGAGACAAAGGAACAATCCAAACAGTCGATTTCCACAGGCGAACCAGCTCCAAAGAAGGCAAAGACCGTAAAGTCAGCTGGTAAGGTTATGGCTACAGTTTTTTGGGATGCACGTGGAATTATACTTATTGACTACTTGGAAAAGGGTAAAACAATTACTGGTGAGTATTATGCATCATTATTAGAGCAGCTGAAAGAAGAAATTAAAAAAAACGACCACATTTGGGGAGAAAAAAAATTCTCTTTCATCACGACAACGCCCGAGTTCACACATGCTTCGTTTCAATGGCTAATATTGAAGAACTAAAATTCGAATTGGTCGAACACCCACCGTATTCACCAGATTTATCCCCCAGTGAGTTTTTCTTATTTCCAAACTTGAAAAAATGGCTCGGTGGACAGAGATTTACGGACAACGAAGACGTCATTGCCTCTGTAAGTGCTTATTTTGAGGAACTTCCGAAAACGCACTTTTCTGAAGGATTAAAAAAACTTAAAAAGCGATTGACCAAGTGTATAGAGCTCCAAGGAGATTATGTTAAAAAATAAAAAAAAATTTACCCAAAAAAAATTGTTTTTATACTTTATTCTAAAGACTTATTGAACTACCCTCGTATGCTAGACTATTCCATAAATCAAAAAAGTATAGGCAAATATATAGTATTTAGTCAGATACTTGTCCCTTGACTATAATAAAAATAAATCATCCAGCTAGAAATCTCGACTTTTGTATGGATATATAAGCCAGACTATTGTAATAAAAATAAAAAATATAGCTGAAAATCTAGCATTTGGTCTGACACTTTTTGTCAGACTATTATAATAAAAATAAAAAGTAAAGCTGGAAATCTAACATTTAGTCTGGCACTTTTTGCCAGACTATTGTAATAAAAATAAAAAGTATAGCTGAAAATCTAGCATTTGGTCTGGCACTTTTTGCCAGACTAATATAATAACAATAAAACGTCTAGTTAAATTTCTGGCATTTAGTCTGGCATTTTATATACATCTGCCATACTACTGCCATACTAATATTTTTTCTTGCGAGGCACAAGATTTAATGTAGAGGTCTAAAAAGAATTTCTATACATCCGTACATGTAAAAAGAATATGTATTTTTATTTTTTTTCCGAATTGATTGTAGACGCATATGACCATGAAAAATGTATTACTAATAAATGTCAAATTGTTATGTTATTTAAATGGGAAATGTCGACGCATAAAAGGACAAGTTAGAATAAAAATAGTATGTTATGCACCTAGGGAGTAAAGTGAGCCATTAAACGCCTACGTATGGCGTCACACACGCTGGCAATCGCTGGCTCACTTTATTCACGCGTGCAATATATGTTTTTTTAACGTACCTAGCAAAAATTTCGTACTCGTTCGCCGCCGAAGAGGGAAAATAGTGCTACATATTAATTTCCTAACCTAAGGCGAGGGCACATTCGCATCGTGGCGGGGACTAGAGGGGTTGTAGGGATTTAATGTAACACTTTTTTCCCGGCTAGGTGGGGAAATGTACGTACTTTATGGCTGGGTGTGTTAACAAAAATTTTTTCAAGCTTGCCAAAATCATTGTTTTAAGATAAAGATTTAATCTAAGGGATGGCAGAAACGTGAAGTTTAGTTTGGGAAATAACGGACATATAATTTAATAGGACATTGTATCGATCTCACTACAAATTTATATACTATTTGTTTTCATAAGAAACAAATGGTTCCCAAATTGCTTTGAATTATAACACAAAGAGTAGAGTGTTTACAATAACTTCACAATTCATAATTTTGTTCTACTAGGTATTAAAAAACTCCATAATTATTTTCAAGACCAGAAATAATCATTTTACCTAAGAATTATTCCTAAATTATAAGTGAAAAAGTGGTATTGCAAAAATGTCGCAATCGAACTATTGAACGGTCCGTAAAAATAATGTAGTTGAGATACCTTGACAATACCTGTATATATTATTCTTGTTTACTAATGTGAATGATATAATACCTTATTTATTAGTTGAGATCTTGTAAATACCTTTAATCAGTAAGGCGACCATTTGGTCCTGGTGGGATCGAAAGGGATAACGGTGTAAAGACTTGATCATTTTATAGTAAAATTTTCGTTATTCATGGTATTCCATTCGATATAATAATAAAATACGTTTGTACGAAATTCATAAAGTAGGATTCGTATATATAAAAACGTAAATATACGTCTTGTATATCATTGTCAGATGAGATACCGCTCAGAATCGCTGTCGAGATTATATTTGGAAGCGCGGAGAAGAGCGTAACTAGAATCAGCAGCACATCAATAGCGACGGAGAGAAATTAGCTCCTAATAGTCGGTCAGTGAACTTGATCGGAGGGAAAATGACGCGCAGAAAGATACAGTGCGAGGACAGACAGAGCGAGCGAGAGCTGCTGGCACTGGTGCACGCGACACGATGACACGTGACAGCTCGAAAAAAGGGAGAGAGAAAGAAGAGAGCGCGCGCAAACATATGGGTCTCGTTGACAGGGCTGCGCCGAACGCAACAAGAGACAGATAGATAGATACCTAAACACTGGTAGCAGCAGCAGCAGCGAGTGCGTGGAAGTTCATTTTCAACATTGCAATTACGGCTTCCTCTTTGGAAGTGCGCGCTCTCGTGCGGGGGCAATTATAGCACAAGTGCGTGTGTGCCGGCATGCCTCGATAACGACGACATTCCTCGGAGTTTAGAGAATCCATGGCGCTTTGCGAGCTGCTCGCGCCCCACTACCTACCTAATTATTAGTCAAGCGCGCGAGCTTGTTTCTGCGTATATATATCTGCGCAAAGACAGATGTGCTTCTCTCGATCAGCTAATCCGAGCTACAGACATGTGGCTATGCGGCCTTTATGTTTTTCAAGGCGCCATGAGCTGTTAAGGCGCGAGGACGAAATTGGTTTACCTTGGATATTTCGACACGTTCCCGGCTCCAATACAACTATATTATTCATTGTAGCCATCAAATGAAACAATTACGCATCTAAATTGGACGAGTTTCAGTTGTAAACAATGACAGCTTGCTATAGGACATGTTAATATTACATACAGGGTACAATTAAATAATTACGATGAAAAATGCTTTTTAATCCAGTTAATTTTCTAGCTAATGATATTTTTTATTAGGGTTGCTTAATTTTTACCGACTCGATAAGTTTTACGTCCTATTAAACTTTTACGTGATGAAGAGTTATTACTCTATTAATGGCTAGTCACGCTGTGGTAATTAATGGCTTCGTATTCGAGTAAACACGAAAGCCACATGTAGCGAGGCGGCGCGACCATATTGCTCTTCATGCCAGACGTCAAGAATGGAAAACGCAACAATGCTTCTTTCAGGCAGATATCGATCTTCGGTGGCGTTCATCATTCGGATGGATGAAAATTTAGCGCGCAAGTAATTATCGCGATGGTGTGAGCGCCGACCAGCACCGCTCCATACTGGCAGATGAGAAGAAAAATAGGATTTAACGTAGAAAAGAGGTGCCGCGCGCGGCTGAGGTTTTATTCAGCGAGATCATAAATCGCGACGCGACGCTGCGTTGTTGTGCGTGTGCACGTGTATACAGAGGATTAGAGCAGGGGAAAGAACAAAAAGGCCTTCCGTTGGAAAAGCCGACAAGTCATCGGGCGCGCGTTTTTATGAAGCCAATAGAGGAAATATTGCGTAATCTCGCGCGCAGACAGGAGAAAAAGCGGAGCAGGAGAAAGAGTGGCGGCAGCCATCGATGATCGATATAACGTGTTCGGAACGTGTGCGGATAATTACGGGCAAAGAGCGAGGTTCGTTCGCTCGGGCGAGCGTTAGCCTGAAACCTTTTCACCCTCTCTCCATGCTGTGTATACCTTGCCCTGACAGCCTATATTTAAGAGATGATTCATTATTTATAGAACGCCGGGCCGCGAGCGCATGATACCCCCGCACAATTCACTCTTCGTACTCGCGCTCTGCTGCTGTCTTCCTCGCATCCGGTTAGTTTACCGTTTACGTCGCTTTGCCCTCAGTCTTATGCCCAAGCAAGACGCTGTCGGGTGTAATTTCTTTGTCTTCGCCAGCGGCGAGCGAGATAACGTGAGAGCGAAGGAGACGGGACAGGAATTGAGCGTCTAGAAAAGTTTAGCCTGGGCAAGACAACACAGGGGACTCCCCTGAGAGAGGGAGGGAGAGCTGCCGGCGGCGGCTAAAGCGACTAGATCGCAGCCGTCCAAATATACAAGAGGAAGATAGCATCTCGTGCATGCGGGGCTTTATGCATGCGTATCCGAGCGTACAAGGCAGCAGGCACTTTCACATCTTCTTTATTGTCGACGCGTCGACTAGAATTCCGCGAGTACGGCAGGCAGCTTCGGCCCGGTGCGCGGTCTACGCCTGTATAGACGGCCCGGCGTCGCCGTCGCTTCTTTATCGATCCTCGGAAATTGTGTTCGCGTGCAACTGGTGTGTCCCTAGGAATCGGAGAGAGAGAGAGGGAAAAGAAGATTCCTCTTCTGGCTTTTTAACACATTTACGGGGCGAGCTAATGACCGGTCATTTTTCCGCTCACCGCTCACGCTCTCGAGGCTTCCTGGCCCTTGATATATAATTCATTTTAGTGCATTTACTCGAGGCTACACGTAACATCATTCGAGTGGCCGAAACGAACGCTCTCGTGCTGCACAACTCGCTCGTACAAAACATACTATATATATATATATATATATACACACCTCGCAGTAGACAAAAATAAAGCAATTATCGATTGTTTCGCTAGCTGGAAAGTAGCCAGTCGGCTCGGCGTCGCGCGGCCAAAAACTCCCATTTCCATGGGAATAAATATTATCCCAAACGTTCTGCTGAAGCGTGAAATGTGCGCGGCGGCGGCGGCGGCGGCGGCTCTCTTGCGCAACGAATATTACAATGAATGGCCGGAGAAGCATAGCGCAGTGCGGCAGAAAAAACTTGTCATTAAAAAGAGGCTCGTGCGTGCTGGCGCCGGTAGATTTACGCGTTTTTTCCAGTTCCTCTGGTGCATGCGCACGTATGTATAATATGTATAGAGTTGCGAACGCGAGTTGACTCGGAAGGCGGGTGTGCTTTATTTCCGGTCTTTGTTATGCGCACGGGAGGTGGCGAGCGCGAGCTAGGTGGCGCGCTGGTCGATTATAAACATTGAGGGGCTGCATCGCGGCGCTCGGTCGGTCGGGCGTGGTCATCGGAACGCATAAATCATGCGAAGGTGGAGCTGCCGCGGATAGCAAAGCCAGACGGAGGATAAAAAGCCGAGCGGCGCTGGTGTAAGTTGTGAAATTAAACGCGCTCCCCGCTTGCCGGAGTAAGCTCCTTCTACCTCGGCGCCAACCGCGCCAACCCCGCCTCCACTGAAAGTTGCGCATTCTGCGCGTCGCTGGGGCAAGGGGCAGCCGATCCTGGTACGATCCCTGCTACACTCAACGCGTAATTACGCTATTGGCCACCGTACTGTGTAAGTACATTGCACAGGCCAACAGGCGAACGGAGGATTCGGGCGGGCCACGACTTGTGGGGCGAAATTAACGGGCTAGCTTTATGTTTCATTGGAAGGGCTGCCCGCACCGACAGCGCAATTGCGCGGCATCCCTTTGTTTCGATCAAACTTGCCTCCGTGTTTCTCATAACAGATACTGATGTACGCGGGATACGCTGTGCGCAGAAATTGCTTACTCGAGTTGCAGCCCGCGCGGCCTACTCAATTATATACACCGTGTGCAGGAAGATCTCTGCCTTTCCTCTGCGTATATTGCCAACGATTTCGGTAAATGGTTCATACGCATATATATGTATACGCTACTCGCAACGAATTACGCTCGAAAACGAAAATCTGGTACTAGCGCTTTCGGATACATTGGGACATTGTATATAGGGAGAAAGCTTTGTTATGGGGGGTACACGCTGCTTCTTGCAATTGAGTTGATGTTCGGTTTGCGCTGGGTCTGCAATTAATATGAATTATTTTTTTCCTTCTAGAGTAAATTGCTCTTACAGCTGTAGCGCAAAGTTTATCGTTGTGGGAGTGGCGCAGGTTGAAAAGCGGGCATTTCTCATGCGAATAAATTGGAGGTCATCGGTGCGCACATTGAAATCGGCCAAGTTCCTTTATGAATATCAATTTTCATCGGACTAGTCGTTTTCGCAGCTGGGCGCGTTCCTTCTGCTCTGCAGCTCCTCCTCCTCCTCCTCCTCCTCCTCCTCCTCCTCCTCCTCCTCCCCCTCCCCCTCCCCCTCCTCCTCCTCGTCCTCCTCCGGGCCGCCGCTTGCAGGCTCTGTGTTCGGCTTGTTTCGCAGCGCTGTCTCGTCTCCTCCTTTCACGCTAAGCGCACAATGCCGAGCGCCAGGGGAACTTGGCGCAAAGTTTGCCGTGGCCCGATATCCAAAGGCCCTCGGGGCGGGGACGATGCCGTTGCCACTCGAAAGAGAGAAGCAGCAGGCTTCTTGCACTTTCCGGCTAGCTCTGCTGTTGAGCGCGCGGCCGCGACTGCCGCGAGTATACTGCGGCAGCGCGAGCACGGCTAAGCGGCGGTCGGGGGCAAGGCGTTAAATAGCTCGCAAGTTTGCCATAGCAAAACAATGCGGTTCGAGTGTGAACCTGGCAGCGACGGGGCTCTCGCCGCCCGCGAAAACTTGCCTCGAGCAGTGCCCTCTCTCCTCTGACCCCCCCCCCCCCCCCATCTCTATTGCTCCCGAGCGCACACCCACACAGAGCCAGCCACTTGTGCTGCTGGTGCAGATATAGCCGAGCTCAGGCAGAACTGCAGCGACGGCCGATGCCTGCGGCCGGTTTTCGTGTCGGCCGCACACTTTCCTGCATCCTGGCTTGGCCTGCCGTCAGTACGGCCGGCGCGATTTCAAGTCAGTCGATCGATCTTCTGCTGTCCGCGACTACTATGCAACCACCAGCCCAAACTCAAGAATTGCATTTTCCAAACAATGAACAATCGCTTCATCGACGCAGACTGTCCATGCCTATGCTTCTATCTCGCTGCAGTATCCTGCGCGCTGCTCCGTCTCTTCTGCACTTTGTTATAAGTACTGCTGGAGATGAGTGCAAAGGAAGCCATTGCTTTTGTTGTTCTGTCAATATTGCCACACCTGGACGAAAGTTCCCCGCAATAAGTAGGACATTTTGCCCTACTTTCTGGAAAACTATTGTTTCTGCATTTACCGTGTGGACATCCAAAGCCGAGCCATGAGGCTGGATAGAATTGTGTGAGGCCTGAGCGACTGAATGACTGCGCCTTCAAAAGAAAGGCGCCAAGTGCAGGTAGTTCATTTCAATTTATCTCTTTCTCGTATTTTGCTCCAATACTAAAATCTGCTATTTCATACCACATTTATTACAATAACCTTTTTTATTACATTTCGTGCTTTAGAACTATTTTTCTGTCAGTAAGCAGGAAAACGTTTGTTGTTTCCTTCGTTAAGCCTAGAGTTCATTCAGAGGGGTCAAAGAATCAACTTTTGTTTTCATAAAAAAACTATTCCTCGAAACTCACTTTATACGCTAGAAAGCTCCAAATTGTATTTTAGAACATCCTATACGTTTTTTGAATATTTTTATACTATTTAATTACATTGGCTTATATGTAATTTGCAATCTTTAAAGTCGCTTTTTTCAGCACTTCATTTTTGGCCTTAAAAACCCTGGTAGAAAGTTAGCTAGAATGACTGGTTAGCTTATTAATTATTAGCTAGATTAATAAGCTATTAATAAGTCAAATTATAGCTAATATCTGGCTAGAATCTACTTAAGACTATGCTTTAAGCAAGAACGTATTTTGTTTGCAAATCTAACCTATTTATATTTTGTTTTGAAAAGTTAGTAGTTTTTAAAAGTATACATTACTTTATTGAATGTTCAATATAGTATGCCGCTAAAATAAATATTTTTATCAACAAATAACATTTTACGACATTATAGAAATATTTATATGCAATACTAAAAATATTTGATAACTAATAATTTCCTTTGCGAAAATTAGTCGATCATAACTTAGTCAATAAAAATTTTGCGATTGATATCGAAAATAAAATTTTGTAATAAAACTTCATTGTAAAACTACAAATATTTGTTTACCAATTCTCCAAATTTCGTGATAACTTACATTATTCTGTTTTTATTGTTCTTTTTAAAATAACAATAATTATATGATTACATGCATTCTATTCTTTATAACATACATTTCTTTAATGAAGACACTTAAATTTTACTCGGGGCTTTGGTACTTTTTAAATGCACGCGTCGTTATGTAAACAAATAACCTAACCTCCATTACTACTAGATATTTAAGGTACATTTTTAACTTTAATTTAGTAAAATACTTAATGTAGAATGGTTAGAATTGCGTATTACTTTGATTATTATAAAAGTGTTATTATTTCCATTATTAATTAATACATAAATTACTTAGTTTATCAATTTTATATTAACTAGAATATTTAGCAGAATCTAGCTAGAAGTGAGATAAAAAGCATGTCGTTTTTAACTGATTTCTAGCTAATATCTGGCTAGAAACCAGCTTAGATCACTACCAGGTAATGCTCCTTGCGCAAATGCGCGTGGTGAAATAATTTGAAACTCCACAAGATTATTGCTTTTTACATTATAAACATATGTACAGAGCGATTTTTCATATAACCCTCGCATACACATTTTCCACACGAACTTAGGAAACATAATTATGTATTAATTTTTGATTTATGTGAGTAAAATTTGTATACGGAGGTTATATGAAAAATCGCTCTGTAAATATGTTTATAATGTAAAAAGCAACAATCTTGTGGAGTTTCAAATTATTTCACCTCGCGCATTTGCGCAAGAGGGATTTTTAAGGCCAAAAATTATGAAGCCAATGTAATTAAATGTTATAAAAATATTCAAAAAACTTATAGGGTGCTTTAAAAAACAATTTGAAACTTTCTAGCATATAAAGTGAGCTTCAAGGAATAGCTTTTTCAAGAAATAAAAAAGTTGATTTGTTGACCTCTCTGAGTGTAGTCTAGTCTTAAGACTGCAGAATGTAAGTCGTAAATCGCAAAGCATACAAGAAAGGTTAGTGGATCGATGAAGAGCAGACAGAAAATGACGGCTAGAAAGACACACGTAAGAGGATGCCGTATCTACTGTCCTTGTCTACTCACAATTTTGCTATTTACTCAGAAAGCAGTTTGTGAATTGAAAAACTAAGTGTTGGAATATATGTGCGCCCACACATACTTATATGAGTGTGCTTGTGTGTAGAGTATACAGTGTGCATAGAGACTATAGATTGCTTTAAGGTTTCCCACTATCGCGTACAGAGCTAGCTGGACCAAGCCGCTGTGCGACTCACTCATTGTGTATACGACTAAGAGAAATGACGCGCTTATTCTTTCTTGTGAACATATATATATATATATATATATATATATATATATATATATATATATATATATATATATATATATATATATATACGAAATGTATCAATAAATACTTTATATTTCTTAATAAACTATATTACTTATTTTCACCAATATACAACCCACGTAATCTTCCGAAACTAAGAGTTGACCCCAAAGGGTTTTAAAATACAGAATATTTTGAGACCTGCAAAAGAAAATTGAGGTTAGGTTTTGCGTTCCGAAGTTTTCTCGAAAAGGAAATAATGTTAGGTACTTTTTAGGTCTCAAAATATTCCTTATTTTAAGACTCATTTGGGTCAACTCTTAGTTTTGCAATTAACAAACTACTTTTTGAGTAAATAGCAAAACTGTGATTAGAGAAGGACAGCGAATACGGCCTTCTCTTGAGGGGGTATTATAGTATAGAATTTTAGAAAAATTAATTTATTGTCTTACATTTTCTTATAGTATTTGATGTTGTACAATCATCTACAAAGGGAATTTGCTTAATTTGAATTACTTTCAAAGATATATAATTAGCGCTTTGCGCACGAGGAGACGCAGCTTCGAAACCATTAAACGCGTTTTATTCCAAATAAAGTTTTTTCGTCTGGCGCAAGTGTATCGCAAAAAGTATTAGGCTGATCAAATTAATATTTGTCAGGAAATGTTGGAAGTATTATTAGCTGTGGAATGGATACAGTAAATGAGGTTTAGACCATAGCTACTATTATTACAAAGCTAATTAATTTTCTAAACTAATTTTCGAAATGTATGAAGTTCTTTTTTATTTTTGTATGAGCTATTTTTGGTACAAAAATCCAGTTAATACATTTTTGAGTTGTCATAGTCTTGTTCTCTGGGAGTGCGATATATCACGATTCATTAAAAGTTGAACATATAACTGTAGAATTCACATGCAGAATATCGGACTAAATGGGACCACTGCTGAGCAGTTTAAAATTACATGTAGAGTGTACGTAAAAGTGTAGGATTTAGTGTATTAAAATTAAACGAGACTAAGACCTAAGGTCGGAATTCTGAAAATTCATAATACAAGCTACAGTAACTTATTTTGAACATTATTAACTAAACAATATTATATAAACCGATTAAAAATATATAATAATACCTAGAGTGACCACTTAGAATGTCATAGTTTAATATATCAGTCGGTTTTACTTGATGAATAAGTATTTGCGTGTTTAAAGTACTCGTGTTATAAGCGGCTCTTAAAAGTGGAGTCACAAGCAAACGACCTGATTAGCAAACTGAAATTGCTACGAAAAGTGAGACCAAAGAGCCTGAAAACTTCATATAGATAGATAACATTATGTACGCGAATTGATCAGCACTCAGCCGAGATGGCACAAAGAATTATTGTTGTAAAAAAAGACATCTACTGCTGTTTGATCGGCTTAAGCAAAGATCGTAAGGTTTTGAAAATTACAAAGAAATCTCTTGAAATAGCTCTGCTTTAGAGCGGCGTCTAAGTTTGTGCAGAACAAAACGCGAATGGATGCCGAAATATTCGAGGTTCCCCGAGGTAGCATCCGCAGAGGGAATTCTGATAATTATAAAGAGCATAAAGAGAGAGAGCTGCTCGCATGCCAGGCTCGCGCGCGGAATTCCAGCAGCCGCTGACCAGGTGCAACGAGCAGAAAGCAAGACTGATGAAAACAGAGAGAGAGAGAGAGAGAGAGAGAGAGAGAGAGAGAGAGAGAGAGAGAGAGAGAGAGAGAGAGAGAGAGAGAAGATCGGCTACTGAAATTATGATCCCGCGGATTACCGGCGCGCCTGCGCGGTTGGCCTCGGCGCAGCCCCGTGATTGTATAACAATGAAGAGATTCCGGGAATTGCCTTGACGTGTCTGGAATTGCATGGGATCGGACGAGATGAGAGGAGAGGAGAGGAGAGGAGAGCGCGAGCTTACAGGCTGCAGAATGCTTGCGCCTGCGCCACGGCTCCCTCGCTGCATAGCTGCGAGCTGCAGCGACGGTACCGGCGCGCATTATGCGTCATTGAGTAATCTGGGCAACGATTCAATTGAAATGGCCGGCATCCCGAGTATGTAGACATAATGGAGCAGCGGCGCGCTGGGCCCTCCATGCCGCTCTATGCGATAAGCGCACCAGCAGCGTCCGAATTCGACTGACTACAACAATGCTTCATTTTACCCCGTAATCAAGGACGCTGCGCTTCAGATTCCCCTCTCCTCTTCCACCTGCTCGCGCTTGCCCTCTCCAGTACTTGAGGATCGCATTAGACTAATAGCGGCTGCCGCTTTGTTAACTAAAACTAATTTCATTAGGACGAACGGCGCGCTTTGCACGCCTACAACGCTGTCGGCAATAAACTGCTCATTCTCTCTCGCTCTCCGTACCAGCTAAAGTTTTACTCGATTCTACTTAGTGCGCGAGAGCGAGCTATTCCTCCACTCCAGTTAGGACAAGTGTTATTATTGGCAAAAATGTGTTGAAAGGACTGAGTAGATGCAGTTGATTCCGATAGGTGACCGACACTGAGTACGAAACGCAAAACAAAATCGATTTAAATGTTGCCATTAATCGAGAAATTAGACTCGAGAGAGACTCTATAAAAGAAATTTTACAAGAGCGATACTTATACTTGGCAATAAATACAAGCAATTGGCGGAGGAAACGGCAAAGTTCAATGACAATGAGTCAACTTTGCCCTTTCGTGCGACAAGAGACTGCAGTAGCAGCAGCGGTAACAGGGCTTTGTTGCAAGAATCCGGAAAATTCTCCAACTTTCTACTGACGATAGAAGAAAGCGCGACGATCCGACTAAAAGGTCGTTGAAACTTTAAGTCTACTGATTGCGAAGTGTACTGTCTTGCTACTTCATATTTTTTGTTGCCGCTGCTCCTGCTCGCCGGCGTCATTCGAGATCGACACGGCGCTTCAAATAGCCCGAGCTTTCTTTTCCAAAGTGTGCAACTTCTTTCAAAGCTGTTACACTGCCCGTGCTAAGGCTATTCTTTGCTCCTCTAGATACTACTATCCGTATTGTTTTAAAATTGTGGTCTAACATTTCAAATGAGAAATAGAAATCAAAACTTTATAGAGTATTTATTTGCATAATCGCTTCGCTATACTGTATTATAGCGAAGCTCATTCTCAGTCTATAACAGCGACTGCATATTCTTAAATACCTTAAGATGGAAATCATTTAAAAAGCTTCACTGTATTTTGCGTCTTTCAAATTATCTAAAACTTACTAACAAGCTAAGCAAGTTTTACTTAAAGTCGAGTAATAAAGTTTCCCAAGTCTTGGCAAAATTTAATTAAGTCTTTAGTAGTTATTTTATATTCTGCGTTTAATATGAGTTACTCAACTGTTTAAGTAATTTTAAGCTAGAATTTATTCTACATCTTATATGCAATATATAGCTTCTTTAAATAACTTATTCAAAATATTATATAATACTGCATAAATGTTCGTACCAATAATTGATTTTAGTTATTACTATTATTAAAATATGAATGATTCTTATGATGAATAATTAGTTATTATAAATGCTGAGTGCAAATAAAAGTTGCTCTTGGAAGTAACGACCGTAACTCGTATTTCGTCCATTATAAGATTATTTATGAGCAACAAGAGACAGAAAGTATAAAGATCATGAAGTCTTATAAAACTATAACTATGTACGCGGTGTCGAACGTTTTAATTATTCGGGCGGGTAAAGAGAATCTCTCTACCGTCGAGTCAGGTGTAATCGTGATTTGAAGGTCGGCGAATAAATAAGGCCAGAAGCGAAGTACCTCGTGCAATCTTGGCAGTTGATTCACTCACACTCCGCATTCCTCCGTCGAAGCGACGGCGAAGCTCCGGCTACAGGATCGAAGGAGTATCAAGATAATGTCCGCGTCGAGCGTTGCAGCGCCGACGGCAATCCCGCAGGATTGGCGGCGAATCACTGTCGCAGTTGTCGTGGCAGGACGTGAGATCGTTAGAACCGTAGAGGGGATTTCAGCTTTCCCTCTCTTCTGCTACCTCCCTCTCGAGAAATTGCTAAGATTTCAATCAGGACCGATTAGGACGTCGCCGCTGTTGGCTCATATCGCGCGCCTATTTCCGAGGGGTCGTGCGCCGCGCACACAGTTCCTTCCTCGACTTTTCTCCTTTTGGCGTGTTGGCCAGGCCAGGGCCAGGGGAGGACGAAGCTCTGGGGCGCTAAGTATGAGTATTACTCACAAGTCACAGACGGCTGGAGCTAAGCTCTAGTAGTACGGCATTGATGGAAGGAAGGAGGGGGCGCGCTGCCACCGACAATATTGCTCTTGTTCGTCGCGTTCTTCACATCGCGCTAAACATTGCCCGAAAGTTTTTCTCTTCTTTATCCTTCTTGTGAGCCTTGTATCAATACTTCTTATACCTAATACGAACGGAGTATTTGAGAGTATTTAAAACAAATGAAAATAAATTCATCAATATTTCTAACATACCAAATACCTCGAAAAACTAAAACTCAAAAATCCAATGTCACAGACACACACGTCTGCAACGCTTGCAGCGCGAGCATATGAGACGAGTCAGTCAGCGATAAGTGGAGCCGGACTACGATGCACTTGGCCTGCATCGTAGACGTTAGCTCCGTGGTGTGAGCACGAGACCCGCACACTGGGGACCTGGGTTCTAGTCCCGTCGTCTACTTTTTTCGCTGCCTACCTCGTCTCCCATTCATCCGTAACACCAAAAATCCGAAATTTGTTATAAAAAAACGAATCGATGAATTTTTTAATTTCTTTCGAATATCAAATCTTCATTAAAGAAACGAAAAAATTAAGCCCTGTTTGGATAAAAATGACTGTGCCATTATCGAAGTATAAGCGATCAAAAAAAATTTTTTAATAATACATAACCTCAAGTATTTTGGAATGTAAAGGTCGTTATGATCTGCGCAATGAACTCAACCAAGAGATAATAGAAAGCTAACTTTTTGAAAAGTTTAAAATCAAATGCTGACGTCTTGCTCCAGTTATTGGAGGTGATAAAAAATCGTTTTTTAAAACAACAAGATTCTTTTATCTTTAAAAGAATAAGACAAAGCCTCAAAAATTTCACTGAATAATCTTCTTCGTATTCTCAATCATTTCAATTTTTTTCAAAAATTTTCATTTTTATATCAGTGCATTCACAGTAGCGAGCGAATGAGGCAAATTTTTGGTTGCATCTCGGACCCACGGGTATCGCAAGTGTATCTCGGTAATTACATCCGCGCACTAGCATTGGCACTAGCATTGGACGAGTACACTGAGAAAATAAACCTTCCAAACCTGCCGAAGTTTCATTGGTCAAAATGGCAGACTCCATATTCTGCTATTACGGTTGTGGACTTCGGTAGTTCTCACGGAACTTTTCGGCTATATTTACAAACCCCTCCCCAGCGATACCGGCTAGTCCGCTGAGTAGTTAGTCCGCTAAAATCACGGAGTAAGCTCGGCGATCTTCGTCTTTTGTGCGCGCAACTGAATCCTGCTCGACTTCTCGACGTATTCTTTAATTTATTAAGTATTTATAATATGTAGTAAACATATATATATATATATATATATATATATATATATATATATATATACATATATATATATATATAATTTATACGATCAACGTGATGGATACGTATATGCAAGAAAGGCTGAGAAGTTGGCAACTGGGAAATTTGATTAAAAAGTTTGAGAGTAAGTGTAACGTATAATTTTCAAACCTATAAAATATTTTGTAATTTCAATTTTAAATAAGTGATTGGCTTCTTTGGTTTTGTAGTATAATACTCGTAGTCGATGCAAATACACATACAGCAAAATCATTTTTATATACTCAGCTCATCACTCATTTAAACATTAAACATATAAAATAGCTTATATCAAATAGTATATTTGTTTTTTTATATTTTACAGCTTTTAAATTTATTAAAAGTAAATATTTACTGTATTTATGCAAAATATATTTAAAAAAAGTAAGTTACATTAAATAATCAATAGCAAAAACAATAAAGTATTAACGTATATGTACTTCAAGTACTTATGCAAATTAAGGTTAGAATATACAAATAAATAAAAAAAGTAATTGAGAATTTATTATATTTCAGTTAAAGTGAGGTTAGAAGTGCAGTGCTTTCATCTGTTGCGTTCTGTAAAGTACGGTAGATATTTCTAAAAGACATCCGTAAATTCTGCAGAGCAAACGATCCGCAGACACTACTGCCCTCAGTTTGCTACTGTGGCGTATGTTCCGCTATTTTGGCAGATCACGCACTGCCGAACTCACTTCAGTTAAAACTACCGAACTCTTCGGCACGTTGGGCAGGTTAATTTTCTCAGTGTATATCGAAAATTTGCTTGCATCCGAGGGGCCATTCGTGGACGCGCGCAAAAATTCCAGATACATGCAGAGACTCGCAATACCAGTGGGCTGAAGTAGATGCGAATAGTTTACTCGCACGCGCATGAACAGTTAAGTCTGTTCAAAAGTTTTTTAAAAACACCCGTGCCGCCCTGCTTACCCTTGAACACAGGTCAACTCGCCTCTGTCAAGGCCAATAGTTGCTCGCGATCCAAGTGCTGCCGAGAACACGAGAAATTAACGCGAGTTTGCTTGCCTCCACGCGCAGCGCCCGAAAGTATCCAAAGCAGACTGTTTTACCGACATGTATCATGGCCGCCCTCGCGCAACTCTTGCGCGTAGGCCTCTAACCCGAGGGTTACCTTGGGCTGCCTCGGGTCCCCTTGGGTGCACGTACTTCGCTCGGGTACGAGGGGAACGCTAGCGGTCCGCTAGGATACGAGGGCAACGCTAGCGGTCCGAGGGCGCGCGGGAATCGCTTGTGCGTGCGAGGAATGCACATGCCCCGAGGTTGGCCATGGGTTCGCCCCAAATTTCTTTTGAAATTTTCCTTACTCGACGGCCGATCGCAATTTTGTCCAGAATGAAATAAGGTTATGTTGATCAAAATTCAAAGTAAATAAATATTCACTGGACACTGGACTTCACTAAAGGAAAATCTACTGCTTTTAACAGATAAGTTATCTTTTAACTGCTTATTTATTTATAAGGTAATCTTCATTGTTTTATGAGAGAAATATATTTAATGTGATTGACTTTTTGTTATTGTCAAGAAGTTTATACATTTGAAAAATGCAGATTACCATAGATTTATTGATTCTCAAAAATATTGAGCGGTTGCTTTGTTTTAAATATTAAAAATTATTTTCAGTATTCCCGAAGGCTGAAAAGTATTTTACACAGAGACGATGTTCCTGATACTTGTAGATTGTTTAGACTCGAAACTTGGCATACAAGCCTTCGCAGTGTATTGCATCAAACCTGTGTAGTCTGATGGCTTTTCAGCGAGCAGAAGGTGTACGTTGCTGAAAAAATGCGTTTTTGACGGCAGTGTTCAGAGCTAAGTCTACCTTGTGCTTACGATAAGTCAAGATACTATGCAGATATGATGATAACATACTCTCAGGGCTTGTATACCAATTTTCAAGTCTGGACTATATTGACCAGTTTTTAAATAATCCATATTTAAACTAAAAAGTTTGGAAATAATTTAATATTTCAAAACTAGTGGATTGCTTAGACATGAAACTTGACATGCAAGCCCTTGCAGTGTATTGCATCAAACCTGTGTAGTTTGAGGGGTTTTCAGCGAGCAGAAGGTGTACGTTGCTGAAAAAACGCGATTTTGACGGCAGTGCTTCAGAGCAAAGTATACCTTCTGCTTAAGAAAGGTCCAGATACTATACCACTTTCATTTTCATTAGGATTGGAAGGCTGAGGTCTATTCAAATCCATTTTTATTCCAATATCTCGATGCCTGATTTTAGTTTTAAAGGTTTTATGAAGTAAATAAACCCTGTAAATTTAATGTCTATTAGTAAACCATTATATCCAGATGTTATAAGTAAATGTATGTACGTATATAAACTTATAGGATAAAATGTACAATTACCTTTCATAGTATATGGCTGCACATACAAATGTATTATTATATATACGTTACAGTCATGACTTGATAACCCATGCAATACTGTAAGTTAAATGCAGTTATATTTAGCATGAACATAAATTCAAATGATTAAAATATAAAAAATCTAGAATGTATATATGTTTATTGTATTATGCATGAATCCTGAGAGTATTTTACAAATTAAGAGTGTAACTTAGGTTATTTGTTTTATATATCTTGCAATTAAAAATCAGTCATTTTATAACGAATGTAAAAACCTGTTTATTTGGTCTACTATTCGACTAATTTCTTACTCTGTTACACCATCCAAACCATAAAGAATTTTTAAAGCTACTAAAACATAAGCCATGGTTCTGTCTGCATAATTAGGAATTTATAAAAGCTTTAATTATACGTGTCCTAAAGCATAGGTAATACTATGCTTTATGAATTACTTACCACTATAAAAAGCAGGTTTTAACAAATCTACTTTTCAGCCTTCGGGAATACTGAAAATAATTTTTAATATTTAAAACAAAGCAACCGCTCAATATTTTTGAGAATCAATAAATCTATGGTAATCTGCATTTTTCAAATGTATAAACTTCTTGACAATAACAAAAAGTCAATCACATTAAATATATTTCTCTCATAAAACAATGAAGATTACCTTATAAATAAATAAGCAGTTAAAAGATAACTTATCTGTTAAAAGCAGTAGATTTTCCTTTAGTGAAGTCCAGTGTCCAGTGAATATTTATTTACTTTGAATTTTGATCAACATAACCTTATTTCATTCTGGACAAAATTGCGATCGGCCGTCGAGTAAGGAAAATTTCAAAAGAAATTTGGGGCGAACCCATGGCCAACCTCGGGGCATGTGCATTCCTCGCACGCACAAGCGATTCCCGCGCGCCCTCGGACCGCTAGCGTTGCCCTCGTATCCTAGCGGACCGCTAGCGTTCCCCTCGTACCCGAGCGAAGTACGTGCACCCAAGGGGACCCGAGGCAGCCCAAGGTAACCCTCGGGTTAGAGGCCTACGCGCAAGAGTTGCGCGAGGGCGGCCATGATACATGTCGGTAAAACAGTCTGCTTTAGATACTTTCGGGCGCTGCGCGTGGAGGCAAGCAAACTCGCGTTAATTTCTCGTGTTCTCGGCAGCACTTGGATCGCGAGCAACTATTGGCCTTGACAGAGGCGAGTTGACCTGTGTTCAAGGGTAAGCAGGGCGGCACGGGTGTTTTTAAAAAACTTTTGAACAGACTTAACTGTTCATGCGCGTGCGAGTAAACTATTCGCATCTACTTCAGCCCACTGGTATTGCGAATCTCTGCATGTATCTGGAATTTTTGCGCGCGTCCACGAATGGCCCCTCGGGTGCAAGCAAATTTTCGATATACTCCTTCAATCCTAGTGCCAATGCTAACGCGCGGAAGTAACTTTCGAGTTACTCTTGCAATACCCGTGAGTCCGAGATGTAACCAAAAATTTTTCTCGTTCGCTAGCTACTGTGAATATACTGTATTTCACAGATATAACCGTTTGAAAAAAAATGATGATTTCGTGTATAACAAAACAAGGGAAACAGATTTCTCAACATTTCGGGTTGGAAAAGATAGATAATTTTATGCTTGATGATATTATTTTTAAGGTATCAAAAAAAAATGAAAAACTAAAGGAGCCCTGACCCTGCTAGAAACATTGACCAACTACTTGCCATATAATGCCGAATTTTATGGTGTGTGGTCAATGTATGGCACATATTATGGTCAACAACCCAGTTTATGTCCGACGGTTTATGGCCAAAAGGTGGTGTAATTTATATAATTATTTATAAATAAAACTTATTGAATCTGAAATAATTGAATACGAATTTGATACTTAAAAGAGAACAAATAATCAAAAAATTATACTAGCATGTAGCACGTCGAGCCTACATACTGAAAATATTCAAACGTAACCTAAAAATATTTTCTCTTGTATTTCTTTCAAGATATGTACGATAAATTTTGGTTTAATTTAATCATCTGCATTAATAAATATATATATATATATATATATATATATATATATATATATATATATATATATATATATATATATATATATATATATATATATATATATGTGTGAATTACCAAAAAAATACATGAATTGGAACAAATACTGCTTATTTATTTGTGTTGAACTTGTTCAACTATTCTAGCTCAATGACTTAAATAAAAATTGCTTTAGTAGTTAAGTCAAATTTTCTTGACTCTATTGGGCAAATTTTACTCAGTAATCCTGCTCAACTTTTTAAGTTAAATCTGCTAAACTGCTCACAAAGCAAACTACGTTTTTCTTAAAATGTTTCGAAAAGGTAAGGGTCTGCTCTCTCTCCCGACTCCCAGCTGTCGACACACCGTGTATGGATAAATGTGCAGAATCGGAGTTAGAACTTAGAATGCATGCAATACTGCAACTTTGCTTGTATATCTCGTATTAGTAAACTAAATTTTTTTTGTTAATTCGATTAAACCCATGAAAAACATTGTGCAAATTTAAATTTTTATGGTCAACTTATGGTGTAATTGTTGGCTACAAATTGACCACGGAAGTTGGTTAATAGGTAGCGATCAGGCCATAAATGATGGTCAATTTTCTACCAGAAGAAAAGTTAATTTTTATCGTGTATGTTCAGAGTAATGCCACTACACACAAACGCACACACACACACACACACACACACACACACACACATTCATACAGACATTTTCTAAAAATAGTGTATTTTGATTCCTAGTGTCTCAAAACACGATTTTATGTTTTTAGAAAAACTATTTTTTACCATCACAAAGCTGGTTGAGGAAGCAAAAAAAAGATCAGCCAGGCTTTAGGAAATTAGGGCGGAGTAATAATAGATTATTTTGCAATATGCAAGGAGAGAAATTGGTTTTTAGCTTATGTAGATGTTATAATTAGATTGGCATAAAAAAAGGACCAGGACACAGAAAGGACGGAACCAAGAGAAATGTCAATAATGATATTAACAATCTACTGCATTAGTAAATTATAGCAAGCTTTTGCTTCTTACAAATAAAATTAAAGACAACGTATTTGAGCTGATGCGCATCGAAATAATAATTGGTAGAAAAAAGCATAGTCCAGTGTTAGAAAAGTTAGGGAAAGCCTCCTGTATATGTACGCAATAAAAAGGCAATAATAAAAGCAAGCAGATGGGGAAGGAGAGGAATAAAAGAAGCTGTCCGGTTCAATACCTAACAATATATTCATTGAGGCAATAAAGGAGCCACATTCTAAGAAGAAGAAAGACAAAGGATGGCGATAGGGGATAAAAAATGCCGTCAGTGTGAGCAGCAGCCGGAGCAGTACGCAGGAAATGAGCAGTGGCCTGTCACACTGAGTAATCTCGGTGACAGACGCAGTCAGGCGCAGCGGCGGCCACGAAAGGTTGCCGCTGCTGCTGCTCGCGGCCGAGAGATCTGAGTGTGTAGACTGTAGAGTGTTCAGTGTACACTGTATAGGCGAGCCACACGTAGGAGTGACGTTAGTCTCCCGAGGAATCACGGGGCCAACGTCCGGCCATGTCGCAGCACAGGAAGAATTCAATATAGCACTAGGGGTGCAGCCTGGCTGCTCGCAGCTCCAGCAGAGCGGCGGCCTGCGTGTTCCCGTACACACGTTAGCGGGGGAAATTACATTTCCATTGTCTTGTGGGCATTCGCATTCGAATGACACACAGTGCGGAATCGCCGTCGCAGGCCCATGTCAGCAGCGTGCTCGGCGCAGCCCCGGAACGATCTGGGGCGCAAGAGCACGGCTAGGAGGGGTAGGAAAGAAAGAGCGACACGCGCCCCCTATGCAGAAGAAGCTGGCGCCCTCCATAAGTCATCCGCCTTCGATATTAGCGATCGCGCCGAGAGTTGAGCGTTGAGCCCGCACACTGGTGTACACACCAGCCAGCAGCAGCTCTGCAGTTTGCAGTCTGCACTCCCTTTGCGCTCGTTATATCATCCAGTCGAGACCTGTCCTGCACTTCCACTTCCACTTCCACTTCCACTTCCACTTCCACTTCCACTTCCACTTCCACTTCCACTTCCAGTTTCAGATACCAGATACAGTATGACAGCTATACTGATGCACAGAAACGCGCACAGTCCTTTCGTTATGTCTCGGGTATTAGTCGCTATCGGCGATATACCCTGGAGGCCCAAAACTTTTATGAATGGCGCGTTTACGAGGCCAATCGCGTCCGCCTATCCAGGCCAAATACTTTTTCTTCCGCTAATGGACGCGAATCCACACGGCCGTGTTTTCGCCCTGCACACCGAAATATATTGTTTTTCTGTGCTTTTCCCGACTCTTTTCTGCAGCCGCCCATCCATTTTCACAGCACCATTTCCAGCTGTGGCTTTTTCAAACTTTCGTTTTTCACTGATCCGAAGAGCGGCGCCCGCGCCGACTCGCTTCGCCCGCTGTGACGCGCACCAGCGTTAATCGAATGTCAGTACAGAAATCGAAGAATGATTTATAACCTTTTTGTGCTCGCGCTGCCGACGACGAGATATTATATGCTGCTGGCGTCACCGCACTCGCGCATGCCGCATACAGTCGCGAGCTGTCGTAATGCAGCCGAAAAAGGGGGAGGCCTCAGCCGCGGCTGAGCTTCGGCTTGCATCTGCATTAATGAATATGTAAAATAAACTTTGGCTTTAATCGATCCGCGTGAAAAAACATTTAAAAACCTGTCGCGCATCGCACTCGCGCTCCTTTGTTTCTTCTGGTTCGAGCTATTTTTTCTATCCACGGGCCTATTTTGTACTGAGACTGACAGTGCGAGATGAAGGGGAGCATGATTGATGGAGCTAATCGTATATACGGAAAAGTGATTTGCTGAGTAGATCGATCTCTCGATTAAAGATGTTTATCGGGATAAACTGTTAAATGAATACCTTCAGTTTTTGCCCTGATTTTATAATTTCGATGTCATCAATAATGCCTTCAGCCTTATCCTTTGACGTACCAACACTCTCTTTTACTCAGCGAGAAATAGTAATGTGTCGATAGACAAAACATTATTGACGATCATCAAGATTTATTTATAATATATTGAATGCGCCTGGATAATGTGGAATAAATGATATATTTCTAAAAGGTGATAATATCCATTTTTATATACTACATCTTCCAGAGAGCATGCAGTTTGTGTAACAAAGAATTAGGATCTCTTGAACACCTTATAGATAGATGCGAAAATACTAAGGATTGGGCTAATGAATTAAGAGTAAATGATTTTCAGGTAGGGGAGTGGATAAAAAATGGGTGGTCTAATGTTAAATTTATTAATATAGTCAGGAAAATAGATGAAGAAATGAAACATGTAGAAGAAGGCGTAAAATGTACAAGTGTATAGATGTATATGTATGTGTGAGTATGCATGTATGTGTATGTATATGTATGTGGTTATGCGTATGTATGTATATTTGTATATATATGTGTGTATATACATAGGTTAATAGATAAGGTAAGCGTGTATATAAAAGAACATGTTCACAGATTCTAATGTTAGGTGAGAATTATAGGAGGGAGAGACGCTGAGTGTGGAGAGATGTGTGTGTAGTTGCGGTACGATAAAGAATTGTCATGTTTTCTTTAGTTCTAAGGTAGCGAAAAGACTGTAAAAAGCTAGTGCGTTTCGTAGTTTAAATAATATTGTACAGCGGTAGTAAATTTGAAGTTATAGTATTTGTAATAAAAGCCAAAGACTGTAAATAGGTTTAAAATAGAGTTTGATTAATAAGATATAAGTACAACGAACGAATGGAAAGTATTTAAGTGAAGGAATGTAAATTTAATAAGTTTGGTTTAGTCTATGATAGTATAGGTTTGCGATAAGTGGTGTTTTATCCTAAGTAATTTATTGTAAAATGTTTGGCGAACGTATGAAGTATGGTGTGAATTGAAGTATTTAAGTATTTTATGTAAACCAAGTCCATTTCTGGGCCATTTAGGCTGAAATAAACTAATATATATATATATATATATATATATATATATATATATATATATATATATATATATACTACATCTTCCGTATATACTTGCAACCAACTTAGACATTATTTTTATATTTAAATCGAATGCCCTATATTTATTTAAAAAATAACTGTTTTTACTTAAAAAGTAAATAAAGTTTTCTGATTTCGTTGCGAACCGTATGTTGCATAATTTACAGGAGGGTAAACAATGCTCGTATTTTAGCCCGGTACCTTCTTCTCTCACATTTTCTTTAGCTAAGTAAAAACTCCTAGCCGTACCTGCCGTGCATTTAATGCGCTTACACATCTGGCAACCGAGTGAACGCCCCGCGTTTTTTGTTGCCCTGTACCCCTGTCTGAGCATCTTTCCTAGAGTAACACTTCACGGTATTCTCAATGTATTTTTAACCTTAACGCATTTCATGGTTCAATTTAGAGAGCTCTTTTTCTTCTTTCTTTACATATGCGGTCAATTTTTATTTTGTCAAAAGGAATAAGGAAAACTTAAGGGGAAAGTTTATATTTGTAACATGTAATAATTTTTGTAGATATTATTCTTGATTGCAGAAAAATTGCTTTCCGACAAAACAAGCTTGCACTCAATCCGTTATTCGATGCTAAACTGACGGATTAACTATATCGAGCCTTCCTTAACGTAATATTGTAGTACGCGTTATACACGACGCGATCCCATTAATTTCACAGCTCGTGCGCGTTCGCATTAGCGCGCCTAGGGGTTAGGGGTTAGGGTAAAATCTGATATGACGCCAGTGACGGGGAATCATCTCGAGCGCAGCAGACAAGATAAAATATTGGGGGTGGAAAATCGCGGAAAGTGATCTGTATAACAGTCGGTGCGGAACGATACGAGAACATAGACGGTAAAAGTACATAAAAGTGCACAACTGCACATGTCGCCAAGAAAACTGTCCACGTGAGAAATAACGTAGGAAGAAAGAAAAGTTTCAAGTGGAACGTTTCTGGTCTATTTCCAGAGCTCGGTCTTTCTTCGCGTCTCTCTTTCTTCGCCTCAATTTCTTGTTATGTCCGCCGTAGAC
Organism: Gastracanthus pulcherrimus; assembly: GCA_949152435.1. Lineage (NCBI taxonomy): Eukaryota > Metazoa > Arthropoda > Insecta > Hymenoptera > Pteromalidae > Gastracanthus > Gastracanthus pulcherrimus. Next base: position 134,371,220 of record OX424575.1, on the reverse strand, counting down.
CAGCCGAATTGTGCTCTCGAGGACAGTTTCGGGCAAGCTTGTCGCGGCGGTGGCGCACGGGCGCAGACCGTCGGCGTTCTGTAATACTCGTTAAAGTCCGCGGACTTTACGAGCAGACGACGAGGCTCGTATTAAATTGTAAACGTGTCTAATCTCACATGCGCGCGTACGTCATATCGCCGTGGCACTGATATGGACCAATAAAAACGGCACGTTGCAGCTGGAAATTACATCGTCGTAAATGCATGAATGCAAACTTCTATTTTTAAGTCGTCTTAGATAGCGCTGAACAGATATTTTCATTAACATTTATATCAATCAAACGGTACAGCGGTGCAACTTTATGAGGCCGAATCCAATGGCTTTAAGAGCTTCGTTTTATGCAGGACTTCTCTTGCAAGTTGACAATGGTTGGAATATCGCTATGCTTTAGCAAACGTATGGGTGTAACTGTATTTATACACTACTACATGCTTGTACAAAATGAATCGACTTACTAAGAAATGTCCCAAAGACATAAACTGAAATGCGAGATATAGAAAAGAGTGGGAAACTATATGCGTCAGCCACGATATTCTCTTATGCCCTTTTGTCAAGTGTTTTTAGTTGTATTAGAGCATCTAGCTAGAGCCTTGTGCGAGTTTAAATAAACAAAAGTTATTTTATTTTAAATATACATTGTGAATTATCATTTATTTAACACCCATTTCCAATAAACTCAAACTGTACTGAAAATGAACCAAGATAGACGTTAAAGTAAGTTAAAGGTTCTAGATAGAATAAAACAGAAGCTCGCAAGGTAAAGTAAACACCCGTATTGTGAATTCTGCATTACATTCAACAAGCAAAGAAGAAAAAAAGAAAAGAAGATTAGCCAAACAAACAGGAATGTATTTTTGTAAAAAGAAAGTGCAACTGCGAAACAATTGGAGGAAGGTAAAAAAGGCAAAATACAGGAAGTTGAAAGCAAATAGCGTTCGTTAGCTCGGAGAAAAGGTCTGCGAGGAGTGAAACTGTGTGGCTGCGAGAGTATACCAAGCGCCTCAGTAAACTTGGCCATTGTCGCGCCTGAAAACGAGGAATAATTCCGTTAAACGGACAATAGCTCCGAAGTGTTAATTTGATCGGAATCACGAGTCGGCCGTTACCTAGTAGCCCTTCCACGTGCTTTGTCCTGGCCGAACGTGCATGTGTGAGCGGAGCCGGTCAATGACCAGCTCTCTCTCTCTCTCTCTCTCTCTCTCTCTCTCTCTCTCTCTCTCTCTCTCTCTCTCTCTCTCTCTCTCTTGCCTCCCTCTCGCTGGCTCCTGTGGCAAAAGTGGGACAATATTGGCAAATGAGCCGGTACATTTGTCGCGCTCTGCATTGTGCCGAGGCGTGAGCGTGGCACCAGTGCGTGCGCGTGTATGTGTGCGAAAGCGCGTGGGCGGGTCGCGTAATTGCACGCATTGTTTGAGCCATCCCAGCGACGCCCGGCGACTTTCGACTCTGCACGCACACACACATGCGCACAGGCAATATCTGACTAGCTGCATGCGCGCCCCAGCGAACAGACACAAGGCGAGACTCGCCCAGCAGCCAGTCATTGTGTCGAAACGAGCGGAGATGATTTACACGTCTGTCTCTTCTTTTTCTAGTCGCCCCCCCCCTCCCCCTTCCTCTAGTTCTTCCCCACCCAACCCACATCTGCAGCCAACAACAATGCCGCGCAATCTGTCCTTTTTTATATTCTTCTTCTGCTTGCTTGTCTACTTCAGCTCGCCTCATACGCACACTACCTATGGATTCTCCTATTTCATGGCTCTCGCTTCCCGTTTCCACTCTGCGTCTCTCTCTCTCTCTCTCTCTCTCTCTCTCTCTATCTCTCTATCTCTCTCTCACTCTCCCTCTCTTTCTCCCTCAGTCTCTCTCTCTCTCTCTCTCTCTCTCCATCTCTCTCTCTCTCCATCTCTCTCTCTCTGTCTCTCTCTCTCTATATATATATTTCGTTTCGTTTCGCGCGTGAGTTGCTCTCGCCGCTTTAAATCATCCAGTGTAATTACTCATCGATGGATTCCGCCGAGTTCTATCGAGTGGTCACATTACCCTCGCATAATTTAACTTATCGACCGGTGCCCTCTACATACTCACCCTTCGTCCACTCTTGTTCCGTGCAGCTGCACGACAAAAAACTACGCGAAAGAATCGTTCTTTGGACCCTGCTGCGTCGAACGTGGAGTACGCTCAAAAATAAATAGCAAATTTATGCAGACTGGCGCAAATTGCAGCCAGCCACGGCCACTGGCCGAACAATGCACGACGCTTTATATGCACGTGCGGGGAAAAAAGATATAAATGCCGCCTCGGTGAAATGGAATTCGTCGAAATAATGGTCGATTTGGCAAAATTTTCCTCTCAATTAGCCAATTTATTGTAGATGTGCCCTTCGAGGATTCTCTTATACAATCTGAAAATTATCAACGCAGCGAAATTTTTACCAATATTTGTTCGATTTATTATTATTTGCTAAACATTTGGCCCATATATATATATTATAAGTATGTTACGTTACATTTCTGAAATGTGCATTATAAATAAATAATAGGAAATTCCTTTTAATTGGGAATTTTAATCAAGCATGAAACTCGGAGATGTAAAATGCGAGGCAAACGCGTCATTACTCCAAGAAAGTGCATGTTTCCAGGTAAAATAAAAGAAAGTGTCGAGCGCAAAGATCAGAGACAACAGTGGGCGAGTTCTTTATCATCTCGGTGCGGCGAATAATTGCGGGCCTGCGAGAAGAAAGGTTCTCGTCGCTCGAGTCCGTAATTCAGACGGAGTGCTGTAAGGAGGCGGCAGACGAAGAAGAAGAAGTCTCAGCGGAGATAGGCGACGACTGCAGTGGCGAGGCTCACGCGTGACGTGGAAACGTGAAATAACGCAATGAGTAGATATAGTCCGTTCCAATCGCACTGACTTGAGCATTTCTCCTCCTTTATCGTCGCAGCAGCGTCTTACACCAATTCTCCTCCCGGCTTCTTTGACTGACTGAGTGACGGACGGCGCTGTGCCGTACGTACATCCGTGGCCAAAAGTGCGTGCTAGGCGAGCCTGGGCGTATATAGAAGAGGAAGAGCAGCCTTATCAGCCAGTCCATCTGCATTCGCGAACTCTCCGGTTTATCGGCCTCCGTCTATATCCTCCGACGCCCCTCCCGTATATACCCTTTCGTACTCTCGCTCCCCCGGCCTCCTTATATTCCTTCGCAGCTCGCTCTTTAAACATTTTTCTCGTTTTATCTCACGCGCCTCCACCTCCGCCGCCGCCGCCGCCGCCACTGCTCCTCCTCGAGCTGTCCATTTTTTCCTTTGTCATATATGCCTACTCCGTGTCTCGAGCTCAACTCGCTCGCACTCTCGTCTTCTTTGCTCTTATCTTATCGCGGACCAGTTTCCTAACCAGCCCCCGCCTCCTCTTTCTATTTTTCGCGAGCCGTGCCGCTCACTTGTGCCCCATCTCATCAACATCTCTCTCGCCTGCTCCCCTATCATTTCGTCGCATCTCGCGCTCCCGACTGCTACTACTTATACGCCGCTGCTTCGAGTGACTAAGCAGGCCACTTCGCTCTCTTTTCGGGCGCGAAAAAGCCGGGCTACAGTGAGGAAAAAAGGCACTTCGCACCGGGAGTGAACTAATCTCCCCTTTTTCTCGCTGTCTCTCTCTCTCTCTCTCTCTCTGCAATAGGCCCGCGCGCTGTCTACTGGCAGCTCCTCGAGACACGAAAATGCCGACAAACAAAGTACTGTCGACGCCCAGCCTTATCGACTTTCACACCTTTTCCCTGGCATTCTCCCTCTTATATCCACGTCTCTCGACACGAGGATACAATGCGCCGTCGAGCTTGCCGCCGAGTCTGTTATTATGTCGGGAGCGCGGGAAATATAACAAGTGAAGAAACGCTCAGCACTTTTGGCCAGTATAGACTCTGAGGTCGCGAGGATATTGCCACGAGAGAGCGAATATGCAGAGAGAAAGAGTATGTAGCGAGCAGCTGGGAAAGCGCACCGCGATATTTTTGGCCAGACGCGTTTGTATTTCCACTTGTAGGTATGGACAAATCGAGCGGGCAGTTTTATTCGTTAAGCGCACTTGAGTCGCTTGGAAAGCTTCCAACTCCGTATAGATACAAATCCACGAGGGGCATAAAAGAGAGCGCTACCGAGCCCTATGCAGGAATTGCGTAGCTGCAGCACTGCAGCATGGATAATACATTGTACAGTGTACACTGACAGAGAGCGGCCGTTGGAAAATAGCTACCTATTACAATTCAGCTACTGTTCATCCTTTTCCTGGAGAATCAGACGATGCGCAGCGGGGGCACCCGCGACTGCACGTTGCGTTGCCGGAGCTCGTGCTCCACTTTCCTTTCAATCGTCCTCTTCATTCGCTTTGCTCGAAACTACTGATACACCGCGGTATAAGCGTTACGGAACGTTTCTTTTTGTTGACGATCAAAAACGCTAGTACTTTGGCAACTCTTGGAAGCACATTATTATTGTTATTACGCGCACGTGTCTGTGCGCTTTTCTAAAGAAATACACTGAGAAAAAAATTCAATTCATTCAACGACCCTCGTATTTTTTAATAGTTGCAATAGAATATGTTGTTGATTTAACAAAACTCAAGGCATTAATTCAACGATTTTGTGTTATTCGTACAAACAAATGTCCGCTGCCATGAATGGCAAAATTTATTTTCACGCTTTTATTCTTTTTTCATATTTATACCAGTTTATACCTTGGGTCTCAAACTAATTATTATTTTTCTAAGACATTTTTCTATCGGATGTTATACTTACAATTTTTTTTCATATTTTCTTGAGTTTATCTTAATTTTAATAAACTTAATATTAAATGAAAATTTACCAACGAATCACATGTTTCTACTTAAAATTCTTATCAACGTTTATTATGAATTAACTTACTTTTCGCGGCTATTACATAGCAATTAACTTGATATTTTACCGCTTACGTATGTCAACAACCGGGGGGAGCCACCTATCGTCGATGCATTATATCTCGCGATCCAACAATTCGGTGTAATTCAGTTACCGCGTTTAGTTAAATCAATCTTTCTAATAACTGCTTTAATATTATAATGAAACTTAATCAACGGATTATGATAAATTTGATTGAACATACATAAATTTGATTCAATAGTATGTCTCTTAAATGAATAACTATGCTTTTGAATTACCAACATAATTTCGTTGCTATAATTTTAGAACGCAAGTTTGATGAATCAACGGTATTTTCGATTGAATCAATTCAATTTTTTTCTCAGTGTATAAGCATAACTATTTTTCTCATTCATAATAATTCTTACGTATTATGCAGGAATTTTTTGAATCCTATTAAGTTTTTTATATCAAATATCTTATATTTTCTTTATGCAATATGAAGGAACAAGCTTGTGTTAATATTCAAAAAGATAATGTAAATATTGAAAGGTTAAGCAATTTTTCTCTTTTTAATCTACATCGTAAACATGTGTTTTACATAAATTAAGTCTCTTCCGAAGTATTTTAAATGGGTAGGTTTAATTTTCTAAATTCTTCTGTGTTTATATTTTGAAGGGAATGATGTTCTGAAGACTCGTGCAAAGTTTAAAACAAATCCGTTAAAATTTGCTTGGAATAATTTTCATATTTAAATGAACATTTTTTGTAGACAAAGACTAGGATGGAACGAAAAAGAAAAAGAAAATTATTTACGAGACGCATGCCTTTGCATAAAACAAGACAGAAAAGACAGAAATATAAATTAGACTTTTTACGCGGCAGCTCAAGCCGTATGAGTATCCCAATACTCGGGGCTTAATCAGCCGATTAATTATCTACGAGTTTTTTCGCGGATTTGTCCAATCAGGCAGAGGCAGGCTGCACGCCTGAAAGTTCCGCGGAGATAAACGCGCCTGCATTCCTCGCGCCGCTGTGAGGCGAGCGTGCGGGTTCTCTTAACAAAGTTATAAAATGTAACGGGCTAAATGTTATTATTACAGCGACGACGACTGCAGCGGCGAGAACGAAGGTTGCGTTAGCGCGGTAAAACAAGCGGGAATAAGTGCCGTGGGTAAGAAGGAACAGCGTCTTTTTTTGTTCCTCGTTCAATCTGCAAGAGCGTATAAGAGCCGAGAAGGAGGAGAGAAAGAAGAGAGGTGAGAGAGGAGAGGGGGGAGACAGAGACAGAGACAGAGACAGAGACAGAGACAGAGAGAGAAAGAGAGTTCCATCTTGCAGACGTTCGCCGAAGACCTCCCGTAAGCCGAACCGGAACCGGTCTGACCGGTACCGACTACCGCGGCGAGCTGCGGAGAAGAGGAGAGGAGGAGAAACCCCGAGAGTTCTGCGCGCCGCTCGCACCAAGCGCAGCAAAGGAGACAGCCTTTCGGTTATCGTTCTCAAGCACACTCGCGTATCTATACAGCGAGACTCGATCCACTCACTCTCTCTCTCGCTACGGGATAACAGCACACACGGAGAGAAAAAGAGATACGTGCACTTGATTTAGAAAACCCTTGACTCGCACTGCCGAGATTCCATCGCCAAGTCAAGGTATTCGGCTTACCTTATTTATATTAAAATCCAGAGCTATGTGTAATCAGAAATAAATCGCGACCACTCGATTGGCACAAACGCACAGCTCCGTCCATCCCGAATTTTAAATTCTATTATAAAAGTTATTTTTCATTAAACAGATTTGGGAATTTAAAATACATATTGTCTGAGGAGAAATTTTAGAAATTATTAAAGAATGATGGTGTAGTTGATTTTACCCCGATTCGAACTATTCCGCGATCATCCTATGTGCGCGCGCGCGCACGCACAATCGACTGATACATCGATTTTCGTAATTTTATATATGCGTACTTCGGCGGCTTAGAGTTCTGCGGCTCGTTTAATCGATGGCTTTGTTCGACGCGACACGCACACGCGTTGCCGCACGGCTAATGCGATTTCCTGACGACGCGTGCTCTATAGTCATTTCGATGATGAGCGCGTTTGTAATTCAAAGGCTCTGTCTATTAGCTTAAAATGTTAATTAATGGGGAACGCGCTCGCAAATTATACTCAAACACTGGCTTGTTGTTGCGTTCTTATAATATTATTATTGTTACACAGAGAGAATTTTCTAATAAAAATTATGACGATACTCGCAGTAAAAATGACCATGAACGGCTATAAAGCTGGGACACTCCAACTTCCCGGCAGTTTTTATTGATATTTACGATAAATTGGACAATGACGGGTAAAATTTGCCTGCCGTAGAGTACAAATTCCCTATACGAATCTTCGAGAAAACTAATAGAACAGTGGAACATGTAAAGTTACACAATGAAGTGGATGGTATAATTTCTATGAATTATTTTTTAAAAATGAGGATTTTCTCCAATTGTTATTCTCCATTTATATTAGAGTTAAGCTAAGATTTATGCACGCTCAGTTGTTATCCTTCAGTAGGATAAAATTTATACTAAAAATATCAGTAAAAAGTGCCGGAAAATGTTATAACTTTTATTAGAAAATTCTCTCTATTATTGAGTATTATTATAGTCTATGCCTTGAATTGCTTTAATTCCATAGGGTTGTTTAATACAATATTATAAGTAATTTAAATCATTTAGCGTTCTTTGTCGACCCAAATGCGTTCAATTTACATGAAATATTATTTTAAATATCGATCGGTTAAAGTAACAAGTTCGTTCTAAAGTATAAGATGTCAGTAGGCCAGTTTCCGCGAAATATGCTATTGTTGATGTTCTACTCCACATGAATAGCGATTTGCATTGCACGTCAGCAAAAACAAGCGCGCGAGGAAATTCTTCATTAATTTATCGATTGACAGGCATAAATCGGTTAAGCTCGTTGCGATGATTGCAAGTCTGTGTATTATACGCGGCAGTCGCGTATGAATTACCAATTACGCGGCAACGGGGCAATTGTGTGTCGCGGCGCGCGTGTAGCCCGAGCGCATGCAGTATCGGTATAAATGAGCACTTTCTTAAGTGCAGAGCCGGTGCTCGCAGGTCGAGACAAAGACGCATTGACTTGTTTCCTGCTCGGGTATAAACTGTCATTAATGAAAATCGATGGTATATCGAGAGCGGTTATTCGCGCTGCTCTCGTCGCGGGCGTTGGCTTCTAGATCATCAATAAACAAAGCACCTGCAACTGGTTGACTCGCCGTTAGCTGCGCGCGTCGTTATACGTCCAGCTCTCTTGGCTATAGTGCGTCAGCTCCAACCTCCGGGCTGCTTATTATTTCCGAGAAGCATCGTCGCGTAAGACGAACGCTCTCATTTTCTGATCTCTTTGTCTCTGCGCAGATGCTGAGGATCGATAGTTCGAAAAACGAACGTCAAACAACGCGTCCAGCTACCATGTTGCCGTGCTACCTCGCGAAATCTGTTTCTTATGAAAATATCACTTACTTTATTTATTACCTCGCTCTTCACAATGGAGGGAAGTCGGATTTTTGTTCTCAAAGCCAGTATACTTACCGCCGCCGCTACCAGTGACGCCCGCTCATTTATATGCTTTAATTTTATATATCGCGCTGCTGCTGCTTCCCGTGTGGCTAATAATCGCCAAATGTACATGAGCTTGGCTTTCCTTACTTTCTGCTTATGGATAATTTATGCAAGCGATAAAATCGAATGCAATGTCAATTAGTTCGAATTTTTCAACTTCCGCTCAGACTTATAGTTGCTATGTAGGTAGATTGTAGAAACAACACTTTTCTAATTATATTAAACATAAAGCAGTGATGACAATGTACGCAAATTTAGTATTCAATAATCAACTTTTATTCTGCTAATTTTCCAAGTAGCTCCGGAAAGAGCATATATATTTTATAAAGGGCGGCGACGTGTATCAATATTCCTAGACATCGATCTCCCTTAACAGGACTTGTTTTTCGCTGGAACGGAATTGCCATTAATTTGAGCTGGGTAAACAAGGGAATCGATCGACGCTTCGCCGACTTCCAATCTACATTTCGTTGGCATGTCAAGGAACATATATAGGTGTACATATCGAGAGGCAACGAGGTGACTGGAGGTCGCGAGCGATTCCAAAGTCATTGGGGGAAAGCGCGAGCGGCGGAATAGGTGAAAGGCCGGGTTCTGATTAATTGGGAAACAGAAATCTCGAAATCCGCACTCGCGCGAGGTAGCATAAATAAAGCCCTCCGCCATCCCTCTCTCTCGAGATGATCTTCTGCCCTTCGATAGAAATCCAAACTCCGCCGCTGGTTGCAGGCGATGCTACGATACAGCAGACTTTCTGTCTCTCTCTCTCTCTCTCTCTCTCTCTCTCTCTCTCTCTCTCTCTCTCTCTCTCTCTCTCTCTCTCTCTCTCTCTCTGGCTTTCTACGAGCGAGTACACGCTCGCGCTCCCAACTTCAATCATAGGTAGTTTGAATCTAAAGCAACGACGTACATATACCCCGGTCGCTCCAGTCCTTGATGCATGTAGATTGAAATTTACGCGAGCGTGCAAATGACAGGGCGCCGCCATTGGCCCCGAGGACGAGGACGAGGCGCCGCAGCCGACGCAACGAGGACTTTAAACGTGTATGCCCGGCATATACGCCATACACACGACGAGCCTAGAGCTCTGCCATTGCCGGCTGCGATCGCTTCTATCTACTCTCGGCGCACTTTCATATTTTTTACCCCTTTTTCAAGATTCCTCCTCGCCAAGCGGGCGCGCGCTCTCTTTTTCTCTTTTCATTTGACGCTCCGAATTCCGCGCTCGTCCATCTATCACCGGCCTGTCTGCGGCCGACGGCCACGTGCGCGAGCGCGATCTCTCGCCTTGCTTTCAAAGCGATTGCTGCACGACGACACGCGCTCGATCGTATATGAGAAGCCTGTATGACGAAACGCAGACCTCGTATTTATTTTTCTTCAACTGATTGAATTTTCCTTTGAAATATAAGTCGATTTTGATTTCTCCATTCCATTGATAAACATTATTTTAAAAGTTATTGCTCAGTTATATTCTAGAATAGGTTGAAACACTTTATGAAGAGAACGCATAACTTTTGTTACCGCAAGAATCGGCTGAATAATTTCTTATAATTCCTATTCTTACTATTCATAATTTGGCTGGGACTCTAAATAACAAAAGAAAACAAAATTACGAATAAATAAAACTTGAACATGAAAAGATCGAATAATTAAAACAACAAATTACAAAAATATAGGCGGACGAAATTTCGAAACTTAAAGAACGAACAACTTTATTGATGAAAAAGAAATTTACAAAAAGTAAAACTACTAAAGTATAAGCAAGGAAAAACCAAAATTACGAATTGCGAAATTAAGACGAAGAAACCTCGGAAAAATAAAAATTGAGCATTTAAAATGAATGTTTGCTTTTAATTTTTAGGAAGTTTGTTCGACCATATCTTTGCAATTATTTTGATGTTCGAAGTTTTACTTATTCGTAATTTTGTTTTTCTTTATTTGGAACCCCAGCCCACGTAATGACGTAATTCCAAATGAGATAGGAATTACTCGAGGAATCGAGTAATTGTAGAGCAAGAAATAGACTGAGCAAATGGCAACGAAGAAGGGCATCAAGAACGCGAGAAGGAATAAGTGGTCGAACAATTTCAGGCCTCGGAAAGCTACCGCTGCTGCTGCTGCTGCTGTGCAGAGTCTAGCTCGCTCCGCTCTCTTTTCAGATCCGCGCACGCGCGGATTTAATTAAGGCGTTAATTGGAAAATGGCGGGCTTTAATCGGCGCGGCCTGTATTTCCTCTGCGACGAGAGGAGAGGCTTTGACAATAACGAGTAATAAGTTCGGGGACGAGGCGACCGAACGCGCGTGCGGTTTCTTATTCGGCTAGAGCTACTCGAAAACATTAAGCTACTTGAATTAATCGAGCTATTCGAAATATTAGATGTACTCAAAAAAATATCCCGGGTCATCATGTGCTATTCCTGGAATACGTTTTTAAACTATTATCTGCGTGTATATACAGTCATGTTATGCAAGTACAGTGTGTGAGGTTAAAAACATTAACCCGTGTTATTTTAGTCAAAAGTTTTTTTAATTATGAATTTTCCCTATAATGCATCTCACAACTGCAACATACTTTTCTTCTCTATTTATAAAAAGCGCTCAACGAGTAGTACTGCCGATAACCCTGGGTTGATAACATAGCTGTCTACTATTATCTACAATGACAAGCAGTCCAAATAAAAGCGACCAACGCAACCAGTCTTATGCTACTGCTTAATTTATATGATGCATAACACTCGTCTTACCTACAGACCATCATAGCGCGCTATTACTGTTTTCGTGCTAATCAATGTCTCGATTCAATACAAGGCTTCATTTTGATATTATCGAAATGGATTTAAAGTCCCGGCTTCGATAATGCTGCTTTTTTCTAATTAATGATCGACACCCACACCTAACCTAAAATTATTAGTTTCGTCATATTGACATGGAAGCCTGAATCATTAAGTCTTTCTTGATTAAGGGGAGGTCGGAGCTTACATGCAGTTACGTAGTTACCGACAATTTCGTATTTTTCAGTATTCTCATTCAATTTTTAATTTTGTTCAATTATCTCAGTTGTCCGGTGTTCCTTAGTAGATTGAGAACGCCGGGCAACTAAAGCTTTTAACGTTTATGAACAATTAAATTAGAATAATGTAAAATTCAATGCAGAAATCTTTTATAGAAATCTGTAATCGGCTCCGACCTCCCCTTAAAGCTCGCCTTGGATGTCAGCGACGGTGGTTTTTGTTTAGTTCTAAACTTGCGATCAACGTCGAAGTGATTATTTCGGCGATGACATGATTTAGTATCATTTTAGTTTTTTTAATCAGTCAGTATTTTAGACATAGATACAAATTCGAGAGGAACGTTTCTCCAATCATTTACGGAAATCCTGCATCTCTTTTGGAAATAGTTATGCAAATTTAAAAATACCCAACCTTAAATACAGCATAAATCTTTTCGTCCTATATTATGAGTTAAGTGCGATTTCACACATTGTTTTTAGTGCATAAAGTACGATTTCATACATACATACACAATAGAATTTTCTAATAAAAATTATGACGAAATTCGCAGTAAAAATTACCGTGAATGACTATAAAGCTGGGACACTCTAACTTTCCGGCAGTTTTTATTGACATTTACGATAAATTTTACCGTACTGAAGGGTAAAATTTGCCTGCCGTAGAGTAAAAGTTCCCTGTATATATCTTAGAGAAAACCAAAATTTGTGGTAAAATTTGTGTACGAAATATTTTTTAAAAATCTGGATTTTCTTCCAATTGTTGTAGCAGTATCATTAATACTTAAATAAGTACATTATACACATTTATATTTGAGTTAACCTAAAATGTGTACACGCTCAGTTGTTTTCTTTATCAGCTGTCTTCTTTTTCTCAAATCAGGCAAATCTTATCATTCAGTGCGGTAAAATTTATAGTCTGTGCAGTAAAATTTGTAGTCAATGAGGTAATTTTTATAGTAAAATATCAGTAAAAAATGCCAGAAAGTAGGAGTGTACCAACTTTATAGTTATTTACGGTCATTTTTACCCTGAATTTCGTTATAATTTTTATTAGAAAATTCTCTCTGTGTAGACTAATTATGTTAGGAACTCGTGCGTTGATAGTTACTATGTGGTTACGCCCCGAGTTACAAATATGATTCTTTTTTGCTTACGTATAATGGGATTATAAGTCTTGAAAACGGACGTAAGATCAAAATTTTCAAGTTAAAGTTCCACTTTGCCCTCTATAAATGCTGAAATTACTATTATTATCCTTCTGTGCAGAGAGTATTATAAATTGTTACCCCTGGTGGAAATATTTCAGACAGATTTTAATGCTTTTCGAATATAATACAAAATTATAACTATACCTTCCAAGTAAATCAAGCAATCTTTTTCTTGAGTATATGAAATCTTTCGAGTACCGCTCGAGTACAGCTCGATCGTCTCGAGTAGCTCGATATTTTCGAGTAGCTCGCTCATTCCGGGTAGCTGGATCATTCCGAGTAGCTTGAATATTCCGAATAGCTCGAGCATTCCGAGTAACTCGATCGCCCCGAGTTACTCGACTCGACTCGGTACTCAACTCGAGTTCGAAGAACCGAGTTTTTTGGTCGTGTCGCTCGAATTTTCGAGTACTCACACACCCCTAGTGTAGGCCATAGTCGCGCCGCGCAGATCCAGCCTGCGCGATTCCGCCGCTCAATTTCGTCGACGCGCCCTCACACCTCGAATCTTTTCCAGAGTCCTTCTACGTATGTACATACGCTCTCTATCTCGCTGTTTCGCGATAAGGCGACGCCCAAAGCGTCTTATCCGCGTTCACGGGGACGAATCGCCAAGTTTAATCTCCTACGCGTCGCTCTCGCTGTATATTCATGCAGCCGACACGACGAGTGAGCCAAGCTACTGCTGCTGCTGCTGCTGCTGCTGCTGCTTCTACCCTTTCTCATTTCCGAGGAGCGCCAGGCGGAAAGCGTTTTTTACCCCTCGCGCTCCCCGACAGAGAGAGAGAGAGAGAGAGAGAGAGAGAGAGAGAACGCGGTTAACAGATTCCCAGCTAGAGACGACGAAGAAGACGGGGAAAATGTCGTTCCAACGTCTCTCGGTCGTACTTTTCTTCTCTCTCTCTCTCTCTCTCTCTCTCTCTCTCTCTCTCTCTCTCTCTCTCTCTCTCTCTCTCTCTCTCTCTCTCTTCTATCGGACGTCTGATAAGCAGCCACACTCCGGCAGAAAATAATCAATTCCCCGACGCTGCTTTTTTGCTTCATCATCAGACAGCCATTTCTTACTCTCTGGTTTCTTTATTCTGATTACGCGCTGCCTTTTGCTTTAACGCGCAAAACGCTGCTTTATTTGTTTTTTCCAGCATAATAATCTCTTAATTATTGCATCCTCTCGTTACTATACATTTTGTGGGCCATTACTTTATGTTATAAATAAGCCAAGTGGACAAATGTACTTTTAATGTACTATTTATATTTATTACAAAAGGAAGATCCTGGAATTTACTCTCTTATATGAAATAGTGAAAATTCTCTGTAAAACAGTGAATATTCACTATTTTGAATAGTGATAACTTAGCAACTAAAAATCAGTGAATATTCACTATTTGAAATAGTGAAATAAATTTTCACTACTTGAATCAGTGAAATTTAATCATATTCAGTAAATTAAAAAAATAAGGCTGTTATTTAAACGTGTATATAATTATATATGAGATGTATTAGATATTGATTATGTATTATCATTTGAACATTTATATATATTAAAATAAGAAATAAATTAAAAATGCGAAAAAAACTTCTGCGATGGGGATCGAGCTCTGGTCCACAAGGTTTGCAGTCCAACGTCTTCACCACTTGCCTACGTAGATTGCCTACATAGAGTAAATTTTATAATTCATATAAGGTGCTGCGAATATAACTAATATAAATATATTGATTAAATAGGTACTTCCGATAATATGAATAAATTTATTAGTATGCACATTACAAAAAAGATTAAAGTTGAATTTAATTATAATTTTTCTTTTGAAAAGTTAATAATTTCAGGCATTTGTCCAATTTTTTACACAGGGAATATGGATCAGAATTCTAATTAAGACATTAGTTGCACCAATTTTATTCATTAATTAATTATTTTGTTATTACATAATAAAAATAATAATTAATGTTCATGAAATAAAAATAATGTCAACTGAAATTAGGTTAGGAAATACCAACTCGATCCCTACCTTGCCGGCTTTTAACTTATATATTAACTACCAAATTAGTGATTAGTCACTATTTTTCTAATGAATACAGTTTTCACTGGCAAAATAGTGAAATTTTCACTGTTTCGCAAGTGGAATTATTTTCACTAGCTAAAATAGTGACAATTTCACTATTTCAAATTAAGAGAGTAAGCTTGTAAATATGAGAAACGCAAGATAAACTTAGCACAATTTTTTGGTCAGAGGAAGAGATGCCATGAGGATGCAGTTTTGAAATACCAAGCACATCCTGAGTCGAGAGTTGCACAGGAGAAAGTGCTCTCTAAATTTAAACCAGTGAAATTTTCACTAATTTATGCAGTGATTATTATTTCCACTTATGAAACAGTGGAAATTTCACTGTTTTATCAGTGAACTACTTAATTCACTATAAGAACAGTAGATTGTCACTGTTTGTTATAGTGAAACACAGTTTTCACTGCTCAATTAGTGAATAATAGTCACTGTTAAAACAGTGAACTGCTTGCCGCCCGCAGCGCCACTCTCGCGTTAGACAACGAAAGACAGTCGTTCGTACGAGGCAGGAAATTGCGTACTGATTTTTCTCGTTCATAAGGCCTCGTGTGAGGTGTTTCACCTATATCGTTTAAAAACGAGTGCTGTATGAACGACAGTATGTATCTCGAACGAATAAATTTAGCAGTAATTCGGTGATCGGTGTTTTCGGTTATCTATATTATACGTGCAGCGCGCATACGCGCGCGCTCGTTCGCGCCAGCACACCGCGTCGTCAAATTCTGGACAAAGATGGCTGCTCGTGCGTTTCTTCTGCAAGGAGGATTATAGGAGGCTCGTGTTCATTTTTCGCATAGCATTCTACAATAGTATTAAAGTGATCTACGAGATATTATATAGATAGTTCGGAGTGTGCGTGCATTTACTAAGTACACAGCTCACATACGTGTACTCGATAAACTGCAACAACGTAACCTCGTTTTCCATTTAATTTTCAATTGTGAAAAAATATCTTTCTGGAATATTAACAAGAAGCAACGATGTTCCAGAAAGTAACTGTTTCCAATTAAAAATTAAATAAACAATGAATTCCTGTAATTACTGATAGTAGGATATCTTAACGTTACTGTTTAAAACAGTGGCATTACAGTTCACTGTTTCGCAGTATACTTTTTCACTGTTTCATTCCGCGGATTTTCTCTGATTTATCAGCGAATATTCACTGTTTCATTTCATGGATTTTCACTGATTTATCAGCGAATATTCACTGTTTCATTCCGTGGATTTTCACTAATTTATCAGCGAATATTCACTGTTTCAATTAGTGAATCTATTTCACTGTTTCAAAACGTGAATAGTCACTATTTTGCAGTGACATACTTTTCACTGATTCAATAAGTGATTATTCACTACAAATTAGTGAATTTTCACTGGTTTAAATTAAGAGAGTGGGGTAAAGTGAACACACGGGTAAAGTGAATTATGCTAATTATTTCTTTAATAAATTATTATTTATGCTTAATTTTAATTTTAGTGAAAGATAATTATGCAAGGTTGATAATAAAAAAGTTTCACTAGATAACAATTAATATTCTTCGAAAGAAAAATAATTGTATTTTTTGATCTTAAAAGAAAGTTGGTTTATCGAATCCATTATAACGATTATAGATGTTTATAATACGTTTTATTGCTAGATTTTGTTCTAATTACTTCAAATACGTTTTACTTACTATTGCCAAGAATGCAGAGCTTTAAATGATGTTTTCCTTTTTTTTAAACAAGCATTTTTAAAAATCGACGTCTAGGGGTAAAGTGAATCGGGGTAAAGTGATCCGGAAAAAAATACGATTGCACTAATTTATACGCGGCCAGATAGAAAATTTAACAAAATATTGTTCAAGGTGAGTGTTAGTATAGTTTACAAAGGCATTGTTGCAACGCATTTCGTATTTATGCCAAAATGGGCCAACATAATCTCCACATTTAACTGTTTCGCATTTTACAGTATTTAAAAGGTTTTAAGATGTCATTTAAGTTTTATTATTATCTAAATTAACGTTTGTATCTATTCCTGTACAAAAACTAGTAAAATATGTTCAAAATATTTAATTCTATCCTCTAGGTCACTTTACCCCGCACTGAAATGCCCGGGTAAAGTGAACCGATATTTTTAAAAAATAGCTTAATAATATTAAACTTAATAAATGAGTTTTCTTTAAGTTGCTAGTATGTTTGTTAATGTAAGAAGTTTCATTTGCGACATTCAAAGTAAGGTTTTAAGTCTGAAAAATACATTATTTTCGACTTTTATAATTATTATGTCACTTTACACTAGTTTCTCCTACTGATATACTCATCCGTCTGAATTATGGATTTTTCAGTCATAATGATATCCCATGCTCCGTATATGAGGTAATTTTAAAAAAAGCATCTAAAATAAATGTTCATAATTCGTCTGTGAGATTTCCAAGGCAAAGATAAGCTGAGAGTCGTGCAGATATATGTCGAGCACAAGAGCTATAGAAATAGAAATAGTACTAGAAATAGAAATCGAAGAAAGAAAAAATCCGAGGCTGCAGCGAAGGAAAAATTAGAGGTCACAGCATGTCTACTATACATAATTCACTTTAAGAGAGATGTTAGGGGGATGTTAGGGGTAAGTAGCTGTGTTGATAAAAGGAGAAAGCGTGCGTGCCCGGCGCGTTGGAGGTGGAGGTGGAGGTAGAGAGGTAGATAAGGCCGCTGCCGCCTGGGCCAGACTGCGAGCGAGAGCAGCGCGCCGCCGATTCGAGATAGCGCGGCCGGTGATTGATACACGTGTACCACACACGCGCCGTGATTGATGCGACCAATCGACGTCAATATGCTGTCGATTTATCTCACTCCCTGCTCACTGCCTACCATCGCAGATCAAATGCACACTTACGTTAGCTGCTGCCCCGCTGCTTCGCCCTCGCGTGAAACCCTTATTCTCTTTATCTTTACATTAAGCAATATCTCGTATCTACGGGCCACGTCGGGTAAAGCTTGCGTACGGGCCTACGCAGGGCTTTCATTGATTTCGTTGGTCAAATCGCGATAACATTTGTTGCATTTTAATAACTGAATCATTTGCAAAAGATGAATAATACAGCAATACTTGTAATACTTTACAAATTGGATTTTGCTTCTACTGATTATAAATGTATATAGGTAAATATTATGCGCGAGGATAATTTTGTCATTCTTTTGTTAATATTTTAAGTAACAAGTAGAGTAAAAGACCTCCCTTGGTTCAAGCAAAGTTTCTTTACTTGACTCTGCATTCCTTATTACAAGCTACTTCTGCTGTATCGACAGAAGAGTTTACTTTAGGTTACAAGTGCACTCTTGCCATGTAAACTTCCTTACAGAGCATGTCATTGTATTCTTTCCTTGCAATTACGAGCGTGATCAATGAAGGTAAATGACTGGATTTTTCGAAGCCAAGAAATACGTTTCTTTAGTAAGAATGAGGGGGCATGAAAGGCCTATTAAAATGAATTACGAGTAGTAGGCTTCATTTTTGGGTATGCGGCTCTCCTTGCAAGTCTGATTTTAAAGATTCGCTTGATGTTGTTTTAGTATCATTATTGGGTGTTTAAAATGAAGGCAGAACGCTCGTTTCAGAAGTTAGTTAAGGAGCTGGGAAGAATACGACACTGCGTCGCAGCAGCGGTGGTAATGAAATAATGCTGCTTAGGTTAAGTGTAGGACGCAGGGAAAGAGCGCAATTAAGGTTATTTGAGAGGCGCCTGTGCTGCTGGAGTGGCGCATAATCGTTAATTGTCGAGCGAGCTCTTAGGCGCGCCTCAGGATGACGTTCCTTGTGGCTGCTCTCTCGTGTATCGGTGCGCGCTCGCTCGCTCGCGCACAGCCCTGCCTCGCTGAGCCTAATTGCCAATTATAATCCCTATTAATTAGAACAATAGGGTAAAAAGGGAAAGCTGCCGCGCGCCTATTAGCCGCTCTGCCTGCGATAATTTCGAGGCTCGCGCGGCCGAGCCGGAGAGCGAGACTGCTGGCGGATTATCGCGCGCGGGGGCTATTTTCGCGATAACTTGGCCGGCACGGCGGGCCTCCTTCGTAATTGCTTCGGCGCCAGCGAAACAGCTGCGCGCGCTTTCGGATCCCTAGGGGCCAGCTCCTAGCGCTGCCGGCCGAGCCTAGCGTCTACCTACTACCTACCACCTACCTATAAGTACAATGCTCCTGCGTCTATGTGTCCAGGCACCTCATCGTAAACAGCTTTGCTTTTCCTCCAAGTATAAAACGCGCTCCATCGGCCCGCCGCAGCTGCACCAGCCACCCCCAATTAAAACTCCGGCTTAAACGTTTTTTATTGCCCGCGCCTGCGATGCGCTCATGCCGCGAGTAACACCCGCGTTCAACCAACTTTATCCGGCTTCAATAAAGGATTTGGATGGGACCACTGTCCAGCCTCAAATCTCACTCTCTACATTTGAAGTAGGGAAAATTTCACGAATTTTCCTACTCACTACATATTTCACTCACAAAATACTGCATATTCACTGACATATACTTTGGTACTTAGTACTGAATATTCACTATTTCATTAGTCAATATTTACTTTCACTATGCCAATAATTATTTTCTGCGGAACATTTCAAATTGCTTAAGTAACAATAACAACTATATTCGATTATTCTTTTCTTATCAGTCTGCGAGAAATTAGTAAGGGAAAAATCGAAAGCAGCTTAAATATAAGTTTCAGAATTTTCTCACGTAGGTAATATCCCGTTAGGCAAGTGGCTAAGATGATAGACTGTCAATTCAGAGGACCAGGCTTCGATTCCCCATCGAAGCACTTTTTCATTACATTTTTCATTTCTTACTAATTTTAATAATGAATGATATAATAGTACTAAATTAATTAATATTTAATACCGTAAATAGTTAGTAAATATGTGCAATATATTGAAATGCTTTAATTGTTCAATTTTTTGAACAATGAAATTTCACTAATTCTTAGGGTGAAAAGGAGGTTAACATGTTTTTACGTTTTTATCGATATCTTCGGAATATCGAAAGTTATGAATTCGATTTTTATCCCCAAAGGTTGCCTATGAAACTACCTAAATATCAATTTATGGATTTATGGTTACCCAAAAGGGGTAAAATCCTTTCTTATCTAAACCATAACACATATATATATATATATATATATATTTTTTATTATATTATAAAATTTCAAGTCTCCAAGTCAAATAATAGATATTATTTACTTGTGAGCTCCAGGCACTATTAGCACGGGCGAAGCCGTGACGGGGTATGCCCGGGTATAGTACAGATACAGTGCGTCTCATAACTATAGAAACACCAAAAATTTTTACATTTAAATCTGTGTATTATACCTTTTCTTAAAAAACCTGTAACTTTCGAAGCAAAAAACCAAGGATAATTTTAAAAATAGCAAATAAAAGGCAATTTTATTCTCTTTAAGACGTTACCAAAATATTGTGTCTACATTAACTTATGAAAAATTCACGGACGGTTTAAACAAAACTTGAATACTAGATACAAAATTTACATTGATTTAAATGGGTCTAAAAATTTAAAGTGTTTCTATAGTTATGAAACAACGATAACTTCTTTAATGTTGATGCGAAAGAAATATTCTAGTAATGTTTTAAAGAGAATATATTTTCCATTCATAGACTTTTTGCAAAATTATCCTCGGATTTTTGCTTCCAAAGTTACAGGTTCTTTAAAAAAAGGTATAATATACACATTTAAACGTGAAAATTTGTGGTGTTTCTATAGTTATGAGACGCACTGTATACAGAAAAAGATGAGGGAAAATGAGAATTAAAGAGGTAAGCAGGTAAAAAGTAATTTGAAAGTTCAAAGGTGCCTGGTATAAAGGGCAGAGGCCGGGCTGCACTCCAGTGCTCACATCTTGTTCCTTTCATCAAAAGAAAATGTAAAAAAGAGCGTAGACGTCGGAGATCGGCATTGAATTCGTATAAACTGACGAGCGGTCTCTTGCTCGTAAGTCTTGCGAGGTAACGGTGCAATTGAAATATCTCTGGGCGATTTTCACGAATGACCGTGGTAGTAGTGTAGCTTGCTGCTCTCTGGTTCTCAGTGTAAGTAGCAGTGGCGGCAGACCATCCCCCGAGCAGCAGAGCAGCTACAGCTCGTAGGAAAGAATGAGGGGGAAAGGAAGAAGAAGCGAAGAAGACGAGGGTTTAACGCAGTCGAGGCAAAGAAAAAGCAGTATAGCAGTGGAGGTGGGCCAGACTCGGGAGAAGACTTAAGATCCTCGGGAATGTCCTTGGTACGCGCATATCAGGAAATTTTCTCGAAAACTAGCAGCGGCAACGGACCGAGTCTTAGAGCTCGAGCCTGAATGCGTCAAGTGTTCGCAAGGCATCCAATCGAAAATTTCCCTCTTCCCCTTCTTACTCTCCTCGGTGCTTTTTTTTCTCTCGTCGGGGCGGCGGCGCGTCACTGCCGAGGCTTGTGGAACGCCTGCCTCGAGATTTCGCGGCGGAGCTTTAACACTAGCAGTGACGCGCACAGAGGCTTTATATATAGACGCAGTCACACTACCTGCGAGTGTCTCGGCCCCTTTCGATCTTCGACGGAGCCTCTTCGCCCGGTCTTCGCCCTCTCTCCCTCCCTCTCTCCCTCGTTCCCTCTGCATCTCTCTATCTGCAGTCGAAGGGCGTTGATGCGAAATAACGCTTTTGGTAAACGCCAGCTCGGAGAGAAAAGCTAAACTAAACTTCGCCAGCTATGTCGTTATATAAACAACGCGTCTGCAGCGTCGCGAGCGTGCGCAAAAGAAAAACGATAGAGCAAAATGTCGGCTTATATATGCTCTGTCTCTGTCAGTCTTACTCCCATACAAAGATCGGCAATTCGGAGCTACACGGCAAATATTTAATTATCGCGTGCGTGCACTCGAGAGCAAATCAGCAGAGAGTGTGTGTAGTGGGTAGCGCGCGTGTACGCTGCAAATAGAAGCGCATTCATTTGGGAATTGCTCGGCGCACGCATCCATGACTTTGCGGCGCGTTTAATCGCATTTCGGATGTACACGCAATTCGTATTCTCGATGCGTCGTAGTAACAATAATGCTCACGCTTTAAATATATATATATGTGTGTGTGTGTGTGTGTGTGTGTGTGTGCGTGTCTTATCAAAGATATACGTTCACATCATTTATAAGAAACGAATGTTCGTAATAACATCGTACAAACATTTCAATAAATAGATATTAAATATACATTTTAAAATTAATTTTTTTGAAAATTGTGAATTTGTGTAAAAATTTTGAATTGTTCAAAACTTTTAAATTTATGTGAAAATTTTGAATTTTTGTGAAAATTTTGGAATTATTGTAAAAATTATGAAATTTTTGTAAAAATTTTGAATTATTATAAAAATATGATTTTTTTGAGAATTTTGAATTTATTAGAAAATTTATAATTTTTTTGAAAATTTAAAATTTTTTTGAAACACTTGTAATTTATAAAAAATTTTAAAATTCCCTAGGGAGAAAATGAAACCATTTCTACACAGGTTTGGCAACTACGCTCGAAATGAGCAACTTTCCATTCGCTTCACATGCATGGAAAAGGACCTATTTCTTGCATATGTTAAGAAAAATGTATTATTATGTAGAATATAAATAAAATAAATATATTGTGAAAATATATATTCTTAAAGCACATAATTATGATAGGAAAACTTTTAGCTTTGAAATAAAATCCTTATGGGATTTAAGGAAAGAAGATACAGGTTTTTGGTAAAAAAAACCGAATTTATTTTTATTTTTTTATACTCATTCTTAACCTTTCATCTTAATAATAAAAGAGGTTTCAAAAGAAAATTTGACTGTTTTGAGCTGTTTTAATGTATTTAAATATTTTCATTTTTATCTAAAGTTCAATGTTTTTCAACATTTGCGTGACAAAGAAAGTCAAATAAGTGCGCCCTAAGCAAGGCTAAACGTCATTAAAAGTCAAAATCATTTGGACAAAAAAAATTTGACCCATAAAAAAAAGTGGAATCATAAGTAATTATCAATTTACTTTTATTTAATTATTACTACTATTTTACTTTAAAGTCATTTTTCTCAATTCTATATTTTCATAATTTCCAGTTACGTTTTGCGCACCAGATTTTATTTTATATGCTTTAAATGTATAGTAATCTACTTTTTAAATGCATTTTTTATAAGTCTATGTTGAGACCTATTGATAAAAGTTTAAATATAAATTTTGGCTGGGCAATAATTATAATAAAATACATGATTTTTGAGGAAATAAAAAATTAAAAATATAATTTAATATAGAACTTTTTACAAAAAAAATAAAATAATATAGCAATACCGATTGCTAAGTTTTACTTAAAAGAATACATACATTCGAGCTGAACAAAATTCACCGATGCCTGTTGCGCAAAAAGAGAATAAAAATAATGTCCTTTTATGAAGGTTTTCTGGCTGTTCTGAAATTTTAAAGGTGGTTTAGGGGAATTTTAACTATATTGCAAATATGTTCTTTTTACTTATTATTAAGTACCAAAACAGACAAATATATTTGTCAATGCTCAACAGATTTTGGCTTCTTCTATAGATTCTTCAAAATTCAAAATTTTTATGAAAATTATTCTTCTTATTTCGTAGGTCTGTACACTTGTTAAAAAAATACTGTGTGTAACACGCGTGGAAAAGGCTTTTGCAGACTCGGATGATGATTTGAGCACTCTCGCTTAGAAAAAGCCCATTTTCCCCCTAGTTGCACAATGTACCATTATACCACGGAGGTGACATGCCATGGATGTGACATTTTGTCTGTTTTATTACCTTATTCTTTACTATTTCGATTTTTTAGATTCATGCAAAGAAACTAACTCGGACGTCACGTGCTTTCGTACGTGTGTGTGTGTGTGTGTGTGTGTGTGCGTGTGTGCGTGTGTGCGTGTGTGCGTGTGTGCGTGTGTGCGTGTGTGCGGGTGTGTGCCAGAAATTTATATAGCATAAAGACAAATACTGTGGACTCTAACTTTTCAACACTATTACAAATAAAACTGAACAATGAAAAACTTATATCCTATTGAAGAAGATAATTTATTATTATAATAATGCATTATTGTAATTTGTATTAATGTTGAGCCAGTTAATGATTGTATAACCCGAATGATGTAATTATTTATATGAATGCGTAGCTAGGCAGTCGTAATCAAGCAAGTCTGAATAATCCATGATTGAAATGAGGCTCGTACGGGCTGCCGAGGCATCGGCATAAATTGTTGGCAAATTAACAATGTATTCATCGGGGCTGGTTTGACTGCGGCTCTCTTGGCAACGAATCGAACAACGGCCACACACGAGCACACGCGACAAGTCCCACATGATGTTGTTCCGACGAGCGTTTTGATACAATGACCCGCGACTAACTGAATATTACGCCCCGGACAATATACCGACCGAATCATTTTATATCTATTGATTCACAGTGCCACTCTCGACACGTGTTGACTTTGAGCCTTAATTCATTTCACGCTCTATTTTTACAGCAACAACATTTCATTACATTTCCAATTTATCCAGACAATTCCAAGCAGATGTGCAAATTATGCAATTGAAATTAATCTAAATACGAATCGATATTCCACATATATAATCAATTTTCGGAAATTTATCCCATTTAAGAGCACTTTTCTCAATTGATTTAAAAGAGAAACAATTTACAAGCATTAAAAAGCATTTTCATCAAGAAATAACATAAAAAGCACACAAACAAGGCATGCAAAAATGTAGCTGTTTATCCCGCCGTTTGAATATTGACGACACAAGTATATGTGACAATAAGGACACAAAATCAAGCACATTTACGTATTATGAATAAGGAAGAAAAAAATTAAAAATACAGTTACGCTCGAAACATCGAGCCATCACTGCGAGCAAAATTATAAGCTCAAAGTAAATCGAATGATAATTTGGCGTGAATTGTTTGTACAGTGTAAAGGCGGCAGACGTCCGTGCTCGGGGCTGCAAGTGGAAAATGTGAAAATATCGTTATTGAAAAAGCGAATTCGGTCTGTGGCTGCCGAAATAACTGTCGGCAACAAAAGTCAAAGTGGAGCGAACGAGTAGTAGCCTCGCGTGGCAGCCGCAGCAGTGGCAGCCTGATTCGCGAAAAGATTGCATGAGCCAACGGCCCGGAAAGAACAAACGGTGTTCGCTGGAGCGTGTTCCATCCACGATCGTCGGTGGGCAGGCCACAAGCCCCCCCCCCCCTATATTGCATTTCCCCGTTCCTCTTGGTACGCTGATTTCCGCTCCACCTGCGTCACCATAACCGCTTCCCGCCAAAAGGAGCAGCGCAGCATCCTCTGCAAAAGCCTCTGAAAAATCCACTTTCTAAGCGCATAAACTCGCATTGCTAACCCACTTTATGATGGCCCTACTCTGCGCGCGGGACTTTGCACGTCATTATTTCGATGTTCAGTTTGCTTAATGCAAACGCAGCCGCAATACTTTTCTACAAATGATTAATTCGGAGAATATCGTAATAGACAGATCGTAAGAGACCCTGTGACGCAAATGCATGCGCTCGAACCGGGCTTCAGCGTTGAATGAAAGCATTTGAACTAATTTGTTTTGGTTTTCGAGGGTGCTTGAAAGATGACGTATACGGTAGGCCAAAAGAGCGGAGGAGCGAGCGTTCAAGCAGTACGCTCGAGGTAGGACGGATGAATATCCTAGGCAGTACGTGCCGGTTACTTCGAGGTCAGAATAACGTTTCTGCTCACCAGGGAAATCAACGGCCAACCGCAATCCTCAACTGTCATATCCTCGGAGCTGGACACTGGCATTTATAATCTTATACGTAAATAACTTTGTTTACCTTCTTCTCTCAACTATTCTTTCTTTCATATTAGATTGATTTCTCGAAAAAGAAGCCTCGCAATAAAGCTCTTTTTGCTTGACGACTTGCAAATGGATTTCAAATCTAAAACTGATTTAACGAGTAAAGACTGTTATTCTATCTCAGTAAATTAAATCTACAGAAACCAATATTGGTTTGCAAACACGTAGAGAAGTCACATTTGTGAAAAGCGACGGGCGGCAAATAGGGGGACAAAGGGGATATAGATTTACGTGATAGATAAAATACGCGAGGGTAAAAAAAACAAAATCAAACATGGGACAAAGGGACTTGGATAAATAAAAACGACGCAGGCCAAACAATCGAATTTGAAGCAATCATCCAAACGCGGGTCAGTCGACGGTGCTATTGTTGCAAGGATTATATGCAACCCGAAACGCATCGCACGCCCCAAATGCTTCCCAGCCTACAAATCTGGCTAGTGCGCAATACATTCACGCTCAAATAAAGGCGAACCACCTGCAATTGAACTGCGCGACACGCTTACACGGCTCTTCACCCCGCATGGACATTTCGATACCAGATGAAGCTGACCGATGATATTAGTAAGAATATACACGAGTATAAGAACCCTTAATGCTAAGCTATACTTATTAAAAACAATTAGCTCTTTGAGTTCAAAAAACGTATTCAATTTTGTAATTAGATTGTGAGAAATCAAAACTTTAGCAAGATAATTTCGAATGTAGAGTTGCTAAATAAAATAGTGAACATTGTTAGACAATCAGTCGCGCTGAGTACAAGTGAAATACAGGTAATTAATTTATATCTATTCGCTGCAGCTCTGACAACGAGAGACCCACCAAATCAAAACTCTCAGATGTCTATAGTATCGTGTAAGTGCAGTTAAGTATGTAGGCAGCGAAACAATAAGGCGCGTACTCGAGCACTGAGCTACCTTTCACAATGCAAACCAACGCGTCTCGCTGTCTGCATATCTTATCGCTGACTCGTCTCATAGCTCGTATCGTGAGCCTCGCAGATTTTCATCCATGGCGCTTCCCACCGCCGAAAGAAGCCGTCCTAGGCTTCTGAAACGTCTTTACCGACGGTACAGTGTTGTTCGGATCCTGGGTGTGGAACTTCTGACGTCACGGAGACGTAACCTGCCCTTGAATCGGCGAGAGGATAAGGTAGAAAATTTCTGTGAGTTCGAACACTCAGGAGAGCCACAACCGGTCAAGCTCACTCTCCTCGCCCAGATCACCATTTGTTATACCGTATACGAAATATAGAGACGAAATAGGCCGCAAAATAATATGTGAGCGACGGGATTTGGTCCGGGGAACCCGAGATTGAGAATCGCGTGCTCTGCCACGGAGCTAACGTCCACGATGTAACGCGATGCATCTCGCCGTGTACGGCTCTTATCGCTGACTCGTATTATAGCTTGTACTCCGAGCGTCGGGGATTCTTCATCCGTGACAGAAGTATCTCCATGTGTTAGCCCTGCAAGCTATAATTAAAATACATTTTAGTATATATTTCTATAGAGAAAAGCAATTATATTTTGCAGAATGGCAAATTCAATACGATCCAGAGCCAAAATACAATTGAATATCTTTAAGATTAGAATTTGGAAGCGGCAACTCTGACGACAAATGCAATTTCATGAGCTAAAAATTAATTATTTAATGTATAACTTCGAGAGTTTCCATCACGTAGTTGCAACAGTAGAAGCGCAAATTGAATTGTCAATATTTCGTGCAGACGGTGAAAGCTCGGCATTCACCAAGTGAAAATAAGCATGAACCTTTCGGCGTTGAACGTATAGTGCTCTGGCTCGCTCGCATTATTTGATTTTTAGCTTTGCAAAGTGGCCGGTCTTCGTGGCTGCGAGCCAAAAATCGTTAGAATGCACAGGAGTATGTGCGCGCGCGCGCGCACGATTCCGTTGTGGTGCGCGAGCATTTGAGTTATACATATAACGGCCATTCAAGCGCAGCCACGTGGCTCGTCTGCTTTTTATCTCGCAACTAATCCTTTATGTGATTTCGTAGAAGCATCTTCCGCGCCCTGGCGAGGCTCTTCTTCGTTCTGCCCTTTGAATCGTTCCGCCAATCCAAAGGCCTCCCCCTTTACCACTTATTTGAACCGTTACTTTCTCTCGGCTTTATTTATTACTCTTTATTTGTGTGCCCGCAGCAGTTTCTATCTTCCGAGATAGCAAGCAAACTAACGAGATCGATTCAGCTCAAGTATTGCAGAATTAACCTTCGTTAACTGTAATTCTCCAGGAAAATTCGGAAATTGCATTCTTTGAAGAAAGTCTCATAATTTATATATAGCTTTCTTTGCAGAAAAAATCAACAGATGATAAATAGCATATTTTCACAATAGTTCGAATTTTCCACATGGCATTGAAAGCATTGAAGAGACGAAAAGTACATACATAATGTGCTGTTGACATGGCAGAAATAAGAAAAGTAGAATGTACCTATATGAAAAAGTGACTGTCCCGTGAGAGTTAATAAGTTACTTAAAGTATAATACAGCTTTTACGCTCCATAAGTTGTATCTGACATTTGAGGAAGGCGCGCGCACGCACGGGTTAGCTCAGGCAGAAGTAAAAAGAAGTAAAAAGAAGTAAAAAGAAGTAAAAAGAAGTAAAAAGAGGTGAAAAAGCGAGGAAAAAGGTGGCTGGTGCAGGGTGATATTTGTGGTGGGATGTCCGAGCATGAAAATGTCGCCGACAAAGAGCGGCAGCGCTCCGACTGGGGCTCGGGCTCGAACTCGTTCGACATGATGGACGCCGTTTGCGATATACAACACTCCAGGGCAGCTGCGTTCGGTCAACGATATCTTGTTTCCCGTCCAGCGGCCGATTCAACTTTATGCACACAGCCGTGCACGGAGTACACACAGTCCCTCTCTCGCTCACTGCCTCTTTCGCGCGATGCCAGTAGTCGATAATAGAACCGATAGAACGGGCAGGCGAGAGGCGCATAGATGTATATATCCCTCCGTAGCGGTAATCCTTGAGCAGCGCACTGCTCGCATGCTGTCTGCACTCGCTCTATCTTTCCGACTGCACTGTGCGCACTGCACGCATGAGCAGTCGGGTGTTGCCCATCAGCTCTGTACTGGCATATCCGAGGCGCGCCTCAAAAACTTCGCGCCAATAAAACCGATAGCCAATTCATAAATCTCCGTCCGCGAAGACGAAGGGCGCCGCGCGAATATTGACTCCCGCCTGACTCCTGCAATCGCTCGCTCGCGACACTTTCGAGGCTGCATAGTCGCTGCCGAGCTTAGCTCGAGCTCCGACAAAAATCGCGTGATACGGCCGAATTACGGAATAAAAATGTAAGACGTGTCGATAAAGAAACGGAGAAACGTAATTCTTACAAAATCTCGTGGTTCGCTAAATTGTCGGTTGCCTCCTTCTCCGATAACGACTTCGTGTGCTTAAATGCGACCTAGTTGCGGCACAGTTGTACAAACTGCGCATGTTTTGCGAGTCGTGTGGCCAGTTGTTGTATACGTAACGAGTGCCGAGGAAAGAAAGACTCTTATTAAAATGTAAACATTCTTTATGCAGTTAAGATCGGCTTGCTCTGCAGCCTACTGAGAATGGGACTTTCTTTTTAATAACAAGATTACTTTCCGATCAGAGGCCTTAAATTATCCTAGCAGTTTTTTTTACTAAAGTCCATTTTTAAATGCTAACTTTATAGCTTAAGCACGAGTGAACGTGTAGAGCTTCTTTTTATAGAATCGTTAGCTTCCAAAAATTTTATTTCGCAGACTAAGCGTATTATATTAAATTGACATAATATAATACTGCTGATTTCATGCAAATAATTATAGACAGGTAAAAATAAATAAGATAACCGACAGCCATCTTGAGGATCTTAGCTGAGATATTAGTAGACACTAGACGGGATATCCGCCCTAAAACATCTGTTTAATAACGAAGTTAAGAGCATGTTCGAACTACCACAATGTATTGGGGGAAAAAGGTTGCTCCTTTTCTTGCAATCGG
Organism: Gastracanthus pulcherrimus; assembly: GCA_949152435.1. Classification (NCBI taxonomy): domain Eukaryota; kingdom Metazoa; phylum Arthropoda; class Insecta; order Hymenoptera; family Pteromalidae; genus Gastracanthus; species Gastracanthus pulcherrimus. The sequence goes on along the minus strand of OX424575.1, from coordinate 134,341,496 downwards.
TCAACCATAAAATCGGGGTAGCTTCGCTCTAACGTTCTATTAGATAATTACGTGAAAGCAAAAGTGGGTTCTTCTTTATAGTGCCAGCGTCTTAAAGCCAGCAGCTGTTTTTTTTCTCGTTTGTCTTTGCTTTCGTTAGCGTCTCTTCTTCTCATTTCTTTCCTTGAATGTGACCTCTTTCGTTCGGAATCTTCCAGCGGCTTGAGAACTCCAAGCACGATCTTTCTTTTCTAACGCTTGGGTCAAGTGGTACCTACAATCTTCTTTTATCCTTATTTATTTCAATATCAGTTATGTCATAGAACTGCTCGATAAGAAAGTAAATAATTTTATTTTCTTTATTTTCTTTACTAACATACGACTTTACTAAGATATTAAGTAAGACAAAAAGAAAATATGTACGCAAGCTTGTAATAACAGTTTTGTTAAAATTTATTTCAATCATAAAATAAATCAGATAACTAAGTATAGTTATAAAACATACAAAAGTAGTACCATATTACTAATATGGTAAAATGTTATTAAATTATCAAATATTTTGCTATAATCATTAAATAATTGCTATGAGTAATCCATTAGAAATGCTAATTAAATCATAACAAAGCAATAAAACATCCTGTTCTGAATGAAAAAGAGCCTTAAGTTTTAATATCAAGATATCAAGTCTGACCGAAATAAATAGTAGTCACGAAATTTCGAATGATAATATAATTGTCAAATTGCGTGTGTAGAATGAATAATGGCAAAGCGATCGATTAAACTATCGAAGAGTCGTAGTAGAAAAGCAAATGAAGTATCGCGTGAAAGCATCGCTTTCAGTAATAGCGCGTGAAATTTCAACAATTTATTTCTTTGAGTTAAAAAGTCAGTTAAAAAAGCCGGTAAAAAGAATATGTATATATAGATGATGGGCTCTCGCAGGAAGCATCGAATATCGATTACCGTTAGCGGTGGTGTAGCGCTGGCCGCATGCGGATTCGACGAAATGAGAGATACGAGCTGAAACGAGCGAGAGTGAAAGCGGGAGCGAGGGCAAGTGAGATAGAGAGCTTCGGATTGCAAGTGAACCGGACTAACGGATCCGAAGGAACGGACGAGGATCTGGCATCGAGTGCACGGGTACAGGCTATCGTTAACTATCGTGTAATCGTTAGCTTTGACGTAGCGAGAGAGCGGAAGAATAGCAAGGGCAGGCAAGACCATTTACTCTCTCTCTCTCTCTCTCCCCCTCACACATACTTCCGGGGCACAGAGAATCTAGCACATAAAATTGATTATGAAATTGCGGTAATGTTTAATAAACGAATATAAAGCAAGACGGATAAAAACTTGAATGACTGCAAGTCGGCAATTACATTTTAATTTATCATAAAAAATGTAGTTACGAGTAAAATCTTGTAGTTGCAAGTAAAATCTGTATTTTACTCTTGAATTGTCGAATAAACATTGGACAATTTAACATTCACGATTATTGGGTAATTAATGTGTATCCTTGCTGGTAGGGCAAAAGATATAAAGTCGCCGGGTCAGACGTAAACTGTACTATCTGAAGGTTTCGTTGAGTAGGATAATATTTGAAAAGGCATTACATGATAGCTCATATTTAGGAGGGCCTGATAGTAGAGTTTTGAAGGAGAAATTTAGATAGTATCGTTTTGAAGGCAAAGTTGAGATAGTACAGTCTACCTCCAAGCCGACGAAGTTAAGAAGAGCATCAGATACAGATGTTGAATATTTAAAAGGTGAATCTTATATAGCGAAGCGAGGGAAGTGCATCGTCGTGAGAATGAGCAATTTGTAGCCGTGTAAATGGTCGGGGTCGTCGGGGTCGTCGGGGTCGTCGGGGTCGTTATAGAGTGCGTTAGAGTGCGAGGCCGATAGCGCAGCGCACTAGCCAGCAGTCAGCGAGTTCAAGAATTAGTCCGCGTGCCCAGACTTCCCGTGATAAATACTCGCGAGTCCTGCGAGAAGAGGCAGCGCGGCAGCGGCGCTTGCGACCACGGTCGTGCTCGCGCTCGTGGGTACTCGAAGGAATTTCAATTCTGATCGGAGCCAGCTCCGACGCCCCGGCTGCTAGGTATATATCCCTCTATCTGTATTCTCGATTGCAGCCCCTACCGGGCGCGGCCACTGCTCTCGGCTTATAGCGCGATCGATCGCCGCCTAATGGACGGCCATAAGAACTGGCCCACTCGCTCGCGCCGCTCCATGCTACTTCGTGCCAAAAATCCTCAAACACACTTTTTTCACCATTTTAACCTTCTACATGCCCATATTCAGCCATGATCAACATTCAATCTAATGGTTTCAAAAAATCCGAAAAAATTCACATAATATGTTATACTCTACATGTCAAGAAGAACATTTTTACCCAAGAAAATAACATTTTTTTTCATCTCGATTTCTTAGAGAATTACCCATATATATATAGACTGGACTGACTGGAGAACGTATTACAGTCGCCGTGGCAAAATGAACTTCGTGCAGTCGTAATCGCGAGATCGCTGAGAGAGGAAAAAAACACTCGGGGATATTATTGCCGTATCGAATATACTTTCCTATCGGAAAGTATCCAGCTGCCAGCATCAGAATTACACGCTATAAAGGTTATGCGCCTAATAGAATTGAGATACTCCACATAATGCCGACAGCTGATAGCTTTTTGGCTTATTATTATACGATAAGTATCTTGTTTATCATCGATGCTTAGGCTAATGTAGCTGTAATAATGTAATGAGATCGACTTAGTCACGTGAGCAAATGTACCTAAATGGCTTTTGCGAGGCCTGGCTTCATTTTACTACGAGCTGTTGATTTCCTCATTAAAATTTCAAAGCAACCTTAATGCATACAACATTTTTAACTATAACACGCTTAATGTCCCAATTGTTAAATATGTTAATTTCTTAACATATTTCTAAACTGATAGGTAATTCAAGTCATCTAAATAGATTAAGTTATTTATACAGATGGCGAGTAGTTATTTTTAAAAAAGCGGTTCATCACGCCGATGGGAATATTGGACCGTTGTTACAGCTTTTTGATTTTGTTAACTTATAGTTAACTTATTAACTAGTCTAAAAATGGAATCCCTTTTCACCAGAGTCAAAACGTTGCTAAATAAATAATTAATTTCTAGTTTAAATTGATGTTAGGATAAGTTTATACTGTTCTATACAGACGTCAATGCTTAACTAGAACGTTCAGATTCATTAAAGGGTCGGACAAAATATGCGGGACTGACATTATTTAAACTAATTTTTATTACAAACAATAATGCTCGAATAAAGAAACGAACAATATAGTCTGATGTGAAAATGGCTGTAATGCACATTTTGTTCTATTTATTACTATTATTCAAAATAACAATTGTAAATAAAATTTGTAAAATAATCCCCTTATAATATTGCGCCTGGACTGGCCCTTCAATTCTGACATAATTCCGAAACCGCGAATATTATTTGCCTGCATCTAGCGTATAATTAGGTAGGCAATTTTCCGGAAATTGTGCACACCGACTTGATGAATATTACATGCCATATTGCAATATTAATGTGGCATTTACGCGAAAATGAATCAAGTAAATCCGTTACAGGAGCGAATTTCCAGTAGCAGTAGAGCGACTGAGGAAGCAGGATCCCCTAACAATGTTTCAAGCAGTCATTGCAGTCATTAGCCGTGAAATTACATTGGCCGAGCTGTGAGCTGCCGCGTCGCAAAACGCGGCTCGTGCTTTTTCGCCGCGAGACAGATAAGAGTGTGTACAAGCGCGAGCGAGCAATAAGAAAGTAATTTTCATTCTTCACGGAAGAACGTGGCCGCGGCGATGTGGATTGTATTTGAATTTTTATAAGGCTTAGGGAGGTGCTTTCTGGTACCTGCAAATAAATCCTACAACCCTTATTTTGTTCTAATGGACCCTTGTAATCGAGATATAACATATTTTACACCAAATATACATTATTTTAGTAAAAAAGGTACCTCTTCTAGTGTTTCTAAATATGCATGTATTGACGGCAGAGAAAATGGCTGGAAATATAATAAAAGTATGCAGAAAGAGCTTTAATTTGAGACCTGTAACATTCAAAAATATTAATCTGCATGAATATTAGAGGAAATTAAACTGCTTTAAGATCATTGAATTTGTATGCATTTTTAGTCATCGTATTCAATTGTTAATAACGTATACTCGGATTAATATTTTTTAACTCTAACGGTCTTAAATTAAAGCTCTATTTATTATCTTACAAGCCATTTTTCTAATCTCAATACATGCATAATAATAATCACTAGGTTATAAGGGCCCATTAGAAGAAACTAAGGGTGCTAGGCTTGATTTTTGGGTAGCAGAAAGCATCTCCCAAAGCCTCATCAAAATCCGAGTTCCGCAGGGTTGGTGTTCTCCTTGTCAATTGCTCGATGGCCAATTACCATATTTCACAGCTCGCCGTTGTGTAGAGAAACCCGATAGCGCTTAGTATCCGCGCGATGGCTAGCCACGCGTAGATGCAGCAGGAGAAAGAGAAAGAGAGTGAGAGAGAGAGAGAGAGAGAGAGAGAGAGAGAGTTAGCGCTCGCGGGGTGAGGAGGAAAGAGGAAGCAAGGGAGAGAAACGCTATACGAGTGCAGCCTGCAAATGAATCCCCGTGTGCTAGCCTGGGGGCATTCGTACTCCGGACGGGACACGCTACTATAAATACACCGCAAACAAGAAAAAGGCGCTTTCTTCTGTCTCGCTCGCTTGCTCTGAATGCTGAAGCTTGCGCGTACGTGCTGTCTAATTAATCGCGCCGTGCCAAGCATCCGCGCGCCGCTCAATTCGACCGAAAAGCGTATAAGCCCGCGCGTACCATCGTCTTCGCATGCTTCGACCAGCGTCCCGGGGCCAATCTTCTTTTTACCCTCCTTCCCTTCCTCCCTCGACTTGCCTCTCTTTTTTCGCCATACCTTTCTTATTCCCTTGTTTTTGACTTCTTAATTACTCTGATAAATGTCGAAGAGGGCCACTTTCAAGCCGACGACCAGCTCTCTCTCTCTCTCTCTCTCTCTCTCTCTCTCTCTCTCTCTCTCTCTCTCGCTCACTCGCATATACATTATTAGCACGCTTGATTTTTTTCATTTCTCACAATTAGCTATTCAAATCGTGCGTCACGTGACGGTGGCCCGTTAAAAACTTTTTGCGGTCGATGCAAAGTCTGCGGCCCCTGTAAATTATGCAAGTCGGACACTTTTTGGTTGAATAATCTTTTATGCCCTTATAAAATATAACGAACTATACACGTATATAGCATTATTTATGACTACATTTTCCAGACACGTGTGTACTTTAATACAAAAGTATTGAGACATGGCATCATTTGAAATTAGCAACATAAAATAAAAATTTAATATCTTATTTGTAAAACATCTGACTCACAAATACTTTTTATACCAAGTTATTGATTCGTATCGCAAAATAGTGAAAGTTGTAATTATGGAATAGGGCACGGTAGTCTGCAGAGCCCTTCTTTACATTCGGCTTTTTTATGTTTATATAAAAAGTAGAAAAGCGCCGCCACATCATGCGACGTATGCCGTTTACTCCGCAGCTTATTTCAATTTCCAGGGATCATTGATTTTTATGGTGTCGCTCGGGCGCCATAAACTTCCAAGCTTGAGCCATGCTTTTTGCCGTTTAAGCTTGCTCTCTCCTTGGTCAAGACGCATTGAGTCCCTCCGGCATATATTGCAGGCAAAATTGCTGGGTAAGAGATTGCGACATACTTTTCTATAATAGAATATAAATAGAAACGTTCCAGAGTAAGTTTAGGTAAAAACTTATAACGCTATCGTAAAGAGTAGCTAAAAACCTTTGAAAACCACCTGTGTTATAATTTGTATACCGAAAATAGACTACTTGTTTTGTACAATAGTTAAAAAAGTCAATGTGGGGCAAAATATCGTGAAAGAATCTGCACTTTCGTAATTAAATATTGACGATCGTGAGCGGGTTTTTGTATACTCGCGCCTCTTGATTTGCGTTCCTAGAATGAGTACTTAGAGCCAAATATTTAGAAACCATTGGTATACCACCTTGCCTCACAGATTTGGAAAATCGGCTAAATTGGTTATTTACAAATATCATTACAAAACCCATAATGAAAATGTATTTTTTTTACTTCATATGATTTTTTTATTAGTTTATGAACTAATACAGACATCTAAAGCTCAAAAATGAATTGTATTTTGATTAAGCTTACGGCGATATATGAGTAACGCTTTGAAGTGAGCAACATTCTCCCGATTGGTTGTTTCGGCTCGATCCTGAAGGAATCAGCTAATACAGAGAATGCTGCTCATTTAAGAGCGCTGTTTATATATCGCCGTAAGCTTAGAGAATCCCACCCCTGGACCCTTACGTAGTCGTAGACCACCTTGCCCCACCCTCCCCTATCTATACTCGAAACATCAGTGCAGCTCTCTCATGGTCTTTGGCTTAGAGAGCTGCTATTCCATCAGTGTAATATAATGAAATAGCATTTGCACTTTCATAAATTCGATATTTATTTTTTTGCCCCTTAACAACTAATGCGTAATTATAAATCTAATTCGATTCCCTGCTGAAAATAGGTTTTTAAAATTCATTAAAATTTGTTAAAGTCCAACCATTTTTAATTAACTTCTATAACTCCAATGAATATCCACATTTCAATTATCAAACCATGACTTAACTTTAATAATATTGAATTAACTTTAATGAATTTTTATAATTAATTGACATTGAAACTTTTTAATGTTCAATTTCAGTATAGACCTTTATAAATTTTAATAAACGTTAATGAACTTGCATAAATTTATTAAAAACAATTAAACGAATGAGTTATAATTGTCTTTTTCTGAATAATATCCAATGAATTCCTATGTATTTAAATTATTTAAAACTAAATAAATGTTAATCAGCAAAAATGTTATTAACGATCAATGAACTTCAATAACATTGAATCAACTTTTATGATGTTTTGTTGTTAATTAATATTTAGTAAGCGAAGGTCTGAAATACACTTTTCACCTCCAGCTCTGCAATGTGGATATTTAGTATCTTTAGTCAATTAGAAACTTTTTATTCCGACACAAAAAAATTCAAAAATGTGTCGTAGTGGGGAAAATTAGTAAATTAACCTTTTTTGGCTCCTTTCTCCGAAATGGTGAACGCTATGCAAAAACGGTTTGCAGCACGTTATTTCGGAGACACTAATGCATAAGATAGAACAATTAATTAATTTTCGATGAGTGAGAAATAAATATCTAGAGTGATTTTTATATTTACGCAACGCAAGTATATCTGTGTGTGACGTTAAGATCAAGATTTTGAGGTTTTACAACGGCAAAATTTATGACATGATTGTGTCTTGGTAGCATAAAAATATTAATAATGATTGAACTTTTATACATAAAAAGTTTTTTGGACATGGAAAAAAATGTATTTTTTCGAGTTTAACCCAGACCTGCCTCCTTAAGGGGACATATACACTTTAAATTTAAATTAAATGTTAATAGATTTAATCCTAAAACTGAGTCACTCATCATATATTACTTTTTTCGGTAAAGCACATTTTATCAAAATATGACGAAAAAATTAAAAAAATATTTTCTATAATCCTTAGGTCTGTTTGATTGGCCATAATATAAATCTCTATATTTCCTTGGCTCCGCAAGGTTTTGAGAGCCAACTTGATCAAATTGGCGATTTCAAGGTTTTATTATATTCAAAAAGCATGTACTTATAATATGAATGTGGGAATTAGTATATAACTTTATTCAGCTTCTCTTTTTAATTCATATTTCGTAATAAAATTTTTTTTAAAATCGAATAGCTTTAGCATAAATAGACTATATCTATGGTGAATATTTTTTATGTACAAATTCCCAGATTACCAACAGAATTTTTAAAATATTTTGCTTTATATTTTTATAAAACATTCGAATTCACCAAAAAAGGACAGGTATTATATGACAAGTGAGTCATTTTTACCTTATATGTATTATCAATTAATTGAAAATTTAAAGGTGTAATGCCCCATTAAAGAAAATACATATATTGGTATTTCAGAACGATTTTTCAATGCAAATAACGCGATGAATACGTTTGAAAAAGACGCGGGAATCTGATATCTCCCTCGCACTTACGTACGTACGTGTACGCGCACCGCAGACGCATCGGGACACAGTCACGTGTACTCTATGGCAACGACTCTCTCAGATGCTACAGTTGCTGCTCATGTATATAGATATACTGGCGTTGCGTAAATATAAAAATCACTCTAGATATTTATTTCACACTCATCGTCGAAAATTAATTAATTGTTCTTTCTTATGCATTAGTGTCTCCTGAATAACGTGCTGCAAACCGTTTTTGCATAGCGTTCACCATTTCGGAGAAAAGAGCCAAAAAAGGTTTGTTTACTGATTTCCCCCACATAGACACATTTTTGAACTTTTTTGTGTCGGAATAAAAAGTTTCTAATTGACTAAAGATACTAAATATCCACATTATAGAGCTGAAGGTGAAAAGTGTATCTCAAACCTTTGTTTACTGGAATATATTAATTATTTTTAATGAGCAGTTTTGTTATATTTTTTTATGAACTTTAATGCAGTTTTATACACGTACTTAAAGTTTAAAAAACAATTAAATGAAGGTATTTTAATTGTTTTTTTAATAACGTCCAATGAATTCCTATATCTTTAAATTATTTGAGACTATATAAATTTTAATGAGCAAAAAAGTTATTAATTGTCATTGAATTTAATTATTAAAAACCAACTAAAGTTTATTGAAAGCTATAAAGAATAAAATTTCAGTCATTGAAAGTTATAAAAAGTTAATAGAATATAATTAAAAACAATTGCTTATACATTTTAAAGACCGTTCTTGATCATACTTTTGACTATTGATTTTCATTAGTTTTACATTTCTGATGAACTTAATTAAAGGTTATTAAATTTAATTAAATATTATTGAATTTCATGATTAAAAACCAACTAAAGTTTATTAAAAATTTTTAACTATATCATACGACTTTTAATTGTTTTAAATGGTTTCTAATAAACTTTATGTTGTTTAATTATCTTTAATAGGTAGAAGTATGATCAAAAACGGTCTTTCAACGTTTTTGACTATCAGCTCTATGTATTTTAATGAATTTTAAAAACCTATTTTCAGCAGAGTTAACACTTGTTATATCAAATGTATTTATTTGAATAAACAATTAAGTTAGTGCAAATTCTAAATAACGTTTTAAATGTATGTTGTAAGTTTATACTTACAGTTAATAAATTGAATAATTGAGAAAATGCGCTTCGTTTTACAGCTGCATATTTCATTACCTAGAACAAAAAGTAAAGGCCTTTGTTAGGAAAATAAATTTATTTAAAACTTAAACTTTAATTGAAAATTGTGTAAGAAATTATATTTTAGTATGAAAATAATAGAATAGATAGATTAATTATCTAAACCTGATTAATAATTACGCAAATTAATTTATATATGTAAAAGTACATCAACATAGAATAATAACAAACGCACTATCTTATTTGCAGAAGTACTCTACTGGAATTGTCAGTCACAGAAATTACACGCAGTGGACGGGTTACAGGCTGACATATATATGACATTAACATTTTCGAGAATCTGATGAAAATATGCATAATTCAGCATTCAGCCTTGAACTTAATAATGTTGAAAATATAATCCCTACTCTCTGGGCTGTAAGCTATATTCAAATTTGTGTAAATAAATTGAAAGGAGTCGAAATTGATTCTCATCGAAGAATAGTATGATTTCGCAATTTTCGTATTGGAATGCAAGCAATTTATATAACACGTGAGCGTAACCAATCAGCAATATTGCAAGGTGCTCTGACGAGTAGACACGTTAGTCGGGTGTTACGCATGTACATGCATATACTATCAGCTGACTCCAGCAGGAGCGGCGCAGCAGTAGCAGAGTCGTTCTCTCGAGCTCGCCATAAATATCACATTAAACTGGCTCGGTTTACTATCCAATAATGGTCGAGTATTACCGTCTGTGTGCGACGATAGTCAGCCGAGGCGACATGCATAGGTAGCACCTTTCGAGCAAGCCATTGGCCCCGCGGAGCCTTAAGCTGCTGGTGCATAAGAAAAACAGGAGAAGCGTCCTCTAGCAGGCGCGCATTGCCGAGCGCCGATAACACGCGTGCTTTACGATCCTTTCCCGTAGGACCAGACCGAGTCTCTGTCTCTCTTCCTCTCTTGCTCTTGCTCTTGCTCTTGCTCTTGCTCTTGCTCTTGCTCTTGCTCTTGCTCTTGCTCTTGCTCTTGCTCTTGCTCTTGCTCTTGCGCTTGCTCTCTCGTCTGCATCGACGAAGGAAATTGGTCGCGTTGACGCGTCCAAGTCCTCCTAGCTTCTCTCCCCTGCGACTATACCTGTATAGAAATAGAATGGCGTTTATAGCCTGCAGCTGCAGCACAAGGCTAAAGCAAGTCGAACAAAGAATCTACTCTCATACCTTTATATCTTTATACCTGTATACCTATTATACGCGCCTGGGCTCTCGCATGCCATCAGAATTCGACGGATTCTTTAACTCGAGACATATGCGGAATATTCACATTACCCTTGGCATTGCTGCGACTGCCTGCCTGAAATAAGAATATTTTCTGCATTCTCTTGCTCAGCGATTCGAATAATCTGCAGCTTTTCATCGCGCTTTACGAATTTTCAAAGTTGAATTTACAACCACCTATAAGCTAATACGATATAAATAGCACGCATTCGCTTATTTAGACTGCAGTTAACTCTCTTATATCGCCGCGACGGAAATTAGCATTAGCCTTCGTTCAAAGCGAACAGACAACTATTTTATACTCTGCGCAAGTAATTCAAGTAAGGATAAACTTATATTATTGCATGAAACGCGGATAATAGTAAAAAGCTTTAATTTACAAGGATAATTAACAAGTGGCGTAAGAAGGCGGCTGTAAATCCGACAATAAATTCGCTCGATAAATCAGCACTTATATAGTAGCATGTATAAAAGTATAGAGTGAGCGAAACTGATATATACAAGGTAGTAATTTGTAGTGAAGCAAGCGACTTTATTATTATATGTGGAGTGAGTTTGGAGTGCGCTGCTGCTTAATTTCTCGTATCTCTGATTTGTTGGCGTAGCTTCATGAGAGGCGTGAGGAGCATGACGGTTGTAAAGGTCTTGGTATACTCGCGTGAGCAACGCAACGCAGCGCGGAGGCCCATGGAAGAAGTTTGAACGTAGTGTACGCGCTCGATCTTCTTGCATTAGCGTCCACATTGCATTACGCTGCGCTTTCGAGTATTCGCTATGAGCATGTGGTATAGTATCTGCTATCTTATGTTCAAGAATAGCGCCATCTTACGGCCGAGTGACGAAATCGGGGTAGTACAAAATACACAGGCTCTTATAAACATTCAATGAAATAGTATATTGTGCAACTAGTGCACGAAGCAACTACTCGCTGCACTCGGCGACAAACTTCCCACTCGTACGAAAATTACCTGAGCGCGCACGTGTTGCATATACTATTTTTTTAAACGAGTGTGAGAAGGTCGATCACATGAGGTATATAAATTGAAGTACAAAATGCTTCGCGCACGTTCCGGTGAAAATGTGTGAATCGGGCGCTTCGTGCACGCTATCCACGCATGAGAAACCGAGTTCCCCACACGGAGTTTCAAAAATAATATTTTTTTAATTACTAGTGAATCAGAGAATATCCTTATAATTGATTTTAATAATACATAAATATGCCAATTCAAGAAAAAAAATTGAGATCACACAGATTGTCAGAAACTTATAAAAAATTATTTTCATTGAATGACCATAACTAGAGCCTGTGTATTTTGTACTACCCCGATCGCGCCACTCGACCGTAAGATGGCGCTATTTTTGTATACAATTTCTGTTCTGCTCTGGGTGAATACCAAGGCCTTAAGGAGGCTCCTGCGCGTAATGTCTCGAACTCGGACATATCATTTTTTAAAGTTTAGAATACGCTCAATCTAACGGTGCCCTTATTTATACCGCTTATCGGACAAAAACTCAAGAAATTTGAGCTCAAAGTTGGCAATTTTAACATGGACTCTTATGGCAGACAAAGTTGAATCAGTTAATTACGAATGAAATCTGATTTGTCCAGTAATGTCATTATATCAGTTTTGTAGGAAAAAATCTCCTCTTTCAAATGACATTATTTAAAATATTGGTTATCGAACTAAAAAAAGAGATATTAGCGAAAGCTTGAATAAATTCAGGTTATATCCGGCAGCTGTAGGGAAGTCAGACATGCAGCACGCACGACGCACGACACGACGCTATAGTAATATATATAGATATAGCTATATACCACCCATCGGCGCGCATGCGCGGAAGACGAACCTGTCCGTCTCGCATATGTTATTCACTGCCGAATCCAAAATAGTATCTGTATTAATATTTATTGAATTGTTAATGTTTATATTATTAAAAGTTTGCTGCATTTATATACATTATAAATACATTTAAGATTTTTAAGTATAAATATATGCATAAAAGTTATCATCAAATTTTCGATTCAATTTGACTAGTATGGTAGACGCAGGAGCCTCCTTAAGAGTCGAAATGCGGCGCTGCGCAGGAAAGCCACTTAACGCTCTCGTGCTGTACACTGTATATCTATACTGTATAGCAGCAGTCGGACGGGCGAGCGCGCGCGTTACACATCGACGATTCTGTTAAACAGGCTCGGCAGAGGCGGCAATAAATTATGACGGCTCTACACGCGCGCAGCGGCGAGTCTCTTTGGATCCGCGGACTAGGAGGAATGAAGGAACGAGCAGCGCCAGCTGCAAATAAACCCGTGACGCATGCTGCCTGCTTGCGTCTTCTTGCTCCCGCGTGCGAGAGTCGAGAGTAAATAAGACATCAAACACGCACACACAGATTTCGACACGACCAGACCGGATAGAGGCCAAAGTCTCTCTCTCTCTCTCTCTCTCTCTCTCTCTCTCTCTCTCTCATTATATTGCTTGCAGAGAGAGAGAGAGAGAGAGAGAGAGAGAGAGAGAGAGAGAGAGAGAGAACGAGAGAGTAGATGAAGGAGTGAAGGATAGCAGGATAGCAAATGAGCGAATGAAGGCTGCAGGATGACGAACGGGCGGAGAAAGGACCAGTTCGACCAAAGCAGCCGCAGCCGCAGCTCTCTCGCCGCCTTGTTTTCCAAGAAGACAACTTCATTAGGCTGATCTACTCCGCCTGTTTCGGCTCTCTTCCGCTCCGCTGCAGACCTCCTCTATCGGCTCCTTCATGAATATGTATGTCCGCACAGAGTCGATTCGCCGCGTTCATTCGCCTCTCGCGCCTCTATACACAGACAGCAGCGGCGACTATGCAGAATTCCGCTGCTGCTGCTGCTTATATGTACCGTGTCCCGCGGCGCGAGACACGTCTCGAGCCCGCGGGCATCCGTCACGAGGATAAAAAAATGTGGATTCGCGCCCGTGCGGCCAGGATAATTCAGGTGCGTATATATGCTAAGTGGCCCGTAATGACAGCTGTGCCTATGGTGCTTTTTGGGAAACCAGGTCGAGGAGTGTGCGTTTCTATACTCAGCGAGTAGGTATCAAGAGTCTATATATATGTGTATATATATCTCTCTCTCTCTCTCTCCGCAATATCTATATATATATATAGACATGTATATAGATATTGCGGAGAGAGAGAGAGAGAGAGAGAGAGAGATATATATATAGACATATATATAGACTCTTAAATAAAAGGCTGCTTCTACTGAGGACTCAAGCAGTATCTACTCGACCAGCCGAGTAAGAGCAAAATAGGTGCACAGTATAGACACGCACAATGCTGCGCGGTAAAGCGCGGCAGAGGTGGGAGAGACATAGCCTCACTTTCAGTCTTCTGCGCGTCTACTGCGCGCATATTTCGTCGTGTCGGGAGCCAAGCAGATACTGCTTGTACCAGTTGTACCCCTCGAGTAGAAGTAGCCTTTTATTTTTTTCAGTGTAGAGGGATCAAGCGACTGCCCGGCAACAGCAGCAGCAGCAGCAGCAGCAGCAGCAGCGCAACAACAGAGATCGTCAAGATCTGGGCGCAGGGCGGCAGCGAATTACCGGACCAGTTATTAAACCGGGTTACTTTTAGCGTATGTGTGTAGTATGCGTGTGTGTGATGTGTGCGCTACTGCTGCTGTTGCTGCTGTGTTGGCTTAGAGCAGAGAAGAACTAAACGCAGCTTGTGTATGTTACGCACGTTTAAACGGACACGTGCAATGTGCTCTACTGTAGCGGCGCTGTCTCGTATCGAAATTCTACATCCGGATGCTGCTGCTGCTGCTGCTGCTACTGCTGCTGCTGCTGCTGCTGCTGCTGCTGCTGCTGCTGCTGCTGATGATGATGATGATGATACGCCGCGATCTATGTATGTTTAAAATCCATGAAAGCTTTTCTGCTTATCTGGGCCTCAGAAGTCGTGACTGAATAATATTACTTTATTTTAGAGCCGCGCGCCAGGCTAAGTCTCTCTTTGAAGACGAGTCTTTGGACATGCTCGGCTTCTTAAATATAGTAGCGGAATTAATTGCACTACTTTATTAGCAAATCTCGTTGCACCGCGCCACCGAATACAACTGTCAAAATAATTCCGAGTGAAACATGAGGCTACAGATTGCTGTTTAACTGATATTCTAAAATAAGCCAACATAGAGGTAAATTAAGAAATGAGTTATACATTTTTGTAAGCCATACACATTAATATTTTTAGAAAGATTAAAAATTGAAATGCATTCAAGTTCAACGCAAGCCAGATTATAATCAGCAAATATGCTGTAAGTGAAAATTGAACAGCCAGCCGCGACAAAAGGAAGAGTATAGACGGAAAGTTCGGGCTCGCGGAATTTCAACTTACAAACAGTTATTCTTTTAGATTTACAGAGAGCGATATCTCAATTTCGTTGGTTTCGATGGCAACGCGCGTGGACCTGCAAAAGTTTTAATAAAGTTCCGGCTAAGACGCGCGCGCGAGCTCTCGCCACCGCTCCCAAGAAAACGAGTATAAGTGTGAGACGGGCGCGAGTGCGCTCAAGGAATGAATCCCTTTAAAAATGTTCGTCGCGAAAAGAGATTTTTCGTCGGCGGCGCACTTTGTGGCCGGGCGCCGGGTGTAACATATTATGTGCTGCCGACGCGGCCGCAGTGCAATTCCAAGGTTTGCTCGTACTCGACGAGGAAGGCAGGGGGAAGAAAGCGAGAAAAAGGAAGGCACCAGGCGCACATCTCATTCTTTCTCGTTTGCTTTTACTTCGAATGCCGCAGCACTGCCGCCGTCGCCGTCTCGAATGCGACTCGGTCGTCGCGCTCTTTAGGGAACCAATTAAATTATATTTACGCGGGAAATGTATTCTCGCGCGTTCGCCGCCAGTCCACGAGCTGTCGACATTTATAAGCTTGCTCACACATTACGCAATACCGCGCAAGCCGTGCGCTCGCGCGAGAAAATCTTTACGAGGACGTAATATGCCGTATTCTCGATAAACTCACTCAAACCGAAAAACGCTTGGTTCATTTTACTTATTTGATATGTGAAATACTGCTTAACTTTTATCGTGACCCTCAGAATAACTGCTAGTTTTATTTGTATAAATTTTCGTTAAAATAACGTATAAAAGATTAAGTTTGAAAAAACTAAAAGAAAAATTCGACTTTATATGAGTCCTAGACAGAAAACTTTTTAAAAGTGTGAATATAAAGTAACTACTTTTGGCAAAGTCTGCTATTAATCTACTGCATAATGTGCTTACAGAAACCACATTATGAAACAAGCAGGTTAACGACCCAAACTTTTGATGTTTTACTACAATTTTCAAAGGCATAGTCAGTATTGTATTCGGAAACTGAAAAGTAATGACAAATACTATACGATAAATGTAGCAGCTTTTTTTTCTGTATATATTTGAATAGGCATGGTGTTTAAGGGTTTATAATTTTTAAATGCTTTTTAGAGATAAAAATATTAAGAAAGTCATTGTCAATTGCCAATGCGAAAATCATTCTACACGCTTTAGCGTACTTTTCCAAATTCTTTTCAGCTAGAGAACTGCTATCGACGTGATTTCAAAGCAGCAAAGCCAAAAGCGCAAAACTACAAATAAAAGGAAAGAAATCCATAGAGGCGTGGTAGAAAGAATCGCGGTAAAATGTAAGTTATCAGGAGACGGGAGCGCGCGAGACAGCAAATAACATTGCAGAAAATTAACTAGAGAGAGAGAGAGAAAGAGAGAGAGAGGAAAGACGGAAGGGAGGAAGGGAGGAAGGAAGGAAGGAAGGAAGGAAGGAAGGAAGGAAGAAAGGAAGAAAGGAAGGAAGGAAAGAAAGAAGGAAGGAAGGAAGGAAGCAAGGAAGAAAGGAAGGAATGAAGGAAGGTAGGAAGGAAGGAAGGTAGGAAGGAAGGAAGGAAGGAAGGAAGGAAGGAAAGAAGGAAGGAAGGAAGGAAGGAAGGAAAGGAAGATTGTTCGGTTCCGCTTAGCCCGCGCATTATTACGGTCAACTCTGTACGCGCCGCAGTAGCAGGTCCCGGAGCGCGTGCACGACTGCGAGAGGAGGAGAAGGACGACGACGTCGAGGAACCATTAGCGTTTTGCACGTCGGCCGTACGTGCCTTTCCGAAGAATTACAATAGCTTACAATGGTAGAGAGTGAGAGAGGTAGGGGAAAGGGCGGCTAGAGAGGAAATGCCAAGTCGCTCTATGTGCTACTCGCTGCAAACGATCGTGCGGACAACACACATACACACCTACTCTCTCCATCTCTCCGTCTCTTCGTCTCTCTCTCTCTCTCTCTCTCTCTCTCTCTCTCTCTCTCTCTCTCTCTCTCTCTCTCTCTCTCTCTCTCTCTTTCTCTACAATGCAAGCTACCTACCTGCTGGCTGTTTCGTATCACTTTGTTTGTTGGCCCGCGCCTAATTGCTTCTGATTTATTTGTACGAGGAAAACAAGCCGATTTTAAGACAATTTTAAAACTCACTTAATTAGACGATTTTAAGACGCATTTTCGACAACACTTATTATGCTTTTATTATGGTTTTAAGGCATGTTAATATTACTTTTTTCAAAGAGAGACAGTAAAACTGAATGCAGGACAAGGAAGAACACACATTTATTATTTTTTTCCAACGACAATTTAAATAATGTATTGTTATGTATATAACAATACATTATTTAAGAGATTTTTAAAAAGAAGCATATTTCACATTCATTTTCAATTTTTCATGTATTATGTCTTTGACATATATAAAATACTGTTATGATTTTAAGCAAATACATAATCTTGAAAATCCATGCTGATTCAAATTGAATACTGAAGTTGTAACGGCCAGTACGCCTGCAGTACCGGCTGGAGCTCATCAAACACAGGGCCTGGATAACTGGCATGATACGATGATCAGCAATGCCTGTTTGTGTACAAGTACAAAATAATTTATTAAACAATAAGAATAAATTTTTTAGTACAAATTTTTCTGTAGAAATTATGTTTTTAAATAGATTTTACACATTTCTACACAAAAATTTCTTATACACATTTTCTATTCAATATTGTGCACAATACATATTATTGTTTTAAGCTATTATTGTTAAGGTTATTGCGTACAATTATTAAGTGCATAATATTTCACAATTAATGGGTGCAGAGCATTATTGATTAATCATTTTAGTGCAGAAAACAATATTTGTGAATAAAATATTTTCAGAAACTATTCGGTTAATATTTTAATTTTTGGTGTACTAATTTAACGAGCCTTGTGACAAGAATTGTTTTTAAAAATCAGGAATGTGCTAGTCTTTGTAAGAAGAGTTCAATTATACTTTAAACAGAGCAAATCACTTTTATAAGATATAATAAGATCTGCTTTATAACCAAATCATCGATTGCAACATCATTTCATTTGCAGCTTCTTATTCGTCGTTTCCATTGTCCTCATGATTAACTGCACCTCACCCTGCTGAAAATTCTTGAACAGAAGCTAAGAATATTGAAACGACTGTTCTACATACGATTTCAGTGTTAGGCTAGCCGGGAAGAAAAATTAAACATCCACAAAGAAATACATTGATAGTAATGAAAATTAAATTTTATGCATAAACTAGAAATGTTTTAATTTTTTAATTCAATTAAATGATTTTGTTTGTAAAATCGAAAGTTAGGTTATTTATTTACGAGTCAATGCTCAAACTTTGAATTTAATGTTTAATTCGTTATTTTTAGTTTCCCTATAAAATAGAAAATGTAATAAATCGACTTTTTTACTTATCTAATAAGATGTTCTATCTATGAAATAATGTACCTAGTCCGAAAGACATAGTGCGTTTCTTACACATAAGAATTGTACACGTAATTATTGTTCACAATTTAGCATTGGTCAAATATATCTACATTTAATTTGACCAATGCTAAATCGTGTACAATAATTACGTGTATAATTCTTATGTGTAAGAAACGCGCTATGCCGTCCGAAAACGGTTAGTTTTTATAAAACGGGAATGATTGAAGGCTAATCGATGTTTATTTATCTTTTCATTGCTGCAAATTGAATGATGGGTTATAAGGAAGTTGCACTTCTTTGTAGAAGAATAAACAAGCCTATACTCAAATGGTTAAACTCTTTGATCTTCACGATGATGTGTCTTGCGACAATTGAAGGCATCGATTCTAAAACGTCCTTAGCGCTCGGCCTGGCTGCCGTTATATCAAAATTGACGTCATGGTGACCAAAATTTGCAATTTTACGGAAATGAATTTTAAAAAATAGTATCGTGCAGAGGATCAAAAATGGCAACTTTTTATATATATACTTTGTTTGTACAATGTTTAGTATTTGAAAAAAATAAATAAAAACGGCAAAATTTTAAATCTTATTTGCACCACGTTTTTTAAACTTAGCTCGCTGCAGCTCCGACAAATATAAACGGATCTTGCTTATTTTTTGCATAGACTCGTAAAATAGTCTAGCGCTGCTAATAAACTCATAGATAGTTAAATATTAAATATTTTTCATTCAACAATTTAATTGCAAACCAGTGAGCTACCTTTTATATGGTTAAGTATATTCAACGAAAAAAAGTATCGAGGGAAGTTTAAGACTCAACTAACTTTCAACGAGACATTTGTTTGTTAACATTTGAAGAAGTTTCTCAGAAAATTACAGATCAATTGGATGAAAAGTGGCAAAGATAGAGCGATTTTGCCAAACTTGCACTATGCGCGCGAACATTAGCGGGTCTGCGCGATACATGACGCTCAGTGTATGTCAGTCATAGAATAAGAAATAATTTAAGAAACATGATAAAAGTTATCCTGAAATAAACAAAACAAAAAAGTTCGAAAAACGGAAGTTGTCTCAACAAAAAGAAGAAAAGTAAGCGACGAACAAAAGCAAAAATTAGAATTAAAAATTAATAAAAAAGAAAAGAAAACAAAAACAATAAAAGGAAAAAAAAAGTAATATGTTTTTGAAACGCGTTGTATGTATTGCGACTAAATTGTAAATAAATCTTAATGTAGAAATATAAATAAATATAAGTATTAGTTATTTGAAGTTTCTAATTTACTGAACAATGTCAAAAATCGGTGAAATTTATATGTTTCCCAGAAATTTATATTTTTAAAGATTGTAATTTACTATTCAATTCATTTACGCTGCAATATTCTTTTTAATGTGTGTGAATTTCATTTGAACGCTTTATTATAACCATTTATTATCTAGTGTATATAACATTTAGAATTAACAATAATTTCTAAAACTTTCGTACAAAGAATTAAAAATTCAACAACTTTATGAATAACTGCCGTTTGATTTTGCCTTTGCTTTGTTTATTTAATTTCTTATTGTTTCACCAGATACTTATTTTTCTTAACTTCTACACTATAAATCGACAGTATTAAATAGTATGATTTGATTAAGTATGTATTTTTAAAAAAAAAGGACAGCAAATCTTCAAGTAAACGGCATTATATGACTGACATACGCTGCGAGCGTCATGTATCGCGCAGACCCGCTAATGTTCGCGCGGAGCGTGCAAGTTTGGCAAAATCGCTCTATCTTTGCCACTTTTCATCCAATTGATCTGTAATTTTCTGAGAAACTTCTTCAAATGTTAACAAACAAATGTCTCGTTGAAAGTTCACTGAGTCTTAAACTTCCCTCGATACTTTTTTTCGTTGAATATACTTAAACATATAAAAGGTAACTCACTGGTTTGCAATTAAATTGTTGAAAGAAAAATATTTAATATTTAACTATCTCTGAGTTTATCAGCAGCGCTAGACTATTTTACGAGATTATTCAAAAAATGAGCAAGATCCGTTCATATTTGTCGGAGCTGCAGCGAGTTAAGTTTAAAAAACGTAGTGCAAATAAGATTTAAAATTTTGCCGTTTTTATTTTTCTTTTTTCAAATACTAAACATTGTACAAACAAAGTATATATATATAAAATGTTGCCATTTTTTATCCTCTATACGATGCTATTTTTAAAAATTCATTTCCGCATATTTAAAAATTGGTCACCATGACGTCAATTTGTATATAGCGGCAACCCGAGCCGAGCGCTAAGGACGTTTTAGAATCGATGCCTTCAATTACAAATTTTGAAAAAACTTTGACGATTTCGAACTAATATTTCCTAAATGAAAATCTTTATTAGATAAGTAAGTAAACGATTTATTACATTGTATGTTATACTAAAAAACTTATTAAAATATCGAATTAAATATTAATACTAAAAAATATTACATAGCCTTGTAAATGAATAACGTAACTTTCGATTGCATAAACGAAATCATTCATTTGTCTTAAAAAATTTAAACATTTCTGGTTTATGCATGTGCAGGCACGTTCATGCATTTGTACAATGTAGAAAAATATAATTATAGAGACACGCAGATTATTAAGCACACGCAGACATCATACGTATTCAATTTGAGTTTTTATTGCGGTATTTAGTATTTGCGTGGGCTTAGAAATTTTTCGAGTTTGAATCGAATATATACGATACTAACATGAGTTAAAAATATTTATTGATTTACAACGAGCTTGGTGGCTCTCCAGACTAAGGCATCGGCGTCAACGTCGTGAAACACCGGTGGTTTGGGTTCAATTCTGCCCTTGAGTAAAATTTTTCTTTTTTGCTCATTTTAGAGATAATATTATTAATGAAGCTTAATATGGCTGTAGATTATTTTTTAACAATAATTTATATTGTTTATGCTATTTTAAAATAAACATTTAAAACTACATGCAACATAATGCCTGTTAATTCATGATCTTGCATGCCCATGCTTGAATATCCCTGGTCAAATCTCATGCATTATGCTCCATGCATGGCAATGCCTGATAACGCCTGAACCATTTTTATCCGGGAATGTATTTCTTTATGGATTTAAAATTTTTGTTCAAGGCTAACCTAACACTGGAATTGTATGTAGAATATCACAGCTGTTTCAGTATCCCAAGCTTCTGTTCAAGAATTTTCGGCAGTGAAGTGCATTTAATCTTGAAGACAATGGAAAGGACGACTAAGAAGCTGCAAATGTAATACTGTGGCTATCATTTATTAGGATAATCTGCTATTGCTATATTAAATTAGTATGTTATAAAAAAGATCTTATTATATCTTATAAAAGTGATTTGCTCTGTTTAAAGTATAATTGATCTCTCCTTTTAAACACTAGAGCATTGCTGATTTTTAAAAAAAAATTTGTCCATAAGACTCGTTAAATTAGAGCAAAAAAAAATTAAAATATTAACCGAATAGATTCTGCACATTTTTTGTCCACAGATACTTTTTTCTGCACTAAAATATTTTAATCAAAAATGCCCTGCATCCATTGATTGTTAAATATTATGCACTTAAAAATTTGACACAATAACCTTAACAATAATAGCTTATAACAATAATATGTGTTGTGCACAATATTAAATACAAAATGTATATAGGAAATTTTTGTGTAGAAATGTGTAAAATTTATTTAAAACATAATTTCTACAAAAAAAATTTACTTCAAAATTTATTTTCATTGCTTAATACATTATTTTGTACTTTTATACAAAGAGATATTGCTGATCATCGCATCATGCCACATTGAAAGAAATAAATAGTTGTTTCTACCCGGGAGGACCCAAGCAGTATTTACTTGGCTCTCCAAACCAAGCGCACAGCGACAAAACATGCGCAGTAGACACACACAATGCTGCGCGGTAGTGCGCGGTTGAGGAAGGGAAAAAGTATGAGGGAAATAGACTTATTTTCAATCTTCTGCGCATCCAGTGCGCGCGTATTGTTGTCCTGTCACGCTTGCTTGCGAGAGCCAAGCAGATAGTCAGATACTCCTTGAGTCTCGGGTAGTAATCGCTGCTTATTTCTATCAGTGCAGTTATCCGGGACTTGTGTTTGATGAGCTCTAGCTGGTACTGCAGGCGTACTGGCCGTTAGAAAATCAGTATTTAATTTGAACCAGCATGGATTTTCAAGATTATATATTTGCTTAAAATCACAACTGTATTTTGTATATGTCGAAGTCATAACACATAAAAATGAATGTGAAATATGCTTCTTTTTAAAAATCTCTAAAATAAAGTATTGTTATGTATCGTCGTAGGAGAAAAAGAAGAAATGTGTGGTCTTCCTTATTCTGCATTCAGTTTTACTGCCTTTTATTGAAAAAAGAGTAATATTAACGTGCCTTAAAACCATCATAAAAGCATAGTAACTGTTGTCGATTATACGTCTTTAATATCATCTAAATTAAGTGACTTTTTAAAATTGTCTTAAAAGCGTCTTAGAAAATAAAAAAAATATAGTCTGAAATTCTGCTCAAATAAGTAAAATCGCATGGTCTAAAATAAATTTAAAAATCGTCTCGAACATTTTCAAAAATTTCATCTCATATTTCTCTTAAATCGATCATGATACATGGTATCAAATCAATCTTCAATTCGCTTTAATTTATTCAAAAATTTCATATCTTAAAATGTCTTAATAAGTGCCATTTTTGAGACTGTAACTTTAAGATCACTTTACGATCTTAACTTTTTTACGCGGGTCGTCCTGAAAATTTTCAAGGAACAAAATAACATCTCTAAAATTTAAATCCAATAACAACCAAAAAGTCTCCACTGTTTTGTCAGAATTTTCTCTAGTTCACGATATATGGGGAAATTTCCAGAACTTTTAACTTTCGAATTTTGAAAATGAGGTCAACTTAACTTGACTTGGAGCACAGCTCTAGTTTTTTTCATACAATTTCTCGAGACTATAAACAATTAATATTTGCCCATGAACAAGCCCGAAACAAATACCTACCGAATCTAAAATAATTTATCAAATACGACAAGTTAGAATTTCCATGTATATATTTTTTCTTGAAAACAGTTCTAAAATATTTATGCAGCTATTTTAATTTATTGTTTTTATACTTAAATCAAACATTTGTATTGCGTTAATGTTATTTTACAAATTACGTTGATCTTAATGGTTCACTTAAAGTGATTGGTAATGGTTCGGTAGAAGGTACAACGAAAGATAAGGATGCGTGACTATTCACTTCTGATTCCGAGAGATCCTTTGAGGAGGATGAGGATTCAAATAAGGTCAAAGAATTACATTCCCTTAAAGGACAACAAAAATTGTATGCTTTAATTGAAGGATTTTATTATAGTTCGTTTATAGAATAAACAGACCGGAAGTGTAATATTATTTTAATACAAATTCAACTTTTTATGCATTGATTAAATTTAAATTATAAATTTGGCTTATTGAAATTAATAATTTAAACGTTTAAATTGACTAATGTACCTCTTAGACGATGAAAACACTTTTTTTTCATTATATTTCTTTCTCTGTTCACTCCTTTTTCCCCGTTCTTCTAACTCTTCAATTCGTTTGTGCTTTAAGTACTCTTTCTTCTTTCTCAGTTTTACTTCACTCAAAATAGGTCTCATGATTGTAAAATGCAAAAAAATTTCTTCTCGTATTTATATTATTCAGTTTTGCTAATTGCAATGAGAGGTTATGATGTTTAAACAAACGCGCGTTGCGGATGGCGCGTTGCGGACGGCGCGTTGTGGATGCGACAAATCGATGTAAATTTGCTATTTTATTAATACATATTAGTTTTTTAGGTATAATGCAAAGCTATTTCTCAATAGTTTATCAAATACTATATTTTGGTCATTTATTACATCGATTTTAATGAATATTTATAGCACAAACGTGCGTTGTGGATGCGACATTTTTTTTGTTCGTTTTTTAATCGGCTCACTTAGGTGTTATTTAAATTTTGGGCATTATGTTTACTAAAATAACAAAAAGGAATTATAATACAACATAATACTGTTGATGCATTTCACCCATATTAAATACTTTTTAACGTAATTAAATTATTATTTATTGAGTTATTCTTCGTGTTGTGGATGCGACACCAAAAACCTACGAAAATTTTCAAATGTATGTAACTCCGTTTTTATGAATTGAATGAAAATATTATCAATATTATCTTATTCTTTGATTATTTCTTAGTGAGAAATAATTTTTTTTTATATTTTTATCAGGTCAATTTTAAACACTGTTAGAGAAACTATAATTGAAATTGGGAATACGACATAGGAGAAATGTGACAGTTTAGACATTTGATTGATAAATTTAATTAATTTAAGATAGAAAGTAAACATAAAAATGTAATAAACAATAAGCTTAAGCCTTAAACAATAACACAAGCCTATGCTAAACAGTTTAATACAGTTAAAATATAAGGAATAACTGATTGAAACCTCGAGTCATATAAGTTAAAGGTTTGTGAGATTTCCCCATATATTTTACAATAACGGAATTTCGATAAAATTTTTTTGTTAGTTTGACATATATCTGCCGATAGAACTTCTTTAATGCGCTTTTGGTTTATTCAGTCGCTTTGACAAGACTTTATTTATTTATTATGAGACTAGCCATTAGTTTTTTGCATTATAACCCATAGTGGAAACTACAGGAAGAAACAAAAAACAATTTTATACTCAATTGAATATGCAGTTTTTTGTTTGATTCGCCAGATTTGATTTAAGGGAATGTGAAGTACCGACTACATTTTTACTTTATTGACGTTTTACTTTTATAACTTTTTACTAATATAAATTTTGTAAAAAGAATCAATAAATTTTATTATCAGCTGTAAGATAAAAATGGGTTAAAAAATATATAATTCTTTACAGTTGAAAGGTTGAACATTTTTAAACTCATTTATCCGATAATTTTTAGTGGAAAATGCAATCTCTTGAAAATTTAATTCCAATTCCTTACTCGATACGTAAGTAATTATAGATTGCATATAAATGTAAAAGCCAACTGGTTAAATTATAATAAGATACCGTCTGCAGATATGGACTACATTCATGTTATTTATTCGATGATATACTTATTATTATAGAAATTGTATTAATATCCAGCGAATATCCGAAAAAGAAAAGATGAGCTTATAATAAGTTGTGAGAAGGTTTGTAATTCGAGTGCGTCGGCTCCAGAGTTTAAGCAAAAGGACGAGTGGGGAAAAACTTAGGCCCGCCGGGGAGCTCAGCAGGAGGAGAAAGTGAAATGACGAGCACATAATAAAAGCTCTTGCGGAAGCGGCGTAAAACGTTAACCGTGTCGATAGAGCTCGCTCCCCCGCGGATATTGTGCAAGACGAGGCGAGCGGACTGCCTGTAGAGCGCACGGCAAGTTTAGTGCGCGTAGTTCGATGGAACATGCATAATATTCCGTGAGTGCAAGCTCCAGGCCGGTGAATTCACTGCCATTGCAGTACGGCCCTGCGCGATAGCCATATCATAGGCACCACGCGGCGCGTGCGGTTGCAAATTTCCGACTGCGCCCGCACCCAGGCCAACTTTGCCGGCTCTATCTGATCGACTCGCTTAATTTCCTCAGCAAAAACCCTTATGGCGCGTCCTCGCGCACCCTCAGCAAGAGGAACTTTGCAGCGAGCTGCACAAAAAATGGCCCTACCCGGGAGAGGGAACATTTGTTGCGATTAACAAACGTTTGTTGCCTGCGCGGGACCCCAGCGCAGCTTCCGGCAGCTCCTCTCCATCTCTTGCAGCTTTATACCTACACCCGTTTGCTTTTCTCACTCTTTATTTTCAGAGAATATGCGTATTTCCTTTCCGAGTTTATAAATGTTTGCTTTTTAAACGAGAAACTAAACCAAACACTTGCGCAATTATTTTAATTAATTATTTTAATTAATGTTAACAAATATAATTAAAGTGGGCTTAAAGCAATGCATCAGGACTATACATTAGCAATTAATACATTCATCAAAAAGTTAAGTTTAAGGAATAAACTTCAATTTCAGGATCTCTTTATGAGGGTTGCAAGGTAACGAACTAATACCAGAATTTTTTAACCTATACTTTGTATACTATACGATGGAGTGTACCTATTTCTGTGCTCGTACATGTATCTGTGATTAGTGCATTTTGTCTACACTATTGCAATAACATCTTCTAAATCGGTAAAATAATTGTTTTGGCAAATTTTCGAAGGACACTTTTCTGTGTCCTAGCACAGAAGCTACACATACTCTCGAGCACACTCTAGTCGATTGATGAATTTAATGCAAATATTTGCTAGCTGACACTCTACACTTGTGTTTAATACCTGGAACTGCCAAAATGATAAGACTTTTTATTTGACTATTGCACTTTTAGGCATTGACTGAAGTCCAATGCATCATTATTGAATTGATTTGAGAAACAAAAATATAGAAAGAAAGAGAGAGTGAGAAAAGAAATAAGAGATTATGAGAAGAAGAATAACGGACGTTCTAAATCTTGATAAAAGTTATTTATTGAATGTATTAATCCCACGAGAAGAAAATAAAGTTTAACAAAAGTTAAAGAATAAAAACAGCAATGCAATTGCTATATATAGAAGGTATAGTATAGAATGTACGAAATAAATGATTCAACAACTTTATTTGTATTTATTTGGCGTTGCGAGGCGTGGCGCGGCAATGGCCAAACTCGCGCCACATAGTGCAGACGCTGAACTGGAATCGAGACAAAGGACAAATCGAAAGCGCCGTTAAGGAGCAAAATAGTGCATGCACCTGTAGAAGCCGGTCTCCAAGTGCTAATTTAGGACAGGCCGGCGACAACGCTGCGTGCGCGAGCCCTGAAAAAAGCGAGCGGCAGCTACCTGCTATATAGCTTGGGGTTGGCTCTCTCGCTCCCTCCCTCTCTCTCTCTCCCTCCCACCTCTCTCTACCTCTCTCCCACCCCCTCTCTCTCTCTCTCTTTCTCTCTCTCTCTCTCTCTCTCTCTGACATACCATGCAGGATGGCACATCAAATATTTCTGAGTACATAATGTGCAGCATTCAACAGGGCACCCACTCCCCCGTTTTTGTTGCTTTAATTTACTGTCTTCCGCACATACCATTTTTACAAAACTCCAATCTTGTTGACAAACTAGCCATATACACACAGGACTATAGCCATAAAATACTGATGGGTGATCTGAATGCGAATCTATTAAAGACGTCGGACGATGCAAAATTTGTTAGGCGATTAGCTGATGATCTCAATTTAAAAATAGTACAGCATGGTGCAACTCATCATCTTAAGGAATCTCACACATAGATTGATGTTATTATGACAGACGATAACGATGTAGTACTGAATGCTAGCAATCAGGCGGCGCCCTTTGTTAGTAACAATACCTTGATTAATGTAGAAATAGAATTTAAAATCAATAGTATACCTAAAACTGGCTCCTTCAGTTATAGGGACTTTAAATGGATTAAACAGGAATATCTTCTATCTTACCTGTCCAATTCTGATTGTTCGCCGTTTGATTGCATAGACAATGATAACGTTGACAGTTTATTGGTCCGACTCAGCGCCAATCTCATAGAGGCAATAGATGAACTTGCACCGGGAAAGCAGTTTATTCCGAAAAATAAAGCAAATCCTCCATGGGTGGATGCTGATCTGGCACATTTAATAAAAAAACGTCATGCGGTACGCAGACGCTGTGGAGGCACCAAGGACGGTAAATTTTGGCAGGAGTACCAATCTCTCGCGACAGACGTAGAACAACGCATGAAAAGTGCGCGGGAGATTTTCATGCATAACAAAATTTTCTAAGCCCTCGAAAATAAAAAGGACATTTGGAAGGAATTAAAGGGCTTGGAGCTTCTGCCAAGGACACGAGAGGAGCTGCACGGTTTCTCGCCGGGTGAGCTGAACTCGCACTTTCCGGGTGTATCAATCTCCCAGAGTGAGGGAGACGTTGATCTGGGCGGCATCCTGGACTCGGCCAGTGATGATTGTTTTACCTTCAAAGAGGTAAAAGTGTCGGACGTAGTGCTAGCTGGCGCTTATTTCTCGTCCCAGGCTAGCCAAGGCTCTCCCATTTGTAAGTCACCACATTGCGGGGGTCTTTAACTTCTCTCTGTCCAGTGGTGTCTTCCCAGAGACGTGGAGAAAAGCTCACTTAGTGCCGCTCAAAAAGACTTTAGTGCCGTCAACAGTATCAGATCTCCGTCCAATAGCACTACTGAGTTTTCTCTCCAAGGTACTGGAGAAGATAGTACATGACCAGATTACTGACCTCTTGAAAGCGAAAAAGATCCTTGACCCGTTGGAAACTGGCTTTAGACAGCATCATAGCACGCAGATAGCACTACTGAAATTGACGGCAGACATTCTGATTGGTATTAATGACAAGAAGAAGCTAATGCTACTGTTTGACTTTAGCAAGGCGTTTGATACAATTTCACCATCCAAATTACTTCGTAAACTGATACGCATGGATCTTTCTGGAGCTGTCCTCCAGTGGCTCAAATCATATATAATCAGGCGTAGACAGAACGTTATAACAAACAATAATGGGGAATCAGATTGGTTAATCACCAATCTGGGTGCCACAGGATTCAGTTCTGGGACCCTTGCTATTCAGCCTTTATATCAATGACCTGCAAGACTCACTGACTGGTGGTGAAGTTCAACACTTGCTATATGTAGACGACTTGCAAACCTACACTCAAGTGACCTGGAAGGATCTTCATGTGGGTTTCAGGCGTATGTCAGCTGTAGCGCGGGCAGTGTCGGAATGGGCCAATGCATTCGGACTGCGTCTCAATGTCGACAAAACAACAACAACTAAGCGATTATCTTTGGCTCCGAATACAACATCAATCGGTTACAAGAGCTTGATTTGGCAGGCTTTATCAGGAAGGCATATATGTGCCGTTCGTTGACACTGTCACCAACCTCGGTGTTGTTATGATGTCTACACTCACGTGGAAACCGCAGGTAGATGCGGTAAGTAAAAAAGTTAATCGTGCTCTTTACAGCTTACGATATTTTCGTTCATGCACCACCGAAGCGTTACGTAAACAGCTTGCATGTGCACTGATTGTACCTCATCTAGATTACTGTTCCGTGGTTTATCTTCATGTGTCGCATGAGCTTGAAACAAAACTACAAAGTCTTCAAAACTCATGTATGAGATACATATGTGGTGTTAAGAGGGATGAGCACATCACTCCTTATAGGAACTATCTTGGCTGGTTTGATACAAAGGAAAGACGAGCGTATTTTGCAGGGTTGTTAATATACAAAGCTATTAATATGGCACAACCTCCGTATCTTGCGAATCTCTTTGGTAAGAACACAGCCAGGACTTCCAGTAGGAATGGAGTAAATGAGCTGTCGGTTCCGGGATCGCGTACTGATATGGGTCTTTACTCGATTAGAGCCCAAGGTTCGCGATTCTGGAATACCCTCCCCTGCGGTGTGAGGTATCTTCCGTGTCTGTGTAAATTTCAAACTGCTTTATATAGATATCTTAGGCAACAGAACGGTGATCAAACAAATTAAGCGTCTGAATGTATGTCATTTAAGTAATTTAAATTAATGTATGCGTCCTAATTTATTTAATTTATTTTTTATTGACTGATTAGATTCTTACTAAGTACGAATGTATTTATAAGTATGAATGGTTGTATGAATGTGGCGGATGTGTGCATGAGTATTTTAAATCATTGACGCGATAGATATATCATTTTTAAGTTGTGCGTATGCTTTTTAATTTTTCGACTGTATGATAAGTGTTTGTAACCATTGATGATATGTGATAAACACGAATTTATAACGAGCTGTGATTACAAGACAATCGTATTCAAGAACAATTACGACGACTGTTAATGAAAGAAATATTTTTATACTTTAAATACTGAATATTTTTTTTATGTTACATCGAAATAAAGTATAATCTCTCTCTCTCTCTCTCTCTCTCTCTCTCTCTCTCTCTCTCTCTCTCTCTCTCTCTCTCTCTCTCTCTCTCTCTTTCTCGATGCATGATATAGCACAATTATTGACCACGTCTAGCAGCAGAGCATGAGTCATCGAGATGGTATGCGTGGTTGTTGTATATGATCTAAAGCTCATATTGTAAAAACTGTGAAACAGAAAAAGTTAGGTTTAAGACCCTATGATGATGAGACGTATTTGAAATCAGGCGAAACGGACACCCTACCTTGGGGTCAATATAAAACAATGAAAATAGATGAAGTATAAAAGGGAATTAAGTGTATTATACTTAAATATATTGTAATATCTAAGTATTCTGAGAACTATCAAATTCTAACCATTTTAAATAAATTTGATTTCCACGCTTCTTCAACATTTTCTCCACCAGGTACACAATTTACAGTACTATCCCTATGGAAACCTCAACCTCGATAGCAATAGTAATCAGTATGCCATGTTGTATGACATGTATGCCAGCTTTCCAAATGCTTACTATGGCAAAGAGGCAGAACCTATGCTGAAATAGAGTGATTATGTGAAGTAGTCTCCCCTCAACGTCATCGATTACTCTGTGCAAAACGAGGCATTGAAACAGGCTCCAGTGGACATTCGACTGGAATTTGAGACTAGAGATAATTTTCCAGCAAGAACATTAGCCTACTGATTGATCCTACACGATCGTATTGTAGAGTATAATCCAATAAGTGGGGATGTAAAAAAACTTGTCTGAGTGGTGGAGATTTGAGTATAAAATAGATTGCAGCGCACAGCAGTCAGTTAGTCACAATGGAGTATACGTGGTGGATGTGCAAGGCTTCAAGCAGCATGAGAATGATTTTGTTGTGAAAGAACTCGCCACAGTTCCGCTCAACTCGAATCTCAAGCCATTGGTCTTTCTGTTTAAACCACCCACATCGTGGTGTAGGTAATTTTCAGCCAAATATAAGAGTGAAAATCTATGGTTGGAGCGCAACTATCACGGCTGGTCATGGAGTTCTGGGGAGCAGCCCTATGAGGAACTTGAAAATGTGCTTCACAGTACCTTGCATGATGCAGATGTGATATATGTTAAAGGTCTTGAGAAGAAGTAATGGCGCGAAAATTTCAACTTCCAAGTATGTGATAGGGAGATATGTGCTACCCTTCACTGCAAAGACTTAAAACTAAAACATTGGAAACGCTATGTCCCCACCACAGATTCGCCTACATGGTCAACTATGCACAACGGAATGTCTTTCTGCACAAAAAAATTTATCATGACAATACACCATCGCTAGATCGATAACTCAAAATATTCTTTCGCTCGGAGCATCGATCATTTATGAGCTCCCCAGACATTGCTCAACTGCCCAAGGGATTTCTGACCTTTGGGACAAACAGTATTGAGCAGGCATGAGATAAGCTGCCTGAACATTTGAAACATCATGCAGAAATCTTAGGATGTCTGCGATGTCGGGAGCATCATTCTATTAAGAATGGAGTACCACCTTTGGGAAGACAATGCGTTAAATGTATACTAAATGCTAGTATTCAAATTTGAAATATTCATAAAATTGCTTTATTAATTATAATTATGGTTAACTTTGCGAAATCACAATTTTCTTTTCCATTATATTATTAAATAAGACAGTATAATATTCTAAATCAAATTGTAAGAAGCTATCTCAGTATGGAAAACAAATGTAATTCTACAGTTAAGATGCGTGTTCGTTTCCAAGAAAACCCCACTGTGCATTTGATGTGTACATGGACTTTTGCATATCAGAATGTACGATGCGGTTTATGGGAACAAATGACACGCGATAGAGAGCGTTTTAGAATTATTGAATAAAAGGTAAAAAACATTTAAATTTATAGTTTATTGATTTATACAACCCATTATTCCTCACTTCCTTAATCCTACCATAATTATAAAATATTTATTTAAAGCTTTATATTTACTTTAAAAGTATAATTTAATAAAATATCTTCTGTATTTAATTACACTATATATAGATATACATAAATTAATGATTTTTTTATTTTCAATATTATCTAAATAATTCGAGAAATTTTCTTTTGTTTTATTCGATTATATTGAATATAAATAGAAATGTAAATATCTAACGTAAGTCTTAATCAGTAAAATAGATTTTTTTACTATGAGCGCCCCAATACTCCACACCCCGATCCGCCAATATTCCGAATTCGACATGCGTCGAGAATATTCTCGAATATTCTAGAGCATGATGTCATTGAGCACAGGTGAGACAGTGGGGGCGGGGGTTATTCTCACCTGTCTGGCTCGACCAATCAGAACGCTTTTCACCTCTATAGGTGAGTTGAAAAGTCGAGTAGTTGTGGTGCTAATCGATATCTCGATTCAATACAAGACTTCAATTTGAGATTATCGAAATGAATTTAAAGACCCGGCTTAGATAATGCTGTTTTTTTTCTAATCAATGATCGCCACCCACACCTAACCTAAAATTATTGGTTTATAGATATTTTTTTATTTCATCATATTAACAAGGAGGCCTCGATCATGACGTCCTTCTTTATTAAAGCTCACCTTGGGGGTCAACGATAGTGGTTTTTGTTTAGTTCTAATCCTGCGATCAACGCCAAAGTGATTATTTAGGCGATGACATGATTTAGTATCATTATAGTTTTTTTTTTAATCAGTGAGTGTTTTAGAGTTAGATACAAATTTGAGAGGAACGTTGCTCCAATCATTTACGGAAATCCTGCATCTTTAATTAATTTTGAATCGTGTACATGTGCAAACAAAACATCTGGTACCTATCCTAGATAAGTTCGAAGCCAGCGGCGAATGGTCTATTAAAGGTGGAGCTCCGCTTTTACAAGCTTCTCGTCTCTCTTGGAAATCTTTATGTAAATTTAAAAATACTCAACCTTAAATGCAGCATAAATCTTTTCGTCCTATAGGGTGCGTAAAGCGCGATTTCACACATTGTTTTTAGTGCATAAAGTACGATTTCATACATACATAGACTAACTATGTTAGCAAACCGACCCTTGATAGTTATTATGCAGTTACGTCCCGAGTTACAAATATGATTCTTTTATGCTTGCGTAAAATGGGATTATAAACCTTCAAAACGGGCGTAAAATCAATTTTTTACGCACACTGTTAGGTCAAAAAATAATATAAGCTTAACGTGCATGTATTTTCATTCGCGCGATCGCTAAACGCTGTCTCGTGCCCACTACCCAAAGTTCCACTTTGCCAATAGATGCTTACATTACTATTATTAGCCTTCTGTTTAGAAAACATTATAAATTATTAAGATCTGAGAAAATTGATTATAATTCGTTCAAAACGAAGAAAAACACCCCTGATTTCAAAATAAACAAACTGAAATAATTAATAATAATTTTTGATAATGGCTAATTTTAAAAAAAATTTATCTGAGAAATTCTCAAAATTGTTGACAACTGTTAATATATGTTTGTAAAGGTTGAAAATTGTAATGTCAAACATTTTGCTAGCATTTCATAACAAATTTAAACAAAAATAGACAATTTTGCACAAAAATCAACGTCAATTCATAATTTGAGAAGAAGAAAGTCTGGTGCAAATAAATGTTAAAAATTGTTTTAGACTGATTATAAATAAATATTACCTCCTATAAGACTCAAACAGAAGTTGCAGTACAATTCATCAAAAACTGTCCAAATTCATTAAATTTTTCATTAAATGTGTAGAATTGCAATCAACAATAAAAAATTGTTAATATTTGTTAGAATCCATAACAAAAATATTAAGAATTATATATAAAAACAGTTTAAAAAATGTCATTGTTAGAAAATGTTACAATCTGTATAGAAAATCATTTCTAATACTAATCATTTTTATTGGGTGTAAAAAATGATTTTTGCGTCAATGCGAGTTGATTAAATTTATATGTCCGATGGTCCAAAATTGAGGGTGTTCAGAAGAAACTTAAAATATAACTGACGATTTTAATACTTTTCCTGAAATATACAGTTTTTCACATTCTCTCACATTAATAGTTTTTGACAAATTTGTTTCCATCGGGGACTTCGCAATTAAATTTAAAATTATGTCGCATCAGCCACGAAATAATGCTATTTTGATCAAGTAAATATGCTTTTTGAATATAATACAAATATATAACTATATCTTCCAAGTAAATCAAGCAATCTGTTTCTTGAGTACATCAAATCTTTCGAGTACCGCTCGAGTGCACCTCGACCGTCTCAAGTAGCTCGATATTTTCGAGTATCTCGCTCATTCCGAGTATCTCGATCGTCTCGAGTAGATCGATAATTCCGAGTAACTCGAATATTCCGAATAGCTCGAGCATTCCGAGTAGTTCGATCGCCCCGAGTTACTCCCCGAAAATTTTTGAGTACTCGCACACTAGCGACAGGGATTCCGTGCTCTTCAAATTTGAAGTGTTGAAATACATTGTTTATTCTTAAGTTTACCTTTAATTGCATTTTTCACATAAGAAGTTATATTTCTCTATCTAATGAATAGCTATTGATTATTATGTTTATGAACGGTAGAAAATGAATATTAATCTCGCAACTTTTTCTTGTGTATACGTGCAAAATATAAGTCTGTTTGTCTTAAAAAGTAAGTAGCACGTATTTCTATAGAATTATTCCGTAACTAATGTTATTTATATTATACAGTGTTATATTATTCTTAATTCTCTCTACATCAAGTTTATATTTAGTATCTGCTTTATTATCGCTATAAATATTATTATTATTATTTGTATAATTATTGTATACTTGCCATCTGGTCCAATAGGACTTTGGCATAATAAATATATTATCAATCAATCAATCTCTTTCTCTCGTCCTCTCGTTCAGAAATTAAATTACATAATCTGCATTATGAAATAAATGTCTTTCGCTGTTTAACCGTTAATTTAAAGTTTCTGTTAAATTTTCAATTATAATTAGATTCCTCTTTAAACGCTAACCCAAATGGATTACAAATCGATACGATGTACTTCCGACAATTTATACGTCTAAAATTTATATAGTACCATCAAAATCGAGGGTGATAATGCTTTGTTGTTGTGTAAAGAACAGTGGACAACAGCGTTTTTGTTTATTAATAGCTTCAAAAGTTGTTTATTATGAAATATTATTAAAACGGTCCAGAAGACGGTCATCTTACCGTTTCTTAACCTCATAGGCTGCTGCTTCACCCTGCGTCGTAATTTATATAAAATCGTACATTGCGACCTTGATAATCATTTATTATTATGTAAAGAATAGTGGGCAACGGCATTTTTGTACTACAAATGCCTACAAATTTTTATTTTTTTATGCAAGTTTTGGAGGTTAGGTAAAATTTCCACCAATCAGAATAGCTCCGACATCCCCTTAAGGAACAATTAAGAAATGCAGTCTCGCCCGCAGTCGCAATTCCTGCGCCAGAGCTGCGCTTTTGTCTGTCATGCACTGCGGCAGTAACGCCGGCGGCTCCGTGTGTATAATGTGCCAGGCATCACCTATTAACGAGCTCGGTAGGAATCCGCGAAACGTCGCGTACCAGTGCTTTAGGAGCTCGTTAGTCTGCAGGACATCACCGAGACGTCGAACGTGCAAACGCAGCTGCTATACCTTTGCAACCTCTCTTTCTTTCGCTCTCTCTCTCTCTCTCTCTCTCTCTCTCTCTCTCTCTCTCTCTCTCTCTCTCTCTCTCTATCTCTTACTTTATCCTCTTTTCCGGGTACATGCCGCCGATTACAAAGAAAGCAAGCGCGGAAAAAGCTCCTGAGTCCTTTAGATCCTCGATGAAGAGGAAGTACCGCGCTATCGTTATCTCTTCTTTGCTGCTGCTGATGCAAGAATGGCTCGTCGCTACCTCGTCCGGTTCCCGATAATCATTATTATAGTTTCTCGCCGATAAACTCTCGGTTAGCTGCGAAATAGAGAGTGAAAAAAGCGACGACTCTGTACTGGAACAATGAAGGCATTGAACGCTTCGTAACTTTTTTTCAGCCGTGCGTTGTTTTACTCTCTCGTTGCGCAACTGCTCCAGCACGCGAAACACCTTTTCCTGCCGACCTGGATCCTCTGATGAGCCTGGCGTTCCAAATACAATAAAAGTATGTTTTCTTAGAATCGAAGCAGTAGCTGAGAGCTCTTCAATTAATAATTGTGTCTAGCCAGTTACTTATACTCAGTGAGAAGCGCGTGGCACGATCGGTCAAATCCACGGCTTTATAAGAAAGAGGACTAGGAAAAAATGACACGAGAAAGAGACTACTTGAGGAAAAGGGTCTATCTAAATTTGAAATAGTGAAAATTTTACTAATTTTGCTATTGAGTACATATTTTACTGACAAAATATTGCATATTCACTGATTTAGTAGTTAATACTGAAACTCACTATTTCTCTTATTATGAAATAGTGAAAATTCACTGTCAAACAGTGAATATTCACTATTTTGAATAGTGATAACTCAGCAACTAAGAAATAGTGAATATTCACTATTTGAAATAGTGAAATAAATTTTCACTACTTGAATCAGTGAAATTTCACTGTCGAAATAGTGAAATTTTAACATTTAGTAAATTAAAAAAATAAAGCTGTTATTTAAACGCGTATATAATTATATATGAGATGTATTAGATATTGATTATGTATTAAATTTTCATTTGAACATTTATATACATTAAAATAAGAAATAAATTAAAAATGTGATAAAAACTTCTGCGATGGGGATCGAACTCTTGTCCACAAGGTTTACAGTCCAACGTCTCCACCACTTGCCTACGTAGGTTGCCTGCATAGAGTGAATTTTATACCTCTTATAATGTGCTGTGAATTTAACTGATATAAATATATTGATAAGAAGGTACTTCTGATACTTGAATAAATTCTTTAGTTGTACATTACAACAAAAATGAATGTTGAATTTAATTATAATTTTATTATGAAAAATGAATAGTTTTAGGCATTTGTCAAATTCTTACAAAGGAAATATGGATTAGAATCATAATTAAGAGATTATTTGCACCATTTTTATTCGTTCATTAATTAATTATTTTGTTACTACATAATAAAAATAATGTCAACTGAAATTAGGTTATGAAATACCAACTCAATCCCTACTTTACCGGTTTTTCTACTTATGTATTAACTACCAAACTAGTGGAAAATCACTATTGTTCTAGTAAATACAATTTGCACTGACAAAATAGTGAAATTTTCACTATTTCGCCAGTGGAATTATTTTCACTAGCTAAAATAGTGAAAAGTTCACTATTTAAAATTAAGAGAGTAGTCGAATGAGTGAAAAAAGTTACATTCACTGGTTTACTAGTGAATATTCACTATTTAATTAGTGAATATTTACTTTCACTATTTAACCAGTGAATTAATGGCAATATGAGCGAGACCTGTTTTTCCGATATTTGTATAATTATCTTGTTCAGTCGTTTTAGACACTAATTTTTCATGTATGCATGTATGAACATTTCAAATTGTTTAAGTAACAATAACAACTATATTAAATTTGTCATTTCTTATCAGTCTGAGAGAAATTAGTAAGGGAAAAATCGAAAGCAGCTTAAATATAAGTTTCAGAATTTTCTCTTGTAGGTATCCCGTTAGTCAAGTGGCGAAGATGATTGACTATCAACTCAGAGGACCAGGGTTCGATTCTCCATCCAAGCAGTTTTTCATTACATTTTAAATTTCTTACTAATTTTAATAATGAACGATATAATAATACTAAATTAATTAATATTTAATACCCGTAAATAGTTAGTAAATAGGTGCAAAATATTTAAATGCTTTAATTATTCAATTTTTTGAACAATGAAATTTCAGTATTTTGACATCGAAATTTCACTAATTCGCGTGTAGAAATATATCGCAAAATCTTACTGGGATCCATCCGGGGTTCCCCAATACTGGCTGGGATCGGACGAGGAATTCCGACTGAATCCTGGCCCTCATATGTTACGCTTTTTATCAGGATTTTGACAAGGACTCCCAAAGTCCGATTCTGACAAGGATTCCCTATGTTAATCCCGATTAAAGAAAAAATGTTGTTATCCCCCCCTTTCTCCCACATATTTACGTTTTTGTATTGAAGATTTTAAAATATTTACACTTATGTAGATTATAATGTAAACTTAAATACAAATATAAATACAAATAATAAATAAATTAAAAACTGTTGGATGATGCAGGAT
This sequence comes from Gastracanthus pulcherrimus, assembly GCA_949152435.1. Classification (NCBI taxonomy): domain Eukaryota; kingdom Metazoa; phylum Arthropoda; class Insecta; order Hymenoptera; family Pteromalidae; genus Gastracanthus; species Gastracanthus pulcherrimus. The sequence continues at coordinate 134,302,893 of OX424575.1, read as the reverse complement.
TTGAACCGGGGACCTCTAAGATTCTGCGCTGATGCCTTAACCACTTGACCGTACAGACCTATGTTACTAACGAATGTCAGTAACGTATATTAAGCTTTCTTCAAAGTTTATATTAGAATACAAAATCTTTTATAAAATTAACTAGATATTTCTGTTGTGAATTTGGAAGGCGTAAAATAGAGATTTTCGCGAAAGATTTACTAAACACCGAAAAAATAAAATATAAAAATAAAAACTTGGTAAGGTAGGAATCAAGTCAGTACTAAAACATTGGTCTTTAAAACAGTTTTCGGAATGTAGGTAATAACAGAATCTCTTGAAAATTGAACTAGATAATCTTAATACGATTACGAAGGACATAATAAGCCTTTTCTTTCAAAAATGAAAGATTTTTACAGGGACCTGTATTATCGACTCCTCTATTTTAAATGATTGTTGCAGATTAAACAAACTTTTTTGATAAAAATCGGCTTATTATGCTCTCCGCGTTTGTAAAAGCATTGTCTGGTTAAAATTTCAAAAGACTTTATTATTATTTGTAATTAGAAAACGTTTTGAATATCTTCCGTGGAAAACATTGTGTATGGGACTCTTCCATCCCTTTTAGCTATTTTTACTTTTTATCTTTGGATGTACAAAATATCATGACAGACGCATGCGAGAATTTTCATAAAATCATTTAAGAAATACGTTAAAAGTAGTGTAGAGAAATATTCTCGCATTCCAGGAGAACAAAATAATTTTAAATATTTAAAATATTAAACATTTTTAAAGAAATTAAAGGTAGATTTATAATTTTTGTTGAAACATTTTCTAAGTGTCTTTTCTACTATAATTTTAAAAAACGTCTTGCATGAGATTGGCAATAATTTAGTACGAAAAATGAAAAATAAATAATAAAAATTGTTAAAAGGTCTATTTTTAGTAAAACCTTTCCTTAAATAAAAAGATAAAATTTTTAATGTTATGAAACAATATTGGAATTGTTAATAAATTATTTAATTTATTTATTTATTTATATAATAATTACTTATTTAAATATGTATACTAGATAACTTTATCTATTTATTTATATACGGGCATTGCTGCCCATTAACTGTAAACAACAAGAAAATTTAATAATATTAGATCTATATTAAATACGTTTTATTGTAAATAAACGAATTTTATTTTAATCAATAATTTTGTAAATTTATCTATAAACTTCGTAAATATAATAATAAAAATATTCATCATACTCAGAATTATGCAATGTTCTTATGAGTATACAGTAAAAGACAAATTCGCAGAAAAAATGCTTTTAATGATTATAAAAATATTTTATTTATTTACATCTCTCAGCTTATAACTGGATCCAGACAGGTCAACCCGCAGTTTGACGAAGTATTCAACTGTGTCTGTGCCCATTGAGGGACTCAGGGAGACCTAGTCTGATCCAGGCCGTGAGAACATGCGTACACCACCTGGATAGGATAACTCAAATAACTCTGGCTGGAATCGTATTAGCATTCTCTTTATAGGGAGAATATAGGGAAACCTGATCAGATCCGGCGCGGGAAAACATACGTATAGTCTCGCCCTTAGTCTCTCGCTGCTGCACACCGCGCGCACTCGGAATTGCCCTTTATTATCGCCTCCGTAGCCTGCTTTCTTTGCGCGAGAACTCACGAGAGTCCTTGTGGCCATACGTCGCCAACACACGTATTCGCTGTGATCGGGGTAGTACAAAATGCACAGGCTCTAGTTATGGACATATTTCGTCAATTGATATATTTATTTATTATTATAAAACATTAGAAGGATATTCTCAGATTCATTAGTAATTAAGAAAGTATTATTTTCATTGAATGCCCATAAGAGCCTGTGCTTTTAGATTTAAGGAATGAAACAATATTTTGCACTTAAAAAAGTATAGCGTATTATTATTATTATTATTGTTCTATAATCAATAATTCCAATGAATTCAATTCTGCAAAATCAGAACGAGGTTCCGTCAATTTCTTTTGGATCCCCGCACACTCTGGTATCGCAGGCAATGACCTAGCTGACCAATTAGCTAAAGAAGCTAGCTCTTTTAATAGCTCTGATATAAATAAAATATCTACTACAGATCTTCGCGAAAAGTTAAAGAAAAATATGTTTATAAATACCAACAAAACCATAGAAGAATTAGGTAAGAAAAAGGGCACACAGTACTTTCAAAATCATTATAACAATAACAAAAAACCGTGGTTTTATAAACAAACTCTGCCTCGCGAGCTAGTAGTGACTATTAACCGATGCCGTTCTAATCATTATAACCTCCCTGCTTCCCTTGCTCAAGTCAAAATCATTAATGATTCCAAATGCGAATCCGGACACAATAATAAAGATATTGATCACGTCTTATGGCAATGTTCACTATACTCTGACCATAGATCTAAATTAATGAATCAATTATATAAGCTAAATATCTACTTTCCGATCAGCGCTGCAACATTACTGTATAAACCCGATATATCCGCATGTGAACACATATTATATTTTCTGCAATCATGTAATATTAAATGCTAAGCTAATAATGATCACCTTGCATACCTTTGTAACATACTATTTTTGTAAATACTTATGTAATATAAATTTTTGTAATAAACTGTTAGGCAATTAAATCTTCCTGCAAGATTTAAAGCCTTAATAATAAAAAAAAATCAATAATTCAGTAATTTGCAACAAATACGATATAGGAATCATCATTTCCTCCGACATACTCTTAAAAGAAATTTTAATGTATTTATTTTGTAAATAATGGATGAAAAGAAATTAATAAAAAGTATTAATACATTATAGCTCTGTAAATGAGCAACAACAACATTTTGTATAGGCGGAATGCTATGTATATAGTTCGCTATGAAGGCACACAGCGCTCCGAGCGCGCGGAGCTCTCGTGCAACTCACCGCGTGCTGCTGCAGACCGAGCTGGGGAGCGCCACGCTCCCCCGCTCGGTCTGGAGCAGCACGCGCTACAGGACTCGTACAGTAACCTCGCAAGTGCTACTGTAGCTCCGAAACAACCCTGTTTTTTTATGCCCGTGATGAAAAGCGCTCCTGCATGCTATCGCTCCCTCCGCCGCGCCGCGTGCGTCCTTGAAGCTCGCTCTTCTTGTATATGCTCTTCCCACTACTGGTGCATGCTAATTCCGAACTTGACTAAACGATCCAGACTAATTTCATGAATTTCCGCGCTCTGTTATCACCGCACGTGTACGACATTTCGCGTTCCCTTTCATTTGGCCCTACTAAACCAGCTAAACCCTGCAAACCTGCAACATGTATAAACATACACATGACTACGTCTATATGAGACATTTTATCGCAGCGCGCCCAAGGCCGCGCTATTATTTTCTCTATTATTCATTTTCAACATTATTATGTTACTTTATTTTTACACCCCTTTCTCCTTTACAAAATTAATCGGTTTTTGTTCTACTTCGCGTTCGCCTCTAAACAACATAATATATGCCTTCTAATACACGAGTTAGGCCATTTAGGGAATGCGAGTGACGTATTTTGCTGACACAAACGTTTATTTTTCTGCTAACTTTGTAAAAGAAAGAAAATTTCCTATTCACACCCCTACTGCGTATTCATCTTAATAATCTTATATAATTGAAAAAATTTTTTAAACGCTTTTTAAAAAATTAATTGGATCTCCGAAAATAAATAATAAAAAAAATTTTAACGAAAAAAAAAAGTGCTCCCCTCTTTCTGTAATACATGCCAAAAAGAATCGAATAACCATCAAATAAAAATTTTTTTTTTAAAAATCGATTAAATTTCCGAAAAAATATAATAAAAAAATTTTTTGTTTATCATGTCATCTTGAATCGTGTGAGGATCAGAGGTTCTTTAATAAATATGGTATTGAAAATAATGATTTATTGTGACGTGTAGGATCAAGATTTTGAGGTTTTACAATGACAAAATTTAAGATATTATTGTGTTTTGGTAGCATAAAAATGTTCAGAATGATTGAACTTTTAAACATAAAAAGTTTGCTGGACACCGAAAAAAATGTATTTTTTTGAGTTTAACCCAGGCCTGCCGCCTTAAGGGGATATATACACTTTTAAATTTTAAATTAAACGTTAATAAAAGTAATCATAAAAATGAGTCACTCATCATATATTACTTTTTTTCGGTAAAGCACATTTTATCAAAATATAACGGAAAAATTAAAAAAATATTTTTTATAATCCTTAGGTCTCTTTGATTGGCCATAATATAAATCTCTATATTTCCTTGGCTCCGCAAGGTTTTAAGAGCCAACATGATCGAATTGGCGATTTCAAGGTTTCATTATATTCAAAAAACATGTACTTATGATATGAATGTGGGAATTAGTATATAACTTTATTCAGCTTCTCTTTTTAATTCATATTTCGTAATAATTTTTTTTTTAAAATCGAATAGCTTTGGCATAAAAAGACTATATCTATGGTGAATACTTTTTATGTACCAACAAAATTTTTAAAATATTTTGCTTTATATTTTTACAAAATATTCGATTTTACCGAAAAAGAACAGGTATTATATGACAAGTGAGTCATTTTTACCTTATATGTATTATCAATTAATTGAAAATTTAAAGGTGTAATGTCCTATTAAAGAAAATACATATATTGGTATTTCGAAACGATTTTTCAATGCAAATAACGCGATGAATACGTTTGAAAAAGACGCGGGAATCTGATATCTCCCTCGCACTTACGTACGTACATATACGCGCACCGCAGACGCATCGGCACACAGTCACGTGTACGCTATGGCAACGACTCTCTCAGATGCTACAGTTGCTGTTCATGTATATAGATATACTGGCGTTGCGTAAATATAACTAGCGCGCCACTCGCGGCCGTATGACCACTGACGCTCGCGCTCCGCGCTTGCTAGACTAACTAATGCTCGCGTTTCGCGCTCGCTTGACTGCCTGACACTCGCGCGTCGCGCGAGCATTAGGCAATCACCTGAAGCTTACTTTTTATGCTCGCACTATTATCGATTTATTTTGAAGAAATCAGTAAAAGAACATTGTTTTTTGATATCTCTTACGTTTTAAAATAAACGTGTCAAATTATTGAATAATCGTGTAATTTTAAAAGGTGTATCATATATTGAACATTTGAAAATACAAAGATACAATTTTAACTGATAAATGTTGCAATTTGAATTAAAAAATAACATAAAATGATTATTAAAACGTATTTACAATTTTATCATTTTAGGAATTATTTTGTTTCTTAATCTAAATTTTCAAAACTTTAAGTTTCATAATTTTACCCTTTCCAATTTTTATTTTTCAAACTTTTACCCCCACTATTATTCCTTTTTAAATGTACACCTTTTCTATTTAACTTTATTATATAAAATGCTTAGGCTTCAAGTTAAGCATCGAGAACGGATTTTTTTGGTTATTTTGTAAATAAAAATTTTTGTCTTGCATTAAAAGCATTTATAGCACTGCGTGGCCTAAATCCGCACTTAAGTCACGCCTATCCGTGACTTAGGTAGTCCATTATTACACGGTGCTTATCGCCCTCGCTACACTCGGGCGCTAACCTCACGCCGTGAAATAATGGGTCACTTAAGTCACACGTATCATAATATACTATTTCAGTATATAGTTTCAGTATAGAAAAGTTGTATTTTTTTATGATCTACAACTTTTACATTTAATTCTTTTGTTAAAAGTGCTTAGGTTTTGAGTTAAACTTGAGAAACCGATTTTTTAATCTATGTTGTGTATTAAAATTCGTTTTTAGACGTTTCTCTTGCTTTTCAAACATTTGAGGCATATAGTTCTAATACAAAAAAGTTCTATTTTTTTATGATCTATAACTTTTACGTTTAACATTTTTGTTAAAAATGCTGAGATTTTGAGTTAAACGTAAAAAGCCAATTTTTTTAGCTAGCCATTTTGTGTATTCAAATTCGTTTTTAGGCGTTTATCTTACTTTTGAAACATTTTAAGCATATAGTTCCAATACAAAAAAGTTGTATTTTTTTATGATCTACAACTTTTACATTTAACATTTTTGTTAAAACTGCTTAGTTTTCGAGTTAAATATAAAAAGCCGATTTTTTAAGCTATTTTGTGTATTAAAATTCGTTTTTAGGCGTTTCTCTTGGTTTTGAAACATTTTAGGCATATAGTTCCAATACAAAAAAGTTGTATTTTTTTATGATCTACAACTTTTACATGTAACATTTTTGTTAAGAATGCTTAGAATTCAAGTTATAGCCAAAAATCTGTATTTAGCGATCTTTAAAATAGGCCGCAATCTGCATATATGTTCGAGATCCAGCCCAAAATAGGACCATAAGCTTCTAGTGATAAAGGGTGGTCCCAAAAAACTTTTGGGCCCAAATAGTTGAAGTCTCGCAGAGATAATCGTGTTACACGAAATTTTTTTATTAGAAATATATGCAAAAAATCGAACAAATAGAGCCCGCATTTAAAAACTATGTAGAGAATCGGGATAAAAAAAATAGAATTTTATATTGCTCGATAGTAGAGCTCCTACAAAATTTCAGCCAGATTGGTCGAAAATTGCGTGAGATATGCTATGTCACACATTTTTCGATGGCAAAACTATAAGGCACTTCCGTGTACGCGGTTGTGCCTAAAAATCACTCTAGTTATTTATTTCTCACTCATCGAAAATTAATTAATTGTGCTTTCTTATGTATTAGTGCCTCCTGAATAATGTGCTGCAAACCGTTTTTGCATAGCGTTCACCATTTCGGAGAAAAGAGCCAAAAAATGGTTTGTTTACTGATTTCTCCCACTACGACACATTTTTGAACTTTTTGGTGTAAGAATAAAAAGTTTCTAATTGACTAAAAATACTAAATATCCACATTGCAGAGCTGGAGGTGAAAAGTGTATTTCAGACCTTCGTTTACTGGACTATTAAATAGACGAACCCGAAAAAATAGAAGCGAGCCAGGCGCGCGCGCACACGCACGAATCGATCGATTTATATTCCCTATATATATTTGTGGCTGACGGCATCAAGAGAGATTTCGTCGCGCAAAACGTCACTTTAGATAATGCCCGATTCAATTTCCGCTCAGTCTCTCCCACCCCCCTTCTCTCTCTCTCTCTCTCACTCTCTCTCTCTCTCTCTCTCTCTCTCTCTCCCTCTCTCTCTCTCTCGTTCTCTCTATCCGCTGACGCAGAAAAAAAAGAATTACTATAATATCCGTCGTCGGTGTCGAGGCTATGCTGCAGCGGGATAGATATCGCGTAGAGGGGGGGGGGAGGGCAACAGCAGAAGAAAAAAGAAGCCGTGGGTGTACAACGTAGGCTGGAATCCATGTTGTCAGGTTCGCACGGGTGCACGCACGCATGTATACCTATAAGGAAAAGTGGATATAAACGCGGGCGTAGGGCTGTGTACAACGCTGACGGCGAAGTTGAGCTATAGTTGAGCTCGGCGCGGTGCATGTCGTAGCCAAGTAAGAGAGAGAGGAAGAGAGAGCGAGACAGAGAGAGAGAGAGAGAGAGAGAGACAGAGACAGAGAGAGAGAGAGAGAGAGAGAGAGACGGGGGAGACAGAGACAGAGAGCTACTGCGGGAGTATCGGAGAGAGCTCGCGGCGCTTACGTGCGATTACGTGACGAGCAGCCGCCGCCGCTACGGGCCCTTGAGGTGTTTGCCGTAGTCGTATATACAGACCGATTCAAAAGCTAACTTTCATTTATAAATTGTACAAGAGTAGTCACAGATTTCATGATTTGTCATTCGAACTTATATTCATACCCATTCTGATCGTTTCCGTGCACGCTAAAATTGAGCGACTGATATGTTCACTTTTTTTAGGAGAATTGCAAATTAAGTAAGTGATTACTAAAATTTCGGTTATTTCAGTGAAAAGATCAACTGAAATTTAGGGATTATTGGATTATTAACTGAAATAAAGTGAGAATCCAGTCTTAAAAAGGTTGGTTTTCACTAACTTGCTCAAGTTTATCGTTATTTATCTAGAAGTTTTGAATGTGGCCACCCACACGAAATTTCGCTGTATGCGTTATTCTGGGTACCGTAACTCCTACAGTATATGTATTATGACAATAGAATGTTGAAAGGCGCGGTTACCCCGCTACTAGCGCCCTGTAATTATAAGATAGGGTCATGTTTACGCGCGAAAGCGTCAAAAGTCTGATTTATTCACGATAAACCTGGTAGAGTGAAATTCCACTTTAAAAAATGAGTGAACCAATTTTAGAGTGAAATTTCACTCTAAAAGAGTGAATTTTTTCACTCTAACTACTACACTGCGAGAACAAATTAGTAACCATTACTAGACCCTCTAGTAAATCCAATATGATGTAGGAAAATTTTACTCATTACTATGAAATTTAGGACTGAATACTAGACGTCTTGTTTTGAGTGCCAATTGTATCTTATTTTGGTTGTACGAGACTCAGTACTAGACATTCTTGTACTCTTTAAATTTTTTGGAGTGAAAATTTCGCTCTAAATGTAGAGTGATCGAGGGTTCCACTCCAAACGAGTGAATTTTCACTCTAAAAGAATGAATTTGCTCACTCCAGTCTAACAAGTGAATTTTACCACTCTAAATTAGAGAGTGACTAAGGCCTCACTCTAACTTTCACACTAGATTGGAGTGAAATTTATATTATGAAACCTATAAATTAATCAAAGTTTCGAATTACGAATTACTCTTAACATTTTTTGACCCATTTTTTAAGAAAGTTAATGATACCTTTTGAAAAATCAACTGAATATTTCTGGTAAAGGGATAAAATGTCGCTTTTTATAAATATTTATTTTAAAGAGAAAAAAATATAAATTATAAGCCGGTATGGTAGGAATCAGTCAGTATATTACATCCCCTTAAACTGCAGAAGTTTTATTAATTTTTAAAATTACAGTATTGAGAACATCTTAAACTTTTCTTAAAAATGCATAAATTATAAAAAAAAATATTAGACTCTTCGGCCAAATATTCAAGTTACTATAATAATACTGAATTTCATATAAAATATAATTTTTGTATCATTTTATTAACAATAACTATTTATTAGCATAAAGTTATTATATCTTATACTGATTTTAGTATTAAATAAAAGTTCATCTACGAATTCGAATACATAGGCGAAATCAGTACACACGAAGTTAGACGCAACGGTGGTCTAGCGCTACAGTGGCAGCCCCAGAACTTAAAGGATCCGGGTTCAAATCCAACCAACAATTTTTCTGAAGTTTTCTTAATATATTTCTCAATTGCATTCTTTCCAGTAAACTGTATCCATTCATCAAAACATTTCTAAAACGTAAAACAACAAAGTGATTAATTATTATAAGTGAAAAATTATTTTTTCTTACGCGTATTCTTTCATTCTAAATAAAGTGAAAAAGTCTCTTTTACAAAAGAGTGTATATTATTCACTCTTTCTAAAAGTGAAGATTCACTTCAAAATAAGTGACTATGTTTTCATGATCGCTTGGAGTGAGAATGCACTCCAGAGGAGTGAAAATCCAATTCAAAAAATTTAGAGAGTAATATTTACTATCTTGCTAAGGAGTAGATGCTATATTATAACTTATATATACAGGTACACTGACAAAAGGGATTGGGTATGACACCAATACTTTTATATTTATATGGTAACCATACATATTGCTGTCGTAGCTATACTATGGGTGTCGGTGATATTGTATGGTTGCCACAGCAAAATAATATAGCTGTGATAGCAATAACAATGTATTGTTGCAGTAGCAATATGTAGTTTAGTTCAATCAACCAGATTAATTTAATTAATTAAAATAACTGAACTGAGTCCTAGGTTGGCTGTGAATCATTCCATACCACATTATATTTTTGTCCTAGTGTCTAATAATCTTTCATAATAATCTATTTTACCCTCTGCTAGTAGCCGTTACTACTTTTCTTTCTCAGTTCTCTAACTTTAACTCTAGTAGAGTGAAATGACAACGAAAACAAGTTTTATTTTATTTATCGCAAATTTGAATCTCATTAATTAAAATTAATTTCGAACGACAGGCGAATAAGTATAGGGGATGGTGGGGCAGGATGGGTTTGGCGGGTGGATTGGGCATTCAAATGTTCACTAAATAAATGAATATTCTAACATGATAGTATTTTTTATATGTTGTAAATAGCTTTTACTTTTTCCCTCTGCAAATCCTAAATGAAAAAAATGAATACAAATCGTATGAGAATTATTAGAAATTGAGGACTTCAAAACGTTGTTTTTTCCATAATTCTAATCTATTTCTCAAGAACAAATAAATCATATGAGCTTCGAAAGGGAATTACTTTTACAGTTTAAATCGTAAATTTTTAATAGTATTTTTGATTGATGATCTCCGATGCTTAGGAAAAAAGTAATATTACATATAAAAATACTCTAAAATGGGGCACGACTGGCACCACTAGCGGGGCACGATTGGCATACGTGAGTCGTCAATTTATTTCCGCCGACTTTAACAGCTGATTTTCTTAACCTTACTTTTGCGCCCTTAACATTTCGGAGTCGGAGTCTTAGATGTTGGTGAAAAAGTCAGTGTTAATGAAATGGTCTGGTTTTTAGTTTTGATCCTCAATCCTATAAAATGCAAATTTAATAGTAACGTCCAATATTTTTTTAATTAAATTTTTCATTCATTCACCGTGCCAATCGTGCCCCACCTCCATGCCAATCGTGCCCCACGGGTGGGGAAAATGGGCAGTTTTAGCGGTATTGTACTTTGTATTATAAAAACAATGCAATATATATTTTATAATAAAAAATAATGTATCTAAATTTTGAGATATTCTACTTTAAGAATCACTTTTAATAATTTGTATTGGTACAAAATAGAAAGTACAGGATTCTTTTGAAGTTAGGATGCCCGTACTGCCCCACCTTCCCCTAGTTGGTACATATAATGGTACCAATAGTCGCATCGTTCGCGGCAACCTCTAAATATCATAAAAACGCTGGGTTTTTTTGCAAATTTCGTAGTTACAATATAAATTTTTTGTATTTTCTGTGTTACAATGATTGTTTTTTCATTATAGAATATGTTACCAGCTAAGTACTCATTATAATAGTGTCAACCGAACCTCAAAACATTGTAAAGACACTATCTTCTTTGGAAATTTCGTGGTCAAAATATGTATCTTTGGTATTTTTCGTGTTGTAATTATTTTTTTTTGTATCAGAAAATGTTACTAGATGAGAACCAATCGTAATACTTTCATTCTAACCTCAAAATATCGCAATATATAATTATTCTTCAATTTTGTTGTCAAAAATCTTAATTAATAAACTACTATCATAAACTATGTTCTACATAAAAGTAACAATACTTCTATTGGTCAATTATAATAATATTTCATAATAAAAAACTTTCAAAGCTATTAATAAATAAAAACGCCATTGTCCACTCTTCTTTACACAATAACAAATCATTATCATCCTCGATTTTAATCTTACTATGTAAATCTTAGACGTATAACGAAAAATACAACGCTAGGTGGAGGTCACAATGGTTCGCTCCGACTTCCCGTTAAAAACGCTTTAAAATATTTACATATAAGTAAACATGCAGAAGAATTAATTTTCTTTATATAAACTACTACGATTTAAGTTTGTGTATTTTGGTAATTCTATTATTACTAGAAAACGTGTATCTAATATTACGCTTGCAGTATTATAAACTTAAAAATTAAAAATCGGTTAGTTTTTCTTCAACGTCCATCGGGAAAGTATTCACTCTAAAATAGAGCGAGATTCCACTCTACTTAAAAGTGAAACATTTCCACTATATTTTTAGTGTGGAAAATCCACTCTAATTAGTGATTTATGTCACTGATTCTTCGAGTGGAATTTCACTCTAACGGGTTTAGCGTGTTAGCAGTGCATACATATAAATTAACGACTTTTGTCAGGGTGAACGAAAGAAAATCATACAGTACATAAATGTAGCATTTTTTACGTACTTTAAGATGCATGTGCCTGTTTTTGCCGTAGAGTTTATTTTCGGTGCGAAAGTTGCAACTTTCGTTGACGTTTATCGGTTGGTTAAGTGACCATACGAATGCATTGCAAAGTAAAAAGCAATCGACGCCGATAAAAACGGCGGTTAATTCTTCTAAATTCCTAGGCCTACTAATCACAAAATATCGACAGCAAAGCGTACGCTACGGCACCATGTAATTAAATAACACATAAAGTCTCTGCTAGGCTAGTCTTGACTTTCTGAAGCACGTACTATACGACTTTACCATAAGAACTGATAGGTGACAACACTGTTGGTAAGGTGGCTAATTTTTAACTACTTAGAACTTCTTTAATTAAAATTCAGAAAGTAAATTTTTTTGCACAAAAATTCATGAGGTATTAGAGTTAAAGGTTCAAATAACATTTCTCAATAGTTTCGGAAGCCCCAAAATCCGATATATATCTAGTGGGAATCGAAAATTCCTTAAGGTGGCCACATTACCTGCGCCCCCCTTATATAGTTAATTCTTCCATTAACCCTTTAACGCCCAACTTGACCATTTTTCGACAATATTTTCAGTGGTGTGTAGCACTAACTTAAAATGGTTCAAAAATTTCTTGAGATACCATTTCTAACGTAAAATTTTATGTACTTTCAGAATCCGGTATCAGAATTGTCGAAAAATTTAACAATAAAAAGTTATAAACAATTTTTTGCAAAAAAACGTAAATTTAAAAAAAAAAATTCGTTGAACCCAAATTTCCGAATGGAAAGAAGGTTCGCTCGTACGTCTAACACGTATATATTTGGTCAATGATATGTATACTTTATTGTAAAACAGTTGCAATATCGAAATTAAAAATGGCGGCCATCCAAACAATCCCTTTTCCACCAAACTTATCTAAAAAGGTTCGTGATTATTTTTTTTCGACCAGGATCGACTTTACGAAAAAAAGTTATAGAAAAAAGAGTTCCTATAATTGATCAAAGAACACGTGTGAATTTTTTCAGAATTTTCGGAGCGAATTTTGGATTTTTGGATATGGCTATTTTTTGAAAAATCAAAAAATGGCTCCGAAAATTCTGAAAAAATTCACACGTATTCTTTGATCAATTCTAAGCACTTTTTTTGCTCTATAACTGTTTTTCGTTGAGTTGGTCTTCATTGAATTAAAAATTGTTGAACGTTCTTAGCCGCTGCTGAATGTAACGTTGCCCGGGTTTCACCACGTGGAGGTGAATGTTCATTCAAAACCCATGTTATCGTTTTTTTTTTGTTTTGTTTTGTTTTGTTTTTTTTTTGTTTTTTTTTGTTTTTTTAATGATTTTTGACTCTGAATTTTTTGATTTGTAGTAAATACTCAAAGAAGATAACTACTAATAGTGCTTTTTTTTGAAGCATGGTTCACAAAAATATTCATTATTGCATTTCTCACAACATTTAGAACTTCTTACTTTACATTCCGAGCAATACGAGCGTTTAGTTCCTTTTGCAAGCTCATGCTTCGTCAATAAAACTGTTTGTAGATAATGCTTGCTTATTTCTATAGCAAATTCTTTTATCCCGCATTTTTCATTTTGTCGAACAGTATTCCTCAGAATAAGTGCATTTGTAATAGATGCTTGAATTATTCGCATCAAAATACTCCACGTCCATTTTTTGGATCGGATATTTCGTAACACTTTATTACAGTACTGATCGTGGATGTCTACTCCGCCCATAAATTGGTTATAAATTTTAAAAGCATTCGGAAATGGTATTTCCACCTTCTGTTGATCAGTGCTACTGTATCTTTTTACAACACCAAGGGGCTTGATACCTGCTGCAGTGGACAGAATTGAAACAGGCTTCGAATCTTGCACAGTAATAAAATTCAGCCCACTAGTCTGGTCATGTTGTACAGCAAAAGTCCCTTTAGGAGCTTTTTTGTCCAAGATATTTTTTACTTTCACCCGATTTTTTCTAACTGTCCCTGTAGCTTGAAGACCAATTTTCTTTAGATGAACCAGTAAATCTGGACTAGTAAAAAGATTGTCGAAATAAATATGATTCAGTCCCAATTTACGCGGAGATAAAGATTTCAACATATTTTCCAGCATTCGAATAACTACTCTGCTACCTAAAGCACAATTTGCTAATCTATCATTTGTTTCTTTTTTACCGCAGTAAATGTCAAAATGAAAAAGGTAACCAAAACTGCTACATAGAGCCCAAAGCTTGATACCAAATCGAGTTGGCTTTCCCCTTATAAATTGTTTTAGAGTACATCTACCAAAATATTTAACCATCATTTCATCGATCGAAAATGCTGTGCAAAAATAGCCGAATTTCTTTATGTTCGTGTTGAATATATCAGTAATAGCTCGAACACGCCAAACTTTGTCCAAATAATTTTTATCCTTCAACTGCGAACATTTCAAAAAAATTTTTATTTGTTCAAATTTATTTCTACTTATGGAGTTGCAAACTATTTCACTTTTTAAAAATGGATCTGTTGACCAATAATCTCGTTGAGATGGTCTTTTATTATAGGTTGAGAAAATTATAACACCTAGAAAAGTATTCAAATCCGTTAGAGATAACTCATACCCATTCTCTTTCGTAGCGTCTATAATGTAATTTTTTAATTCTAGAGAGAAAAAGAACTCAAATATCTCTACTGGAGAACAATTGAAAATTTTTTTTCTGTCTCGTTCGAATAAAAAAATCTTATTCTCAGGAGAATGATTGTACACCTTCTCTCCTTTTTTCCAAACATACTCATCAGCTTCTTCTAATTTTTTTTGAGTATTATCATAATCATCAAATACTTTAGTGTAAGAAACAGAAGGAAATGGAACAGAGGAGTTATTCGTGACGTTTTCATGAAGTTCATCTTCATCATTTGACCCATCATTATCAGAGTCTCCTGAATCCTCACTAGGAATAAATACATATTCATTGGAACTTTCTTTTTCAGAAATTTCATATCGACTTCCTCGATTCCTCGACATTTTGAGGTCGTTAGCTGATATATGTATGAAAGAAGCGTGAGTGTGTATAATATAAAATAGGTATAAGTAGTTTACAAAGTAATTTATAAAATAGGTATAAGAAAGGATAAATAATTTACGCGTTAGTATGTATTTTTAGTTTATACTTATGAACTATTACGAACGTAAAATTCAAAAAACTACAAATGTAATCAGAAATAGGGCATATATTTTTTTATGAATTTCTTGATATAGTTGTTTATCGAGGTAAAATAAAAAAACGAAGAATAATGTTCTTTGATTAGAGAAAACAATAAATAAATGTTGATTGTGGTGAAACCCGGGCAACGTTACATTCAGCAGCGGCTAAGAACGTTCAACAATTTTTAATTCAATGAAGACCAACTCAACGAAAAACAGTTATAGAGCAAAAAAAGTGCTTAGAATTGATCAAAGAATACGTGTGAATTTTTTCAGAATTTTCGGAGCCATTTTTTGATTTTTCAAAAAATAGCCATATCCAAAAATCCAAAATTCGCTCCGAAAATTCTGAAAAAATTCACACGTGTTCTTTGATCAATTATAGGAACTCTTTTTTCTATAACTTTTTTTCGTAAAGTCGATCCTGGTCGAAAAAAAATAATCACGAACCTTTTTAGATAAGTTTGGTGGAAAAGGGATTGTTTGGATGGCCGCCATTTTTAATTTCGATATTGCAACTGTTTTACAATAAAGTATACATATCATTGACCAAATATATACGTGTTAGACGTACGAGCGAACCCTCTTTCCATTCGGAAATTTGGGTTCAACGAATTTTTTTTTTTAAATTTACGTTTTTTTGCAAAAAATTGTTTATAACTTTTTATTGTTAAATTTTTCGACAATTCTGATATCGGATTCTGAAAGTACATAAAATTTTACGTTAGAAATGGTATCTCAAGAATTTTTTGAACCATTTTAAGTTAGTGCTACACACCACTGAAAATATTGTCGAAAAATGGTCAAGTTGGGCGTTAAAGGGTTAACGCGTGGCTAAAATTGCGAAAGATTTTGAAGAAAGTCACTTCGCGCACGGAATCAACATTAATACCGTTAGGTCTTCATTATACGAGCTGCTTGTGTGTCTGTACGTGAGTTTGCGCGCCGACGCGTCGCTCGAGATGTTCAAAGTTTCCCAGCGTCACCGCCCGCGCCGCCTGCGAGTGAGTTCACTCGCGAACGCGTGTTTATTGATAAGGTATAACACCAGGTGTCGGGGGCGAATAAGAGAAAGGAAGAGAGAGAAAGAGAGAGAGAAAAAGAAGCGTGGGGGTAATTAGCTGTCTGGAAACTTGTACGTCGATGGCTTATTAGGGCCTATTCCCGTTCGTAGCCGAAGCGCACGAAGCAGCAGTAGCAGCGGGGCGAGGGCTACGGATATCAACGCGCTTGTATCTGGGGGGAAATGCTGAGTATCATTTATGAAAGAGGAGGGAACGACTATTTTGTTTCTTTGGGGGGTGAAAGTTTTATAAACTTCGATTTTCTTAGTAACATGTACGGTATATATTGTTGGCATAGGGAGCAGGGGGGTAAGCGAGTACCTTGATGCACAGTCTTCCTCAACCCTGCCCCTGCGTGTTGTATTCATTAATTATTATTAACGGGAGCGACTGCCAATCTTTATGACGCCATGAGAATGCTGAAGAAATTCCATTATCTTTGAATTAGGACATCATATAATTCACTTTCTTCATATCTATTTAAATCTATGTTTTCATTTTGTATTATTTGTTTGTACTCTCTAAATCTGGAAGAGTGATTTTTTCACTATTTTAAAGAGTGACGAGCTAAATCGCTCAGCTTCGAGTGACTTTTCTGTATACTACACTCGAATGGAGTGATATATTTCACTCAAACAAAACGAGTGCTGCTAATCACTCGTTTATCTCTAGTGATCTAGTAGCTGCTACTGAAATCACTTTTCGAAGATTGAAAGTTGTTGCGGGAGATTTTGAGGTTAGGAATGTGCAGTAGCCTGTTGATTAATTTTTCTGCTTTTTTTCAAGTATTAAAAAGTTAATAAACTATATTAATTTACTTAGTTTAAAGTAATATCCTTAATTATCTAAACTTATATAGAAAACTTTGTTTTTATACTCCAAGGTCTGATTGGTCTAGTGGATTAAGAGCTGGTACAGTAACCTAAGAAATCTAGATCAATTTCCAGCATAGTTGAATTTTTCTTTTTCGTTCTTTTTTCTTTTTTATTAAACTTATTTAATGTTTTTAAAGTATTTAGAGAGATGTATATAAAGCTAGCGTATCCAAGTAGTAACGCCACCCTCTAACCATATACATATTTTGTAGCTAATTTGTTACGCCGAAATTGATTTTGTAGCTCGTTCCTATTTTGAGATACAATGGATACGCTAGCTTAAGCCTAAAGCTAGCGTAGCCACACCGGTAACTTTTCACCCTTGCAACCAATCCAAGCGATTCGAACGGCATATTTTGTACCTAATTTGTACCTTTAAGATGGTCAAAACCAAAACACCCTAAAATCAACCCCCAACCCCTAATTTCAACCCCCTTCGTATCAGTAATAGCTAAAATAAAGAATAAAACATATAGCGTTAAACAAACTGGTGGATATTTGTAGCTAATTTGTAGCTACGAGATTGTCCATTCGTGAATACCCTAAAATCATCCCCAACCCTAAGTTTTTTCGTATATTTTAAAAGACTAGAATTAACAAACGTAGAAAATCTAGTACTCATAGATCTCAAACGTCGATTAAAACTTTCACAGGCCTGACTGGAATATAGCCATGCTAAAAACAGTTCTGACTAACAGTTTACTCTAAACCCAAAACCTAACTAATCCAAGCTGAGCAATTTACAAATTTAAAAAGTTTTTAATAATAAAAGCCATAAATTATAAATCTTAAATACAACTAAGAATTTAAAAAAACTTTAAAAATAAAATAGTAAACCACAAGCCGTAAACCCCAGATAAAAATTGACATTCTTAGACATGACCGCTGAACGGTAAAAAATAACATTCTTAGACACGACCGCTTCAAGGAAGAGCATTATATTTACACCATCACAAAAAGTGTAATATAGCTAGGCACGACCGTTCTAAGGGAGATCCCTATATTTTCGTCATCGCAAAAAGTGTAATAAGGTGGATGTAGGTAATGTGACCAAGCAGGTAATGTGGCCACATACACGAGATCTCCCTGTATGCGTTATTCTGGAGCACCGTAACTTCCATAGTATATATATGGTGCCAATAGATGTTGAAAGGTGCGGTGACCCTGCTGCTAGCGCCCTCTTATTATAAGAAACCACTTTTGTCAGCGTCATATGAGCGAAAAAAAATCATGTGCTACATAAAATTGTAGCTTTTTTATGTACTTTAAGATGCATGTGTCAGTTTTTGCGGTTGAGTTTATTTTCGATGCGAAAATTGCAACTTTTATTAAAGTTTATCGGTTGGTAAAGTGGCCACACGAATACATTGCAAGGCAAAAGGCAATCGACGCAGGTAAAACCGGCGATTTCTTCATTAAAATTCCTCGGCCTACTAATCACAAAATATCGACACCAAGACGTAAGTTACGGCCCCATGTCGTTAAATAACACATAAAGGAAGTCTCTGTTAGGTTAGTCTTGACTTTCGGAAGCACTTATATGACTTTACCATAAGAACTAATAGGTGGCCACTTTACCAACAGTGTTGGTAAAGTGGCCAATTTTTAACTACTTAGAACTTCTTTAATTAAAATGCATAGAGGACATTTTTTTGCAAAAAAAATCATGAGGTATTAGAGTTAATGGTTCAAATAACATGTCTCAATAGTTTTTGAAGCCCCAAAATCTCAGATATATCTACTAAAAATCGAAAGTTCCTTAAGGTGGCCGCATTACCTGCACCCCCCTTATATTAAAAACTAACAAAATATTGCATTATTACATAAAAACATGTTTTTTTTAACACTATAGCAGCACATTTTAAGCATCCCCGTAAATTTATATATGAATGCATGTATGTATGTAATCTAGTTTATGCAAAAACTCAGTGAGACCGCGGTAAAACTGGCTGAAATATATAGAGGTTACTTGTTCCATCATAGGAAGGTGACATATCTATTTTCAGCCTTATTCAATCAGTATATTTCTATTTAGCACAACTTATAAATATGTTAAAAAATCGTATTTTAGCTTTTAAATCTTAATTTTGTATCTTGGAACAGCATCATATTTACATTTAATTTTCAACGATAGAGTTCTGGATCTAGAAAAAATACACCATTTTTGTTTTTAACATTTTTTACAACAATGTCATTTAAACAAAGCTTATCGAGAAAAAAGAAAAATAAAGCAAAAAAAAGGCATAATAAACCAAATTTTACGCCACAACTTGATTATAACATATTATACGAAAAATATTCTACGATGAAGTTATAGATCTCAAAAAAATACAACTTTTCTCCATTCAACATTTTTTAACAAAATCTCAGTTAAACAAAGTTTATCGTAAATAAAACAAAATTAAAGCAAAAAAATACATTAAAATAATTAATCTTTAGGCCACAACTTGTTTCTTACACTTACACTTTTTGCATGCCTTGCATCGCTTGCATGCGGTTTATTATAAATTTTACCATTCAGCACGGTAAATTTACCAGTTCAGTAATATAATTTGTTCCCTGAAATCACGACATCCCACGTTTACCATGACTTTCACGGTTTATTTTTATCAGAAAATTCTCCATAAACGTCCCTTTCTCGCAGATTCCATTACCGCGAAAAACATGATCTGCGAGATAAAGTAGGCTAGGTAATTAGGATTCTTTCAACCATCTTTAAGCAACAAATTAGCAACAAAATATGCCAGTAATGATTTAAGGTCAAACACTAGGTTTAGCGCAAATAATGTTTTTATGTGCTTAAGGGAAGAGGGGTTATTTCTACATACAAGGAGTTGTTACTTGAGTGTTTCCTATCGTGCTATCTTAAAACTACAAGTTTGCAGCAATATATGCAAGTACTTATTTAAGATTACGGACCAAGAATAGTGTTATTGCAAGAGTGAAAAGTTACCGGAGTGGCTACGCTAGCTTTAGGCTTAAGCTAACGTATCCATTGTATCTCAAAATAGGAACGAGCTACAAAATCAATTTCAGCGTAACAAATTAGCTACAAATTAGCTACAAAATATGTATATGGTTAGAGGGAGGCGTTACGACTTGGATAAGCTAGTTTTATATACATTAGAGAGAGGTAGAAATAAGAAAGTACAATTAGTTATACAATTTTTGATTTATAAAGATATTTTCTTTCACTCCAACATAAGTGATAAATCACTGTTAGAGAAGAGTGAAAATATAACTCTTTTGAAAAGTGGCGAATCACTCGAAATCGACTGGCTCACTTATCACTTTGCCAAAGAGTGAGAAATTACTCGATTCGAGTGAAAAGTCACTCTTCCAGTTTTAGAGAGTAAGGCAAATGGAAAACGTAAATTTATATCTGCTCATCTCAAAAGCAATAGGATGATATATTTATAATTTAATGAATAATAATAAAGCAAAGTTCCTTCTCTAGTTTAAATTTGGAATTTATTTTTATTGTTTTGGATGGGTCCAGATACAAGCTCCGGATTGGGTTTGATTGTCTGATTGATCCTATATATAGGTTTTATTCAGTCGAATCCAAAAATTAACCAATTTCGTATTGATTTATTTAAAGGGACAGGCCTGGGTTAAACCCAACAAAAAGACTTTTTACTACGAGTCCAGAAAACTTTTTATGTTTAAAAGCAATCATTCTGAAAAATGTTATACTATCAAAACATAATAATATCATAAATTTGACTGTTGTGAAACCTTAAAATCTTGATCCTACACGTCACAATAAATCACTATTTTCAATACCATATTTATTAAAGGAACTTTGATCCTCACACGATTCAATGTGACATGGTGAACGAAATTTCTTTTTTCGACGGTTATTCGACTCCTTTTGTCATGTATTACAAAAAGAGCGGAGCACTTTTTCGTTAAAATTTATAATTACTTTTTTTCGGAGATCCAATCAATTTTTTAAAAAATGTTGTTATTTTTTAAAATTTTAATATAAGTCAAGAAAAAGGCAAGTATTTGAAGAGCAGTATCTAAAAGAAAGTTGACGAGAAGGATATAATAGAGAAATTATGAAATAATGCTGGTGTAAGGTAATTATTTAATTATCGTTTAAGAGCACTAATTACGAAATTGAAGAAATTGTCATTTCATAAAGAGCGCGCGCGAGCTTGTGGAAGGAGAGAAAGAGCAATTTGATTCGAGTAGCGTGAAAACGAAGCGGGAATAGGTAGAGCACGCGGGATCGCATAATGGAAGTATACAAAAGAGCCAAAAAAGGGAAAAGAACGCGCAGCGTGGAGGAGGACGCGCGGTGTTGGTCGGGTCCGAAAAAGGAGCGATGGAGTGTGGGTATGTGTGAGAGAGAGAGAGAGAGAGAGTGAGAGAGAGAGAGAGAGTGAGAGAGAGAGTGAGAGAGAGAGTGAGAGAGAGAGAGATAGAGAGAGAGAGAGAGAGAGAGAGAGAGAGCGGAAAAATAAAGTGCTCGGGCCCTAGAAGTTGCCGCACGGTGCGCCGCGCTACTGTCCTTTTGTTTGTCGGCGGAAAGCCCGGCTTTGCCTCGACTCGTCATACAACCACCGACAACGACAACGGCAAGGAGGAACACAAGCGGCATGTACACGCAGCGGCAACGGACGTACGAGCAAACTTTGTCTCTCACCCCTGACACCCTCCGAGCCCACTCTCCCAAGAAGTTTCATGATTTTATTATATCGAGTTGATACAATCTCGCACGCTCCGCGTCGTTGCCAAGCATGAGCTTAATGTATACCGTGAGTTACTCGAGAGTGCGCCCGTACAGCAAAGCCAACTACTGCTGTGCTGGAAGATGTTTCTATCTAACGAGACTTTTTCACGAGACTTTTTATGGGTATACTGACTTTAAATAATAGAACTTACATTTGTCATCCATTCCTAATTAAGGGGACGCCGGATATCTCTGTCCTTGTCTAATTGAGTTTTCATTCATAATTTTAAGAGAAATCATATTTTTCTTTAAATAATAGTTGTCCCCGCTTCGTTTTATAGTAATCTACATATATGTCCAAGCTGGGTTCATATGATTGTTTTGTTTTCGAGAAAACTTTGACACACTAAAAGGGCCAACTACGTGGAGATTAACCTTTACATACTAAGTTTGTCAAAGTTTTCTCGAAAACAAAACAATCATATGAAACCAGCTTGGACATATAATTAGGTTACTGTAAAACAAATTGGGGACAGCTATTATTTTGTCATTAAACAATTAACTTTGTAAATAAATAACGAAATACGTGTGTAGGATAGTAGGAATCTACTGTCGGTATCCGACGTCTCCTTAAGGTGGATCTTACATTTGTCATCCATTCCTAATACTGAGCTCTACTGATTTCTCTAAATCTTTCAATTTCATTTTTTACGCAACGAGAGAAAAGGATAGTAACCCCAACTATCGATGTGTAAGTAACGTCTCCCAAGTCGTATAGGACTCTGTACTATCTAGGAAAAACGGGTAGTCCGTCTTACACACGTACAGTAATTATTCCTAAATATCACTAAATGACTATAAGGTTATAGCAACGAACATGGACTTGTATAGAAGAACAGTTGTAATGGAGCGCTGGGGGATCGAAAGTGTTAGTTCCGCGCTCACAGAGATGACGCCGCGACACATTTCTTATCGTTCTCTCTCTCTCTCTCTCGCACCTCCGTAATGCACACATGCTTAGTAGGAAGATCATCCGTGGCGGCTCCAAGTGGCTGGGTAACATAACTAACTGCTTTGTTACCCACGTTTTGGTCCCCGATTCTTAACCCAGAACCGTTCTTCTATACAAGTCTATATTCGTTGGTTATAGTACATGACAAATGTTTCTTAAATGATATTTGTAAGATGATAAATAATTAGAAATCCATGCAGGGTCATTTTGGTAATTACTTTTTGGTAATCCGGCTTATACAGTAACAGTAACGATAAAGCATGGTCGCTTTGAAAATTTTAACCACTATTCTTAGTCATATACTGAAAAGAACTATATAAAAATAGCAAAAAACGAAAATTTAAAAAAAAAATAAATAATGCTCTGAAAGTTTGTTTTAATTGTATTATTTAATTTGAAGATACTTTATTTTTCTATTATTATAGTTTAGATTGCTTTGAAAGTTCCTGTTGGAACGTAAAAACACTTTAAAATATTTATATAATGAAACATGCAGAAGAATTAATTTTGTGTATATAAACTATTGCGACTTTATTTTGTTTATTTTAGTAAACCTATTATTACTGGAAAGTGTACCTACTATCACGCTTGCAATATTATAAATTTAAAAAGTAAAAAATAGGTTAGTTTTTCGTCGATGTTCATCGGGAAAGAATTCACTCTAAAATGGAGTGAGATTCCACTCTACTAAGAGTGAAACATTTCACTCTATTTTTAGAATGAATAATCCACTCTAATTAGAGTGATTTATTTCACTCTAATTAGAGTGATTTATCTCACTCTAATGGGTTTAGCGTGTATACGTTATTTTAATGAAAAAAGGTACCTCTTCTTCTAACTTCACAAGCTTTTATTATGGATAAATGACCCAAAAGATAATAAAAAGTATGCGAAAAGAGCTTTAATTTAAGTTATGTTGCGCATAAAAAAAATCTGGAACCATAAAAACGACTAAGTCCACTTTTCTCAATTTTGGTCTTACACTGCATTTTACCATTATAAGTAGCCCCATTTCACATGAAAGTAGTAAAAGTTGCCGTAGCATAGCTATCATAGTCAAAAATAGCACATTACATAACGACTTGTGATTTTACTTAATTTGAGTATGTAAATAAATTGCATTATATAAACTATAGTGTATGGTTTTCAAAAAATAATTAAGTTGATTCCCGAAAAAACGACTTTATTCAATTTTTTAAAATTTGTATCAATTTACGTTAGATTTTATCATTATAAATACTCTTTTTTCTCGTAAAAATAACAAAAATTGCCAAAGTATAGCAGCTATACATGTAGCCCAATGCATAATGGTTTAAGTCGATTTAATGAAATATTTGTATGAAATACGAATTAAATTCATCTTTATATGAATCAGAGCGCTTACCTATAGTTGATTTTATTTTATTTATGTTAATCCATTTTATTATACGATACATACTTACATAGCATATACTTTTCATAATGTTTGAACTGTTTGTATTAGTTATACTTATATATATCAATCATCCCGTTTGGAAAAAACTCTGAAGTTGAGTGTTATTTCGAACCCTCAACTAAAATTTGGTAGGTTATTAGACTTCTACAATATAAAAATTCAGTTGAGGGTTCGAAATAACACTCAACTTGAGAGTTTTCTCCATACGGGATCGGTCAGCTTCTTTTATTTTACATAAGTATTTACTGATATTTCTTATACAAAAATAGTATAAGAGAAAAAACTAATGAACGATATCTAATAGCCTTATACGCCACTTACACGCCACCCAACACAAGGTATTCAAATTATGCTTATTTCAACTCGCCACGACAGTCGCCCGCGTATTTTCTAGTGGCAAGGCAAGCGAGAGGGGGATGGGAATTAATTGTTTTTTATACTGTTATTAACGGATATGATGTTGCATGGTACATTTCTAATCGTGTATATAAACAATCAAAGTAAAAAAATCCATACTGACTTAAGTCCACATATCCCGGAAATATACTTAACTCAACTTTTTTGTAAAGTTACTGGAAAAATAAAAAGTATTTCTTATGTGTAATTACTATGATTAGCGCTATATTTAACACTTTATTTAATAAATATAATAAGTTGGCTGCATATCTCTTATATTTCGATCTGGCACATCAGTGCAAACAAACGTTAATATCTCGAAAACGAAAATATGGACTTAAGGGATAACACCACTCTAGAGGCCGAAAAAAAGGCCTAATTTTGACAATTTATTCTGGGATTATGGGAAAAGGAATAGTATTCATATTTAGATGGTTCATTTAACACATATTGATGTATGAAAAAAATTTTTTTTTATTATGTTTTTTGTACAAAATGGCGGCCCTACAGCAGATCTGCGGAAAAAGATTTTTTTTGAAGGTGCTCCGCGGACGCACCAATTCCTCGAAAACCGTGAGAGCTGGAACAAAAAACCAAAAATTTTCTGAAGCTACATACTAATAGCTACCGAAGTACGTAGGATTTTTTTTATTCCAATTTTTGTACAATTGTCGACTAAAAAAAGAGTAGTAAATTGTTGATAAAACAAGTAATTTTCAAAATATCAAAAAACGGCTACGTACTTCGATGGAGAATATATTTGTGAAGCTACTGTAAAAATTGCAAGTCGATCCATGGAATGGTGTTGAAGATATGAGTGCGCCCAGTTTGAAAAAACCCGTTTCGAGAAAAACGCGTTTAAAGTTTTCGGAGCATTTAAATCCATGAAATTTTTGTATACCTCTAATCTGCGATGCCTGCACCGTACATTTGGCCATCTCTATTAATGTCTGACTCCTTCTCTTCCTTCCTGGCTGATTTTAAGGACATCCGGGCCTCTCTGGCATCGTCTGTTAGGGATCTCTCGGAAAACTTGATGCGACGCGCGTCCGCCTCCACGCAGAAATTATAGCAGTTCGGTCCAATTGTCAAGTGTTGTATCAGCTTCATGACACTTGAAAGGCCATCATTATAGATACCTGCAGCAATATATACTGCGGTATCGAGCACGTGTTTGCCACTAGAGAAAGATTTTGGAGCCATAGACCAGACAGTCGCATTGAAACTTTCGTTGCTATTTTGTGTGAAGCCGCCTAAGCAACGCGTAAGTAGATCGTCACTGCTTAACTCTTTATAAATTGGCGAAATCGCTTTATAAACTTCTTCAGAGAGAGGTGGTTTATGTACAAAATCTTCTCCAGTAGCTTGAGCCTTTTGCCAAGAGCACCATGAAGTTTCTCCGCGCGGGCATCTTTCGTGTCTCGGTTGACCATCAGTAGACAATTTGTGGTCCAGCGTTGCGTAGATTTCATTGCGCATTTTCTTCTCAGAATCGTGATTCGTACGAATTGCTAAACCATAATAAATTGCCAACTCGTCTTTGAGCTTGCCAGTAAGCTTGCCTTTTCCTCCAAGTCCTTTTATTTGTTTTTTTTCAAATTACGGAGACGAGAACCCATCCGCTTCTGCACATGATCGATACATTCTTTTTTTTTTACGGTGAACTTTTCGTAGGGCTCAGAATCTATGATTCCTTTGAAGGTTTTCGAATCTCCGTCGCCCACGCAATTAGCGTACTTCAAATTGTGCAAAGATTCTGAGCGCTGGAATATTTCGATGACGGCGGCCACTTCCATATTTCCTGCGGAGCCGACGTGGTTCGCTTGGCATTCATCTTTGTGAGTTTGGCTCCACTCCTTGAACTCGATGGTGTTAGTTTTGGTTTTCCAAAATTCGCAAGCTTTGCAATATTTAGATTTCACCAAAACATCGACTACGTTTCCAGTATACCAACCGATAAGTGAAACAAACCCGTAAAGAGATGAAAAACCACGCTTCCTGCACGAACCATCACAAGATACAGTAATGCCATTTGGATCGTCAGTTTTTTCTCGTTCTTTTTTAGCTGCAGTTTTCATACTGAGCTTACAAACAGCTTCTGCTTCAATGGCAATTTTCTTAACAACTGTATCGTAAAACGATTGAAAATTGGCCGCGGGAGATCCATGAAGGCGCAAAACCTTATAATGCTATTCAATCCTATTCCTAGTGATCGCATGGCAAGAACAATTCTGCGATTAATATCATATCCTTTCTCAATAAATGGACAACTAGGAATAGTAATCTGATCACAGTTTTTACAGGAAATCTCAATTTTGAAACCCAAGCCTCGCTTTCCAGTTTCGGTGAACGTTACATCGGATTTGCATTTTTTACATACAAGAGCTTGCGATATCGCGGAGAACACTGCTACAAAATTCAGAATTCGGTAACCGAAACCTTCATTTACTTAAAAATCATCGAAGTTTACATCTGATAATTTTTAGCCGATGCACTAACGTTCTCCAGGCTTGGCTTCTCCAGCTCGTAACGGTTTTGTGGCCGTCGGTTTGATATTCTCGGTCTTTTTGCACTACTCCTTCCTCCTTGGCCGGTTTTTTGTCACAATACACGACTTTTCTCGAACTCATATTGTTTATTCGAATACTTTTACAATAACAAAACACGTTATTAATATTTGAACGAAAATGTACGGAAAGAAAATAAAGCGCGTGCACGGCGTCGCTTGGCAGCTGTACTAGTTCACACACACTCACACACCTCTATTCAGTGTTAGTACACCCTGGTGGACTTCTGAGGAACCACAATGACCATAAGCAATAGAATTTGGACAGGTAGGAACACTACATAGACGATAAATCAGAGCGCGCCGTGGTGGCTGATTCAGCTGTCACTGCGCGCTCCGAGGCGCTGCGGCAAAATCGAGAATTGGACCTCTTACAAATTTTATTTCTGTATAAAACCAATTGGATATGATTTTTAAGGGTCCAAAGTATCGTTTAAGCCAAAAAAAATCGATTTTTTAAAAAACTTTAGACTAGTGTTACCCTTTAAGTTGGTTTTCCGGTTCCCCACAGATATTAATCTGATCAAAAGTTATTAACAATTGAATATGGCGACTGAAAATACATGGAAATTCAACGAATTTAATAGAGTGAAATTTCTTTGAATATTCATGCAATTTCGATCACCATCTTCAATATTGCAAAGAACTATTAATCAGATTAATATTTTTACACTTAATAGAGGTTGAATTAAAGGTCTTTTCGCCTACTTTTTAGTGCATTTTGAGTAATTTATCCATATTAAAAACTTGTAGGGTTAGAAGAAGAGGTACCTTTTTTCATTAAAAAAAACGTAATTAAAATAACGTATACTTCGAGCAAATTACATCATATCTCGACAACAAGGACCCATTACAATGAATTACATGTACTAGACTTCGTTTTTGGGTACTATAAAACACTTTCCAAAGTATGACCGAATTTCGTTTCTCGGAGCGTGTGCACTCGGAGGGTGGGCACGGTCATTTTTGTCCAACCACGGCTCAATTTATTCGTTTTCTAATGAAGATTCGAAATGAAAAAGCAATTTAAAGATTCATCAACTCGTTTTTATATAACAATTTTTCCATTATTGGACTTTTGAGTTTTAGTTTTTCGAGTTTGTTTTGGTAAGTTAGAAATATTATTTTCAATTTAGTGTAAATGCATTAAGAAGAGCATAAAATTACCTATCTTTTACAACAGCAAATTTTAGATAGGCTTTTCCCCTTCTTTTGTTATACACGAAAAAAGTTATGTTTAGTTTAATGGTTATATCTCGGAAATCTATGATGGCAAATCGTTCACAAAATTTTAGATGATTGGGAATGCAGTGAATCTACGTACTAACTTCTGATTACAATTAATATAAATAATTTTAATAAATTATGTACAGAGAAAAAAATTTCTGTAATAAAGATATTGTCTGTAATTTAAAAAAAAAATTGTCCTTTGTCAAACCATCATTGACAAGAAAGCACATTTTTTTCAGCTATTAATTAGAAAGAGATATAGCAATTTAAAATTAATTTATTACAACAAATAATTTCACATTGGAGCTATTAATTTAGTTGGAGGAAACTAATAAGTGGAGACCATGGAGTCCGGGTCTTGGATTTTGATGAAACTTTGAGGATCGACTTGTAATGGACCGTCGTCGCGCACGTCGTAGAACTCGCGAATTGTATCGTGTGCAAAGCGGAATTTTCCAAAACCGCGAAACTAGGGAAGGGGTTGACCCTCGAGAGGTGCGAACTGTTCATAGCTCGCGACGCGATGCGAAGCGGCAGAGCGCCATCGATAGCCGGCAGCTCAGCACCGCTGCCAGCAGCGGCTGCCCGACTACGAACGAGCGTCTAATCTCGACAGGTACGTAACTACGCATTATTGTTCTCGCGACCGCGTTAGTGAATCGCAAGTTTAATTGATTCGATTTCTTAATCTCGACAGAAATCTCAGAGGACGCATTTCGTGTTACGGTCGCAACGTGCTGTGCGTGGTCCAAAGCCCAATAGGGGTAATTCCTTTTTCGTCATTTATTACTCTTTTAATTGTGCCAAAATATTAATTATACCGCGGTAATATTCTAGATGAAGTTGAAGTTTGCACTGTTGCATTGCAACAAATTTCGTAAATTCGTAAGTCGTTCCAAAGTCCATTCAAAACGCCTTTAATGTATTAAATATCATTGGAAAACATGTTTGCAACATGAATACATAAATTTACAACCCTTAAACTACCCCTAACTAGGGGTTGAAAATATTCAGAAATTGCACGTGCCTTCCTCGATTTTTTACGCGTATGCTTATACGAGTCACGAACTTTTCTCTGCGGATTATTGTTAAACAACCCAAAATACACTCCCATGCATTTTTTTGGAAAGTTCGGAGGAAAGGAACACTTTCAAAATGGCCGCCGATATTTCGTTGCACGTGTCATTTATTCTTTCTTGATTTTTTAGGCGTGTGCTTATGAGAGTCACGAACTTTTCTCTGCGGATTATTGTTAATCAACCCAAAATACAATCCCATGAATTTTTTTGGAAAGTTCGGAGGAAAG
Organism: Gastracanthus pulcherrimus; assembly: GCA_949152435.1. NCBI lineage: Eukaryota > Metazoa > Arthropoda > Insecta > Hymenoptera > Pteromalidae > Gastracanthus > Gastracanthus pulcherrimus. Next base: position 134,273,138 of record OX424575.1, on the reverse strand, counting down.
GAGCACTTTCAAAATGGCCGCCGTAAGTTTGTTGCACCTATCATTTATACTTTCTTGATTTTTTAGGAGTGTGCTTATGAGAGTCACCAACTTTTCTCTACGGATTATTGTTAAACAACACAAAATGCACTCCCATGAATTTTTTTGTAAAGATTGGAGGAGAGGAACACTTTCAAAATGGCGGTTGTGAGTTTGTTGCACGTGTTCTATAGCCTTCCTCGATTTTTTACGCGTATGCTTATGCGAGTCACGAATTTTTCTCTGCGGATTATTGTTAACCAACCCAAAATACAATCCCATGAATTTTTTTGGAAAGTTCGGAGGAGAGGAACACTTTTAAAATGGCCGCCGAAATTTTGTTGCACGTGTCATTTATTCTTTCTTGATTTTTTAGGCGTGTGCTTATGAGAGTAACGAACTTTTCTCTACGGATTATTGTTAAACAACACAAAATGCACTCCCATGAATTTTTTTGTAAAGATTGGAGGAGAGGAACACTTTCAAAATGGCGGTTGTGAGTTTGTTGCACGTGTTCTATAGCCTTCCTCGATTTTTTACGCGTATGCTTATGCGAGTCACGAATTTTTCTCTGCGGATTATTGTTAACCAACCCAAAATACAATCCCATGAATTTTTTTGGAAAGTTCGGAGGAGAGGAACACTTTTAAAATGGCGGTTGTGAGTTGGTTGCACGTGTTCTTTAGCCTTTCTCGATTTTTTACGCGTATGCTTATGCCAGTCAAAACTTTTCTCTGCGGATTATTGTTAACCAACCCAAAATACAATCCCATGAATTTTTTTGGATAGTTCGGAGGAGAGGAACACTTTTAAAATGGCCGCCGAAATTTTGTTGCACGTGTCATTTATTCTTTCTTGATTTTTTAGGCGTGTGCTTATGAGAGTAACGAACTTTTCTCTACGGATTATTGTTAAACAACACAAAATGCACTCCCATGAATTTTTTTGTAAAGATTGGAGGAGAGGAACACTTTCAAAATGGCGGTTGTGAGTTTGTTGCACGTGTTCTATAGCCTTCCTCGATTTTTTACGCGTATGCTTATGCGAGTCACGAATTTTTCTCTGCGGATTATTGTTAACCAACCCAAAATACAATCCCATGAATTTTTTTGGAAAGTTCGGAGGAGAGGAACACTTTTAAAATGGCGGTTGTGAGTTGGTTGCACGTGTTCTTTAGCCTTTCTCGATTTTTTACGCGTATGCTTATGCCAGTCAAAACTTTTCTCTGCGGATTATTGTTAACCAACCCAAAATACAATCCCATGAATTTTTTTGGAAAGTTCGGAGGAGAGGAACACTTTTAAAATGGCCGCCGAAATTTTGTTGCACGTGTCATTTATTCTTTCTTGATTCTTTAGGCGTGTGCTTATGAGAGTAACGAACTTTTCTCTACGGATTATTGTTAAACAACCCAAAATACATTCCCATGAATTTTTTCGTAAAGATTGGAGGAGAGGAACACTTTCAAAATGGCGGTTGTGAGTTTGTTGCACGTGTTATTTAGCCTTCCTCGATTTTTTACGCGTATGCTTATGCGAGTCACGAACTTTTCTCTGCGGATTATTGTTAAACAACCCAAAATGCACTCCCATGAAATTTTTTGTAAAGATTGGAGGAGAGGAACACTTTCAAAATGGCGGTTGTGAGTTTGTTGCACGTGTTATTTAGCCTTCCTCGATTTTTTACGCGTATGCTTATGCGAGTCACGAACTTTTCACTGCGGATTATTGTTAAACAACCCAAAATGCACTCCCATGAATTTTTTTGTAAGGATTGGAGGAGACGAACACATTTAAAATGGCCGCCGTAAGTTTGTTGCACGTGTTCCTTAGCCTCTCTCGTTTTTTTACGCTAGTCGTACTACTAGTCACGAACTTTTCTCTGCGTATTATTGTTAATCAAGCCAAAATACAATCCCATACATTTTTTTGGAAAGTTCGGAGGAGAGATACACTTTCAAAATGGCCGCCGAAATTTCGTTGCACGTGTCATTTATTATTTCTTGATTTTTTAGGCGTGTGCTTATGAGAGTCACGAACTTTTCTCTACGGATTATTGTTAAACAACCCAAAATACATTCCCATGAATTTTTTTGTAAAGATTGGAGGAGAGGAACACTTTTAAAATGGCGGTTGTGAGATTTTTGCACGTGTTCTTTATTCTTTCTTGATTTTTTAGGCGTGTGCTTATGAGAGTCACGAACTTTTCTCTGCGGATTATTGTTAAAGAACCCAAAATGCACTCCCATGAATTTTTTTGTAAAGATTGGAGGAGAGGAACACTTTCAAAATGGCGGTTGTGAGTTTGTTGCACGTGTTATTTAAGCCTTCCTCGATTTTTTACGCGTATGCTTATGCGAGTTACGAACTTTTCTCTGCGGATTATCGTTAGACAACCCAAAATGCACTCCCATGAATTTTTTTGTAAAGTTTGGAGGAGAGGAACACTTTCAAAATGGCGGCTGTGAGTTCGTTGCACGTGTTCTTTAGCCTTCGATTTCTTACGCGTATGCTTATGCGAGTCACGAACAAATTTATGAGTATACATTCTTTCTCTAAAATGCATACTTACCGAGTTATATGCGATTGTTTCCGGGAAAAAAATGCGATTTTCGCATTTTTTTTCACTTTTTCGTTGTTTATGCAAATAGCACACCTTTTCAAGCTGGCGCACCTCGATATTTTCAGTAGGTATACCATTCCCGAGCGATTCCAATAGTTGTCTAAGTTACGTCACGTTAGAGCCATATTTGAAAGATTTCGCCGTAATTCTCCTGGCCTAAGAAGCCTGATGCTATACTGTTGATAATACTAAATGTGAACTGTATACGTTCGTATTCAAGTACGTTGATCGAAGTACATCCCTAAACTTGGCATGGACATTTTCTATTTAGGTTATATAAACTAATTGATAATTTGCCGTAATTTATCCGTAAAATATCCGTGAAGTCGAAAAATTTGCCGCGGATTTATTTTTAAAAATAATCGGGTACCCTGCTAACTTTAGAAAAAGTTAGCAGGGTACCCCCTTAAAAATACCAAGGAAGCATTCCACGTCATTGGGACAGTGCTTAAAATTTGCCGCTTTTTTGCCGTAAAACAACCCTGCACTCAGATTTAGACGAAAATTTTTTTAAGCGCTCATAAGCGCCAGAACACTCTAACTCAACATAAAGTTGGCAGGGTACTCCCGTAAAATCCACTAGACTAGATCGTACACTATTGGGTTAGGGCTCAAAATTTGCCGTAAATTATCCGTAAATAATTTGTACAGGCGAAAAATTGCCGCAAATTTATTTTTAAAAATAACCGGGTACCCTGCTAACTTAGGGTTAAGTTAGCAGGGTACCCCCTTAAAACTACCAAGGAAGCATTTCACATCATTGAGACAGGGTTTGAAATGTGCCGCTTTTTTGCCGTAAAGCCACCCTGCACTCAGATTTAGACGAAAACTTTTTTAAGCGCTCATAAGCGCCAGAATACTCTAACTCAACGTGAAGTTGGCAGGGTACTCCCGTAAAATCCACTAGACTAGATCCTACACTATTGAGTAGGGTCTGAAAATTTGCCGTAAATATTCCGTAAATTATCCGTCGAAGCGAAGAATTTGCCGCGGATTTATTTTAAAAATTAACCGGGTCCCTGCTAATTTTGGAAAAAGTTAGCAACTTACCCCACATAAATTATCAAAGAAGCATTCCACGTCATTGGGTCAGGGCTTAAAATTTACCGCTTTTTTGCCGTAAAGACCCCCTTCACTAAGATTTACTTGAAACGTCTTTTACCGCGCATAAGCGCCAGAATTATCCAATTCAACATGAATTTGGCAGGGTACTCCCGTACAATCCACTAGACTAGATCCTACGCTATTGTGTAGGGGCTCAAAATTTGCCGTAAATAATCTGCAAATTATCCGTCGAGACGTGAAATTTGCCGCGGATTTATTTTTAAAACTAACTGGGTACCTTGCTAACTTTTTCCAAAATTAGCAGAGACCCGGTTATTTTTAAAAATAAATCTGCGGCAATTTTTTCGCTTCGACGGATAACTTACGGATTATTTACGGCAAATTTTGAGCCCTTACCTAACAGTTTAGGATGGAGTTTTGTGGATTCTTAGGGGGTACCCTGCCAAATTTATCTTGAGTTGGAAAATTCTGGATCATATCAGCGGTAAAATAAAGTTACGCATAAATCTGAGTGCAGGATTCTTTTACGGCAAAAAAGCGGAAAAATCGAAGCTCGGTCCCAATGACATGAAATGCTTCCTTCATAGTTTGAAGTGGGGTACCCTGCGAAATTTTTCCAAAATTAGCAGAGACCCGGTTACTTTAAAAATAAATCCGCGGCAAATTTATCGCTTCGACGGATAATTTACGGATAATTTACGGTAAATTTTCAGCCCTCACCAAATAGTTTAGGATGCAGTTTAGAGGATTTCTTCATTTTGAGTTGGAAAATTCTGGCGCTCAAGAACAGTACAAAATTTTTCGAGCAAATCTGAGAGTAAGTTTGTTTTACGGCAAAAAAGCGGCAAAATGTAAGCCCTATGTCCAAATGACGTAAAATGCTTCCTTAATAGTTTAAAGATGGGTACCCTGTTAACTTTTTCCAAAGTTAGCAGGGTACCCAGTTATTTTTAAAAATAAATCCGCGGCAAATTTATCGCTTCGACGGATAATTTACGGATAATTTACGGCAAATTTTGAGCCAGGACAAATAGTCTAGGATGCAGTTTAATGGATTTTACGCGGGTCCCCTGTCATCTTCATTTTGAGTTGGAAAATTCTGGCGCTCATGAGAGGTACAAAATTTTTCGAGTAAATCTGAGAACAAGGTTGTTTTACGGCAAAAAAGCGACAAAATGTAAGCTCTGTCCCAATTATGTGAAATGCTGCCGTGATAGTTTAAAGAGGGGTATCCTGCTAACTTTTTCCAAAGTTAGCAGGGACCCGGTAATTTTTTAAAATAAATCTGCGGCAATGTTTTCGCCTCGACGGATAATTTACGGATTTTTTACGGCAAATTTTGAGCCCTTACCTAACAGTTTAGGATGGAGTTTTGTGGATTCTAAGGGGGTACCCTGCCAAATTTATCTGGAGTTGGAAAATTCTGGATCATATCAGCGGTAAAATAAAGATTCGCATAAATCTGAGTGCAGGATTCTTTTACGGCAAAAAAGCGGCAAAATCTAAGCTCTGTCCCAATGACATGAAATGCTTCCTTCATAGTTTGAAGTGGGGTATCCTGCGAAATTTCTTCAAAGTTAGCAGGGACCCGGTTATTTTTAAAAATAAATCCGCGGCAATTTTTTCGACTTGACAGATAATTTACGGATAATTTACGGCAAATTTTAAGCTTGTACAAATAGTCTAGGATGCAGTTTAGTGGCTTTTACGGGGGTCCCCTGCCATCTTCATTTTAAGTTGGAAAATTCTGGCGCTCATGAACGGTACAAAATTTTTCGAATAAATCTGTGAGCAAGGTTGTTTTACGGCAAAAAAGCGGCAAAATGTAAGCTCTGTCCCAATTACGTGGAAAACTTCCTTGATAGTTTTAGGGAGGGTACCTTGCTAACTTTTTCCAAAATTAGCAGAGACCCGGTTATTTTTAAAAATAAATCCGCGGCAATTTCGTTGCCTGTACGGATAATTTACGGATAATTTACGGCAAATTGTGAGCCGTAACCCAGTAGTCTAGGATCTAATCTAGTGTATTTTACGTGGGTACCCTGCCAACTCCATCTTGAGTTGGAAAATTCTGGCGCTTATGCGCGGTAGAAAATGTTTCAAGTAAATCTGAGTACAGGGTGGCTTTACGGCAAAAAAGCGGCAAATTTCAAACCCTGTCTCAATGATGTGAAATGCTTCCTTCGTAGTTTTAAGGGGGTACCCTGCTAACTTAACCCTAAGTTAGCAGGGTACCCAGTTATTTTTAAAAATAAATCTGCTGCAATTTTTTCGCCTGTACAAATTATTTACGGATAATTTACGGCAAATTTTTAGCCCTAATCCAATAGTGTACGATCTAGTCTAGTGGATTTTACGGGAGTACCCTGCCAACTTCATGTTGAGTTAGAGTATTCTGGCGCTTATGAGCGCTTAAAAAATTTTCGTCTAAATCTGAGTGCAGGGTTGTTTTACGGCAAAAAAGCGGCAAATTTTAAGCCCTGTCCCAATGACGAGGGATGCTTCCTTGGTAGTTTTAAAGGGGTACCCTGCTAACTTTTTCTAAAGTTAGCAGGGTACCCGATTATTTTTAAAAATAAATCCGCGGCAAATTTTTCGTATTCACGGATAATTTACGGATAAATTAAGGCGAATTATCTATTAGTTTATATAACCTAAATAGAAAATTTCCATGCCAAGTTTAGGGAGATGATCTAAGTAAGCACCGGAATAATATTCGTAGTTTGGACTACCTTATGAAAGTAAATGAGTGCTACCCATGCGACCGATTTATCTCGATCGGTCGAGCTGGCCTGCTACCGTTCTATATCGTTGTTTACAAGCGCAGCTGTGCGTGTAATACGCATGCGCGATAAACCCAACCTCTTCGACTCTTCCGACAACTGAGCGCGAGAGCGATTACTTTGACTTCAATTGTAATGGATTACAAAATTAATATTATAAAAATGAAATAAAAGGTTATAAAATAAAAACGAATCGATAATCCTTAAAAGTTCTTTTTTATTTTAAACCTTCATAAAAATACGCTAAAAATTAGGTTTGATTGGACAAGATTACCGTGTAATTCCTAAGAAATAAGCGACCCAATTTTTGTTTTTAAAAGTAATCATAAAAAGTAAAAATCGATATAAAACAAACACTAATCCATAAATCACAAAAATTACTTTTATTTCAAACATTCATCAAAAGGCGAAAAAAAGCGTTCGTTGGTAAAAAAATTACCCTGTAAAATGCATTCCATTTAAATACATTCTATCCGTATGGATTATATTAATTTTATCCCATAAAAATCTAAGAAACTAAAACCCAAAAATCGAAAGGTTAAAAAAAACAAAAACATTGATCAATCAAAAATATTATTTATCAGCCGCTTTCGTGCGAAAAAAACAAAAAATATGAAAATTAAAATTAACCTCGGATTACTGGAGATGTATAATAGAGGGATACATTATATGCACGCTCATGCACACACGCACGCACGCACGCACGCACGCACGCACACACACACACACACACACGCACACATACACACACTTCACATATATGCACACGTACATTCATACGGTCATTTTCTGAGAGACAGTTGTATTTTGATTTCAATTGGCCCAAAATACGTTTCTAATATGTTATTTGGAAACATTTTTTTTAGTATTACAAAGTTTCCTTTAGGAGAAAGCAAAATGCAAAAATTATTTGTTATAAGTAAGTTAAGTTTGAAACCTTAATTACTACGCTGGAAACGGAAATTGATGTTTTTTAGCGTTTAAATTAAAATTCCCCCTTTTAATGACTTCTTATTCTCAATAATATTACGAGGGTAGTTCAATAAGTCTTTAGAATAAAGTATAAAAACAATTTTTTTTGGGTAAATTTTTTTTTATTTTTCAACATAATCTCCTTGGAGCTCTATACACTTGGTCAATCGCTTTTTAAGTTTTTTTAATCTTTCAGAAAAGTGCGTTTTCGGAAGTTCCTCAAAATAAGCACTTACAGAGGCAATGACGTCTTCGTTGTCCGTAAATCTCTGTCCACCGAGCCATTTTTTCAAGTTTGGAAATAAGAAAAAGTCACTGGGGGCTAAATCTGGTGAATACGGTGCGTGTTCGACCAATTCGAATTTTAGTTCTTCAATTTGAGCCATTGAAACGAAGCATGTGTGAACTCGGGCGTTGTCGTGATGAAAGAGAATTTTTTTTCTCGCCAAATGTGGTCGTTTTTTTTTAATTTCTTCTTTCAGCTGCTCTAATAATGATGCATAATACTCACCAGTAATTGTTTTACCCTTTTCCAAGTAGTCAATAAGTATAATTCCACGTGCATCCCAAAAAACTGTAGCCATAACCTTACCAGCTGACTTTACGGTCTTTGCCTTCTTTGGAGCTGGTTCGCCTGTGGAAATCCACTGTTTGGATTGTTCCTTTGTCTCAGGAGTGTAGTGGTGTATCCATGTTTCATCCACAGTCACAAATCGACGAAAAAATTCCTCAGAATTCCGACTTATGCGCGCCAAAAGAGCCTCAGAGGCGACCACTCTATTGCGTTTATTCTCAGCTGAGAGCAAACGCGGCACCCATCTTGCCGATAGCTTTTTCATGCCTAATTTTTCATGTAGAATTGAAACAACTGCACCTATAGATATCCTTGTGACCTCAGCTAGCTCACGCACTTTTAATCTTCTATCCTTCAACACCATATCGTGGATTTTATTGATGATTTCGGGAGTAGTTGCTTCTACGGGCCTTCCTGAACGTGATTCGTCACTTATTGATGTACGACCACGCTTAAATTCATTTACCCAGTTATAAACCGTTGCTAAGGCAGGGGCAGATGTGCCATGAACTGAGTCCAATTCATTTTTTATCTCATATGGAGTTAAACCCTTTAAATGAAAATGTTTAATTACCGCTCTGAACTCCTTTTTTTCCATTTTTCTTAACAAGCAATTTTTTTTTCAATTGGTTATAAAAACACGTAAACTCAGAAGATGTGGACTGTGACTGCACCATATATCTAGTCGGGAGTGGTGCTGACTGAAAACAGATGATTTGGAGCGATTCGCGCGCCATCTGTTGGTCATTCTAAAGACTTATTGAACTACCCTCGTATTTTGTAATAACAGTTATCGGACTATTTTCCTCCTTTAACCCTTTATGGCCCACATTTTTTTCTTAAAAAAATAGCTTTTTTCGTTACTTGCTTATTTATAACTATTTAACAATAAATAAAATATCAATTTTTATTAATTAGTATTATAGATAAACCTCTTAGCTAATAAAATAATGTAAAATCATTTATATACACCTATAAATAAAATGTTTATACAGAAAAATCTTAGACGAAAGAGGTGGCTATTATAATAGCCACTAAACCACAAAGGGTTAAGAGGAGTCCGTATATCTACTGTCCTTGTTTATAATCACGTTTTTGTTATTTATTCAAATTGTAGTTTATTAATTGAAAAACTAAAAGTTGGCCCCAATTGGTATTTAAATAAGGAATATTTTAATACCTTAAAATTATCTAAGATTATTTCCTTTTCGAGAAAACTTCGGACCGCGAAAATTGAGGTTCGCTTTTCCGTTCCAAAGTTTTCTCTAAAAGGAAATAATGTAAGATACATTTTAAGGTTTAAAAATTTTCCTTATTTAAATATCAATTGAGGCCAACTTTTAGTTTTTCAATTGACAAACTACAATTTGAATGAACAGCAAAAACGTGATTAGACGAGGACAGAAGATACGGACTTCTCTTAAAACAAGTAGTACACGCCAGCATAGTCATCGAGCCGAATCAGCTCGATGCGTATAGACTTAACTGAGTCTAATCGAGCTGGTTCGGCTAGATGGGGCGCGCTGAATTACTGCGACGGTGCATGGGACTGTTTCAGATGTACACAACGAACTACAACAAGCAAGGATTTTTTTCCGTGTAACTTCCTCCAAACTCATTTATTGTTCCTATATATATATATACAGGGTGGGCCATTTTAATCTCCACACCTAAATTTCTCCGTTCCTAAGCGTGGTATCGAAAAAAAGTTCAGACAAAAGTTGACAAGGGCAAAGGGGGTCAAACATTGGTGACCTTGAACTTAACCTTGAACTTGATCTTCAAGACTTTGGAAAGACTTACGAATTTACGAAATTTGTTGCAGTGCAACAGTGCAAATTTCAACTTCATGAATGTTTGTGAACACGCGGTGGTGAAAAGTCATGGGAACATTTGCATTGTGATTGCGCGATCGAGTTATAAATAAACATTTGACGATAAATAGTTGATTTATTGTATTCTGTGATCCGAACCCCAGCGATTTCTTGACTTGTGGAGCATTTTGCTATCATATATCAACACGAGACTTTCAGAATTTTGGAACCTAAAAATGAAGCACAGTACCCGTAGTTGTATCCAATGGCTCTTTAGATCTGAGACAGTGCCAAAAAACAGTAGCATGCTAAAAATCAAATATATATATATATATACTATCAACGTTAATTAAATACGCCGTATCTATCGTATAAAGGCCCATTGGATCCCTAAAGTTTCATCAAAATCGGTGACCTGGACTCCGTGGTCCCTTCTTGTAAGTGCCAATGAATTGGCAGCGGGCTTTTTATTGTTATTATAGCTCTAAATTCATTTATTCTAATATTAAATATGAAAACTTGAAAATTATTTGTTACATTTTCTATGTTTGCATGTTTTCCTATGCCTCATAATGTATTTATTAGTCTCTTGCGGGTTAGCAAATTGTCCACCAGTAACGCGCCACGGGTTATTGCAATAGATTGTTCCTATATGAATAAAATCACCTTATAAAAAAATTAGTTACTCTGATAGAAATAGTTGTGTATTGCGAACTGTTCATTTTGTTGAGCCAATTAAAACGAAATTCATTTAGTTGCGGTAAATAAAAAATTTATTTGCCTCTATCTATTTCTCACAACTAAATCGTTTGATAGTGTCAACTAAAATTTAGTTGCCATAAATCAACATTTCTTGATTATACTAATTGAATTTTTTAACCAATATTTCATTTTTCTGTGTGATATTACAAAAGGAAATTGAAATAATATTTTTCCTTGTGTAAATTATTATAACAGGATATTAAATATATTTGTTAGGTTACCCTGGTAGAAACGTTCACCAACGATTCGCCAATCGTTGGCCAATTTTCCTAAGGTTGGCCAGTAGTTTCACCAACTATTCGCCAACGAACCCACTTATTTTGAAACGCTTTTCCGCCCGTCGTTGGCCAACGAATGCTGAAAATTTGAAAACAGCGAAAAGCCCTAAATTCTGCTTAAGCAAGCTATGTAAAGTGTTATGGTATATTATGCAATCAATAAAAAGTCATTATATGAGCATAATTATATAGTTTACTTAAAAATTCACATTTAAATATATGTACACTTAATTCAAATTTGAGGTTAGGTGTAATAAATTGATTATTTAGTTTACTACCCTAGTGGAAGAAATCTTGTATTCCAAAGTATGTCTGAATTATCTAAGTTTGCCGAAATTTGCCAAAGTTTTCCAAAAGTGTGCCAAAATTTGTCATATGTGTGCCAAAACGGCCATTTGGAAGACATTTGGCGTACTCTGGCAAACTTTGTCTAACCCTAGTAAACTTTGGTAAACTTTGGCAAACTTTTGACATTAAAACCATTTCTACTAGGGTAATACATTATAATTTACTATTATAATTAAGTATTAAGTATAAAATAAAAAATATTTTTATCAATTCTATAGTATAATATGAAAACATGGGAAGTTCGATGGATAGTAAAAAATTATACCAAAACCAGTAGTTGCGAAGGATATTTGCATGCTCCGCAACTCAAGACGCGCTCTTAGTTTGCGGGAGAAGCGTGGGTAGACACAATATACACATATACATTGAACCATTCGTAACTATAACCCTACTTTAAATAAAAATTTAATTATATTTTACAACTTCATAACAGCATATGCGCTATTATTTTTATCATTCAGTGGTTTATTGTAAAATATACATTTAGTGACGTACATTTAATGATTTAATTTATAATTTGACAATAAAATTTTAGAATCACAAATAGAGCAGTCGTTGGCGAACCATGGTCAATTTCAGTAGTAAGTATTGGCCAACGTCATTGGCGAACCGTTGACGAACAGGCCATCTCGGTTGGTCTATTTTCTACCAGGGTAAATTTAATTGAATTATGATGTTATATATAAAAAATATTTATTTCACTTCAGAGTGATTAAATTTTCAAAACTAGGATGGACTAGATACTGATACGACACGAAAGAACATAACTTAAAATACGAGTGGGGAACGCAGAACGTACGAGGTCCCGAGGCAGACGGAAATGAAGGTGGGAGAATAATATTAAAATGGATATATGAGAAATAGGGTGCTATAAGGAGAATTGAATAGTACTTGAAAGTAATAGAAAGAAATAAGAAATGTTATATTTTTAATTAGGTACTTATAGAATTATTTAATCTTGTCGAACAGATATATAAACTTTTATGCAAAAAGTAATTTTACCATTATTGACACACTTTAATTTTAAGATTATACTTCAATAATACTATATATACTTTATTTTAGTTATTCATTATTTTGTCATATAAGTATGTTAGACTTGTAAATAATAATAATAATAATAAAGAAATAATAATGAAAAACAATATAAAAATTTGAAGAAGATATATAGAGTACTATGAATACGTTTTGAATTTATAGGTTATGAATTTTCGTTTACTAAGTGGTACATATTCGATACTTGTACTATTTACTCAATATTATAAACATTATAATTAAGAAATATATATCTATTTGGATAGTAGATCTTGTATATGATCTTCGTAATAATTATTTACATACGAAAAGTCGCAGTGGTTTTGCGATTTTGTAGGTTTGCGTCATCTCTTTCTGTGCGCGCTTGTCAAAAAAAGAAAGACGCTATTTCTTTCGCAGAACAAAAATTTTATTTGCAGTAACTAAATGTCGCTGTATGAATACACTTTTTGGTTGCGGCAACTAAATTTCTTTCCCACAACTAAATATTTCGTTGCACCAACTAAATATAGCCAACTAAATATTTTATTTCCCATAACTATATTTATAATCAAATGAACAAAAACATTTTAATATCTCAACTAAAAATTTAATCAGTCAACGAATCTCCTCAACTAAATATAAATATTTCGCATCACTTGATTTTTCTATCAGTGTATAAAATATCAATATTGACATGGTTAATATATACGTATAAGTTACTTATTTTTAAAAAATAATCCATACATAACTTTTTCGTAATGTATTCCGTAAGATAAAAATTGGACTATTACTACTTTGTATAAAAGAATGTTCTATTTTTGTTAGAAGGTAATCCTCTTGATACCGGTTTGAGAGAAACTTTGAAAAAATACAAAGGGATTTCAGCTACGACATGAGGATTGTCTTCTGAATGTATTTCCCCTACGGACACTGCCATCAGAATCTCTTGGTATTATATACATCGCGCCATACAATAGCGGCTCATATTTGGAGAAGCGCAGCACCGACTGAGACGGAAAACAACAAGTCTAACTCTTCGAAGCTCAGTGCTTGCTTGCATGTATATATATACTATATACGTTACGGTGCACGTTGTTGTATATGATGTTGTGGTATAGGTACACGCTAAACCTGGTAGAGTGAAATTTCACTCTAAAAAATGAGTGAACTGATTTTAGAGTGAAATTTGACTCGAATAGAGTGAATTTTTTCAGTCTAACTACTAGAGAGAAATATTTCACTCTAGAAAATAGAGTGATATTTATTCGCTCCAATTTTCACTCTAGTAGTTAAAGTGAAATGACAACTATAACGAATTTTATTTTATTTATCGCAGTTTTTAACCTTATTAATTAAAATTAATTTCGGAAGACACGCGGATAAGTAGTTTGAACGTATGGTGCTAACAGTCGGATCGTTCGCGTCAACCCCGCGCATTCGCACGTGTTTTGTGACGTGAGTTGTGAGTCGGCAAAAAACGGACTAATCTTCAATTTTTTGACGATGAATAGAGAGTACCAATCTTAATGATGTGTACCTAACCTCTAAATATCACAAACCCGCTTTTTTTTGCAAATTTCGTAGTTACAATCTAATTTTGTTGTATTTTCTATGTTATAATGATTGATTCTTTATTATAGAATATGTTACTAGCTAAGTGCTCATTGTAATAGTGTCAACTTAACCTCAAAATATTGCCAATCAATGTCTTTTTTGTAAATTTCGCGATCAAAATATGTATTTTAGGAATTTTCTGTGTTATAAATATTGTTTCTGCATCAAAAAATGTTACTATATGAGAGCCAACTGTAATAGTCTGAACCTAACCTCAAAATATCGCAGAAGCACTGTATTTCGTATCAAAATTCGTGATCAAAAATAATTTTTTGGTATTTTTCGTATTGTAGTTATTATTTATGCATCAAAGAATGATATTAGATGAGAACCAATCGTAATACTTTCAAGCTAACGTCAAAATATCGCAATATAATTATTCTTCAATGTGCGTGCGTGCGTGTGTGTGTGTGTGTTTTTGTGTGTGTGAATATGCGTGTGCGTCTTTGTAGGTGAGTAGCGATAAATATATATTGTTACTACGAAATTAGTAACCAAAATCGTGTTTTTGCGATATTTTGAGATTATATGCAGACTATTACCATTAGAACTTATCTAGTAACATTCATTCATGCAAAAACAATAGTTACAAAACGAAAAATACCAAAAGAAATAATATTTTGATCATGAAAATTGAAATAAAATAAGTCTTTTAGCGATATTTTGAGATTAGATTGGTTGATACTATTACGGTTGGTTCTCAACTAGTACCATTCTTTAATGCAGAAACATTAATTATAAACCCAGAGCATATAAAAAATACCTACATATTTTGACTACGTAATTTTCAAAGAAGATATGATTCTAAATATTTTGAGGTTAGGTTGACACTATTCATTTAGTATTTAAATAGTAACATTCTCTTACGTAAATACAAAAATTATAACACAGAAAATACCAAAAAATCATATTTTGACCTCTAAATTTCCAAAGAAGTGTTTAGCAATATTTTTAGGTTAGGTTGATAGTATTACAATAAGCAGTTATCTAGTTACATCCTATAATGCAAAAACCAGCATTACAACACAGAATACAAGAAAATATATACTGTAACCACGAAATTTGCAAAGAAAACTGCGTTTTTACGATATTTTGAGGTTACGTTGATACCATTACGATTAGTACTCACCTAGTAAAATTCTCCTCCTAATACTGTAATTCTACTGAGTTTTTAACCACTATTCTTAGTCATATACTGAAAAAAGCTATATAAAAATAGCAAAAAACGAAAATTTAAAAAAAAAATAAATAATGCTCTGAAAGTTTGTTTTAATTGTATTATTTAATTTGAAGATACTTTAAGTTTCTATTATTATAGTTTAGATTGCTTTGAAAGTTCCTGTTGGAACGTAAAAACACTTTAAAATATTAATATAATGAAACATGCAGAAGAATTAATTTTGTGTATATAAACTATTGCGACTTTATTTTGTTTATTTTAGTAAACCTATTATTACTGGAAAGTGCACCTACTATCACGCTTGCAATATTATAAATTTAAAAAGTAAAAAATAGGTTAGTTTTTCGTCGATGTCCATCGGGAAAAGATTCACTCTAAAATAGAGTGAAATTCCACTCTATTTTTAGAGTGAATAATCCACTCTAATTAGAGTGATTTATTTCACTCATTCTTCGAGTGGAATTTATCTCCCAATGAGCACTGTAACGGGTTTAGCGTGTAGCGCGACGAGAGTGAGAGAGAGAGCAACGTGGCTAGCTTGTGTCACTCAGTGCCGTTCGTCGCTCGTGTCCTCGTTATCATGATGCTCTTACTTATAATCAGGATGAGCTCATGCCGCTCTCTCTCTCTCTCTCTCTCTCTTTGTAATTTTAAATTGTTTTTAAATTGTGACGTGATGGATGTACGTGTATGCAAGAATGAGTAAACTTTCAGAAATTGTTATGGAACTGTGATATAAACAAACTGTGATATTAGATAATGACAAATTTGTGCAACAATTTTTTTATATTTATATACTTACGACCTGTGATAGTGATCAAAGACTTTAATGTAATGACAAAATAACAATTTTTATGTAATGTATTTTTGCCAAAAATGACAAATAAATCGTCTCTCTCTCTCTCTCTCTCTCTCTTTCTCTCTCTCTCTCTCTCTCTCTCTCTCTCTCTCTGTGTATTTTCCCTTCCTCTCTATAATAGCTCTGTTGGTGCCCCTACGCGTGTGTCCTTGTTCGTTCGCAGGTCATTGTGTGTTATAAGTTTGATGCAGAAGCACGGTGAGTCAACTTTTTGTCGGACAAAAAAAAGTACGGGGATAAAAACCTACTGTACAAACGTGTCTTTAAAGATGATGAAAGACACTACATAAAAATCAGGAAGCCCTATTCGCTCCGTGTAAGTCAAGTAGCGACATCTGGATCGGCATTAATGTTGAAATATTTACACTATGTCTTATGGTGAATCTGTATAAAATTGAAATAAGAACCAAATAACAATTATTTTCTGTATTTTTATTGTACATCTGGAGAGGTGTATATACTAACACTATTGATTGTGTGTAAACAAAGACACTATTACTATGTTTAATATTCATGTCAACACTTTCTTAGCATATCTTTTCAGGTTAGTCAATCTATATATGTTGATAAATATATAGATATACTTCACGTTCCAATATTATTGTCCATTTTCTCACCCAAGGCGCCTCGATCGTTTCTTGTATCTCCTCCAACCGCATCCACGGAGCGCACGGATAATGCGACAATCAGATATACGAGAATGTAGATTTTATTTTCATTTCTTTTTATTCACATTTATATCTACGAACTCGGTACTGCTATCATAACATAAGCTAAGTGTTAATACATACAAACAGAACATTAATTATGTTTTTTTTTAATTTTACTTGCATAAGATGTTTAGGGTACTCGACCTGATTACTGTGTCGTGAAGGGGATTTTTATATTGTGAATTTAATAAAAAAATTTGGTCGTCATTCAAATAACCTATTCGAAGTAAATATTTGTTTTTCCGATAATTGTATATCTAATATTACTTTCTTTTAATGTGAAAACATTAATATTTTATATATTTCTCATAGAATTAAATAATGGATTTTTGTCCGTATTACTATGCCACCATCTGTTACCATAAGAAACCGTGGAACATATTTCTGTGTTCCCTATTAATGTGCCAAACCTCTTAAAACATTATTTACATTTGAGATGTATTAAAACATATATATTTCTTCGCAGCACAGTTATTACAAGATTTCCTTTATTCTTAAATAGTGTTTGATTGAACTTTTTAGGCTTATTTTTTCACAGTAATCGATCGGGTCAAATACCCTAATTTAATATGTTCACATACTGTTATAGACATTTTATTCTTGTTCATCTTAAACAAAAAGAAATTCTACTTCAGTAAAATAGTTTGATCATAACAAAATAAGTTAATTGCTATGTTGCATATTTTTGCATGCACGCAAAATGTAGATAGAATGCATGTTTAATTTTGAGATGAATAGTGAATGTATTATTATTACAAATGGTATTAGTGTATTAAGCATTCAATTCATATCAGTAGTCCCGCAAAGCTTGATGAATAATACATAAACCCAATTATACTTTAAAAACCAAAGGGAATTTCAAAGTGTTTGTAGAACTTGTGTAATGCTTTACAAGTAAATTATACATACTAATATATGTTGGTACAATAATATTAATTTCACTGAATATTTAACTACATATTACATATACAATGTACAATGTACATATATTGCCCTATTCTTAACATCGTTTAATGAAATTTGACAAATTTAACAAACTTTAATCCAAAATAAAATGTTTATAAAATCTAACTCTTGTGTTATGCACGTCTTAGTGCGCGATCATTAAAAGTAATGCGTTAGTTACTGCGAGTAGAAGGCGGGGCAGAAGAAGAAGAAGAAGAAGAAAAAGAAGAACAAGAAGAAGAAGAAGAAGAAGAAGAAGAAGAAAAAGAAGATGAAGAAGAAGAAAAAGAAGAAGAAGAAGATGTTGATAAGATATATCACTCTAAACCCCAAAATATAAAAAGTGACGCTAAAATGTATAAATCGTACGATTTATACTTTTATAAAAGTATAAAGTAGCGATTTTATACGTTGTAAAGTTTAAACCGTGCGATTTAGACTGTATAAAGCATAAATCGTGCGATTTATACTTTTGAAAAGTATAAAATTCTTCTTTTAAAGTTTATTTTCGAAAATCGAAAAGTATAATATAATGAATCACGCGTTTTACACTTTATAAAGTTCAAAGCGCCATTTTGGAATAGTACAATTTTCTAAAGTATGAGTTGTGCGTTTTATACTTTTCATAATGTGTAAAACGCGTGATTTATACTTTTAGATTTAGAAGAAAATTTTTTATACTTTTCTAAAGTTTTATACTTTTCATAAGTATAAATTGTGCGTTATATACTTTTCAAAAGTATAAAGTGTGCGTTTTATACTTTTCTAAAGTATAAATTGTGTGTTTTATACTTTTCATAAAGTGAAAATGCGTGATTTATACTTTTCGATTGAGGAGACAAAATTGCGCGTTTTATACTCTTGCAAAAGTGTAAAAAGCATCATTTATACTTCATAAAGTATAAAAGCCGAACTTTATACTTTTTTAAAGTATAATTCGCACAATTTATATTTTATAAAGTATAAAATCGTTACTTTATACTTTTTATAAAAGTATAAATCGCACGATTTATACATATTAACGTCACTTTTTATACTTTGGGGTTTAGAGTGTAGATATAGGACGTCTTAATAAGACGTAAAAAAAGCAGCATTACATACCAGTTGAATGGAGAGAAGAAGCAGTCTAGAAGCTGCGGCAGAAGCAGGAAGGAGAGTTTCGAGCAGCCATCTCACGCTGAAAAGTACTTAGCCAAAACAGCGAAAATAATGGCTGGAGTAGTTATTAGCCGCTGTTAGTATCGACACAACGATTCGCATTTGCTGGAATACCGACATCTTGTCGCTAAGTCAAGCAGCTAAAAATTCGGCTAATACAGCGACCGAACATGGGTATTTTTGCAAAGAAAAATAAACGTTTAGCTAAACAAAAATAGCTAAATTATGAAAGAACGTAATAAATCTTTTGTATAGATAAATTTGTTTTAAATTGTATAGAGTTATTTTAACCGATTAGTTGACATTAGAGAAGTTTACATGTACATAATATAATAAAGGTATTATTGCATAATTTATACTATTTTCTAAATAAAAATATATATTTTTCTATTTATTTATTGAGGTTGCAATTTCAATAAAGATTATTTTTAATTATAAATTCAGGAAATTAATAATAATATTCTCATGAGCTATTACTAACACCCTCAAAATATGCCGGAACCAACTACTGACACCCCGACTATTGACACCCATTTACTTTCATACCCAAACAATAATATTTAATTTTATATCTATTAATTAAATAACATTCTTAAAGTATACTTTGGACTTAAGCTTTTACGTATAGGTATCTAAATGATTAGTTTAAATGTATTGTCACAAATATTTGAAATCTTTCCCCTGGAAGCGTTAAAGATCATGCAAAATGAACGTCACCGTTGAAGCCAAGGAGGCTAGATTGTACTCACTAACACGCGCGGTAGTGTCAGTAGTTGGGTAAATGCACCGTTTTCTTGCCGAACTACTGACATGTCAGTAATACGAAAATGTCTAAAACTCTTGTACCTAACGATGTCATCAAATAATTAAATAAAATGCTTTTGATAAGTCTCCTTTTTTATCTAGTAGATATATCTGGTATATAAATATTACCTATTAAACTATTTATTATTGCATATATCGCTCTATAATTTTAAACGTTTTCGTAGCCTGGAATTTTATTATTATTTTTTAAAAGTTTCTGAAATCAAAAGATGTCACGTTTGTTTATTCATTATACTAATAACAGTTACGGTTTGCTTATATATTTCTTTCAGATATTATTTGATAGAGTTTATATTTTATTTATAATAAAATAGATTTGGGTGTCAGTAGTTGGGTGGGGTGTCAGTAGTACGGACATCCACCATATATCAATTAAAATACAATTCGTAGGGTTATTAAGATAGTTACCGCGGGTCATGTGCCAGTTATTGAATGATTCTAAGAAAATTTACCGGTTGAAGATACTTTAACCTCAATAAGTAGATGAAAGTTATCAAAGAGTATGAAAATAATATAAATAATATATTTCTCAAATTCTTTTTCTAAAAACTAAAGTATAAAGCAATCTTTAGAATATTACATACATTACACATACGAAGATTCAAACCCCGAAAAATTACATATATATATATATATATATATATATATATATATATATATATATATATATATATATATATGTAATTTTTCGGGGTTAGAATCTTCGTATGTGTAATGTATGTAGTATTCTAAAGATTGCTTTATACTTTTGTTATCAAAAACAAACAAATATTTTTCAATATAAACAAAACCGACGCCGCTCGGAGATTTTTGTATATGCCTCTACTCAGGGTCGCTCGCAGCGTGGCGCAATAATAAACACCTCCAAAAGTTTTGGCAGTATTAGCGATTTATATTGCTGTATGTAGCGAACATTGTCCGCTGTTTCAACGATTACATTGGCTGATTTATCGAATTTTTCAGTAACAACCATGTATCGCTGTTTTAGACGGAAAATTTCGGTAATTTAACTCAGCAAAGAAAGTCGCTGATACAGCGAACAATTTGTAAATTCCAGCGATAATACTTTCAGCGCATATGGATCTGCTGTCCCACCGATATTTTTTTATCCGTGAGGCAGCCAGGCAAGGACATCGGCGCGCAAAAGCGATATTTTGCCCTGGCTGTACCTGCGAAAGGAGAGCCACCGCTGCCGGCTTTACCTGTTACAGTTCATTAGCGAGTCTTATTCCGATGCGTCAAAGAGGCCCCGAGAAACAGTGCGGGGAAGCTTTTAATCTTGGAAATCTTAAGGTCTTACAATGACAATGTCGACTCTGCCGGGCAGCTGAAGGGAAATCTTGAGAAAAAGATGCAAACTTTCGTCTCACTTGCTTTGGAAACATCATTCGTAACTTTCGGCGAATCGCGACCAAGTCGAACTTCTCCGGTTCTATCGTTCCCTTCGCTTGTGTCTCAAGTACGCTTGTGCTAGTTTGCCTCCAAAAAGGATTTGCAGAAAGTCATTTCTGCGGATGAGCAGCAAAAGCCTCAAATGTACGATCAATTCGCCGTGAAGAAAAACTTTAGACGTATCTACACCCTCGAGGCAAGACGCATTTATTTAGCTATTAAGCAGCTGAACAGGTCCCTTTACATGCTTTTAGTTTTTGTGTTCGTTTCTTGTTATTGGCCACTTTATGCACACCGGCGGACGAGATTCCCACGATATGCCACGCAAAGACAGAGCAGCAGCTTTGTTTTCCGCGAGTTTACAACTTTGCCGTCTGTTTGTGGCCTACTTTGCTGGATTGACTTTTATCGAAACTTTTGAAACATGCAGCTTACGACTCTAAACCCCCTGGCACTGCTGCTGCAATTAATTTGAGAATGTGTTCGCTTCAGGTGAGCATGTAAGTTGTACGCCGACGCTACAAAATGATGGTTGTGTATTTGTATAGTTTTGAAATTATCCGTGCTAGCTTTGCGTGATAACTGCAAATAACTGCAAAGTTTTTAGTTAAATTATATACATTTGATCAAATACAAGTAATTTTCACTTGTTTATGATTTCATTTTCAAATTGCTAAATTTGACCTTTAAATAATTTTTGGTTTTAACATGTTCGGGCCGTTTGTACTTGCAGCGGCCCTATTATATTTTATATTTTCACGCGCACTGTGTTTCTCTCTCGCGCAAGATTATAGCGCGCGCTCACACGATTTCTTACGAGAAAGGATACAATTGCGCGCTTTCTCCCACTTTCTTCCTTCCTGATTTCGGCGGAGTGAGATCAAAACTAATTGTTCTCGCTGAGCTCGCTCTCTTACTATTGGCATCTCGGAGCCTTCACGCGTATCACGACGCCTGTTCTCGCGACCGCGTATTAAGGCTTTTCTTACACACTAAGACAACATGTAAGTAGTTACTTTTAAGAGCAATAAATACTCACTTGTATTCTGAAATTTTCTACATTAAAATCAGTGTAAAAATCCTATTTACTTTCCCTCAGACTCCGCATCCTTTCACCCACCACATGTGTTACGGGCTATCATTAAGTGCCCTCAGCCGCACTTACGCACGACGCTATTACCGCGATCAATTTTAAGCATATTCAAAGCTAGCGCGCGAACATAACATATTTCTTAAAATATTACGTAAGAAAAGAAAAAGGAAAACACCGATTGTTATACTACATTATATACTCAATCATTTTCATGTACATAATTACTTAAGGGAAGACGCCGCTGAATTTTCAGCCTAGTGATAGTTAAATGGTCGAAGGGAGAATACAATTTTATTAAACTTAATTTTTTATGAGAAATCCGATAGCGCAGTCAGAAAAAATAAAAAAGAATCATTTTCCGCCATTCTGAAATTTCTTTTTGTTTATTGATTTTTAATTTTCGATCTATAGCACGCCCAGCTAAATTCATACGTAAAGTTGTTCGAAATCATCTCGGGATCCCGCAGAAAAAATGTCAGCTCTAAATATAAAAACCTGTGGAAGTAGTTCAATTTTTAGTTCATCGCGGTCGCCATAATTAGCGAGAGAAATGCTGCGCCACGCCGCGCTGCCCGACTATTGTATGAATGACTTCGTGTCGGGCGGGTCAATTGCGCGGGCGACCGCGACGCACTAAAAATTGAACTACTTCCACAGATTTTTATATTTTGAGCTGAAATTTTTTCTGAAAATTAAAAATCAATAACCAAAAAAAATGTTATATTGGATTTCTCATCAAAAATTAGGTTCTAAAAAATGTTATTCTCTCTTCGACCATTTAAATATTACTAGGTTGAAAATTCAGCGGTGTCTCCCCTTAATATAGAAATTATCTTTCTTTGCGCAGGATACCAATACATTACAATACATTTCTACGGATGTATAATTTGATTAGAATTTCTGTACATTTATACGAGAGCGTAAATTGGATTAATGGATCAGCTTGAGATGCGTGGTGGAATTAATATCCGTTTGGTTAGTTACCTGTGATCCGATGTAGAGAGCTTAGGACTCATGATTCCGGTAACTAGCATTATCGATTTCCGCTAGCCTAGACACTTACAAGTTTACCCAATATACCTTATAGGAATTGCAGTTTGTAATTAATTGAAGTAGCTTAGCTACGTAAAAAACGTATATTTTTTAACCGAAAATTAAATCAACGTACAAAATTGTCTTACAAACATTTAAAAATTACAATTACACTAGCCTTAACATTTTATTTTGTTAGATTCAAGAGAGTTTATGTCATAGCAAAGGTATCGACTGAATTTTCGATACATACTTGTAAAAATCGGAAAGGTTTTCAAGAAATTTTGACCATTTTCCTGATTCTCGAAAGAAGTCAATGTCTACTTCTTCTAGTGTGCACACGAGAGTAAACGTTTGAATGAAGAATTTTATATCGACACTGCAGATAGTTGACAAACATTGAATTTCGCTAAAATTTCGAACATTATTGATACACGTAAAGTTCTTAACTTCTGCAGATCTGAATGTTATTTTTCCGCGGATCTTACGTGCACTGCACGCTCAAACAAAAGAAATATTCACTTCGAGCTTTTCCATGAAGAACCTGGGAGAGAAAAACTTGAAAAATGTAAAGCACAATGTAGAATGTAGAAAAAAAGTACATCAAAGGCTCGCATGACAAGATCCACAAATAAATGCTGTGTCAGCAAGGTCGCAGTATGTAGGCAGATAATGATTTTACACACGCGTCCAGTCGCGGGTTTGCGAAATCAGGTAACCCACTTGAGTTCGCATCGGCTATTACAATGGTCTGCTGTTCATATGACAAATGCCTTTGGTCTACGACATCTTGCATCGCACAATAAAGACTACGGCATTCTTTCTGGCTATATGTATAATATATTCATATTGTACATAACTTATCGAGTATCAACGTTCCCAAAGTCGCTGCCCCCTTCCCACCTGCTTCGCACAATCTATAATCTATGTACATGCGCATCGGTGGATATGCGCGTGCGAACGAATGCGGAACGGGTTGGCAGCGCGAGACGATAGTGCGAAAGAGGAGATGCTTTTATCACGCGATATGCTCCTTGAGTTACGACACGAGGGGGGCGACAACGCGAACGAGCTTGAGTTTCACTTTTAAATTCAAGCGCTTTGCCCTATAGCACTCTTCCTCTACGTCTCTCGATCTCACTCGCTCTTGCGGTGAGCAGAACTTTCTCTCTCTCTCTCTCTCTCTCTCTCTCTCTCTCTCTCTCTCTCTCTCTCTCTCTCTCTCTCTCTCTCTCTCTCTCTCTCTCTCTCTCTCTCTCCATCCTATTCATCGGGGTAATATTGATTCATCTTTTAAAATTGACACTGAATATTCCATATATTATTCGCGGATTATTCAACCCTACTCCAAGCGCTTGCAATATTATCCCCAGAAATTCTTCAGGTACTCCATTAATTATTTTTAAGCAAAGTGGTATAAGAAAGTTCCAAGAAAGCTGCATGAAAATATAATGTATGTAAAGTAAGCTAAACTGAGAATTAATGAAGCTTCGATAGTAGCAAACAATTTCGAAAATGTATCTAACATCCAATGGATCGCGAGTTGCTTGTCCCTGGAAAATAAGCTGAGATTGCTTATGTAAGTTGGAAAGCGGGCGGTTTTTCATAATGATTTATAGGGATGCTAGTTTGAGCCATCGATATAGAATGCACAAAGGACAGCAAATGTTCCATCAATTCTGAGGAGAATTTGGGGTCACAACGGCGGGTCATAAAGCATTTTTATTCAGAGTACACGAGCGGTCGCGCGGCACTCGCCAACTACGACCGAGAACGGAATGCAATCGCGTATACCATGTACGTTATCAGCAGTCGGGGCGGAGCTCGGCACATTAAATGTGTATACACATACACAGACACGGACACAGGCACATAGAGCTGTGAGTGTCGAAAAAGCCGGGGTGCCAGCACTTTTTCACCTGGCATGACATAAAGAGTCCAAAGTCTTTCCGCATGTCAGTCAGGTCAGTCTCGCTAAGGTTTTCCGCTCGCGACGGCCGTACATCTTTCGCTCGTAGAGTTTATCAGCATCCTGCTGCACGCAGCGCTGGTTCGTTGCACTAAGTCCTGCACTGCTCTTTGTGAGCTGTATGTCTCTCTCTCTCTCTCTCTCCTCTCTCTCTCTCTCTCTGTCTCTCTCTCTCTCTCTCTCTCTCTCTCGAACGGCCGCATGGCGATGAGCTCTGCAGAGTGAGAGAAGAGAGGAGAGGAGGGAAGAGGAGAGAAGAGAGCACAGCCGCTCGAGCAACCGACCATTCCACATTCCATCGGCCCTCTCCGCATGTCCTCGCCCCCCCCCCCATCTCTCTCTCTCTCTCTCTCTCTCTCTCTCTCTCTCTCTCTTTTTCCTCCCGCTCCCCGGCGCACAGTATAATGAAGTCAGCCTCGGCGTCCTGAGACCCGGTAATGCGCCATGGCAGTGCTCTCGCTCACGGCCCATAGCAGAGATAATACTGCTGATGTATGTTAAACGGACCCTCCTCGCCATCGCCGTACTACGTTTCTCATCCCCATATGTGCAGCGTCTACGCTCTCCTTAAATGATTTATACCTCGAGTGCGGTTTGTCTCCTTCGACTCTGCGGCGCGTTATACTAGCGCTCCTCGTCTCTGTATTAGCTATCGTGCGTTCTATTCCTAAGAATAATCCACCATTATTTACGAGTGATTTCAGGCCCATTAGCATACTTTCCGCAGTGACAAAAACTTTTGAATTAGTCGTATATAAGCAAATTTACGAGTTTATGACCCGAAATTTACTTCTAGACCAGCTCCAGTCAGGATTTAGGAAAGGTCACAGTACTCATACAGCGCTAGTTAGAATGACTAATGATATTAGAAAAGCGGTAGATAATGAAAAGATCACTCTTGCAGTTGCAATCGACTTTAAACAAGCATTTGACTCGGTGTGCATTGAGATTTTTGTCGACAAACTACATCAGCTCGATTTCTCAGAAAGCGCATGTCGCTGGGTCAAGTCCTATGTTTTGGAGCGTACTCAAGTAGTCGCAGCACACTCTGGCGAAGTGTCGAACCCTCTCGCTCGTACTGCCGGAGTACCACAAGGCAGTCACCTGGGTACGCCATTTTTTTTGCTATTCATTAACGATCTCCCTGCTGTTCTCCGCGGATGTAAATACCTTTTATATGCTGACGATTTCGAATTCTATGTAAGCGATTTTTTTAAGGATGCAACAAAAATCGATTTTGAGATGGGCTCTGGATAACGGTCTCACAATCCATCCCAATAAAACTAAAGCTACTTGGTTCGGGTCTAGAGAGTTCATGAGTAGAGTTCCGGCACAGGATCTACCCGACATTGTTCTCGAAGGTACTGTTGTACAGCCAAGCGAAGAAATCAAAATTCTCGGCATTACATTCGACAGCACTCTTTCGTGGAGACCGCAGACAACTGTAACGTCTAAGAAATTTTTTGCAGCATTATCAAAAATTAAGAGATGTCATGGATTGCTACCAAACTGTACGAAGATGACTTTGATTAAATCGCTTTTCTTCTCATACTTTGATTACCGTGCAAGTTTATTCATGGACTTATCCGCAGAACTCACTCGTAAATTGAGCCGGTGTAAAAATGCTGCTGTTCGATATGCGACCAGCACCGTCAAATTTTCACACATAACTCCTGTGTATAAGGAATACGAAATCCTTCCTTATTCGGATAGAAAAGTATTCATTCTGCTGTCGTTGCTCGCGAATGTCTTAAGGACCAAACATTCGGAATACCTCTTTAATGATTTTAAATTTAGATCACTCGATGGCCCGGGTTCAAAAAGAATTTCGGAATACGATTTAGAAATTAAATCCTTCACGACGTGCTGCTACGAAAACTCTTTCCGTATCGCAGCGGCCACTTTTTGGAATAAGCTTCCAAGCGATCTGCGATCAGGGTACGATTCACCTTACTTTAAGTTTACCCTAAGAGACTTTATGTTAAATTGCAATTACTCTAGTTCTACAGCTTTATCTCAACTGCGAAACTAGTCTAGTCCAGTACCATTTGTTTTTTATATTAGTTTTTATTTTATTTTTAATTCACATTTTATTATATCCCTAAACTTTACGTTATTTATTTATTTATTTGTTTATCATATTTTTATTACTATCTCATATTTATATATATATATATATATATATAGATCTTAAGTTTTTTTGGCGTCTTAGTTATTAATTGCGTGCATTTTTATATGATGTTATTAAGGTCTCGCTACACTCTTCACCATCTAACTCACTTGCTGTGGCAATTTGGGCTCTGAGTCCTTTGTCAATAAAACAAATCAATCAATCTTTCTCTCTCTCTCTCTCTCTCTCTCTCTCTCGTCTTCATTTCTTTTTAACGCATGCTCAAAGGCCGCGTACTACTAAATGCGCTTCGGCATAGCAGACACTGCAGGATGGCGTGGTAGAGAGTGGAAAGCACGTGACGTGACAAATGTCACTCTCAGTGTTCCGCACAGAGAGAGAGAAAGAGAGAGAGAGGGAGAGCCGTTTCGCACGATAGCCCGAGAATTTATCAGACAAGCCGCGCAAGCCCTGCACCGCCCGCGCGCTCCTGCTATTAAATCAGGAAACGAAAAATAGATCACACCTTGTACGTCTGTATTCACGTGGTACATTTACACGCGTCGCGCTTCACGCTGTTTGCGCGAAATCACCGTTTACTTACTGTCAACGTTGCTCTAAGCTGTTTGAACAACAGCTTTTTCTATTTCTTTAATTGTAACCTCAACTCTTTCTTATTACTGATTGGCTAAACATTCAACGATAATTATTCACTTTGTTTTACAAATATACATATGGTTTTATTCAGAATTAGATCATATACACCACTGTTTTCATTCTCACTCCTATCTCAAACGGATTTTATTGTCTTATTTACTTTTTTTTACGTAACAAATTCTTAAGGGGAGACCCAAGTGAAATTTCAGCCTAGAGATAGTTATTCAGTGCGTGGATAAATGCAATGGTTTTATATGTAGTTTTTCACGAGGAATTCGATAGCGCACTAAAAAAATCAAAAAAATATTTTTTCCGCCATTTTGAAAAAAAAATTTAGTTTCTGATTTTTAATGTTTGATCCGTTTCACTGTCACCTTAATCCATACATTAAGTTGTTCAAAATCATCCCAGGAACCTGTAAAAAAAATTTCAGCCCGAAAGATAAAAAACTGTGGGGCTTGATACATTTTTACTGCGCCCGCATTTGACGCGCAGCGGCTGCTTGGGCAGGCCCGGCCGGGGAGTCGCATACGGCCAGGCGGCGCGCGCGGCACGGGCTCGCCGACTCCGGTTGGTATCGACCTATTATTAGTATGCAACTGATTATTCTTATTAGTATGAACTGCAAATTCCTTTCATGTGGACGCCGATTTCATTTTTACAATTGAACTTTTTATAATATACAACTTTATTCTAGAGAGAATACTCGAATACGACGTAAACTATGTTGCCTTCAAAACATAGAAAATGCTACTTGTAATAAGAATAATGAAATGCAACCTATAATTGTGTAAATTATTATTGAATGATTACTGTCAGTATATAGGTTTATTTACGGAGAGCCCCAATACATAAGCAATTATAGTTTTATATTTATCAATTCATTTCGGTGAAATGAAAATAACAAAAAATTATACGTAAACTTTATCACATCTGATACTTGTATTCTCATAAGCAGATATACGAAGTCATTATATACGATCATAACATACACAAAATCTCATTACAACTGCAGCATTATTATTTACAGACAATATCTACAACTATATACAACCACATTCTATACAATAGAATGAAGAATGTGAAATGCATTACGTGAAGTCGAACTCAGAAACGATATAATATCAAACTCATTTTAATTTTTCCGTATAGATTTCAGAACATCCCTGCACCATACATAACACCTTCGTTCTCGAGCAGACTTTTTTCCTATCTACTTTTAGCTAAAGCTATGATTTTCTGGGCCTTTTTGTATGTTTCAGTTGCTTTTAGTACGCCCCTATTGAGTTTACGCTCATCTAAGCTTTGCGCTACCGACCGTGTGTATTCTCCGATTGACAACCCCACTTGCTTCATAAGTTCTGTGATGTTTTTTTTACTCCCAAATTGTACTAACTGATGGCAATGGAAACTGAGAATTTTACCCGCGCCTTGGACACAAACACCTCCTTCGAGAACTTATGCCAAATTACGCTGTGTAAACTTTCATTGGCATTTTTCGTCAAACATCTAGCAGATCTTGTAAGTAATGCTTCGTCAGTTAGTCATTCATATAGAGAACTTTTTCAAAGCATAAATCATTCAATGGCGTCCTTACATTAGTTATGTGAGGGCGCGGCTGCTTGTTCTTTGCTAGTGCAGATTGGTAGAAACACCAAGACGAAGAACCTTTAGGACATTTCGAATGTTGAGGATTCTCGTCAGAAGAGACTGCGCGGTATATGGAAGCATAGATTGCATCTTTCATCGCCTATTTTTATTGTGAGGAATTTATATGATTTCTGATACGTTCACACACATTAGAATCATAATGTTCATATACAATACAATTGAGTGTCTTTTTACCTGAACGTCGCCTTTATTTATGTATATAGCTTTCTTATAGTACTCGGCAAGCTTTCTAATGGTCGTTTCCTTCAACTGATCGTGCCTTCTCCCTCCCAAAGTGACTTTACGTGATTTCTCTTCTTTTACAATTGTTGTAAGACCATTGTATAATCTGTATGAATTAGGTAAATGATAATTGTTCATAAAAGTTATATTATTGTTCATTACATATTTTCCGTATTCTTTATCATACAGTAAGTATAAAATATTATTCATTATTATGAGTATTATTATTATTATTATTATTGTTGTTGTTGTTGTTGTTGTTATTATTACTATTATTTCTATTCGTGTGGATTAAAATTTATAATTATAGATGTATTTCCGTATAATTTAATTACACGATTCTTTTTTTCCATACTCTAATAGCTATTTAGTTTCTAAATCTCTATAAATTTTGCATAAATTATAGAAAAATGAATTTCACCTTTTACCTACGTGGTTGATGCATTCTTCTTTTGTAAGCGGATATTCAGAGTCATAAATATTTAGACTGGAGAGGTGGTTGAACGTCTTATGCCTCGGCTAGACCTAGGGTTTAACTGAGAGGCTGTTAAACTGACGTTTAACATTTTACAAAAGTTTGTATGACAGTAAAAATCGTCATAGCGTACTGACATGGGCTCAAAGTACGGTCGGTCTCGAATTTTTTTCACTTTTTATTAACTACGAATATTTGATGGCTAAATACAAATTTAAAATTGAACTTTTTTTGTCAATTTATAGTCAAAATAAGAAAATTCACATTATTTATGAATTAAAATGCAATTTGAATTGAAAAAATCGGCCCATTATTAGTACAGATATTTATGATTAAGGTGTATTATTTTATTTCCAATTTCCACTAATAATGGGCAGATTTTTTTCATTCAAATTGCATTGTAATTCTATTCTTGTAAAGAATGCGAATTTTCTTACTTCGTCTATAAATTCGAGAAAAAAGGTAAACTTCAGTTTTCTATTTGACGATAAAATAAAAAAAAAGTCAAAAAAATTTGGGTCCGTTTACCTGCTCGAGCTCGCAGCCGTCAGGCTTCGACCTTCGGAGGGAAGAAAGCAGCGGGGGCGAAGAGAGAGACACCCTTTTTCTCAAAGCGACGCTCTCACTCGCACTCTTACAAACTCATTCACTTGAAGTTGGCACACGACAGCGAATTCAGCGACATTAACTGTAGTAGCTGACTTCGTATCAAACTTTAGTGAATTTTTACCGTCTACACCAGTGCTCAGTTAAACCCTAGATCTAGCCGAAGCAATACAAACACATTAACTGTAGTAGCTGACTTCGTATCGAACTTTAGTGAATTTTTACCGTCTACACCAGTGCTCAGTTAAACAGCCTCTCAGTTAAACCCTAGGTGTAGCCGAAGCATAATGCTTCGGCTAGACCTACGCTTTAACAGAGTCTCTATTTAACTTTGAAAGTGCAATAAAACTAATACAAGCACAGTTACATAAATTTGGAAAAGTCCAATGGATAGAGAATTATTTTTGTATATTTTTACATACTGCACAATATTTATTTACAGAAATAGGCTCGATGTTATTCAATGTTTAAAGTTAAATAGAGACTGTTAAAGCGTAGGTGTAGCCGAGGCATTAGCATCTCCGTCTGAAAGCATCATCGTCAACCGGAAACCATAATCCATTGAGCGTTTCCATATAATCTCAGCTGCCGACGTTTCCATAGCTTCAGAGGATCCTGAGTGATTTATTGGGCAAATTTTCGCACGCCCTTGGGACCAAAAGAAGTACTCAGAACAATCTTCGCCAAAATCTTTTATGGTCCGAGCACACGCATGACAGAATTTTGATACTACTTCAAAATCAATAACAAATCCTGACAACAAATCAATAACACTCCCAAAACCATGTTTTGACTCGTAACCTCGAGTGGGCCAAGCACCGTTATAGCTTACACCGGCATTTACACATACATCTTTCGGTTCATCTTCCTTTTCATGATCTTCAACAATCTCGGCTTGATTTTCATAGCCCTTGCCAATATAACTAAACGCGTTGCTCAAACGTAAATTTACGGCGTATCCTGGTCTTGTCAATCTACCCTTTTCAACTCGTTTAGATGTATAGACTTCGGATTTCTGAGTTTGTAAGCCTCTCATCTCGCAATGATCGCAATTTAGAACAATTTTATGTGCGAAACCATGTCGCTCATCAGATAATGCAAATCTAAGAGCAGGCTCTCCGCAATCGGTACATTTTGCATTTGTCAATAATGCCGGTAACTCTGCGAACTCTAATAAGATATATCTACATTCATGTTTATATTCTATACTGTCAGAGCTCTTTTCAGACAGCAGATCGAATTTCTTGCGGATACACATTGTCTTTTCCACTAAGGTGTTTGAAATGTCTTCGCCATTTCCTACATCCTCCGGTATATCTGCCATCTTATTGCCTTCTTGTTCTCGTCCACCTGATTCGCATGCCTCGACTTCTTCTGCTTTCCATCTTTTAGTGACAAAGTCACGAAAAAAATTGTTTTTTTTTTGGAGGAGCCATTTGCGATTTTTCAACACTTTTTTTCACGGATAACCTTAAAAACTGTTCACGAAAACGCGAAAGCTTCAGTAAATCAATATGCTCCTCGAATGTTTTCCTTTTTAATTTGTTTTACTTTGAAATTCAATTTTTTCGCGTTTGAAATATTCACATAGTATTACATAATGAAGTTATGATGATGCGGGATAATGATAATAGTGATCACAATGATAACAATAATAATAGATCTATTATTATTCTTATTATTATTAATATTATTATTATTATTATCATTGCTTTCATTATTATAATATTTTATAAAATTCGAAACCGTGCACGATTCGACCGATAACTCGTTTGACAAATATAAAATCGGTCGATTCTTATTGCTTATACGTTGGGTTACTATACAAATAAACCTATATAACGACAGTAATCATTCAATAATAATTTACACAATGCATATTATAGGTTGCATGTCATTATTCCTATTACGAGTAACATTTTCTATGTTTTGAAGGCAACATCGTTTACGTCGTATTCGAGTATTCTCTCTAGAATAAAGTTGTATATTATAAAAAGTTCAATTGTAAAAATGAAATCGGCGTCCACATGAAAGGAATTTGCAGTTCATACTAATAAGAATAATCAGTTGCATACTAATAACAGGTCAATACCAACCGGAGTCGGCGAGCCCGTGCCGCGCGCGCCGCCTGGCCGTATGCGACTCCCCGGCCGGGCCTGCCCAAGCAGCCGCGGCGCGTCAAATGCGGGCGCAGTAAAAATTATATACGTATAATTATATATGTATAATTAAATATGTATATAAAGTGAAACTTTGTTCATAGTTTTGAGCAGTGTAGTCAATCATACTATTTTTAACAGATATTTTTTTTTTTTTTTAAGTATTTGAAAAACGTTTTATTTTATTATTATTTTGTAATTCTATTTACGTCTATATATTAAATAATTCGATAAGAATTAAGAGTTTAATATTTTTCTTGATAAAGTGATAGATAATAAACATGTCTACGCTTGGTACACTTTAATAAGTGCAAAATAGTTTAAGTTACAAATAAAGAAAGATTTTCGTTGACGAGTCAGCCCCGGGATCGAAACTGAATTGTAAAAAAAGACACTGTAAAACTTAAAAGAACTATAGTACCCTGGTAGAAAATTAATCTAGAACTATGTAGATCTATCTAGTTTGCTAAGGAAATAATCGAGGGCCTCGATAAAACTAGATAATTTTCTACCAGGGTAGATTCATATATAAGGGTCTAAATGTTATTTTTACTTAGTTAAAACCATAAAGTTTATATCTGTGCCACGCGGGATTTAGATTCTCGAAAATTATTAGAATTAATAATCGCAAAACAAGAAGTTGACGATTTAACACCGGTCACCCCTACTTTTGAAAGAGATGACCAAGATGCTATCTTTGCCATATAAACAAATGATCCATTTTGTATGAATCCACTTTATATTAATAAAATTGAGAATTTATTTTAACTCTTCGTTCAAGAAAAATGACCGAATGAGTATTAAATTTTATTATGAATATTTTTGTGGTTAAAAGTTGTTTGATTATTTAAAACTATTATATTAATTTTTTCTTCTAAAATAACAATTTTTAATGTATCAAATTGGATTTGTGTGATAGTTTAGAACTTAGATTTATTGTGTACCATGTAAATTAACATACACATACACACACATTTGCAACTGTGCGAAAAAAGTGTTCTTTTTGAACAAGGTATTTTAAATTTCTTAAGGTGATGCTAAAACCCCCTGTCATCGTCAAATACGGGGAACCACTTATTTCATTCAATTTTCAATTTTCGGAGAATATCTCGCTGGAAAGTTGTTGCTTTTGATTAGGCCAATAACGTTTCATAAAGATATTTGCTAGAAATTGAAAATTCAGTGAGAAAAGTGGCTCCTCGTATTTGTCGGTGATAGGTGGCTTTAGCATCACCTTAACCGCGTGGAAATCTACTGAAAATTTACTATAAATATGATAATTTTTAGTAAATTTTGCTGTACAATATTTCTTATTAGACTTTTCTAAATACATAATTCTCTAACAATGTAGATTACGAGCATCCTTCAATAAATAAATAAATAAATAACATTTCCAAATAAGTGCACAATTTGATCGTGTATTTTATTTTTATTACAAAGTACCTAATTAAAACCCAGAAAAGTGATTATTGAAAGAACTACATAATTTAAGTTTGGTGTAGGTATATTCGAAAAGACGATATATTATGAATGTTGCATTTGTTTGTTTCCAAACTATCTATGAAATACATGGGAGTGAATTCACTTATGAAAGTGTAACTCTGATAGTAAGCTTAAAACTAGCTTATGAATTGAATTGTCCAACTTTATAGTAAAAATGATAACGGAGCAAGTAAGTTTGAAGAATATTAAGGGTCCTTGAAATGAGTAGTAAGTTGGGGGAAGGCGTTATTTCGTTGGCGTAATTTCCGTTCTCCGAGAGTGGGAGTGAGAGCAATATTTCACGAGCTGTCACATAAAATAAAGTTTGAATCTGAAAAGAATTTGGCATGATCGGGCAGGCTGCTCACGTACCACTAAATCAGAAACGCATTTTTTCCCGACAGCGGCCTAGGTAGGATACGAGTGACGGGGAGCGTGAAGCGTATAAGTTCAGGTAGAGCCTTGGAGAGTGGAGTGGATGAGAAGAGAGGAGAGGAGAGGAGAGGAGAGGAAAGGAGAGGAGTGGAGTGGAGAGGAAAGGAGAGGAGTGGAGAGGAGAGGAGAGGAGAGGAGAGGAAGGTCATAAATCGTATTAGTGCGGGGTTCCGCACGGTTTTCCAAAACTGTCCCTCCTGCAAAGCAGGCATTTGGTGTATTTGTAAGAGAGAGCCCGTACCTTTGTGATGCCTGAGGTGCGATCGTCCGCAGCAAGGCTGCTCGAAGTAAGCGTGTCCCGGGTGGGCGCCCTGAGGCCTGTTGGCGCTCACGGAGCCAAGGATCTGGCTGAGCGCAGCTGTCAGCACAGCTGCCTTCACCAGCAGCATCGCCATGCCGCCGATGCTCTTCCACTGCTGCTGCTGCTGCTGCTGCTGCTGCTCGTTCATGCTCCTTACTCCGCAACAACGGACAACTGCACAACACTACCGCCGCCGTTGCCACCGCCGCCGCTCGCGAGGCAAGCGTGGCCTTGAGCCTTGAGTCCTCGCGCGCCGCGTGCTTCTTGCCCTCTGTGTCCCTCTCCCTTACTCCTGCTCCTCCGCACGAGCGCAGAGCAGCACAAGGGAGTCGGAATCGGAATCGCAATAGGCACTAGGCAGGTGGTTGCTTGCACTGAAGAACAGAATAAAGCTCGCAGTCGAGAAAAGATAAGAAGAGCCAGCTGGGCCGCTGTCACATGGAGTTTGCTGGGATTCCGAGCGATCGGGGCAAGGCATCAGCACATCAGCACGCGGGAGCTTTAGTCTCGAGGATCGCTCGCATCTACGAAGAAACACGTTGACTCTTGACTACTAACTAGTGCAGCAGCAGTGCACACTGCACGTTGGAGACTGCGGCGTGCGAGCGCTGCTCTAGAGACCAAGTCGACGCGAATACGAAGCCTCCGAGTCGGAGGTCGCGGCACTACTGCCTGTGAGCGGTGAGCCTGCCTGTGAGCCAGTCTGCCAAGCCGATGCCACTTGCCGCTTGCCGCTCGGCCAGCATCGGACGCGCTCGGCTCCCCCCGGCGCGGGCGCTCGTCCCCACTTTCGCCGCCTCTAGCTATACTACACGGTACACGCACAGCCACACGGGCTGAGCAGCCGCAGCTCGGCAGCTCGCTGTGTAGGTGGCGGCTATCGAAGTAGTCTGTGGCTCATCCGTGAAAACGCGCCGGTGCAGGCTGCGTCGCTAACGTCTCCTTGCCCTTTCGAGTGCCGCGCGCGTATATACCTATGCGCTCCAGACAGAGAGAGAGAGACTGCAGTTCAGCCCCTCTCGAAAAGTGTTCCGCCGCGACGACGGCCCTCTTAATCTACCTGCGAACGTGGCGGCGGCGGCGGCGGCTGCAGTCTCGTTGGCTTCAGCAGCCGAGAGCACGAGGGGAGGCTTTTCAGAACGGCGCAGATTCTTATCTCGAAATCTCGCGCCTTCGACCCTTATTCGCACACAGCACACACTCCGCCACCGCCGCTGTCTGCCGCTCCGTCTGCGCGCTCCCTACCGCCCCGCCGCTTATTGTTTCTAACGGCCGGAGGGCTTTGTTTTCTACTTTCCTCTCTTTAGCGAGTCGATTACTGCGCGCCCGCACCACCTCCTGTTCACGCCAACATCTCTTTTACGCTCATACAGTCGAATATTTCCTCCTTTATATTCACTTTTTTAGGCCTCTTCTTGCTGCGGCATTTTCTCCATTTTCTCCAGCTTCCATTTTTACTACTAATCGTTTTTCTTATAGGGTAGTGACCCCAGTAGTTGTAGTCGGCCATCTGAGGAAAAGCTTGTATTCAAGCTATTACAAAAATGTCAGAAACATCTTTGTTTATAAGTTACCGACTCTACTACCGGTAGGTAGCTAATCAAAGTAAAAGCACTTTTTATCTCTTCTTTAATAACAAAAGTTGCATAAATCAACTTACACCAAATAATGATTATACATTCTCACTAAACAATTCCATTTATCTTAATTATCAATAGAAAGTTTCACATGGAAGCTGATTTGACTTATTCTTTGAGGTTAAGTGTACTTTTTTTTATTTTATTTGTTTATTACTACGCTTTAGTTTTTTAACTAATAATCTCCCAAATTTTAGCGAATTCTGAACCGTCAGTGTTATACAATCAAGAGTTGAACAGAATGATGTGCGATTTATGAGAATTTAAATGTTTATAACTTTTTTCTCACGCTCCAAATGTTCACCAACATTTAACTGACTCATTTTTTAACTAAAATCTGCTCATACGCTAAATTTCAGATTTTTCTGAACCGTCAATCTTTTACCGGCAGTACTACCTTAAACGTATTCTACTTTTTGATAAAATGTTTAATTTTGCTTAAAATATATGCTTGGGTGATTTCCAAAAGTGTTTTACGAGGATTCCGAATTTTTTGCTTACCAGACCTCATTTTGAAATTTCTCAAAAGGTTGTGTGAAAGACGAGATATCAATAAATTAGTGCAAAAATATTGCAAAATATCGCATTTTCACGATACGCGCTCACTGTTTCGTTCATAACTTTTGTTCCTTTACGAGTTTTGAAAAATAAAATTTAATTTTGAAGAGTGAAGAAAACGCTACCTGCAACCTGCGTATGTGCAGCTCCCACCTGATTCTTTTTTCTTACGGTAAGTTTGTTGTTCATACAATTTTAAAAAATATTCAATTACGTAAAATAAATATTGTAATTAATCACTTATATCTAAAACGAAATAGTATAATGCA
Organism: Gastracanthus pulcherrimus; assembly: GCA_949152435.1. Classification (NCBI taxonomy): domain Eukaryota; kingdom Metazoa; phylum Arthropoda; class Insecta; order Hymenoptera; family Pteromalidae; genus Gastracanthus; species Gastracanthus pulcherrimus. The sequence continues at coordinate 134,235,526 of OX424575.1, read as the reverse complement.
ATTTATTTGAAATAAAAATGAAAGTTTTTAACGTTTATGTTTTTCACTTTTTGACTTGGAAAGCGGGACTAATGGACTGTTAAAAGACAATCGAAAATCAGCGTTATTGGTAGAACTTGATGAAATATGGAATTTTTACTATTTTCTAGTGAAGTCACTTTTTTCCCTAGGGAAAAAGTGTAATTTTGGTCTCACTTTTCAGGGAAAAAAGTGGCCATTTTCGTTCAGATGGGCATAAAATACATTATTATTGTATTACGATATATCAATGCAATGAATAACAATGTGTATACTAGTAGTACAATATTGAATTTTCTAATTTTCGCGCTTTTTTAATTGCGTGCGCGCGATGCTGCACGTTTCGCTATGCAACTTTGTAACCGATTTTATAATGTTTAATATTGGAAATGGGTGTCAAATAAATGATAAAACACTATGTATATTTCAAATAAATTAACTTTCGTTTATTCAAACTCGTACAAAGAAGGAATAACGTCAGCAATGTGCGACTGCTCTAAGCTAGATGCTCTAGTACGACTAAAACACTTGACAAAAAGGGCATAAGAGAATTTCGGGGCTAAGGCACATAGTTCCCCACTCTTTTCTATATTTGCATTTCCGTTTATGCGTTTGGGAAATTTCTTACTAAATCGATTAATTTTTGTACAAGCATGTAGTAGAGTATAGAACTACAGTTATACACATATACTAAAGCAAAGCGATATTCCAACATTTAATAAACATGTTTTTTTATTACTGATAAGAAATTGTAATATAAATTCAATTCACCATAAATTTTTGTTTTTATTTAAAAAATTAAGATAAAAATTGATGATTATAATTTTATTAAGAAGACAAACATTAATTTTTTTCATAAAGGAATCAGGTAATAAATTTATAAGATAATAATGTATTTTTTGTAACACAAACACGATTTTCGCGTTTTTCTGTAACTAGTAAGCGAGCCTAAAGGACAATCTTTTAGACCGGCGGGCGCAAAAGTAAATAAGCGGGCGCAAAAGTAATAAGCGGGCGCGAAAGTAACTTTTGCGCCTGCTAAAATTTTTCGGAAAATTACTATTATATATATATATATATTTAGCTCCGCTTAATATGCTAGAAAAACGCAAAAATCAATACATGCGTTACAAAAAATATGGTGTGCACCAAGGACAAAGTAGGCTTTTTAAGCTAAAAAAGCCCACTTTACGCCTTAGGTACACAATATACTATTTTGTATACCTACACGTTTAAACGTTAAAAACTTTCATTTTTATTTCAAATACAATGCATTATACTATTTCGTTTTAGATATAAGTGATTAATTACAACATTTATTTTAAGCAATTGAACGTTTTTTAAATATCTTATGAACAATAAACTTACCGTATTAAAAAATAATCAGGTAGAAGCACATAACGTATGTTGCGTTCTCTTGGTTGCTCGCACTTGACCAGCCTCCGTACGGTATGCGACGCTTTAATCTCCATTATCTTCTGAATTATATGGGATTTTTAAATAAACCAAAAACGATCATCTTCCTTATGGCTTAAAGGACAATTTACACTAAGTCAGGCATACATTTTCTTCATTTTATTAGTCGAAAAATGCTTATATAAACAAATAAAATCTTTCGTTTCCGCAACTAAAATGTGCAATTTGTTAATAAAAAAACACATATCATTGAACATACCCTAAATATTCTTGTTCAATATTGAAGCTTCAAGTTCACTCTTTAAAATAATTTTTTTTTACTAAACTCGAAAACGAACAATAGTTATTGTAGTAGTGTGAGTATACGTTGTATGTGTGTGAGTACAATCTACAAGACGCCGTAAAATAGGACAGTCGCGTACACGGCTTCGTCCTCTGCACATCTCGCTCTATCTGTTACGTAAATAAAGTCGTTACATTGTATACTATCTGAGTAAATCATTTCAAACCCATACAATACCACGGTACCTTGTAGAAAATTGATGAGTTCGAATAGTCTGTTCACTAGTGAATGGCCAATTTCGTTAGCTATTTCTTAAGTAATAATTAAAGAAAAAACTCATTAAAGATCCGACAAACGGTAGAAGCAACGGATTTAATAGGAAGCGGCCGCGGAGAGGCGCTATAGTCGCGCCGCATTGCCCGCGTCAGCTGCGTCGGCTGCATGCACATATGCGCATTTCAACGCTGTCGTCCGCGTGCGTTGCGAGGTTATCCAATGTCATTCAAGTTCGGAACGTTTTTGAAAGTAAGTACAAAATTAGTATTATAGGTATTTTATAAGTGCGAACCAGCTAATTCCGATTCCATTAGACTATAAATGATTAAAGAATCTATTGTGCGGTGGTTTAGCAAAATTTATCATGTGGATAGTATAAAAATAACCTAAAATAGGTAAATAATTTCGATTACTTCTAAAGTTAAGCCCTGACCCCGAAAACTTACTATGAATTACTTCAGCAATATTTTTATTGATATATTAGCCAAGTTTCATCAGTATCTATCATATGGAAGGTATTTAAAGATTAAAAAAAAAAAACTTTTGGTGATTTTTAATTTTTATTGCATTCTAAAACTCTGAACCCGCTTATACTTTATATAATCGATTCACATAATCTAATACATGTACTTGATTTTTTTCATCTAATTTTATCCAGCGGAAAATGATATTTGTTTTAAAAAACAATGCAAATGCTAACAAAATCTTCAATATTATCTTAAGTAATATCTTGATCCTGCTAAATCCTTTAGAAATAAATTCTGTGTATTTTTCTACATAAATCTACAAATTTTTATTGTAATCTATTATGTGGAAAGTCCTTTTAAGTTAATTGTACTCAACAGCGCGACTTGTAAAGGGTTAGGAATATCGATATTTATAGGCGCGTCTACTTATATTCTTTTCCCCAAACCTGCACCGAAAGTACCACTTTTCCTCCCGGGCTTCTGGAAAGAAATGTGCATTTTCGGTGCTGGTGTGAGGAAATAGTATATTACGCATCTAGGGAGGAAAAGTATTATGGGGTAGCCATTTACCCAGGCCGAAAATGACACATTTCAGTATCGGAGCCGGGAGGAAATGTGGTACTTTCGGCCAGGGTATGGTGAAAAATAGTATACGCACCATGGGAGGTAAAATAACGACCCCATAGCACGTGTAAATTGCTAATTCTTTACCTCCCTAGATGCGTAATATACTATTATAACCTGCATGCATAAAAAAGCTAGTTTATAACTTCACTTGAAATTATCCTTGAGATTATTAGTTACTAAATTTACGTATCAAACTATGACCTAATACACTTTAATTCCATATAAATTATAATTTCGGTCATTATTACATTAAGTAAACTTATAAATTTGCAAGGTTATTGTAGAGAAATTCATTTTTTCCTAGTATGTCCTGATAAGATTTTTTGTATAATTATTAAGTTTTTTATATTCTAGTTATTACGTAGCTAAAAAATTTGTTCATTACTAATAAAAAATTGTACCCATTGCATTTAACAAATTGGATAACTAATTTTCGTATGGAGATATTTTGGTGTGCATTTAGAAAATTAATGAATTTTTTAAAGTTATAAATGCATAATTTATTTTTATAAATAATTTAATGTTTTATAATTATCTATCCAAATTTTGAGATTTTATTTATTATTTTGTTCGTTAATACTTATTATACAATCATGAATACAACAGAAAATATATTACTAGTATATCATCGAAAACTATAAATATATAATTATAAAACTAATGTATCTTTAAAAAGTTCAAGGAAAGTTAAAAAAATCACACAACTTTTTGGTATGCGTACATAAAAGAACAGGAACTATAGGCTCGCCTATAGATATCGATATTCCTAACCCTTCTCCAATCGTGCTTTTGAGTTAAAATAACTTAAATGGACTTTCCACATAATAGATTACATTAAAAATTTGTAGGTTTACCTATGTAGAAAAATCCACAGAATTTATTTCTAAAGTATTTAGCGGGATCAAGATATTTCTTAAGATAATACTGAAGATTTCGTTGGTTATGCACCGTTTTCAATAACAAAAATCACTTTCCGCGTGATAAAATTAGATGGAAAAAATCAAGTACAAGTATTACATTATGTGGAATCGATTATATAAAGTATTAGCGGGTTCAGAGTTTTAGATTTTGCAATAAAAATTAAAAGTCACTAAAATTCAGGGTTTTTTGAATCTTTAAATACCTTCCACATGATAAATAGTGATGAAACTGGGACAATACGATGTTTATCAATTAAAATATTGCCGATGTAATGCATAATACGTTCTTAGGGTTAGCGCTTAACATAAGAAGTAATCGAAATTATTTACCTATTTTAGGTTATTTTTATACTATCCACACGATAAAATTTGCTAAAACTCCGCACAATAGAATTCTTTAATCATTTAAAGACTATTGGCGCCGGAATTAGCGGGTTCGCACTTCTAAAACACCTATAATACAAATTTCATACTTAGTTCCAAGAACGTTCCAAACTTCAACGACATTATCCATTGTCTGTGTTGACAATTTCGACGATGTTTTTGAACAGCAGGCTATTGCGGAAACTTTTATGCATACCCCTGTGCTTCCTTATCTTGCTAAATCGTGTGTGAAAATGTATCTATTGCAGGCTGTGTATACGCTATAGCTGCTAATGGAAATAATTATAGCCAGCGACTGCAACCTATCTTACTATCTTTTCCTTCTCTGTTTCATATGTGTGTACGTGCTTCTAGTCCTTGTAACCCTTTAGTCAAGATGTTTTAAGCTTTATTCTCAGCTTTTTAGGTAATTACATGATACTTAGTATTTAAGTCTTCCTGTTACGAGTATTCAATGTTGACGCCGTGATATCTCGTAAATTCGACTACATCACTCCTCCTGTCTCATTTACTATATAAAACAACTTGTCTGAATTGCATTGTAAAGGAAATCTTTTCATAGTGCTTAGTCTTGTAAATATTTCAATAAAAAATAAAAATATGTATGCGTATATTACATGATCTAGAAGGAAATGATATTCATACTATGTTCCGTTGTCACAGTTCAAACTTCCCGCGATTGCGCCGAAACTGACGTAGACCGAATTGACATGTACGTGACTTAAAGAGGGCAGCACCTCTGACGTTAATCTTTCGCGCGCGTGTATGTGGGTTCGCGAAACACGTGGAGAATCAACGTCAGTTGATCACCGGCTACGGAAAGAGAAGCTTTCTCTCGGATAGTTAGTGTTTTTTTTAGAGTTCACACAAGACGCAGAATACGCACTGGGCATTACACTAAAATATAAATCAGGTATAAAACACAAGACGCAATTCAACGTATTGCGCAAACACAAACACAAACAACAATAACGCCTCTGGGCAACAAATCGGCCATTACGGCATTATCATTTAACAAACGCCTTTGTGCAACAAATCGGCCATTACGGCATTATCGTTTAATTAACGCCCTCGGGCAACAAATCGGCCATTGCGGCATTATCGTATAAATAAAGCCGTCAGGCAAAAAATCATCATTCGGTCATTACGACCTCATCAATCAATCATATCATTTTTCTTAACACACATACAAACACATTAGTTTGATATAAAACTATTATTCGGTAAATTTGTGTGCCTGAATGTGTGCATGGTAATTTTAAGGTGTGCGAACAAATCGTGAACACGCGTATAGGTCTGGTTCAGACCGACACGTGGTGCAACTAACGAGTTGCATCGGGTGTTGGTCGAATTACTTTTCGGACACTGTTTACGAAGAAAGGTTAATCGAAGGCGAGTGTGCGTGTGTAACAAAGCGTATCATTTTTCGTTATTTGTTCTTAAATTTGTTTTCTGTATCATCTTGTAAGTAATAAATTCTGGATTTTTATGCCTATCAAGGCTTTTTCCCAGCTACAAAATTTTGATTGCATTTATTAAAAAATTCACTCAATTAATTTATATTAATTGCATTTCATTGTTATTATGTAATCTCATAAAAATTCAAAAATAAAAATATTCATTAACACAGTTAACTTACCACCTAGGGTAAGTTAGCCAATCGTCTAAGTTTAAACATACTATGTTTATAAACATAAAATTTTAAATTGAGAGTATACTAAAACATAGCCTCATAAAGAAACGACTTTAATAGCAAAATTAATTTATTGTATCATAAAACAGCCATTATATAACTCAAAATATTTATTGATTTTAATAAAATTAATGTAAACATTGATTAAAACTTATTAAGGTTATTAAATTCGCTTAAAATTAACGAGTCGTTAGCCAGTCGTTCGGCAGAAAACGTTGCCAGATAACGGTTAAACTAGCTAATTCCTTAAGAATAAATTAGCGAATTTGAACAAATATCGCTATGCTATCGCTAAGAACTCGTGAACATTTCTACCAGGGGACGAGCATGAAAATCGTAAAGTAATAAATAAAAGGAAAACGTGCAGTGACTGTAAACAATAATAGTTAAATGTCAGATAACCGTAAGTCCGGAAAAATACAGGTTTCGTGGATTTATGATTTAACTAAAGAAAATGTGATTAAACAATTGAAAGAATACGAGGGTAGTTCAATAAGTCTTTAAAATGACCAACAGATGGCGCGCGAATCGCTCCAAATCATCTGTTTTCAGTCAGCACCACTCCCGACTAGATATATGGTGCAGTCACAGTCCACATCTTCTGAGTTTACGTGTTTTTATAAACAATTGAAAAAAAAAATTGCTTGTTAAGAAAAATGGAAAAAAACGAGTTCAGAGCGGTAATTAAACATTTTTATTTAAAGGGTTTAACTCCATATGAGATAAAAAATGAATTGGACTCAGTTCATGGCACATCTGCCCCTGCCTTAGCAACGGTTTATAACTGGGTAAATGAATTTAAGCGTGGTCGTACATCAATAAGTGACGAACCACGTTCAGGAAGGCCCGTAGAAGCAACTACTCCCGAAATCATCAATAAAATCCACGATATGGTGTTGAAGGATAGAAGATTAAAAGTGCGTGAGTTAGCTGAGGCCACAAGGATATCTATAGGTGCAGTTGTTTCAATTCTACATGAAAAATTAGGCATGAAAAAGCTATCGGCAAGATGGGTGCCGCGTTTGCTCTCAGCTGAGAATAAACGCAATAGAGTGGTCGCCTCTGAGGCTCTTTTGGCGCGCATAAGTCGGAATCCTGAGGAATTTTTTCGTCGATTTGTGACTGTGGATGAAACATGGATACACCACTACACTCCTGAGACAAAGGAACAATCCAAACAGTGGATTTCCACAGGCGAACCAGCTCCAAAGAAGGCAAAGACCGTAAAGTCAGCTGGTAAGGTTATGGCTACAGTTTTTTGGGATGCACGTGGAATTATACTTATTGACTACTTGGAAAAGGGTAAAACAATTACTGGTGAGTATTATGCATCATTATTAGAGCAGCTGAAAGAAGAAATTAAAAAAAAACGACCACATTTGGGGAGAAAAAAAATTCTCTTTCATCACGACAACGCCCGAGTTCACACATGCTTCGTTTCAATGGCTAAAATTGAAGAACTAAAATTCGAATTGGTCGAACACCCACCGTATTCACCAGATTTAGCCCCCAGTGACTTTTTCTTATTTCCAAACTTGAAAAAATGGCTCGGTGGACAGAGATTTACGGACAACGAAGACGTCATTGCCTCTGTAAGTGCTTATTTTGAGGAACTTCCGAAAACGCACTTTTCTGAAGGATTAAAAAAACTTAAAAAGCGATTGACCAAGTGTATAGAGCTCCAAGGAGATTATGTTGAAAAATAAAAAAAAATTTACCCAAAAAAAATTGTTTTTATACTTTATTCTAAAGACTTATTGAACTACCCTCGTATAAAGTAGAAGTAGACGAGTAAAAAACGTTAGGAAAGTTAAGTTAACAAGTAAAAGCTGTTTTCTTGCTGGTGAACAAGATTACTACAGAACAAAAAGGGAAAATGGAGTGTAAAACAAAGTTAGACGTTGACATGGAAAAAGACAAATGGGAGTAATTCACAGAAAAAATTAATTTTTATTTTGTAGCTAATGATATATGAGATAAAGTGAAGAAATGCGCTATTTTGTTAACAAAAGTGAATGCAAAAACGTATGCAACGATCAGTAAAATATGTGCACCGAGAAAACCAGCAGAAATGGAAATCGACGAACTGGTTCGAAAAATCACGGATTATTTGCAACCAAAGTGAATATTACAGTATTACGAGCACAGTTTCCACGGCGCATACAACGAAAAATTTGACAATAGTCCAATATGCAGCAGCTCTACAGGACTCATCCGTAAAACTTTATTTCACTGATTCGGACATAAATGGAATATATGACGAAGATGCAAAATAGAATTATTCAAGTTAGAAACCGTGACGTAAAAATCAGCCTTGAAAACAGCGATAGCTTTTGAAGAACATAAGGTCACTGTAAGCAAACTTAAGCCTGTCGAACAGACTCAGAATAAGTTAGAGCGAGATATAGAAAACAGAGTTAAACAAAGTGACAGGCAAATGGGAAAATAAATACCAAAGTAGGCACCAAGGCCGAGAAACTGGATATAACAGTAGTAATGCAAAGTACTCGCCAAGAAATGTAACATGTAAGTGTTGTGGAAAAAGTGGATACAATTACGAAATGTGTTGACATCGCGATCAAATTTGCTCAAAATGCAAGAAAAGCAGATACTTGCAACACGTCTGTAAAGGTTCAAGAAATTAAATGAGGGCCTCTGTAAAGCAGCTAGGCTATGAACAAGATACCAGTAGCTCGGAAGACGACAATGTTGAAGATTTCCTAGAACGTAGCAGCAATATGTACAATGTAACGATTGTAGAAAAGGACACCGGATTTAAAAAATGAATTATTTAAAAAATATGCAGATTTATTTACGGAGAGATTGGGTAATTTTACAAAAGATACGTTTAAATTAAATATAAAAGAAAACACACTACCTATTTACAAAAAAATTAGATCAGTTCCGTTTACAATGAGAGAAAAAATTAATTAAGAGCTTGATAGATTAGTAAAAGAAAAATTCTTTTAAAACACCAATCGAAAGAGGAGATAATTTTACATAGAAAATGTATATATTGTTTATTTATTTCGATTAATTTGTCTGAGCATTAATTTTACAACTAACGCTCTGACTCGAAGCGCTGGGTCAAGTTACGCACGATCAGCATACGCCAGCGTGCTCGCCTGCGTAACTGAACATTGTCGTAACTTTTGATTGACTAAACAAAATCCAAAAATGCAAAATGATTTTGAAAGTAGATACCATAACGTATATGCTATATGTATTCAATCATTAAAAAACATTATTCAAATGTTAATTATTAAGATGTTTATTTATGCGTTACTTTATTTTTTACAATTTTTCAATAATAGCTGTATTTTTAAGGGGGTAGAATATCTATAGCACTTTTTCGAAGATTTCTATCTGTAAAAATAATAGGAAAATAATTACAATATAAGTATGAGTAGATCCTTAAAGTTGAATAAATTTCTTACAAAAATCCTCCAAGATGAAACCCTTCCCCCCTTACACGCTAAACCCGGTAGAGTGAAATTTTACTCTCATAGAGTGAATTTTTTCACTCTAACTACTAGAGTGAATAATTTCACTCTAGAAAATGCAGTGATATTTATTCGCTTTAATTTTCATTCTAATAGTTAGAGTGAAATAATAACGCAAACGAATTTTATTTTATTTATCGCAAATTTGAACCTCATCAATTAAAATTAATTTCGAAAGACACGCGAATAAGTAGTTGGTACATATGGTGCTAACAGTCGCATCGTTCGTCTCAATCACGCGTATTCGCACGTGTTTTGTGATGTGAGTTGTGAGTTGGCAAAAGAACGGATGAATAATCTTCAATCTTTTGACGATGAATAGAGAATACTAATCTTAACCTAAGTGTTAACCTAAGCTCTAAATATCATAAAAACGCTTTTTTTTTTTTTTCAAATTTCGTAGTTACAATGTATTGTCAAATAATGTCTTTTTTGCAATTTTCGCGGTCAACATATGTATTTTTGGTATTTTCTACGTTATAAATATTCTTTCTGGATCAAAGAATGTTACTAGATGAGAACCAACTGTAATAGTGTGCCTAACCTCGAAATATCGCAAAAGCACATTTTGTTTCAAATTTCGTGATCAAAATATGATTTATTGGTATTTTTCGTGTTGTAGCGAGTAGAAGTATTTTTTTATATGAACATTGTCAATATAACACTTATTTTTTAATAATTTTATCACTTTTATAGATGTAAAAAATTTTCTACTCGTTCAAATCAAAATCCTTACGTTCATACTTTTTTTTTTTTTTTATTATTATTATTACGCCTTTCAAGACTCAATATGAGTCTTATTTCGGCAAAGTTTATTGATCATAAAAGTAAAATTACAATATTATACAAAGTTATACATTTTTTTTACAAAGTTCTAGATACTGCACAATATGAGAACAAATTTGTGTTTTTGGATTACATAATAAATTGTCGACATTTACAGGCAGAGTAGTTTTTAATTTTTTTATCTTATTCAACAATATAAGCCTCTCTGTATCATAAAGTGAACATTGCCATAGAACATGATTAAGATCTTCGTCGTATACTCCGCATTGAGCGCATATTGGACTTTCTACTATATTGACTTTAGCTAACGAAGCAGCCAAATTGTAGTGGTCGGCTCTACATCTATTTAAAGTAGTTATGATACTTCTTGGTTGACTGGACTTATGGAACCATGTTTTAGATGAATTTTTAAAAAAGAGTTGAAAATATTTTTTTTCTATAACTATACCTGTTTCTAAGCAAAATTTATTTGTATTTTTGTATGATGTTTTTTTAAAATTCTCAAAAAAATCAGTGTAAGGAATAACCGTTGAAATTGATGACTTTTTTAATGTATAAGTTTTGGCTAGTACGTCAGCTGCTTCGTTACCATTGATCCCACTATGCGACGGAACCCATAAAAGGTTAATAGATTTTGTAGGATTTTGTTCTAATATTTGATTATAAATTTGTTTGGTTCTTAGAATATGATAATTTACCTTGATATTAATTTTAACAGACTTTAAGCTTTGTAGGACACTCAAAGAGTAGCTTATGATAGTAAAATTTAAGTGTGAGCTGTTGTTTATTTTTTGCATAGCTTTGTAAATAGCTATGCATTCAGCCGTAAAAATTGAACAGTTTTTCGGTATCGCTAGTCCTACTTTTACATTTTTTAATGGATAAATGGTAGCTAATCCTACAGAGTCATTTTCACCTTTACTACCATCTGTATATACCGCATGAGAATCTAAACTATTTAAGTGTGTGCTAAGTGCATTATTTGGATCGTTACTTTCTTTGAGTTCGCAACCAATTTCTGTGTTTATAGGCATACTTGTAGTTATAGTTTTATAATCATGGCAGTAAATCGGATAATTCTTTTGTGCTTTTACGTTTATTTTTACTATATCTTTAATACATTCGTTTATAAGACGAATGGATTTATGATTTTCATTTTTTTCAATAAATTGATGAAAATCATATATTGTATTGTATATAATAAGACTAGAATTAGATAAAACTTTCACGAGATAGCTTTTACATAAAAATTTCGTTCGTTCGAAAATTGAATGTAATTTCGATTTAGCGAGAATCACATTTGTAGGGGAAGTCTTTCGGTATCCCATAGCTGGTCTTAATGCATCAAATTGAATTTTTTCTAGACTGTATTGAAGTTTTTTTGTTTTAGGGTAGAAAATGAAGCATCCATAATCAATTATAGAGCGAACGAAACTCTTGTACAAAATTATCAGTGTGCTGGGATGAGAACCCCATTTAACGCCGCACAAGTACTTTATAATATTTAATCTATTTGTACATTTTTGAATAAGCATTTCTACGTGAGGTTGAAAATTAAGCTTGTAATCGAAAATCATCCCTAGGAATTTAACTGAAGCGCTTGATTTTATAGCGGTTTTACATATATTTATCTCTGTTTCTCCAGGTAAAATGCCTTTCTTGTTTATATGAAGAAAAATTGTTTTATTAGCCTTAAATTCTAGTCCTAAAAGATTTAAATTTTCACTCAAAATAGTAACTGCTTTTTCTACTTGCTTTTTTGATTTTTCTGTCGATTCGTAACTACTGTAAGCACTAATGTCATCTGCAAATTGTGAGGTAGTTACACTTTTTGGAACACCCATAGTGATATCCTTTACATATATAAGGTATAAGAGAGGACTAAGGACTCCTCCTTGGGGAACTCCTTTATAGCTACATCTATAGTTATCTTTCAATATTTCAGTATAGACACATCTACGATGAGTAATAAATTTTATAAATTGTATTAATAATGTAGAGCAACCTATTGACGCTAATTTTTCTGAAAGGATATCACTATGGACGTTGTCATAAGCAAAACCTACATCTAGGAAAACAGTGAGGAGATCTTTTTTGTTTTCAAGTGCTTTTTCTGCTTTTAAAGTAATATGTAATAAATTATCTATACACGACCGACCTTTTCTGAAGCCAGATTGATTGTTTGGTAATATATTGTAGTATTCACAATACCATTGCAGTCGATTTTTAATAAGTGATTCGAAAATTTTTCCCAAACTAGATGTTAGCGAAATTGGTCTTACACCATTGTTATTTGGTTTTGGAATAAATACTATAAATGATTTTTGCCAAGTCGTAGGAAAGAAATTATTTTGGTACATATCATTAAATATCTCAAGAAGCAGAAGCTTATATTTGTCCGGTAGATTTTTAAGTGTTTCGTAGTCTATTCCATCTAGACCTGCGGCTGACTTATTTTGTTTTGATTCTAATACAGAATTAAATTCTGAAAAATTAAACGGGCAATCAAAAAATTCATTTGTATTGCATTCAGGAAGAATTTCTGGATCGTTTTCACACCAAGGTGGACAAATTCTACTTAATGTACTAAGTATATTTTCGTTGTTTTGTAAATTACGTTCATACTAAAAGTACTACTATAATGAGTATCTCCATAAATTTTTAGCCCAATCCATCCATGCGTAGACTTGGAATCTTCCGGACAGTGCTTAAAGTCTTCGAAAACAGTCTGGTTTGCCATGGAGGCATAGAAGGTCCAACGAAGGTAAAAAATACACAAATTGGTAGGTTTTTATGTACACTTTCAGGAAAAAAACCCTTATTAAATATCAAAATAAAAATTCCTAATCAATTTTTTTGTTTCAAATTTTAAAGGTGGTGTGCCCCCTTAACATAAGGTTTTTTTTTAGATAATGATGTAATACTTTAAATTGAAGTGATAATTTTATATTTTTGAAAGAAAAAGAAATAACAAATATAATAAAGTTAAAGTCTGAAATGAATAGGTTGGCGTGTAGAAAAAGACAGGTATATATCTCGACAGAAGCGCGGCTACCTGTGCGCTCAGCTCGGCCCTTGGCGGCCTTGACCGGTGCTTGAAACTACATAGAACTAATAGACCGGAGGCTAGTGGCAGAAACTTTAGAATGATTAGTTAGTTTATGCGAATTTAAGGGATACTTATTATAGGTCTTTAACAAATTAAAAGCGTATAATTAGAGTGCGCTCGCGTGCAACCACGTTGCTAATTAAATTTTGTTTTCTAACAAAAACTGATGATTATGAACGATTAGTTAGCGTATGCAAAGTGGTTTTTGTGAAACTTTGAACAAAAATAATCCAGCGGAAGCAAATCAACATACGGTTTCCGCGTGCAGGAGGGTCTAAAATAATAAATTTAAATTGGAAAAAAATATATCTATGAACAATAACTTCGCGTATGCAACTCTACAAAATCATTATTACTGTTATGTAAATTATGAATAACTACTTGGCATACGAGTACGTGGAATCGTGTTTGGCGTATATTATTTTTGCAATAATACGGAATGATTAGTTCGCACTTGAAATAGAATTGTATATAATATTTACATTATCAAATATTAACATAACCATTCGCATGCATTTCTGGTGTGTAGAGCTTTATAAAAAAGCAATTTGAAAGTTGCAAAAATTTGAACAATTTTTGAACAATTATACATTTTGACATATACAACAATAACAACATTGAAAAAGAAATTCTATTATTGTTGTATGGTATATTTGAATATACCATTTGTTATATATATATATATATATATATATATATATATATATATATATATATATATATATATATATATATATATATATAATTATATGATAATTTGATATAGTTGTAAAATTAAATCATACATATATCATGTATTATATACTCTCAAGCTAGGTGCTTATTGCCCGGAACGCTAATAATATCTACATTGTACGTAAGTTCAGTCTGTATCCGAACCTCTTGTACGCCGTTCGTATCAACGTATAATATTCGCCTCTAGTCATCCCGAATAAAGCTTACACCTTTCTCACTACGTGCGTCTACTTATTTTTTACCTCATTCATCTTGTTTCTACCCGGCCACTTTCTCGCATCATAATTGTATATACCTATACATAAATTAATAATTAAATAATATTATAATAAATTTAAAAAATGTTTAAAAAAATATGACCCACATTGGGCTGAACTCAATATATGGGGAAATCTCCCAAACCGTTAACCTATATGACGCGAGGTTTCAATCATTTTTTTCTTATATTTTAACTGTATTAAAGTGTTTCACATAGGCTTATGTTATTGTTTAAAGCTTAAACTCATTGTTTATTACATTTTTATGTTTACTTTCTGTCATAAATTAATTAAATTTATCACTCAAATGTCTAAACTGTCACATTTCTCGTATGTCGTATTCCCGATTTCAATTATAGTTTCTCTAATAGTGTTTAAAATTGACCTGAACAAAATATAAAAAAAATTATTTCTGACTAAGAAATAATCAAAGAATAAAATAATATTGATAATATTTTCATCTTATTCATAAAATCGGAGTTAAATACGTTTGAAAATTGTCGTAGATTTTTGGTGTCGCATCCACAACACGAAGAAT
Source organism: Gastracanthus pulcherrimus (assembly GCA_949152435.1). Taxonomy (NCBI): domain Eukaryota; kingdom Metazoa; phylum Arthropoda; class Insecta; order Hymenoptera; family Pteromalidae; genus Gastracanthus; species Gastracanthus pulcherrimus. Next base: position 134,220,514 of record OX424575.1, on the reverse strand, counting down.
AATTCAATATGCAGTAATAAATTGAATTACCTTAAAAAGTATTCAATATGGATGAAATACATAAACAGTATTACATTGTATTATAATCCCTTTTTGTTATTTTAGTAAACATAATGCCCAAAGTTTAAATAACACCTAAGTGAGCCGATTAAAAAACGAATAAAAAATGTTGCATCCACAACGCACGTTTGTGCTATAAATATTAATTAAAATCGATGAAAGAAATTACCAAAATATACTATTTAATAAACTTTTGAGAAATAGCTTTGCATTATACCTAAAAAACTAATATGTATTAATAAAATAGCAAATTTACATCGATTTGTCGCATCCACAACGCGCCGACCGCAACGCGCCGTCCGCAACGCGCGTTTGTTTAAACATCATAACCTCTCATTGCAACTAGCAAAACTGAATAATACAAATACGAGAAGAAGTTTCTTTGCATTTTACAATCATGAAACCTGTTTTGAGTGAAGTAAAAGTGAGAAAGAAGAAAGAGTACGTAAAGCACAAACGAATTGAAAAGTTAGAAGAACGGGAAAAAAGGAGTGAACAGAGAAAGAAATATAATGAAAAAGAAGTGTTTTCGTCGTCTAAGAGGTAAAATTAGTCAATTTAAACGTTTAAATTGTTAATTTCAATAAGCCAAATTTATAATTAAATTGAATTAATGCATAAAAAGTTGAATTTGTATTAAAATAATATTACAATTCCGGTCTGTTTATTCTATAAACGAACTATAATAAAATCCTTCAATTAAAGCATACAATGTTTGTTGTTCTTTAGGGAATGTAATTCTTTGACCTCATTTGAATCCTCATCCTCCTCAAAGTATCTCTCTGAATCAGAAGTGAGTAGGCATGCATCCTTGTCTTTCATTGTACCTTCTATCGAACCATTGTCAATCACTTTAAGTGAGTCATTAAGATCAACGTAATTTGCAAAATAACATTAATGCAATACAAATGTTTGATTTAAGTATCAAAAATAAAAATAAAAATAGTTGCCCAAATATTTTAGAACTGTTTTCAAGATAAAATATATACATGGAAATTCTAACCTGCCGTATTTGATAAATCATTTTAGATTCGGTAGGTTGTTTCGGGCCTGTTCATGTGCAAATATTAATTGTTTGTAATCTCGAGAAGTTGTGTGATAAAAACTAGAGCTGTGCTCCTAACTTAAGTTGACCTCATTTTTAACATTTGAAAGTTAAAAGTTCTGGAGATTTCCTCATATATCAAAAAGTTACAGAATAACTGTAACTTGTCTATTGTCAAAACATTATTTGCAATAACTCAACAAGTTAAGTTATTCTGTAAGAAAAGAATACATTTAATTAATTTACTTATTCCATTCTTGCATTGCAAACAATACTTTTCGATATATCTGTAACATTAGAATTGCTGAGCATGCCGGTTTCAAGTCCAACATCATGCAGAGAGAAAAGTGTTGCTTTGGGAATTTCATTATATCGCGCCCTTGCACTTACAAAACAGAGAACCTACGTTCTTAATTTTCTTTTCTTCGCCTGTGTCGTTTCTCCGACGCCCTGCGTCATCAGTAAAAATACGAAACAAACAGGGCTTAACCCATAACAAAGTGCAACAAAGCTAAATTATTTTTTTTTAAATCGTAGAAAAATCGTCTAAATAACGTACTCAAAATCCAGTAAAATTCAGTCATCGCAACATTTTACTTCCTCTTAGAGGAAGCTTTGTGTTGGTAAACAAAAAGTTTTGCTAAAATCATTATAGAAACATATTTTGAGACATTAGGAATCAAAATACACTATTTTTATAAAATGTCTGTATGGGTGTGTGTATGTGTGTGTGCGTGTGTTGTTTGACGTTTCCGACGGAGACTAACGTGAACCAGGTTTCCCGAAAATGACTACTATTTTGCAGGATCCTTCTTCAAAAACTAGTACTTCTAGATTCTCTGAAAGACACTAAAAAGTAAATTAAGTGAACTACTAAGTAATATATTTCAGAGAATCTAGAAAGTACTAGTTTTTAAAGGAGGTTCCTGGAAAAAAGTAGTCTTTTACAAGAATCTTGATTCACGTTACTCTTCGCAGGGAACATCGACTTAAGGTTTCAGGGCTTATTTTCTTCGTTTTTTTAAGGAAGGCGGTTCAAAATTTTTTTTTTGTTTTTCAATGCATTTTTATTTTTAACAGTTTTTAATTTTTGTTTTTTAGTTTTCCTGTTTTTTTGATACTTTAGAAATAATATCATCGATTGAGTGATATTGCATTTGAAAGAGTATAAAATTACCTATATTTTCTGACTCGAAATTTTGAATAATCTGTTTCCCTTGTTTTGTTATACACGAAATTGTCATTTTTTCAAACGGTTATATGTTTGAAATATAAGGTCAATTTTTGAAAAAAATTTAGATGATTAGGAATATGAAGAAAAATATTCAATAAAATTTTTGAGGCTTTATCTTTTTCTTTTGAAGAAAAAACAATCTTTTTGTGAAAAAATCGATTTTGTGTCACCTACGATAACCGGAGTAAAGACCGATTCTATCTCAAATGGAACAAACCAACTGGACTTATGTCACCAAATCACTTGGAAATGAAATATGTTGTACTCGGTAAATAAGGAAACATGTATTTTTTGTTTTCGCCGATGCACCATAATTGCAGTTTTTATATGCATTTGAAAATGTATCCTCAAAAATTGATTATTTGAATTTGTTTTTTTTTATATGGCTACCGTATCGTCATTGCTTGAGGTAACGAACTTTCAGAATAGACGAAAAGAAATTGTTACAGAATAAAAAACATAAAAAATACAACGATTTTTCTAATCAAATTAAAATGCATTTATCTCAAAAGGCCAGAATGTTTATTTCATACATTTTTTTAGTAGGTAGGTGGGTTAAGTATCTATCATACCATACATGAGTGACTTGTTTTTTTTTGTTTGAAAAAAATAACGAAGTTAAAAGATTTTTACTTTCAATTTTTATATTGTTTTTGTTTTTCTTGTATTATTTTTTTTCGTGTTTTTTTTTGTTCTTTTGTTTTCTAGTTCTGTATATGGGCTTTGTAGCAGAATTTTTGACCTACTTCTACTTTCTACATATAAGAGTTTTGTATTCCTACATGCTTAGGAATCTTACCCCATTCGATTTTCTTTTTCTCTCTAAATACTTCAATATCATTTTCCGGTAACAGAATCAATTGAATTGCATTCATATTTGTTTGAACTTTTGTTATAAAGTATCCGCATCTTGCATACATTTAACATGAGGCTTTCGAAGATTATGAATTGTAGTATAATGTTTCACAAGACCACCAATACCGTCAACAACACCTTTACCATGCCCTGTAGCTGAACACAACCATTTTTTATCACAAAGGCATTGTTTCATTTCATATAATTAAAATCTATTTTAAAATGACCTGCAGCTTCATCTGATTCAATCGAAATGTTGTTTATTGAACCATCTGGGGAGAATCTTTGTATAGATTCGATAACTCTCTCCATCGCTAACAAAGCATGCGCCGAATCATGTTTTGTGTCATCGCTTATGACAGCAAACCTTTTGATTGTATCTTCCATATAACAAACAGCTGTGAAAATGGAGATCTGCTTATTGATCCAATAATTACTTTGTACTGCTGTATTAAAACTGATTGACCAATTTTCCGTGAAATGCATATGTATTAAAAGATGATTTGAATCTGCTTTTACGTTATTTTTTTCTTCTTTTATAGCATTTCCCTGAATACTTTTAACGTGAATATGAATGCTTACTTTTAATGTGCATTTAGAAAGTTTATTAATAAAAAGGAAAATGGGTAATGTTTTTTTCACAAGATTACCTTTTTCCTATATAGCAAAAATAATTTCTACAGATTCATCTACATCTTCATCTTCAAAAATATGTAGGTTAACAGAATGTCTAGCGTACCTAATAAATATGGAAAACCTGGAAATCTCAGGGAATAGAATTTACTCTGGAAAAACCTGGAAATCTCAGGGAATTTTATGAGATTTCTTGAATTCTCATGCAATTCTATAATATGTCAAATTTACAATTATAGTTCTGCTAAAATCTTCTACTCGGTTATAATATATTAGAATTTGCTTTATTTGTAAACTGCTTTCTGCAAATTGGCTTTCTTCCAAATATTAGCTAGTAAAATAGAGTCTCTTTTAACCCCCCTTCGTAAGCGCCTTACCCGATTTTTCCATTCCCGAATGCATATTACTTTTTTACATATTCGTAAAAATCGAAAGTGGAACCAAGCTTGTCATAAAGAGTACACTGTAAAAAATCGCTTTTGAAAGTCACTGCTCTCAGTCACTTGATAATACTAAAAGAGTAGTAGTATTCCTGTAAAAGTTTAAGTTTCCTACACTGAGTGTGAGTACGACGGTTACTTACACTGAGAGTCGCGATTTTACTCGGGGCGCTTTGCGATATTACTGCTCTTTTAGTAAAATTCCGTTAAGAGTTTAAAAAAAGACGCGGCGCAAGAAGCGCTACGCGGTGCACCGCCCGCCATCTTATATCTGATAACTTGTGTTTCTTCAAGTTTCTTTTTCTCACACGTCTTCAGATGAGAGAATCGAAATAATTAGTGTTTGTTTAAACAAATTAACTTTGTCAAGAAAGCAGATCAGCACTCCTTGTCCATAGTCCACTAATAGTCAGGTTTTGTGTGCACCCATCTATTCCATCATGATAGAAAGCATCAGCTCTCGAAGGTTATGAACAGTAAGTGATTAAAAAAATATCTGTGCTTATAATTACAACGGCCAGCGTATTATAGGTAACAATCTGACATAAGCTGGGTAGTAATTAATAACTGGGTAATAATTACATGGCAAAAGTAATTATATGACTTTTGTCGAAAACATTATTTTTGAGGTTAGGTATCCGCGCTAAGAGACTATTATTTACAAGCCAGTAATTTATTTTAATTTAGATATCGTTAATGTAGGATTGGTTTTGTGAAATGTTTGTGAAATTCATTATTATATTGTTCCATTCGACAACGTATTGGCGAATGATATGAGAAATTTGCAAATTCACTGTGCAGCTTAAGCAAGGTGATTTTGTATAGAAATGTATTTTTATATTTTCCTTCTAATATGTATTTTTTACTTTTGTTTAGGATTACACAAGAGGCACTGACAAACAATCCAGGTTCGTTCATTGAAAGTTTGAGTAGCTCGTAAAGCAAACTTTTTTGCTACATGAGGCATCAAATTCAGCAGATCAGCACATCCTGTTCGATGCTTTTCAACACTATTACACCTTGGCTTATATTGTGAGGACTAGAAGTAATTAGCAGGAACATCGAAACTTTTGGATCATGAGTGGATTTTGAAGTAAGCTTTTTACAGTGAGTACAGAGAAACTATAGTTTTGTGAAATTCACTTCATCAGAGAAATCAAAATTTAAATTTCATAAATTGAAAAGTAATACTTTGTTTTAAAAAGACCAACTGTTCATCGCATAAAATGTTGAAAGATGTGCTGTAAAGAAGCTGGCCATAAACAACATTTTACGTAAACAGAATAATCCTTAACCTCAACAATTGTAAAAATTGAGCACAATGTTTTCATGCCAGCATTGTACCTGCTTTTTCCAACGTATTTATGAATACAATAAACACCAACGGCTTTATAAAAATATAGTAAATGTCAAAATTGCATGCTTGTATTTGCCATGTCAGAAAGAGTTGTCAGGTTATAGTAGCTTTAGACAACACATTCTTCGATTCCATTGCAATGTCAAAGATCGCCAATATGCTTGTAAATATTTCAATTGTAATACTAAATTCAGAAATATAAAATCTATTAGAGAGCATTATGAGGGCCATGCAAAAAGGTCAAACAATGAAATCGTATGTCTTTATTGCTTGACAAAAAAGTCTTTTAAAAATACAAATGCATACAGGGTTCATGTATCTAGAAATCACAGGGATATACATGAAATCATGCTCACTGTGAATGATAATTGCTCACACGTAGTAGAGAATACGAATTTTCCGATAAGCTCCGACGACGTCAGTACCAATACAATTAATGTTAATGTTCCTGAAGTAAATGTGATTAGATCTAAACAAGTTGAAGATAGTATTCGTTTAAAAAGAAATAATGCAGATGATCAAGAACCTTCTTGCGTATCTAATATTGCCATTGAAACTTGTAATAATATCACAAGTATAGAAATTGATCAAGTCCTTGAAGCAGACTCAAACAATGCTTTGTTTAAAACTTTACTTACCTTATCAACAAAGCATTTTGCTACTGAGCCAGCTCTTCAAGGAGTTATGACTAACACATACTTGGCGTTTGATGAATGTCGGAACTTATTCGAAAATTCGTTGCTAAATTCAAGTTTAACCGAAGAAGCGAAAGTAGAAGCATCAACTCTTTTCAATAATAGTTTTCTTAGTTATAATCACATGTTACATCCAAAGCATGGCATATTGAGAAGTACATACAGTCGCAATATCCATTATAAAAAGAATTTCAATTTTGTGCAACAAATAAAAATGTCAATTCTTAATGCGAAAAATGAAGAAAGCGGTTTTTATTGCTCTTATGTACCAAATATTGATTAAAAACATTAGAAGTTATGATGAGGAATGATAATGTTAGAAAGTATTGTCTCGATGGTAAGTAGCAATGCTCATGGAGTATCTGACATTCAAGATGGTTCGATAATGAAAATTAAGGATTTTTTTGTAATCGAAACACCTTACAACTTGCATTTTTTCAAGATGCATTTGAAGTGTGTAGCCCTTTAGGATCTTCAAAAACGAAGTTTAAAACATTAGGTTTCTATATGACGCTTCTAAATTTACCACCTTATCTACGTTCTTAAGTTGATAACATAAAATTAGTATTATTATGTCGAGAGAAGTTAGTTAATAAGTATGGTTTTCATAGCGTGTTACGGTACTTAATAAAAGACTTACAACAGTTAGAAACGATTGGAATTACATTAAATATCAACTCAAAAAATATGACATTCAAAGGAAGTCTTGTTGTAACACTGGGAGATAACTTGGGGAGCCATCAAATTGGCGGTTTTACCGAAAAATTTAGCAAAGTAAAATATTCTTGTCGCTATTGTGAGATTTCCGCAGATGAATTTTACAGTAATCCTTTAAATCGAAAACGTTTAAGAACTGCAGCAAGTTACGACCAATGCGTGTTCGAAGCAGTAAATACTAAAAAAATTGTGAAAAGAATCAAATCAAACTCTGTTTTAAATAATTTGAGACATTACCACGTGTGTCAACCTGGACTTCCACCATGCATCGCTCATGACCTTTTTGAAGGAATAGTTTCTTATGATATGTGTGTAGCAATAGATTACTTTGTGCGTGCAAAATGGTTCAGACTTGGGCTTCTTAACTTCCGACTAAATGATATCAAAGTTTTAAATGAAACCAATCAATTTATTCCAGAAATAAAGAAAATCTCAAAAACGCGTAAATTAACTGGATCAGCCAGTGAAATCAAACGTGTATTAATGATTTTCCCTTTGGCAATTAGTGATTTGATTAAAGATGCAAATGACCCAGTGTGGAAGATGGTTTTATTATTAAGAGGAATTTGTAAGGTTGTATGTGCTCCTGCATTGTCCCATTTACAAATTGAAATTTTGCAAGGTACTGTAGACAGGTATATGAAATTGAGAATGTCATGCTTTCCAAAAGAAAAAATGCGACCGAAACACGAATTTGTTTCACATTATTCGGTTTTGTTGTATATTTTTGGGCCATTACAGCATTTGCAAACTCTTCGATTTGAGAGTAAAAATCGATATTTTAAAAATATTATAAAACACGCGCAAAATTTTAAAGACATAACTCAAACATTGGCTGAAAAGCATGAATTATTGCAAAGTTCGCTGGAAAATCAATATGATTGTAAAATCGAAATGAAACGTTTTGTAAAGTATAACGCTGATAAATACGATCCTGAAATTTCTTTGATGATTGTAAAATCAATGGTCAATGTATTAAATTCGTTTCTGAAAGATTAACTTACCAAGGAATAGATTATTCAAAAGATATGAGCATTTTTGTTGGCAAAAGTATGTATGGTAATTTTATTATCTGTAAAATTCAATTAATTTTAATAACTAAAGATTTAGAAAATATATTTTTCGTTGGAAACACCAACGAAATTATATTATGCTCGCAAGTATGCTGGGTGTGAACAACGTTCACAATGGTTATCCTGTTTTCCATATTCTGCCTATTATCGCCTGATCCAATACTCGAATCCAGTATAGCATCCATACCTGTTTACGTAATGAAATATTCTCCATTTGATGTGCTGTCATAAATATTTGTAAGTACTTTTTCTGCTTTTTATTATAAATGCAGAATAGTTTGATCATGCTTAGTTTAATGTGGGGTTCGAGTATTGGATGTATATCAATATAATATACTGCTAAAATTAATATTGATTAAATATGTCTTTTTCAATCCTTTTGTTTATATTAATACTTATTTTCAGATGCTTGGTTTTAAGGTGTGGTGTACTGCAAGATGCCGCAAATAAGCAGTACAAATAAATAGTTCTACAAACATATTGAATTAAGTTATCACTCAAGCAAGCAAAAAATTAGGCATTACTGGCGATAAGCTTGTTTTGGAAGAAGATGGAACTCTTATTGATGAGGATGCCGTTTTACTTGATTATACGACAAAGGGTGCATTTTTACTTTTAACAAGTGGCCAAGAATGGTCTGAACGAAAGATACGCAAAGTATTGGGTGAAAAAGATGTAAATACATTGGATGAGTCTTCAAGCAGTAACGGATTGTTAGAAGATTCAGGAAATGGCTCGCAATGTGACGAGAAACAGAACAACGAAGATAACAGTCATGAGCCAACTGCGGTTACACTTGGCGAGAGCATCGAAACGACTTCCGAGACCAATGCATCCAAGCAGAAGAGAAAGCCTAGTTCAAATGCAGTAAAAGTAAGGTCAAATGATATCTTTGAGAATTACGAAGTTCCTTTTGAGACCTTCGATAAGAATCTTGTGAATTCCTTAAAAACACAAGTCAAACCTACTAAGGACGTACTGTTTGCCGTTAGGAAAGAAGGTTGTGATATTATTATTAGAAATATGAGGTGCACAAGTTTTCACATACCGGTCTCTGCCTTCAGATCAGCAGCCATTCAGTTGCGAGGTGCCTATCCGCTCTTTTTCGAAGATACAGACACAGATGGAAGTCGCATAGCTTATGGTATTAACAGCACAGTAAATAAAATGAAGACGCGAAATGATTATCTGAACACGGATCACCAGAACTCGTCACTTGCTCTAGCTTTAAAAATAAAAGGAAAGGATCAAAAGAATGTCGCTGCCATCCAAGACGGTTGTTGCAACTGGCAACCTGCCACCTATGCTAAAAATGAAGATGAAGATAGTGTAGAATTACTGAGAGAAGAGCTGCTAGACTTTGAAGAGCACGACTTGGAAAATGATGACGTCAAAAAACAAATTAAAATGAATCTACGGAACAGTTACACGGGCCAAAGATGTTTCCTCAATAATCTCAAAGATCGCATGGCATTCTGAAAAAATATATAACAGAGAAGGAAACAGAAACAAACGACGATGAGTAGATGTACTTGGCGCTCAAGACAATATTTAAACATTTTGGAGAAAATATTGATGCATTATTCAAACCACTTGCGGTACGTATATTTATGTCACTAATTTTTTTTTTTCTAGTTCATGTATCTATAAAAGTGTTATGTTTCAGGCAAACGAATCTCTAGAAACCCTCAAAGTGGCAGCACATTCGATGATTGTCATCCAGGGTAAATAATAATATTTTCTTGTAAATGTATCGTGAAATATTATATATATGATTATTTTTTTGGTTCCTTTTTCAGAAATCAACGATTTCTCAGAAATCGATTTTTCAGAAATCAACGAGGAAACGGATGATCTGGTAGATGAGCCAAGAAAAGTATACCATTTGGTACTGGACTTCCGCATTTGTGAGACTATGTATACAACGACAGATGCTTTAGAAGTGTTGGTCCAGACATTGCACATTAACCTTTGTGCAAATGAAGTTCTTCAAAATATATTCTGAGAAGGGTGGTAAATCTAAAAGCCAATCTAAAGTAAAGAAGGTGCACGCATTTCTCCAAAAATTAATAATATCAATCTCGAAAATATGCTTGAAATCAAAAAAACTAAGTTGGCTGCTCGTAAATAATGTTTGTTTTTATTTTTTTTATTTAACCCTTGTCCGACACACTGGGGTCGTTCGTGACCGGGCCTTATACTTTTCAAATCCCCCCCCCCCCTCCCCTTAATGTTCGAAAACCGGGCCCGTAGTGCCATCTAGTTGTAGTTGGAGAGTAGCTCTTTCACTTAGTATAGTTTCCGGTGAGTCAAGTGCGTCAGTCTGTCTATGACACCTGAGTGAATTGGAGCGGGGTCGTCAACGACCCCAGACTGTCGGCTACAGTTGAGATTGATTTTTTTTTCGAATTTTTGTTTCGCGTGTTTTTGTGCTACAAATCGTCGAAGAAGGTGAGTAAACTATGTTTTGAAAGTGTGATTTTTTTTCTTCACAAACTAATAGTATTTTGAATATCGTAAGATGGCCTACAACCTTTGACGTCGCACGATTCGGCAAGAGCTCCTCGATTAGACGCGAGAAGTTCCTTCCGAGGACGAAGAGGCTCAAGAGAGCGAAGGGAGTGAAAGTGGAGGAGTTTCTGGGCATGAATCCGAATATTCCGACGCTACGAATGCGTCCTCAGAATTGAATGTGGACATGGAAGACGCCACTTTGGACAAGCGTCTTTTGGAGTCAAGGGCCCGGGGACGGCCGAGCTCTACTTTGAAAGGCAAAGATTGCTTCAAATGGAAGACAAAAGCTCCTGAGCGTCGTTCTGGTTAGTACTATAGATATATAATACGCATAGTAGGGAAGATTAGAAAGAAGGGCGGTGCAGGTAGCGGGGGTATACAAACGTCTGAAAGAAAGAGCGAGCGAGCGAGCGAGAGGTAATAAAAGAGAAAGCGAGATTGTGAGAGTAGAGGGGGAAGGGGAACTCCAAAGGGACATAAAAAAGAAAAAGAAACGGAATATAAGTGGGATGAGAGAAAGCAAGAGTGAAAGAGAGGGAAAAATGGAGCGCAGTTTGAAAATTCAATTTGTTTTTGCAGATCGAGTAAGCGATGTTTTACCTGCCTATGTACCTAGACCAAATGGTGATGCCAAAAATCTTGATTCTATTGAAAAGTTTTGGGATATACTTTTCAACGATGAAATGATCGATATTATTGTGGAACATACAAATAATAAGATCGAAGAAGTCTGTTTGGAGTTGGTTGCCGCAGATAAAGCAGAAAGCTACCATCACTTGACTGATCGTGATGAGATTAGAGCATATATTGGCGTCTTATATTAAATAAACAAACTCTAAGAGTATTTATTATAAAACCTATTACCAAGGGCTATGGAAATCTGCCAATGTAGATAATGACAGACTTTGGGATAAAAAAATGGCATTACGCTCTACAGATGCGTTTTCCCAAGGCTGAGATTTACATTTCTAGGCTCTTGTTTGCGGTTTGACGACAAGAAGTTGCGAGATGAGAATAATAGATTTTCTGCAATTCGTCAAATCTGGGATATTTTCATGATGAACTGTCAACAGTATTATACGCCGAGCAATAAATGCACTGTTGACGAACAGTTGTTGAGTTTTCGAGGATGGAGTGTTCGAGGATGACACTAATGTCTGTTTCGTATGTACATGAAGGATAAGCCAGATAAATACGGATTGAAAATAGTTACGCTAAACGATGCAGAAACCTTATACTTGGTAAATATACTTTCATATTTCGCCTTCGTTTTGGGAAATACATATAGCAGTTTTTTAATATCAATCTAATTTATTTCAGATTTACGGAGTGCCCTATTTAGGCAAGGGATCTGCTGTCATTCGAGAAGAAAAGATCCGCGAGTATTTTTTCCGTATCGTTACTGCTCCTATCCATGGCTCTCATCGTACAGTAACTTGTGACAATTGGTTCATGTCTGTACCTCTACTCCAGCGTATGCTGCCTGCACCAAACTACATGACAATTACTGGAACGATGAGAAAGAATAAGAGAGAAATACCAGCTGAAATGAGAGTTGCTTCCAAGTCACCGCCAGAGTCCAAGTTCTGCCATGCAGATAATCTTACGCTGGTCAGCTTTACACCAAAGAAAAATAAAATCGTATTGCTACTTTCTTCATATATGCACACAACAGAAGTTACAGATAGTAAGCCTAAAATTATTCATCACTATAATGAAACAAAAGGAGGAACCGACACTTTTGACCAGCTATGCCATTCGTATACGGTGACGAGAAGGACGAATCGCTGGCCAATGAGAAGTTTTTACGGCATGTTTGACCGGGCTGCGGTGAACTCTCGCATTCTCTTGAAGTGCAAACTCAAAGCTGATAATTCCAATGACAAGTGTACTGCGATCAGTTGCCTTGAGAAACTTTCATTGTATCTGATCAGACCGTATCTACTGAAAAAGTACAATGACACGGTCACTTTGCGCCGTGATTTGAAAGTCGGCATTGCCGGGATTCTGGGCCTCGATTTATTTTTGTGAATTTTCAGTATTAAATGAGGTTTGTAATGAAAAAATGCACTTTTGAAAAATGACTGAAATTCTGATATTCATTCTTCAAAATAAATACCTTTTTTTCAGCCGGCACTATCACAATATTTTTTTATATAAAGCAATATGTTTCGACAGAATGCTGATGGAATTTGAGCGTCCAATTCGCAAAATTGAAAAAGTTATAAATTTTTAAGTAAAACTGGTCATTTTTCGGAGTTTTTTGCAAACTATATTTTTTTTAACAAATTATATTGAAAATTTTTTGCATCGCACTCATATCGTCTTAAAAAGGGGTAGTTAATGTACAACTGTGAATTTTTTTACGATGAAAAACAGCTTAGTTCACTTAGAATAGACGATTATGTGGCTGGGATCAAAAACGCCCCAGTTCAATTTTTTTCTTGCTCTACTACGATTAGTAGAATATTGTTAACTTTATGATTATAAATGTAAATGTTTGTACATGCTTAGGAATAAATATTTATAAGCATTATATGCGATATAATGCGCGTATGATATGTATTAACTTAAAAAAAAACAGTTACTCTTAGAGTTTGTTTATTTAATAAAATTCAAATGTATTTTATTATAAAACCTATTTTACTTTTATTCTACCCATCAACTGCACTATTGACAATATTCTAGAAATATTAAAAATGTTCGATTACAATTTTTCGCAGCAATTATACTAATTTCACAGGAAAATTGCAATTTTTCATTTGTAATTTTAATAATTTCACGAATTTTACGAATTTTTCATTAAATATACTAATTTTAGCAATTTCATGAATTTTATGGGAAATCAAAATTTTAAAGTAGCAATTTTACGTCTTTTGTTGAATATTACACTTTTTATAGTAAATTTCCTGCACTGAGAGTAAGTCGATACATTACCGACACTGAGTGCAGTAACTTTCAATAGCGTTTTTTTACAGTGTAAGTTGCCAGCTTTAATTTGCGTGGTTGTAGGTACTTTCAAACTGTACCAGTCAAACGTTATGGCCAAAAATGTCAGAACGAGATATCTCGTCCTCCTGGCTACGGTAAAGACCTCGTTTGGGCGAGATATCTCTGGATACTGCACCAGAGGGTTAATTAACAAAAAGAGTCGAGGTTTCACGTTTTTTCTAATACCTATAAATAGTAAAGTCCATTGGTCATACTTTGATCTCAAAGGCTCTTGTTACGAGATATAAGTTGTTTTACTTGGAATATTCGTCACTTTATTTATAAATAATATCTCTATACTTTTGATCGTATAACGTTTCAAGTTTTTACACTAGAAAAATTGTTCAAAAGACAAATAAAAGTAGATAAGATTACTTACTTTATCAGATTTAGTTTAAGTATGGGTTTGTATTTTTGCATCCTTACTCTAGCGTGAAAACTTCCAGAGTTATGATCCGAAGTATTGGTTACATTTTTAACTGAAATGGCGCGTATTTTGGATATAATACGTTATTGGAGTCATTTTTGGGTACCAGAAACCACTTTCCAAAGCCTTATCGAAATCTGTTTTCCGAAGGTTGCGGACTCTGGTTGTCAGTTTGAAAATAATATTGTAAACATTTATCCAAAAGATAGCAAAAATATCCGACTGCAAACAAAGATAATATTGAATAAGTAATCAATGATGCTTAAATAATTGAAGGAGACTCCTAGAAATGATACACTAAAATTGAAAATGAAAGTAATTATTAGTTATATTGAAGAAAATTCGTCTTATTAAAAAAAATTGATGTGAAAAAATTATCAACAGTTCTTCAGAAATTTGTTGGTAGCAGACTATCACCTACCATAAGAGCTAAATAAAATTAAAAAAGAATGTAAGCAAATAATTTCTTTGAGAGGTGGCCGTACTAAGAGACAAAGCGAATATTGCGGTTGGTCACTTAATTCATTAAATTTTTATAATTTTACGAATTTCTAAAAATTGTCCCCAAATTCTGTGCGGTACAAAGAATTAGGGACAATATTTAAGTACACATTTACGGCCTCCTCCCGTTAGCGCCTGAAATGACATTCGCCTTTCTAGAAAACATAAAAAAACTTCGACAGATCTTTACAAAGCTTGTTATCCTATAGTTCTTTAGCCTGCTCTTTTCAAATCCGCCAGTCATTTTTTTCTTATATCGAAGTATTCTTCCAATATGGCAGGACAAATAAAACAAATCAAGCAAACTTTCACATTTTCTTAAAAATATCGTAATTTTTTAAATGAATGCCCGATCAGATTGAAACTGTGGAATTGGTGTCATACAGATACGTACTTTAAGATGCCACAGCAAAAAATTCAATATGGCGGATTCAAGATGGTGACGCTTACTCGAAAATTTTTTATTTTTGCTATTATAATTTGCAATGGTCAATTATGAAGTAAAAATTAATGAAAATCGTGGGATATGATGTTAAACTTATTGTTTCAATGGTATATTGAGTTTTAAAATTGATTATCTAACTTTTAAAGTACATACTATTATGTTATCTGATCTAAAAGTTCTTCACGTATACGTGGCCGTACGCTCGTAAATTATAAAAGAACTGTGAATATGAATATTTTGAAGATAGGATGCAATAGTATTCGATTTTTAATTATATTATAATTTTACTTTACCTACAAAATCGATAATATTTCAATGTTGTCAGAAAAAATCGAATAAACTCGGTTTTATACGCGGAAAAGCGACATTTTCAAATTATTACCATCATTTTAGATCCGCCATATCGAATTTTTTAATTTTTGCTGTGGCATCTGAAAGAACAATTCTATATACCACCATATCCACAGTTATGACACCATTAGATAACGTATTCATTTAAATAAATATGAAAATTTGTTTGTTTAATTTTATTGAAGCCGCTATATTGGCAAAATCATTCGATATAAGATGAAAAAATTTTTTTTTTTAAGAACAGTTAAGATTAAACTTGATTGTTTGTGGATCAATATCATCGCATACAACTAGAAAAATTTATTAGACTTTGTCAAAAGTACTGTGATTCTTTTACACGGTAATAGTGCATTTGAAACATATTTTTAAATTTAAATAATACCTAGTTAAAAATCAAAAAGAATAACCTTTCATTAATATATTAATAATCAAAATAAATAAATGAATGACAGTTAAGTAAGATAAAATTGTTTCATGCAATGAAAATTGAACAATTAGTAATGTAAATTTCTTCCCTCTTATCTGGAATTTTGTCCATAAGGTTCTGGAAAACCTGGAAAACTCAGGGAATTTTTTTCAAGGTTGACGCTAGACACTCTGGTTAATACCTTTAACCTCCGGGTATAATTTATATTCTTGAAAAATGCATGCATCGGATGGATTAAAGCACATAAATGCAGAAAACAGGTTGGAACGATTTTCATCTAGATATGCATATTTTCCACCTTTACAATTGTTTAAACTATTAATATATAATTCGAAATTAGCACAATATATACAAAGACAAATTTCTTTATCAGGATTTATGCAGACAAATTTTGCTCTTAAAGTATAAAATCTAGAAAAACTAATCTCTATTTATGAATGTTCTTGTTGAAAAACTTTAGATATTTCTTTTATACTTCTTGATAGAAAACGTTTAACTTTTTTAACATTTTGTCCATCTTCATTGACAGTAATAACATTAGATTTATTGGAACTTTATTTGAACAATTTAAATCATCACTTAGAAAATACTCCATTGCAGTTTTCACTGATTCTTCATGTAATCGATGACCACTATATACGTCAGGCTCATAATAAACTCCTTTCTCATTTACAAGCATTCATGATTTATTAATCATGAACAATGTTACTTCAGGAAAAGTTGACACAATTTTTTATTTTGTAAATGAAACAGTTAGCAGTGTTAAACTTCTTATTTTTTCGAATGTTGAAGAGCAATTTCTTAATACTACTGTAAAATTGTCTATCCATTCCTCACAGTAGCATTTATCTGACGTAGGATTTGATTCAAATGACACATTGCAAACTTCTTGCAATGTAGCACTAGTTTGAACTGAAAATGAAAATTCTAATTCTTTTTTCTTCTTTACAACATATTTTTCTAAAAATGATTCAATAACAGCATGTTTTCTTTTGAGTGAAAAATGTCGTCATTCTTTTCATTCTTCGTTCTTCGGGTATTTTGGTAAGTTAGAAATAATATTATCGATCTAGTAAAAGTGCATTTGAAAAAGCATAAAATTACTTATCTTTTACCACCCGAGATTTCGGATAAGGTGTTTCCTTTCTTTTGTTATACATCATTTTTCGATCGTCATGTTTTGTTTGAGCGGTGATTTCTCTAAAATATATAATGCAAAGGTTTTGAAAAAAAATTTGTTTATTAGGACAATAGAGAAGATGATTGTGTAAAATTTGTGAGCATTTCCTTTTTCTATGATTGAGAAAAAAATCATTTTGTAAGAGAGATCGGTTTTCTATGGTAAACAATAACTTGAGTAAAATAGAAGTATTCCTTCTGAAAATTTGCAAAAAGGTAGCTATTTTAACTATCTTTCGGCTAAGTTCTTTTCTCAGATGATGAGGACTTTTATTTTATGAGATATTCGAGGTCGTATTTTTTTTCAAATATTTTTTGATTGCTTATTTCTTCTGTATTACACGGTCATTTTTTTACCAATGAACGCTTATTTTTTTCATCTTTTGATCAAGAGTTTAAATCAAAAAGTATTTTCAAGATTCATCGAATCATTTTTGTTTCATAACGTCCTTTCAATTCTAATGATATTTTCATTTTCAAAAATTTTTGATCGTAAATTTCTTCATATTACGCGGAATGTTTGACCAAACAAAGCTCATTTTATACAATTTTTTATAAAGAATTGAAATCAAGAAATTTTTTTAATATTTATCGATTTGTGTTTGTTTTATGGCGTTTTTCATATTTATGATATTCGTTTTCTTTTTCAACAAACTTTCAATAGCTTCTTTCTTGAGTATTGTGCGGTAATTTTTGTCCATTCAAAGCTCTATTTTTATTTTTTTAATAAGATTTCAAATAAGAACCAATTTAAGATTGATCGATTTGTTTTTGTTTTATACCGTTTTATCATTTATATGATATTTTTGTAATAAATGAATCATTCGTTCATAAATTCGAACAAAATTACGAAAAAAATTTATTTTTAAATGCAGAATTCATTTAGTATATTCATGAATACAATTTAATCAATAATTATAGCGTTGCAAAATGTATTATTATCAATTGGAACAAAATGTATCTTGATATGCAAAACTATTTAAGTTGCTTTTTCAATGCTATACTTTGGCATAGGATTATTTATAGTTTAGACATATTCTTCAATACTTTAAAATAAATTTTGTCTTATAGGTACGTGTAAAAAATTGTTTTTAATACTCTTGTTTTTATCACAAAAATATGATTTTACTCCAATAAGTTGTAAAAAAATGTTGTATTAATTAGTTTCAAAATAAAAGAAGACTGTAGAGCATTTTTTTATATTGATTTATATAATTTTTATAAATTTATATAAATTGATTTATATAATTTTTATAAATTTATATAAATTGATTTATATAATTTTTATAAATTTATATAAATTGATTTATATAAATTTATAAAAATTATATAAATCAATATAAAAAAATGCTCTACAGTCTTCTTTTATTTTGAAACTAATTAATACAACATTTTTTTTACAACTTATTGGAGTAAAATCATATTTTTGTGATAAAAACAAGAGTATTAAAAACAATTTTTTACCATCTAAAAATAGCCACAATTACAACCGCTTTAGAGGCATAAAGAAAAACACGAAATCAAGACTATATGACAAAAAGTACCGTGTGTACCTTAGGTAAAAAGTATTTTTTGCCCTTGTGTGATTGCAGTACTCGTCTTTGGCTCGTAATACACACTCGCCTTCGGCTTGTGTTTGCTCGCCTCGACTCGTACTATAAATCACACGCGGGCTAAAAAAGGCTACTTTTCACCCTAGGTACAGAATATACTATTAAACAACAATACTTTTTTATAATTTATGCTACATTTTAGCATAAGTTTAAATTACTAAATTATTAAATATAAATATTAAATATATATAAATATATATATGAATGGGTAGCGGTTTTTTTGATTTTTATTTTGTAACCATTTTTTTTATCTAATCTAAAAGAGCATCGGTAGACGCATAAAATAACCAAAGAATGATTTCGTTACCTTAAAAAAATGACGAAACGGTCGGCTTATAAAAAAAAACAAATTAGATTCTTCAATTTTTGAGGTTGCATTTTCAAATGCATAAAAAAACTGCAATAATGGTGCAACCGCTAAAACAAAAAATACGTGTCTCTTTATTATCATAAAGTTAGCTTTTTATTATCTCTTGGTTGAGTTATTTGCCCAGATCATAACGACCTTTATATTCCGACTTATTTGAGGTTATGTATTTTTTAAAACATTTTGTATCGCTTATATTTCAAGAATGACACGGTCATTTTTGTCCAAACAAGGCTTTTTTTCGTCTTTTAATGAAGATTCGAAATTAAAAAGAAATTTTCATCGACACGTTTTTATAACAATTTTTGGATTTTTTGGATTTTTTGGATTTTTTCGAGTTTTTTGGCATGTTAGAATTATTATGATCAATTTAGTGTAAATGTATTACCGTAGGACTACAGTGACAAGACAAACTTTTTTATTGTTCGGTCTTACGATCTAAAATTTTAAAGGGTCATGTAGGATGATATTAATAGGTTCTATATCAATTTTTAGCTCAACATATCGACTATTGATAAAAATCTTTTTTTAGAACAAAAATTGCCAGTTTTCAAACTTTTATCACTTGCACACAGCATTTTGACAAAAAAATCTGAAAAAAATTGAGTTACTTCCTTGTTTGGCCAACAAAAGAAACTGTTGACAGTATTTGAAAATTCGTATTTTACTTCCGTAAGGAGGTTGTATTCGTAGATATACGTCATAAAAACAAACATATTTTACTAGAATTTAATCTCACATAATAATCTGAAATTCTATATATTATAAAATAGGAGGTTTTTGTCAAACTAAAAAAATATTTTTTTATTGTAATTCAATTATTATAAAATTAGATATGGTCAAACTTAGACTTTAAAAAAGAAAAAGTTGACAAAACAGTGGAGACTTTTTTATTTGTTATCAGATTTTGTTTTGCAAGTCTCATTTTTTTCTTTGAAAGATTTCACTGGGACTTACCCATCTAAAAATTAAATAACATTGAATAACCTGCATAATTACAGCCTATAGTTTATAAGTCCATACACGTGTTTTTGTAAGTTTGAGCATGCATAAGTATAAGCTATAGGCTGTAACTTTGCAGGTTATTCGACGTTATTTAATTTTTATATGGGTAATGCCCAATGAAATCTTTCAAGGAACAAAATGAGACCTTCAAATTTAAAATCGGATAACAAATAATAAAATCTCCACTGTTTTGTCAACTTTTCTTATTTAAAGTCTAAATTTGATGATATCTAATTTTATAATAACGGAATTTTGATAAAAAATATTTTTTAGTTTGACAAAATCCCCTTATTTCATAATATATGAACTTTCATATCATTATGTGAGTAGAGAGGTGGCGTTTTTTCCAGACAGACGTGACGTCACGGCGGCGGGGGATAGGCGTCACGGGGCGAAGTTTTTCTTGCGATGGTGGGAAGCGGCGGCGCTGGCGAGTTAATTCTGGAGTAGGTGGGGGAGAGCAGTCGGCGAGGCTGTGGGGCGAGGTTTTTCTAGGGAGCCGCGACCATGGTCGCGGGGCGAGGTTTTTCTGGGGGTGGAGTGGAGCCGCGGACTCGGGGCGAGTGTTTTCTGGAGCGGGCGCCGTCCCGGTTTTCCCGGCGCGAAAGGGCCGCGGCGTGATAGGATGCGGGTGGGAGTGTGGTGGATGAGGAGAATAGGGTATAAGTATATTGCAACTGTTGCAAATTTTTACAAAAAAATTTTTTTACTGAAAATTTAAAATATATAAGAAACTGAATATTTTTTTAAGTGAGAATGTGTACAATCATGTGGATTTCTCAAAATTTACAAATTTTAAATATAAATACATGTTTTTTTAGTTAAACGGTATATATATACTTTAAAATTTTTCAAGAATATCGATATACTTAAATGAAAAGTATTAAGAGTATAGGGGAACATGTAGGAGTAGGAGGGTATAGAAAAAGGTGTGGGAGTTTAACGCGTTGGTCTGGAGGGGGGTGTGGGAGAGGTTAAAAATAAGTCTTGAGTACGGAGAAAATATGGTTAAATGCTTTTTATTTTCAAACCACACAAAATGAATACAATAGGAAATACAAACGTAGGTATAATTAAATATTAATAATAATAATACAATGTTAGGTATGTCACATGAGATATTTTGGTTTACACAATTGTTTACGAGTACACATTATTTTCCTATGTTTACACGTGGGCACACTGTCGTTTTTGAGTCTTTTTATCTGATTGAGCATATTTACAATTAGTTTATCGTTAACTCAGGTATAATGTGAAGATATTGTATAAACTATAGCAAGAGAGTACCCGCGAGACATATAAAACAGAAAATTAATGCAGTAATGGCCGCAGACGTCAGAATCGATACTCTGCAACTGCTAGATATTCCAGTCATAGATACAGCAATTTCTTCTAAGTCTATCGACGTGATGCGAGACGGATGGTGGTAGTCCGTAACTGACGAAGAAAACGCCATATCCACTGGAATCGACGTAGATCGCAATCCAATGCGAACCTGGCTTGAAGGATAAATCTGTGTTAACTACAAGGGTACAGGGCCTCTCCCAGTTAAATGGTGTCTTGTCGACGGGAAAAACTCCCACTGGAACGTGGCTGAGTGCTCGAAGTATCTGAAGAGAATCCATTGTCAATATTGTCATAGGTATTTTCTTCTACTGACCAGACACCCCCGCTACTACTCGTATGTTGGGTGGAGGGGGAAGACCCACACGTAGCGTTCATCGAAGATGTATCCAATTTTTTAATTTTTTCACAAAGTTCCTTAGTTTTTTGTTTCTGTTTTTTGTAGCTATCTGGTACGTCCTGCGAGACGGTGTCTGCCGGTGCATACATTGTTTTCATTATCCACAGTCGTAGCTTGTAGACATAACAAGTAGTGTTAACATTTTCTACCGTGGTAAAAGCAGAAATGTTCGTTTATGCGAGGTAGATTTTTGAATGACGGGCATTTGTACTCTTCTAAATTGATGACTTGTCGAGAGCGGACACGTTCGAGCAATTGTTCTTTTTGTACACCGCGTACGTAGATGCATATAGCGTTTTGGACGACGTCACGTAGCGCGTTATATACGTCCTCCAGATCTGATTCGCCGTCGAACCACTCGATTCCATGGTGATAGCACGACTGATAACTATTTATAGCCAAGACCCCTTTTGCTAGATCAGCGTAATTGTATGGGGGTTTTATAATCCAATGAGTAAAGCGATAAAGTTACAGTCAACACCGAGAACCGCGGTATCTTTGGGTAAAAACTCTTCACATCTGTCGTGGAAGGCTTGTATGTCTATCACATAGTCGAGTTTCTCCATGACTGTGATGTTTAAGAGCGTGTTTTGAGATCCTCGACCACTCCGACACACGGTTTAAAGGTAACTACCTAAAATGGTTCTACAGATTTACCCTCTCCGTGTTTCTCGGTAAGGGGTTTACGATTTAAAGTCTACGACAACTTGGCGCGCAGCATCTATTTCTAGCACGTTGTCAAACTCGGCATAGAGTATATAGTTTATAGTTTTGGTAAGCGCTTTATCAAAGCGAACTTTGATTCTAATCGTACCGCTTTTAACAAGATTCTAATGTCCCGCAAAGTGAGCCGACATATTTGGCGTAAGATCAAATGCAAAAAGACAGTAGCCATTCAGAAAGGCATTTCTATCAATGTCGTTTCCTTCGTTTATATAGTGTATGCCTGTGCCAGAGTAAAAAGTATGCTATGCCTCGACAAACTAAGGCGATGCCCCGTTGAAATTTGGTTGTAAAGGTTTGGAAATTAAATGGGTTTAGTTTTAGGTCCCCATTAAAAGCTTTGTTATCTACAAACCCTATTTAACTCTTTTAGGTAATTGCCCGAGAATAACATTTTCTACACAATCGCCGAAAATACCGCTGAGCATGGTAAACGATTTGACTTCAACACGGGTAAGTGGATACTTGGCTGTAGTTGAGGCGAGTATTTTTGCATGAGCTATTAACACGGCGGTGTTGATCTTAACGCGTCGTATTAACAAAGTGGCTTCGCTAATGTGTAGCATCCATGAGACAAAATGCGTCTTTTGACCGCACGAGTCTCGAATGCATTTCGACGCCGTTTAAAAAAAATCTATCTTGTTTGTTTATATCGGTATGCAGGTAGCCCAGAAGGTTTAACGATTTTGCCGTTGTAAGATATTGTTGTCTTCTTATGAGTCCTTCATTCTTTGTAGATCCGGGTAGCTCGTCCATCTCACCAGCGACATCGTTTACCCAGAGAGATGTTGTGAGATGCGAGTCTTTTGCTGCGGGGCCATAATTCAAAAGAGTTTCGAGGTATGCTCTGCATGGGTAGGCATTATAAGGTGGAGATACACGTTTTTGGTTAGAGTAGACGTCCACTTGGTTGAAGATCGAGTGTAGAAAGTTGTTCACTGGCGCTACAAGTCCATCGTCCTTCTCGTTGTATGGTGTAATTTGCACATTCAGTTTTAGCATTGTGTGAGCGAGATCCAAATAGTCTTCGTTTTGTGAATTTACGTAAAACTCTATTGAACTCTCGTCGCTCAAAGATGACACGGGTTTGTAAGATATCCATCGGCTCGATTCTATAGCTCTTTGCGTTGAAGGTAGAGCAAATAAGTCGAGCTCGGATTTGAGACACGCTTCTGAATGACTGTGTAAAAATGACCTTTTTTTAATTTTTATCAAAAATATCAATCACTTTAGCTTTTGTTTTTGTTTTACTCTTTTTCTTGATTTTTTCACGCGTTTTGTCTTTTCATTTTGCTTCCTTTTAGTGTTACGTTTTCTTTTAACTTTTGAACGGTTTCTCTGTGCGTGTGGTGCGATCCGACGTTGTACAAGTGCACAGCAAAACTGCGCGAGTCATTTACGCAGCAGAGGTTTATACCCGGACCCTTCCGTCTTTTTGGTTAATTTTTCAGTTGCTTTACATTTTAAATTACGTCCCGACTCATTAAAACGATTTTTAAACGATTCTTTCAATGTCAAATTATTTTCACCCACATCTTTGAGAACATTAACACCAGCTCTCAAAACTTCTTTACTGACAGCTCGGGCCCCTTTAGCCAGAAAGGGTAATGCGCTACCAAAAATTCCCGAGAACCATGACCCCAAACCGTGGCCCCGCATCCGTGGAGAGCCGATGTAGACATTGCTGATTCCGCGACCTCCTCGGTCTGTTTGGTAATATATGTCGTAAACACTCATTTTCAAAATACTTTAATACTCTTTCTTAAAATGTAGTGCTACCGCCAACGTCCCAAACTCGAATGGTATGGGTTTCCCAAACTGGTCTCATATCGATATCGATAGTCTGAAATCTGTTGGTGAGAATAGGCACATCATTTACTGGTGCAAATCTCTCGACCATTGTGCTGCCAAAATTGAATTGTTTTGCATCGAGATTAACTATACGGAGCAGAGGCGCATGAGTATCTCCGACGATACTCGGTTCACACAAATTTGAGTAAATAAAAAGTTGATCTGGAATCGCTCTCGTAAGACTTGCAGGTTGGAGCTTTCTTTTGATAAAGTTTCGGTAGCCTTTCGATAATAAAATCATCTTGCATACCATTTGACTTGCTGTATTGTTTTTCTTCACTTTTCGATAAAGAGGACTTACGTTTTTCTTCTACAAAAAATAATTATCTTGTCAGTACACTCGAATAATCTTTGAATCTTTCTTGTTCGTTTATATATCTATTCGAATCGAGGATTTTTTCATCTCATCGTCCAAACGCGTTAAATTATCACCGATCGTTTGACTGGATTCGAGAGCAGCAGCAGCAGGCGCTGTATACACAACAGCTCCTTCCGGTGGAGCAGCAGTGTAAGATCCGCTGGTAATTGTAGCAGAGTCCAACAGTTTTACGTTTTCTCTCTGTATTCTCTCCAAATGTTCTTTAGGTATTAATACCATTTTCTTTATTTTAGACATATTTTAACTGGAAATTTTAAAATAATTGTAGACAATAACCCGTCCAATATAGGTTGGAGTAAAAACAATAAAAATCTGCCGCCTTTTTGAACAATTACTCATTTATTACTTTTCCATGAATTTTTGCGTATACTTTTTGTAGCTAAAGTTTTCAAAATATTTGAATGTTTTTTTAATTTATTTTTTTTATGTTTTTTTAAAGATACAACACCACGAAGCACATTTAACGCGCACTCACAAATATATTTTATCAGTTTTTGATCAGCAGATTTCAATAGCGCGACTCGTTGACCCTTGTCAGAGTGTTTGAGGGTTTCCAAGATGGCAATGTATTTTTTCTCAAAATGTGCAGTTTTTTTTCCCGATTGTAGACGTCGACTCCGAGAATGCCGACGACGCTCTCCGCTAGATACAACCTCGTTCATAGTTTACTTGAAACTGAAGAAGATTTTGACTGTACCCTGTATTGTACTAAATTTAAACTATATGCGCATACGCGCTGTGAGCATACTTTGGTAAATAAACGTACTGATGCTTGTCGTCGGGAAATATACTCGTTCGAAATCTAAATTCGTCCATCGTACTCTGCTTGCAATCAATCATGAGATAACCAAACGGTTTAGTTGTAGCATCTTGATATGCTTATTGTAAAAATTTAGGGCCTTCGGGGCACACTTGTCTCGCTAAATGGTGTATTTGTGCTCGATCTCGCGGATTTTTAAATAAAACTATATAAGATGCGTTGAGGCTAATGTCTCTCGAGTAAGTTCCTTTGTGAAATAAATTTAGAATAATAAACATCACACTTATATTTTTATGGTGACTTCCTTTTGTAAATTAATCGACAATCACATGATTCGATGCTTCGCGCATTGAATCATCGATGATTACGAATTTTTTCAAATGAGGGTCGCTCGAGTAGTCGTCTGGTTTCTCTGGTCCTCTGGATTTGTTTACCATTTTTCGTGTAATTTTCCGATTTGTAGCCTTCTCGGCGTAATAAAACAATATTCGGCGGTGCGGCGATGCGGTGGTGTAGCTGAACAGCCGAAGAGAACGAGGGCAAAAAGAGGCGCTTGCTGGTAGCCTTACATACATAGCCCCGTCATATATGCAATAGTAGCTAGTCTCTCCGCCGATTGCTCCTAGCCACGAGACGGCGCGCCTCCCTCCACCTCGCAGCCACGTGCCAGCTAGAACTCCAACTGCGCCGCTGCATAGGCCTGTTGGCGGGAGCGCCGAACACAAGCACAGGTCTGTTAACGGTTAAGGCTGTATACTATAAATAAGCAGTCTCTTAACGCCCCAATTATGGTGATCGTTTGCGATTGACGCTCTACCCTTAAACTAATTTTAAGAAAGAGGTAAATATTTTGAATCCGTAAAAGGCCAGAGTCATATCCTTCTAAGACAAGTGTACACGTTCTGAAAATCACGAGAGACGTCCGACAGACAGTTACTGGTCGATCGTGGAAAAGACTGCTGTGCTCTTACATTAAATTTTAAAATGGATTCCGTTTCATTGTCAAATATCGGACACCGTGATATGTTTTCTCTTATGGATACAGTGAAAAGTATGCGCATTTCGTGTTTTAATACACCGTCGTCGTTTTTTATACAATTAGTTGAAGAAGACGAAGTCTACGAAAAACTCGAGTCTCATATATTTTATTTTTACTGCGTGGCCCCGTTGTATTATTATTCTACGGAAACATCACTCTTACAAGCGCAAAAAACAGATCAAGTACTTACAAAAAAATTAATGTTGAACGATTTGCAGGTATGTTT